>CM076465.1:20712605-21912605 GCA_038419695.1 Scomberomorus guttatus | reverse complement strand
CGTGTCACAGGTGGTGGAAAGAGACCAAACAGAGGGGAGAAGTGAATGCGTGTATGTACCTGCAGGATCATAGCCGAGTGTATATGAGTCTTCAGTCTGAGGGGTGGGGCCGTGACTTGAGGGAGGAGCTCTGGAGGCAAAGAGTTGACGTTGGCATGGCATGGAGGCTTGACGGGAGAGAGTGCCCCCTGTAGTCAGGGAGACAGGTGTGGGATGAGGCAGGCATGCATGAGTGAGGGAAAGTTCTTCATGTACATGCATGTGTGTGTTTCAGTTTGAACTGCGTGCAAAGGTATGGGAAAAGGCTGTAAGGTGGCAACAAAAACCTTTCTGAAGTGTGGTGAGTACATTATGAACAGCTAAAAAAGGGAAAATTTACTGTAAATCCCCTCTGGTGTTACATAAGAAGCTGCTGAATGGGAGTGTAAGATCACCAGCGACGCTGAGAGGGCTTACTTATCCTTTGTGTGTTGTTGGTCCATGGTTGCTGACACCATTGACATTATCACAGGGCTCAGGCACACACACACACACACAAACGTGCACATACACACTGCTGAGTTTGCCTCATAAGCAAAGAGCCTGTCACAGACTTTAAGTCAAACTCTCTGTTTCTTTCCCTCAAGCATGAGCGCACACACACACACACACACACACACACACACACACACACACACACACACACACACACACACACACACACACACACACAGAGCATGCAATATCCCATCGTTGACTGTGAGGGCTTTAGCACTGAGCTGACACTTTGCAATCTGGCCATAGTAATCCTATAAATGTGCGTCAGTGTGTGAGTATCTATGAATGTGTGTAGCCTGGCTTGCTGAGGACCTTGAACTGAAGTGTGTGTACATGTGTGTCTATGTGTGTTATGGGACCCCTAACTGTGCCTGCCACACTGTTTGAATGTCAGTGACTTTTCCAGCTGCAAAACAAGCCCGGGACTTGTATTCCTTTTATTCACAGGAATTAAATCTGATGATTTACAAGCACGCTGAACCCTCCAGTGATCATGCATGCCAACATGATAGATCCTGCTTGTGTACAAGTACGGGCTGGGCAATATATCGATATATCATTATTGTGATATGAGACTCTTTTCCTGGTTTTAAAGACTGTACTTACAGTATTACAGTAAATTTACCAGACTGTTCTTAGCTGTTCTATTATTTGTCTTTACCCACTTAGTCATTATATCCACATTACTGAAGATTATTTATCAAAAATCTCTGTGTAAATATTTTGTGAAAGCACCAATAGTCATACCTACAATATTGTCGCAATATTGATATCAAGGTATTTGGTTAAAATATCATATTTGATTTTGTCCTTATCGCCCAGCCCTATGTACAAGTGTGGAGATGCATTCTTACCCTAAATATAACCATTGCCCTGGG
Source organism: Scomberomorus guttatus (assembly GCA_038419695.1). Taxonomy (NCBI): domain Eukaryota; kingdom Metazoa; phylum Chordata; class Actinopteri; order Scombriformes; family Scombridae; genus Scomberomorus; species Scomberomorus guttatus. The sequence continues at coordinate 21,911,190 of CM076465.1, read as the reverse complement.
TCAAGTTAGCCACTCTAACACCACTCTGCCAGCTCAAGCCCATGATGTACTAATCTGGCCCTGACATGGACTTATTATAGTCAGAGTATGATATAGTCATATCATTCATTCTTGCACTGTTTTTGCTTTGCATATTAAGTCAATATTATTATGCCTTCAATTAAAGAAAATATGTGCTTTAAGTCATACATTCTTTTGACAATGCTTCATTTTCCAAATGAATCAAATGCAGAAAAATATAGGTGCTGAATTCTTTATTCAGCAACTGTAATGTATGTATACTTTACTCATGTAGTATAAAATTACATTGCCATATAAACCTTTCAGGGGCCCCACAGCAAACATTTGCTGTTGAACCCCTATGGACCTACAACCTCTGTGCATTGTGTATGTACCCTGTTGCCTCCAAGTTTTCTGCAAGTTCAGTCCACACAGCAGAATATACACAGCAGCTTCATTATATGCCAAGAAAACTAGTACTCCTATTTTAGAATAACACAAGCTAGTACCTGGTTTTCTAAGCGCCAAGTTTTTAGTTATTTGATTAAACACATTACACACTATTTAGCTATGTGCACTATGTGCTTTAGTGGTGAAAATAATCAAATTACCAAAATCAATTCACATGGAGTAAAAGTGGGAGTTTTGGGGCCCTGGGGCATTTGCCTGCTTGCCCGGGTTGGTAATCGGCCTTGAGCATGAGCCCTGTGAGTCTAGAGTTATACAAAGGCTGCAGCACAAGTTATCCCTGAGATAAAGGGAACATAAAGATGCTAGATATGATTAAAATGCACGTATGTATAATATACACGTGTCTACAAGTGTCCTCAGTGGTGGAACAAATATTCAGATCCTTAATGTAAGAAAAGGTGGCAATACCACAGTGTAAATACTAACAAGCACAATCCAGCAGCAGCAGTCAGCTGTTTTCAGTGAGAACACTCTAAAAACCCACTGTGCACAACCTGTCCACACCTAAACACCAGACAGACGAAGACCAGAAGACGACTATCTGGTGAACATAGGGGAGCATTTAGCAGTTCAAGTAAAGATACCAATATCACACTGTAAAAACAGTAAAGGTGCAGACGTATTATCAGTAAAATGTACTTTTGAGAATCAAAAGTGAATGTACTCATTATGCAGAATGGCCCAGGGTGTTAATTAACATAATATTATTGGATTATTATTTTTACTGAGGCATTAACATGTAAGCAGTATTTTAATGTTGAAATCTGGTTTAGGTGAAGCAAAATTAACTATTTTGCATACTGTATTTTTACAATGTCAAAGACACCACTGAGTGTCTTTGAGTTTTTGCAGATGTTGTGTGCGAGCTGTTTGTATGTCTACCTGCTCTCCTGCTGAGGACCTCCACCACTGAAGGGGGGAAGAAGCCCACCCGGTCCGTCCCCCGCTGGGTGTCATGGATGTGACCTTTCCACCGGCCATCTGAGTGCTGCTCCAGGACCTGACACCAACAAATCATCAGCACACTTCAGCTGAAATTATTATGTCACTGCAAACAGCTGTGACAGACATGAATGTCTGTACCAAATTTAATGGCAATCCATCCAATAGTTGTCAAGACATTGACAGGAGAACACCAAAGTCAGTAGGATTCATTCTCTGGTGACCATGAGTCTCCATACAAAATTTCAAACTTTCATGCCATCCCTACAACAATGCCACTAGCATGGCTAAAATGTGTATAATTTACTTGCAACTTTGTGGATCAGTGTTACAAATGTTTTCCCTTGTCAACTGTACATCATGTCTAAGTATGCATGTCATGTGTGTGACTCCTCTAGGCAAGCTTTTAAGACCATAATGAGAGAGCCAATGAGCTGGAAATACACTGTCTATTCATTGTGAGTGTTAACAAAATGCCTGGAGAGGACGAAAACAAACACTGCTGTACAACAACATACAGTACGAGTTCAAACAGGAGTCTGGGATGTCACAGCGAATTTTATAAAGATATCAAAATACATGGCAGTAAGCACATAAACACGCAAATGCACACATGAATTAGTACGAGAAGTGTGTGTGTGGGGGAGAATGAGCAAACAAGTTGGTAATGAGAGAGTGACAGCAGCAAGTTTCTGCCTGTTTCTCTTCTGTGGTCTTCTGCTCAGGGTACACTAAATTACCCTGCAACATCCCACACAAATCCTAACAACAAGACTTCACTCACTAAAGTCTTCACTGTATAATCCTGTGAATTCTCTGCCAGTGAATAGACAGAGTAAAGCAGCAGCTGACAGAAGGTATACAATGACTTTCAGCTGAATCAATTTTACAGTAAGTAAAAGAAAACAGTTACTGTATATGGAATCATAACATGGTACACCTATATATTACCAGTATTACAACTAAAACACAACAAGCCTTCACTTGGGAAAGGTGCAGCAAGGTGAATATATGATGCCAAACAGCATAACATTTCTTAATCTGAACCATCAAGGTCAATCCACAAGATTACATTTTTACAAACGTATCAGTCCACAACAACTCCAAAAGATGTGTGTGGTTTTTTTATGTGTATAAATAATGCATAAAGTATGCACAAAAATCATGCATACTACAGTACATTTCCCACAAATAAACTGGGAATGTGTAGTGAGAATGTGTGCACCACACATGCTTAAGACAAAGATGGAAATGGAAAATAAGGCAAGAAATTGAATCTAATAATAAAACAATAATCTTTGCTGTTTGCTCTTCCCTTTCTGATGTGTGATTATGATGATGAATTATTTGTACTGATGATGCCTTACAGGTAAATGTGATGAATCAATTAATGGAGCGCTATGAGTAGCCAGAGCTGTCTATAATGGTCACACATAAGACGGTTGCTCTGGCATTGTTGGAAAACCTCACAGATGTTGCACAATCTGTGAAATTATGCTTCTTCTTTGCCATTCTTTTCACTGACAGGTCTAAAGACTGGTGAAGCAGACATTCGTTTTTATATACAAACAGGTGATTAAGTGCATGTGTACATCCATCTATGGCAAACTGTGGGAATGGAAATCGGGCTTGTACAAGTTTCACAAAGACTAAGATTTATACAACAGAACCATGCGTATGCACCACATTGTAGACATGACAAAATGTGTATGCATATGCGTGTCTTTTATTCGTGCGTGAGTTTTATTCATCTGGCCCCAAGTCTACTCATGATAATCTGACCAATAGTTCTTGGGAATTTCCCTAAAGCCACATCACTAGTGTGGCTAACAACGCAGTTTCATGCCATATACTTAGAGGCTTCTTGAAAACTATTTTATCCATTTAATTTCTGATATGAGTCACCCTAGTAAAGACAGTTTTGCTGGGCACTGTCTTCAGCACCCCAGTATATCTGTGCTGCTGAAAGGATAGCTGGTTTTAAGGACAGTGATGCTGTAGTGGAGATCACAGTCAGTGGGGAATGAATGGCGGAGCGTTTTAGTAACACTCACACATCTAAAATTTGGGGTCAGGGACTCATGGATGAGTGTCTAGTCACCAATAAATTTGATGTTTTCCACTGTGTATAGAATTTGAACATTTCTAACTTTGGCACCCCCCAGTGGACAATGAAGACAATGTGGCAGACGGATCTGACCCAGGCAAATGAATGGGGTGAAATTAATACACCAATTATCTAATTTTTCTTCTACAAAAACACAATCCATTGAAATCTTTTGAGAGATGCTGTGATCACATTTCACACAAAACCTATGAAATAAAGCTGCTGCCTTACTAACAAAGCTAACAAGGGCAAAAAGAAAAATTGAATTGGAATTTTCTGTCTTAATGGAGAGCAAGGAACCACTGTTGAATATGCAGCTGGAACACATTAAGCAGGAGTTTAGCAAAACTACCAAGAGTCAGCTGAGGCACAACAACTCAAGCAAAAACAGGAGTACTGCAGAGTGAAACCATTACTTGTGTACTAGACAGGCATTAAAGAGACCTGTTTCTCTCTCTAAAAACATACACAGACAAAAACAAGTACCATAATGAGGTCTCCAGCCCGGAGGTTAAGGGCTGTGGGGTCGTGAAGGTTCCAGTAGTCCTTCACCGCTCTGACCTGGAGGGAACTTGATGCCTCTGCAGAAAAAAAGACAGAGCCATCATCAGAGGGCACAATTGGTTTGTTTTACACAATCAAGATCGATTTTGCCCCTTTGCCATTTAGCAGCCTCTCGTCCCCCATTTCCCCTACCTCTGTCTCAACCAAAAATCCAAATTTCATGAAAGCATCAATGAAGCGTTGAAAAAAAAGGTAGTATTTCAAGAGCAACCAACCTCTCAGCAGTTGTTTGATTTCCCTGCTGGCTGTAGAGGTGGTGAACTGGTTGACGATGTCCAGAGCTGTCTGGTTGTACGTGTTGCGCATGTTCACGTTGATGCCCGCCTAGACACACAAACACACACATAGACACACACACACACACACAGTGTGGGATTACTGTGGGTGAGATGCACTTTTAAAACAAACCCTCCCTCAAATGCCTCCCTCCTTTATTAAAGAATAACACTGAGAAAGTGGTGTGGTGTGAAGTTATGTTAGTTTTATACAGTTGTTCTATCTGCAGCTTAAATACAGAAATATCTGTTTCAGCCTTCAAAATGCCATACTAGCTGAACAAAAATTGTATTTCCATCGCCTTTGCTTACATCAAGCAGCAGCCGCACTACTTCCGTTTTGCCATAGAGAGCAGCCTCATGAAGAGACGTCCCTGCTTTGGTGGCTCTGTTGATGTCTATACCGGCTTTGAGCAGCAACCTAGGAAATCAAATCAAAAACACTCATGTAAGGCTGCAGGCAACACTCACACACAGATTAATCCATTCAACTGTTACAGACATCTGCAACATCTCATTAAACCATATACCCCCCACTCATCCACCCCCCCATGCACACAAGCTAACACATATCTCTCTGGTTCTGTCAGAGGTCCAGAAGAAGGCATGCTGATGGCGTTGTATCTGGAGAGCTGTGCAGGAGGAGGAGGAGGAAGTCTTGGGCTCACTGTGTGAAGGTTGAGTCAAGTTTTGAATATGTAAACAACATTGAAGCATGGCTGTAGGAAAATGCAGGTTCATGTGCATGGACATTTTTGTGTTCCATGGATGCAACACTTCTGCATACTGGGGATTGTTTCTTTTTTTTCAACTTTATGTTAAGTTAAACACATGCCAGTTATTACATCATTTTTTCTTTTAAATTCTGCTAAACAGAAATCCAAAACCTGTAATCTGTGTAGATTTCCTGTACTTCCCTGTCCCTCTCTTCACAATTTTATGCCACTTCCCCAACCCAACCCACTCTTTAGTCATTCATTCTCTCGATCAACCAGTTTGCATGCCACCTTCACCTCTACTTTCATCCACACACATATTCAAACACACACCCCTACACATGCACATCTTCATCTCTATCCTTATCCACTGCCCTACACCCCCTCATAAACTCATCACTTCTATCTCTGTGACAGTACTATCCAAAAATACTGTGTTTATAAAACCATTAGTTACCCAATAAAAAAAGAAAAAACAACAACAACAAAACAAACAGACACAACAAACAAAAAATAAGTAACATACACACCAAAAATAATATAAAAACCATAACACTCATTAGCAGCCACAATTACCCAACACATCACCAGAAAGCTATTTGCAATATAAATCAATGAAACGCAATAGTTTCCCAAGCATGCCTAGCTCCATGCCTCTTCATCACTTCTAGCCAAGGTGACCATTGGTCTGTGGATTGTGCATTTTGCAGTCTCAGCATGAAAGTTATTTTTTCCATTGTGTAAATTCCTTTACTGCCATGTGTCATAGGTTGGAGGTCAGTGGTATTGCTTTCTTGGCTGCTGCATATATAGACTAGGTGTATCTTTTTCCTACTCATCACTGCTTCTGGGATGGCCGCAAGGATGGCCAGTAATGGGTCCCTGGGTAGTTGAAAACCAAATATTTTATTGAGTAAATCAAATATCTCCCTCCAAAAGTTATCCAAGAGAGGGTACTTCCAAAATATAGGTGTATGGTTTGCAGACTCCTCTCCACATTTCCTCCAACATGTACTTGTTTGACTGGGGTCTATTTTGGAAAGGATGTGAGGGTTTCTAAAGAATCTGTTAACTATTTTCCACTGGAAATGTCTCCATAAGTTTGCATTAGTGACTTTATGAGTTTCTGAAGAGATATTTTCCCAAACTACCTCACTAAGTTCTAATTTCAAGCTCCACTTCCCATTTTTGTTTATTATGAATGGTGTTTCCTTGTTTCATATTAGATAATGCTCTATATAGATCTCTCTGTGCTTTCTGTCTTGAATCTTTATTAAGTATTGTTCAATAGGGGAATCAGATTTTTTAAGGCTAATCCAATTTGGATGTTTAAGCAAATAACTTATCTGAAGACATCTAAAAAAATCTGATCTTGGGAGGTTAAATTCATTAGACAACTGTTCAAATGTTTCTAACTCCTGATCCTCAATTAGCTGGTGGATAAAACTGAGGTTTAGGTCTCCATCTTTTGTATCCCATGTCTAATTTTAGGGTTATAAAATCTTTTAGATGAGCAAATCATGACAAAACCGGTAAGACCAAAAGTCTGCTGCACCTTTCTCCACGCTATGAGTAGTTTTTGACCATCTACCCAAGATTTCTTCTAGGGCTTTATCCTCAGTAAATGGAGCATTTGATAAGGGCATTGGAGTACAGACTGATTTCTCAATCTCCAGCCAACTTGTGTCCACCCTGTCTGAAATCCAGATGGTCAATGCCCTTAGTTGGCAAGTCAACCAGTAGTGCCTAAGGTGAGGGAGTCCCCACCCATCTCGATGTTTAGATAATTGTAGAACTTTGTACCTTACCCGTGGGCACCTTCCCTGCCAAATAAACCTGGAGACGAGGCAATCTAAAATTGTAAACATATTTTTTTTTGGTATGAGAGGCAAAGTTTGAAAAAGAAAGAGCAGCCTAGGCAGCACATTCATCCTAATACTCTCTTTTCTACCTGTGAGAGTAAGGGGTAGCAGATATCAGCAGATAGCTTATCAATGAATTTATTATAGTTTGCCTTATATAACTTATCTAAGTCTTGTAGTATAGTGGTGTCCAAGTATGTTATACCTTCCTTAGGCCACTTGAATGAGTATGATGCTAATCTGGTGCATGATAAGCAAGTTCAGAGCCAGCACTTCTGTTTTATTACCATTGACTTCATATCCTGAAAGGTTTCCAAATATGGCTAAGCAATCCATCAGCTGGGACTGAACTTATAGGTTCTGATATATAAACTAAAATGTCATCTGCATATAGAGAAATTTTATGGATTTCGTTGCTGATTTCTATCCCTCTGACAAGTATATCATCTCGTATCACTTGTGCCAATGGTTCAATGATTAACGCAAAAAGGAGCAGTAATAGTGGGCACCCCTGGCATGTTCCTCTACCTAGACTAAAACATTGAGACATATACCCATTAACTCTGTACATGCTTTGAGGGGCAGTGTACTGAAGCTGTATCCATCTGATGAAGTTTAGGCCAAATCCAAATTTATCTAAGGTTTTAAATAGAAACAGCCAGGATACGTGGTCAAATGCTTTTTTGGCATCAACCGCTAATGCATGCAGGGATCTGGGTAATTGCTATTATGTTCCATAACATTAAGCAGTCTGCGGATGTTATCTGGCAGATGGCGACCAACTATAAAGCCGATTCCACTTGTTTAGCTAGTATAGAAATTAGAAATTTACGGTCTGTATGTAAGAGTGCAATTGGCCTGTAGGAAGTGCAATCTGTGGGATCTTTATGTTCTTTAGGTATCACCAAGATTATTGCCTCCTTCCAGGCCAACGGCAGCTCTCCTTTCTCAAGAGCATGAGAGTATGCTCTCTCCAAGATTGGGCTGATGAGATCAGGTTTTATAAAAAATCATTAGTGTATCCATCTGTACCCGGACTTTTATTATTTTTTAGGCTTCTAATTGCATCTTCAATCTCCTCTGTAGTTATCAGCCTGTCTATGAACTCTATGAACCCTAATTACTATGTCACTCTGTTTTTTAGTAAATGTAAATTAGAGAGAGAGAAAAAAAACAACAAATGATCAATAACCTCCTTTTTTGCGGCAGTATTAAAAGTACAGTGTATCCCTTAACCTGAAATATTAGATTTGATCTAACCAATTTGCATAAGTATTCCACCATATCTGACAATAATTTCAGTAATGTTAGCGCAACATATTTCCAAAAGACCATAGGCATAAATAGGCTTCACAAACAAGAAAGAATAACTAAAGGAATAATACAACAGAATCATTTCTGTTGAAATCTTTAGACAGAGGACAGATAGTAACAAATTGTTCATGCCTTGCTTGGTTCCCAACTGTCCGTGACAGTGTAGGTCACCATTGTGCAGTATCTGTCATATGCATGAGCTTCAGGATCATTTTCAATAAGTCATTATCAATGAAATAAAGTCTCCAAATGTCTATAAGGCAGAGTGAAGCTGGACTGAAGCGAAGTTGGACCATCCATCACAGCTGATGAAGTTCCTTCTCCATTAGCTCTGCTTCCAACAGTCTTGCGGTGATGCCCAGATGTTTCAATTGTTCCGCGGCCTCCCATGCAGAGTTGAAAGTCTTTTCTCCGTTGTCCAAGGTAACTCTCAGTACCTCTGGGTAAAATGACCTGAACTTAATCTTGCGCTCCTTCAGCTGACGTTTAATCTCTTCATACTCCACCTACGCTGCAGGGCGGTAGAGTAGTCATGGTCCAATGTGATACGATTTCCTTCAAACTGCAAGCCTTTTGTGTTCCAATTTTTGTACAGGATCTGTTGCTTTGTTTGAAAGTGAAGGAGTTTCACCACGATTGATCGGGAGATATTGGGGTTTGTGGGTTTTGAAGCAAGCAACCTGTGCGCATGCTCAATACCAAGGTCTTCCTCTTTGGGTAGTTTGAGAGCCACTTTCAGTAGTTTCCTATGAATTTGAGCATATTCTCATTGCCCATGGTCCCTTCCTTCACTCCATAGATCTGTAGATTGGACCAATTGGACGATTTTCATTGTCTTCACAGTGCACTTCGTGTTGTATACGTAATATGTAAGCTAGCTAGTCAGTGTATACGTAATATGTAAGCTAGCTAGTCAGTGCGCCATGATCCTCTATATTGCTCACTCTTTGCTCAGCCTCGTCCAGTCTTTTTTCACATCCTCGTATTTGCTCATTCACAACTTTGGAGATTCTTCAATTTTGTCCAACATTTCCGACAAGTCCTTTCCCTTTCCTTTCGTCCCAGCCAAAACCTCAACATTCAGGTTGCTAGCAACACCTGTTATCTCATTAGCTGTAGTCAAGCTAGCTTCCAGGTAGGTCGTAGGGTTTACTCAAACCTTTATTTCTGTTGCGCCTACTTTGGTTCATTTTTATGACTGTATCAAGACAAACAATACGCTTATATTCAATTCAGAAACCACTGTAAATGATTTGTTAAATGTGGGTTTACAGTCCACAAGGTTGGAATGATAACAGTGTGGGTAATATCTGTAAATGGTTGAGGTGCATATATACTTTACAGACAACCTTTCAGCAAGCTCAAAGGCACTTTTCAATTGACAAAGACTGTAGAACAGAGTGATAGGGCCACTGTTGGAAAAAACAATCTGAGATTTTGAGAATAAAGTCAAGAAAAGTTATGAGAATAAAGTCATAATTTTGAAAAAAATCAATAATTTAATTAGGAGAAAGTTATAACATTATGAGAAAGTACAATTTTATAAATAAAGTCATAATTACAAGAAGTCATACGAGATAAAGAGTCATAATATTGCATAATATTATGATGAAATAGTTATAATGATAAGAATTTTATGAAAAAGTATAACATTTCAAATAAAGCAGTCATTTTCTAATTAGAATTTTATGAGAAAACCCTCACACATTTAGCACATAAAAGCTGACAGACTTTCTATCACTTCTTTACTATAATGGACTATTAAAATAAAATCTCATATTACTCATATTATTAGAATATCCTTATCCTAATATACTACAACTTTACTCCTGAAATGTTTGCTTGTAAAATTATATCTTTACCTCATAGTATCACAACACAACTTCTTGTCAAATTATGGCTTTACTCTCAAAATATTATGACTTTTTCTTGTAGAATTACATTTTCTATGAAAAAAGTAAATTTTACCAAATTTACCAAAGTTTATTTAACATGTAAAATCTGATCTGCTCTTAGCAGTTTACTTCGACAAAATATCAAAATAAAGATCTTGTCATATTACAACTTTATCATTGAAATATTAAAATGTTTTTTGTAAAATTACAATTTCATATCATCATATTACAACTTTTTACATAGGATTATGACTTTTACTAATAACATGGTTTTATTCTCAAAATACCCATATTTTCATAACAAAATAAATGTTTTCTCAGAACACTAATAGTTTATTCTTAAAATCGTAGATTTTTTTTTTTCTTAACAGTGGCCATAATACTCTGTCATAAGACTGAAAGATTCTTTTGACAACCACACATGTAACAATTCTTTTCCAATTTACAAATCTGAATAAGCTACGAAGATATAAACTCAGCCTTTGGTTTGAGCTCAATGTACTGAAAGTAAAAACCCTGATGTTGGCTTGTGATATGTGAATACTGCTGACAAACACTCTTGACTTGACAAGATCTCACTAAGTGGGACACCAAAGGGGGGTTGAACAGACAGGAGAAATATTAAGCAATGCAGTGTGACAAAAAAAAGCAGTCAATTTAGTCTCTGCATACACTGCAGCATGTACTGTACATCAAATATAGAAGACATTAGGGTAGTGATTATCAACATCCAGAGTCCAGGGATCTCTAAAGGCCTTGACAACAGCTTTATCTCATTATAAATTCCATCAATGCAGAGGATGAGAGTGACTATTTTACACTTATTGTTATATTTTTACATGCGTAGATCGATTGTTCACACATATACAACACTAAATCAACAACAAAAATATTCCTGTCTCTTCCCTGTGCAAATGTTTGCAGTCTCAGTTCTAACCAGACCTAGAAAGCTCCTCCAGCTATACAAAAGTAGGTACTATAAGACATCTCCCGCATAAGTATGGGAGTCTTTGAAGAGACATAAATCCCTTAGTAGGAGATCACAGCTAAATTTTGCTGAGTAAACCCAGAATAAACTTGTGTGCTAATGCAGTGAATTTTATTTCTGTTTGTGTAAGAGCCTCCCCTTCTCTCCTGCATGTGTACTTTCGGCATTCCAGTTCAGAAGAGTGAGAGTGGAGGATTGAGAGGGTGTTGCAAGAGAGATCAGATAATTACGGGAGGATGGGAATCGTTAACAGTATGTCTGAGAGGCAGGGTGGAGTAACTTGGCTAAATTTGCACAGGTATGCCTGCATTGAAAAAACACACCAAGCTACTACTGGGTATCTGAAAAGTGTGAAGTCACTTGGATTAAATATCACTATAATACAGAGTGTTTTCTTTTAGAAGGTGGGGGTTGTTACTAGTTTTACTTTCTGGGGCTACTTGAAGGGAAATGTTAAACTCCTGCAGCAGTGCATTAGTGACTGAAACATAAGGTATTCTATGTAGTATAGGTGTAGTGCAGTGCAGTAATAGTAGCAGTACTAATGGTAAAACTAATAATGGTAATTGTACAAGAGATAGCACAAGCAGTACTGTTAGTAGTAACAGTAAAAGAAGTAGCAGCACTGATAGTCCTAGTAGTGGTAATAGTAGCCGTAGTAGTAAAAATAGTTGTAGTATTATTAATAGTAGTAGAAGTAGCATTAGTAGCAGCAGGAGCAGTAGCAGTATTAGTAGTTGTTGTTGTAGTAGTAGTAGCAATGTCAGTAACAGTCACACAGTTGTAGCAATAGCAGTGGTAGCAATAGTAATAGTTGTAGCAGTAGCAGTAGCAGAGGGTATACCAGTACGTATAGAAGTAGTAGCAGTAGTTGGGGTAACAGTAGTAACAGTAGCAGTACAAGTGATGGCACTGACAACTCTAGTGGTAGTGGTAGCAGCAGAGTCAATTGTTGTAGTAGTAGTACAGTAGTAGTAGTAGTAGTAGTAGTAGTAGTAGTAGTATTTTATATGTCTGTGTTTTATCCTCCATCTTATGTTATCTTATGCATTCTATGTATTCTAGTTGTACTTTATTTTATCTTATTTTTATTATTATCAAGTGGATTTTCTTTCCATCTCATGTTACATGGGTGCTGAGGTCAGTGGTTGGTAGGTTTGAGAAAAAAGACTGTGGTAAACTGAAAGAGGCTTATTTTGGTCCATCAAGACCGGTGGTGAGTCTGTGTCCATTGGGAAAAGGGAGGTTGTGTTATGCTTATGGCTTCAGAGACCTAGGCACCGATTTACAGATTGTGTACACATGGCGAAATACCTTTTTTCATTTTCGCTTATTAATTCTCAAATTATCACCACCGAAGTACGCATTCTATGTATTGTATTTTCACTTTATTTTATCTTATGTTTAGTAATATTATCAAGTGGATTTTATTTTCCATCTTATGTGCATTTACATGTTCTTAATGTTCATTGTATGTCTTTTTTGATGTGAAGCACTTGGTGAATGTAATTTCTGTTGTTGTAAAGCACTTGCTGCATTTTTTGTATGAATGGTACTGTACAGATAAAGTTATTACAAATAGTGGTATAAGTAGTGTGCATAGCATTAGCAGTAGTATCACAGTAACAATGGCATAGAGCAGCAGTAGTGGTAGTATTAGTGGCACTAGTAGCTGTCATAACATGAGCAGTAATAGCTGCAACAGTGGTAGAAATTAGGGGTGGGCAATATGGCAAAAATATCATATCAAGATTTTTTTCAGGCAGGATCATGATCCACAATCTTATCACAATTCTTTTTCATGTTTTTAAGACTTTTTTGCAAGTTACTGAACAGTGCTCAAGATTCAAGATTCAAAAAACTTTATTGTATATCACATAATGATAGAAATGTTTCTTAGGTTAGAGGCTCACAACATAAAAACATACACCCATGAAAGACTCATAAAATTACATTAAAACACAAACAATTTCATAAATAAATAAGAGCAGATGTGCAAAGCTGCATTAAGCAGTAGCAGTAATAGAGGCAGAGGTAGTAGTGGCAGTAACAGTGGTAATAGTAGGGCTGTCCCAAATACCTCTTTTTGGGCTTTGAAGTTTCAGAGTGAGGGGTATCAGGGAGCTCAAGTCGCGCTGCTCACGCAGGCTGTGTGGCTGCTCTAACCTGTTAACATGGGTGCTGAAATTAAATTTAATTAATTACAGCCTTAGATTATAAAAACTAAATGCTCATATGTACAAGTCGAGATAACATTAGCCATAGCCTAATCGAAAAAAATCGCGTGTACAACCGAGAAACTTCTTGCATTTTTCAGGTGATTTGATAAACTTGTAGTAGAATTGTGATGTGCCAGTCTCTTTTGCATGTCTGGCACTTTTTGGGCGTCATCTTCACAAATTTTGAAGTTATTACAGGTGCTTGACGACTCTGGACATCTTGTCAAAGCTGTAGTCACATGTCCTATGATGTTGTATTGGGCGCACAAGGTTTCACGGGAGGGGTTAAAGAAGGGGAGAGAGTTAAAAATGAAAAAAAATGTATACGAATATTCAAATACTGATTTTGGCCTTCGAATATCACGGCATCGAACAAAGCTTCAAAGCATTCAGGTCAGCCCTTAAGCAGTAGTAGCAGCTGTATTGGTAGTTGCAGCAGCAGCAACAGGAGCAGTAGCTGTAGGTAAAGCATACAGAAGCTGGCAGAAAGATGAATTAGACAGTGCATTTCAACACGGTTCCTTGCTGTGATCTTACTTGATGATGTCTTTGTGCCCATTCCTGGCTGCCAGGTGGAGTGGGGTGGTGGATGGAGAGTCCAGGCTGTCATGCCCTCCCTCTCCTTCTAACAGTGCTGCCACCATATTACTGCTCAGCAGCAACTGAGCCACCTAAAGAGAAATCAAAGACACGAAAATGAAGATGAAGTGTGAGTCATGAGAACAGAGGAGTGGCAGAATCGGGGCAGGAATTACAGCATTAGCAATACATAAATATACAGTACATGCAAAGCTAAGCTGGCTGAGTTTGCGGGATATAAATATATGGATTGAAATAATATACAGTATACGGTGACATATATATATAGGGTCAAGCTAGTACATAGAGGCTCATCCACTACCCAGCTCACTCACAAACTCTGTGTCACAAAATACAGCTCAAATTCTTTCACAGCTGAACTGCAAACTCAGACCAGACGAGAGAACATTTACCAGGCATGGGAAGTGTGTGTGTGTGTGTGTCTAATTCTGAATTACAGGGCCAGCTATACATCTCACAGCCAGGCTTATCCACAGATGTGACAGAGAAACAGAGAAACACACTGCAGTGTGCAATCCCTTTAATGTTACAGTGTGCGCATGTCCAAAAAGAGCCACTGAAGCCTATTTTCCTTTCGCTCAAACAAGCTTAATTTAGCTGGGTCACTTTATCTAAGCCATGGTTCATGTTTGACATAGGCCGTCCCCATCCAAAAGGGGCAAAACGGAGTTTTAACATGCAAATAATTGGATTAGAGTGACTATGAATGAAGCAAATCACTACATGAAGGTTTAGGATGTCACTGTACTGTCCATAGACACAGGCAAGCACACACATATTCACACTGGGCCAAGGCATAAAACTCTCTGCAGATTCAAGAATAAGACTATGTGTGCACAGAGGCAGAGATATGCATTTGCACTAGATTTGTCCGATTTATGAAGCCATATGTACATGGCTATCTTTTATAAATATCTATTTTTGTGAATTTGTGCACATGGCACAAACCTTGATTTCTACTCCCATAGGTAGCCATATATCGATGTATACCCTTTAACAAATTGTTTTCATATAAACACCTTTGTCTTTTCCACCAGTCTTTTGATAAAAACTGGAAAAGGAGCAGAATTCACTAAATGGCATTGCAAGGTCCTTCAGCAGCCCCAGGACAAAAATCTTTCCTGTGCTCTCTTGGACCTCCATAGACTCTGTGCTTACTGTACAAGGCCAGCCAGGAGGGGAGGACTGGCTTGGGACCTGTGTGAGATGTGTCCTCCACCTCGTACGATCCTACCATGACAAAAGTGCCATAAGAGTCTTTGCTATCCCCACTACCTAAAAGTGGCTGGTGCGATAATGATGGTTAATTTGTCAATCTGTCTCTGTGTTATATATTCAGTAATTAACTGCCTTCGCACACACATGACAAAATCATAACGTGGAGGCAATTATTATTGACTGGCTTCTATAATAAAAAAATATGAGTTTATTTGGCTGAATTGTGAACAGATTCACCAGTTGCTCTCCCATTGTATATCTGATAAAGTAGCTGATCAAGGAGTGTTTGCTGCAGTATTAAGCCGCACCTGCTGTTACCACCAGTAATCTCAGGTGTGTCACTAAATCAATCAGGACTGAAATCTTAAAAAATAAACTTTAACAGATTCTTATCAAAAATGTTATGCCAAATATTTTGTTAAAATATACAGTTGATATATAGTAAGCAAAGATTTCCAACTCTCAAAAATCCAGTATTGATTGGGCTCTAGTGAATCTTTATATTACCCATTGTGTCCCTATCGTCAGCAGTTATACTACATCTACTCTATACTACCTCAATCATTGTATCAAATATCAGAAAACATCAGACAGGTAATCAGTTATGATTTCGTTTATAGCACTAATATTAAAAGTTTCATAATAATAAAATATATATATAAAAATATAAAAATAATGTAATATTGGAAACACCAAAGGCAGAATAAATACAAAGAATAAGATTGAGAACACAATCTCCCTAAAATTTTGTTTTTTAAAATTTTTCTTTGATCATGGATGATAATGGGTAAAATATCAATATTCTCACACACACACACACACACACACACACACACAAACACAAAAACTACATACAAAAATTCTCATACCTTCAATCTGCCAAACTCACAGGTCAGATCTAGAGGCGTCTTCTTCGCCTTGTTCATCATGCAGGGATTCGACTGGTGCTGTAGCAACATCTCAGACTGAGAGAGAAAAACAAAGGAGAAAGGACAGTGTAAATGATATCACCTCAGTGTTAGTGTAAGTGATATCACCTCAGTGTAAGTGTAAGTGATATGACATACACTCACATGCCAATCATCCCAACACATCCTGTGTGTGTGTGTGTGTGTGTGTGTGTGTGTGTGTGTGTGTGTGTGTGTGTGTGTGTATGTATGTTGATGTTTTGTCTTTGAACACAAGAGAGGAACATATGATAGCCCTAGTGCAGCCTCTGTTCAGGACTGTCAGCATTGTGTTTGATGGTATTGTACTGAAGAGGTAAGGGCTCAGTATGGGTTATATGACATGTTGAGGTGTGTGTCCATGATATGCATATGTATCCATTAAGACATTCTGGGAGCCAAACAGATGAGGCTGGAGGAAAGGAATGTGTGCGTTCACTGCCTTTAGAGTCTAGTGAAAAACCTGCGTCATTGCACTCATGGTATTACTTTTATTGTTGGTGGACAATACATGCTGAGACAGAAAGGGAGTAGATTTCACTGAAATGGGAGGACTCGTAATACTTTGGAAATTTGCCTTTGGCGTCGGAGATGTCTGTCTGTCTGTGTGTGCGTGTGTGTATACTCACCACTTCATAGTGTCCATACTGAGCAGAGAGGTGTAACGGTATCTGTCCATCATGGGAAGGGGAGTTGACTGAAGCGCCGGCTCGTAGCAACAATAAGACGGAGTCAGCTTTACCCTGCCATGCTGCATAGTGGAGGGGACGCATGCCTACAGACAGAAAAATGAGTGAGGGATGGGAAGGAAAAGACATTGAGAGGTACATATTACAGGAACACCACTGATCTGAGATGTTCAATTCAAACCAGATGATGATGTCATCAGGGTTATCTTGGCTTGGATTTTGAGGCACATTTTTAACAGAAAGCCAGCATTACAAACTTGGGGCACGGAGTCTTTACCAGGTGAGGAGGATGTAACAAAAGAAGCTATCACGTTGCATTATGGTAAGTGAAGGATCCAGGACTTTTGGAATTTGGCAGCTCTGGAAAGCTGCGGAGGCTACATCAATAAACCACAAAACAAACTACAGTAGCAGGATTTCAGTTCTTTACTAAAAACATCAACTTCTCAAATACATCCATACATGTTCAAGCCGGAATCCGAGCCCAAATATGAGAACAACACATGGAAAAACCTTAGCAAAAGGCTACAGAACGGACAGACGTTTGTGGGCATGCACAACAAGCTGACGTCAGCTCATGGGCAAAGTAGAAAAAAACGTAAAAAAAGAAGCGTTCAGGGCAGGTTGAAGCCTGAGCATTTGTATATACATTAACCTCAAGTTTGACCCTGTTTATCATAGATATCCAACATCATAACAGTCTATAAACAACAGAAAAAGCATAATATGTCCCCTTTAATCTTAAAAATCTGACATCAACTTCTTGAAATGTCAGAAATTGTAACTAGTTTACATGGCAGCCATGGATTGGCTTGATCTGATGAAAAGGTAACATAATTAACAGCTCAGTGTTAGTTTATCCACAGTAAAATTTTAATATTTAAAAATTTAAAAAAATTAATTAAAACTTACTAGTGGTTTACCACAGCAGGCTGATCAGGATATACAATTTAAATACACATGCCCTACGTCCAATTAAAATCAACAATCGTCTCTTCAGCAGCAATAGACATTATGATGGTCAATAAACACAAGCTATTCCAAACAACAGAAAAGCTGACAGGAAGCGCTAAAAGTTGAATTTAACTTTTAAAACAGTCCTTCAGAAATCTATAACTGACCTCACACACATGGTACGGAGCACTACACGGCTCTTTTCTAAGCAGCAGAGCTGCCACTCCCGCACAAATTCTACTATATCTGTTCTACTTGGAGTCTGAAGATATTTGCTGTAGCACTACTGTCACTTCAAACTTCAAAGTGAATCATATTTATTCATATGGGTCAAACATATTTTCAGCTGAGAGTGTCAGAAAGCTGTTGAGAAAGTCTCAGGCTCCATTTAACCCCAAGTGACTTCCCAAGCGGGAACACTTTTTTTCCTAAGTTGTAGGTTTGTCTGGTGACACTGGTTCAGCTGGTAAACCTGTTCTGCCATCACAATACCATTGATGTCCTTGATATCCACCGTGGCCTGGGCCTCCAGCAGCAGAGACAGCAGCTCCGTGGTGCCTGTCAGAGCAGCATGGTGTAGTGCTGAGAAGCTGTGTGTGAAAGAGAGAGAAAAAAAAGAGAAGGGAAAAAAAGGGGAGTCAGGGGAGAGCAAGAAGGGGCAGAGACAAGGAGATGAGAGGGGTTATAAATCAAACTGATGACTTTACAGCAGGTGAGCCCTTTTCAAACCTTCACACTGATATGGTGTGTGTGTGTGTGTGTGTGTGTGTGTGTATCTGCGTGCTCTCATCAAAACTTCAGACTGAAAAGTCGTGTTTGTGTGCCTGTATAATCCCATGACAAACTGCAACCTGAGATAAGAATTTATATGTGTTTTATGAGTGTGTATCCCCATCCACCCCTCAAAACTTCAAACTGTGTGTGGTTAAGTGTGTACAGTATGTGTGTGTATGTGTGTGTGCGTGTGTGTGTGTGTGACTTCATCAAAGCCAGTCAGAGATGAAATGTGTGTGTGTTTGTCTCTGGGTGTCTGTCAGGTCGCACTATATTCCACAGAGGGAGAAATTAAAGGCATAAATTCTTGGCGACAAGTTTTGATTTCGCTCAAGGCGACACGGCACAACTTCTGTTCCAGAGGAGGTGAACCTCCGAGACAACACACTCCCCACATGTGGGGATTCAATAATAACTACAGCACAGAGGGCTTTCAGGTGATTTCACACAGCCTCTGGCAGTCATAGTGGAAGCCCTGAGCTCTCGGGCACCTGTGGCAATAAACAGCCTGGCTACATTTGGAAACAGAATGTACTGTGGCTGTCTCAACAAAAGTCAGAAGACATGTTTAAAGTTGAGTTTGTTAGTTTCACCGACAGTGAAACATGGTGGTGGGAATATTCAAGGTTGGGGGTGTTTTGCCTACTCTGGAGTTGGGCACCTGCACTGAACTGACTACACCCTGACCAAGAAGTACCACTCCCTTCTTCAGAGACATGCTGTACGCTCTGGTTTGCATCTTTGTGGAGAAGGATTCATATTGCAGCAGGATAATGACCCCAAACACACCTCAAAGCAAAGAAGCCCAAGGAGTCCTGACTGTCATGGACTTTCCTCCACAGTCACCTGACTTCAACCACATTGAACACTTATGAGGGGACTTGAAGACTGAGAAAGCCAAACATTCTGTGACATCACAAGAACCTCTTTGGAACACTCTCAAATCATGCTGGGATAACAGGAGTCATCAGGTTTTGAACAAACTTGTGGAGTCCAGCTCAAGTTCATGCTGTCACTAAAGCAAAAGGGGGACATACCAAATAGTAAGATAATCTGAAATTCATGTACATTTTTCAAAGATTCAACTTTTCACTCAAATTGTTAATCTGACATGATTATTTCTAATGAAAAAATTAGAATTACATTTGAAACAAATGCAAAATAGAAGTATCCTGACTAGTGGTCTCAGACGTTTGGACCCCACTATATGTTTGCATGTTCTCCCCGTGCCTGCGTGGGTTCTCTCCAGGTGCTCTGCTTCCTCCCAGACCAAAAACATGCAGGTTAGGTTAATTGGTGACTCTAAATTGCTAGTAGGCGTTAATGGTTGTTTGTCTGGCGACCTGTCCAGGGTATACCCCGCCTCTTGCCCAACGTCAGCTGAGATGGGCTCCAGCTCCCCCGCGACCCTCTAGGGGATAAGCGCTATAGAAAATGAATGAATGAATGAAGGAATGGATGGATGGATGGATGGATGGATGGATGGATAATATATCCATGTCCACAACCCTGAAGCTGAGTTGCTGGATGACATCCACAGGAACATTATATATTATAAGGGATCTCAGAGATAACACAATGTTGTGCTTAATATCCACATATCTTACTCCAAGATCAAAATAAAACCTTATTAATCCAAGTGATCCATAGTAAGGTTTACACCAGAAAATCCATTGACAGCACGTTATTTCCTCCATGGCCCCTCCCAAGCTCTGTAAGTTCCAGCTTCTCAATTTTTCTGCTTTTTTCTGTTTTATATCATTGTTTTGGACTGCTTGTCAGACAAAACAAGACATTTGAAGACGTCATCTTGGGTTTTTGGAAACTGTGTTTTTACTATTTTCTTACATTTTACAGAGCAAACTATAAATTGTTTAATAGAGAAAATTATTGACAGACTAATCAATAGTGAAAACAATCAGTTGCAGCTCCAATCAAGTTTGAAAAAGTCCTGTTTAGGAATTAACATATGAGGAAGCTTACATTCCAGCAACCCCACTATTAGCTGATTGTTATGTTTGCCAGCTCATCTGTTAGTCCTCATCCTCAGAGCCTTTTCTCTCGTAAAAGTGAAACAAAGAGCATAAATCAAACCTCTGTGTTGCTTGTCCAAGTATGTTCAAACAAGGTTATGTTAGAATAAAATAACATTTTTCATTTTCCTTGTAACATTGTATTATTATACAGTATTTTAACTTACAGTTTTCTTTATAATACTGTAATATAATACCAACTAACTCGGACAAACTAGCTCTACACTGCAGTACAAGAACAATGCTGTTTCTTTAATTCCATGTCTTCTACGTGGATCATCAGCTGGTGAAGATGCTGACTTTTTGCCTGGGACCTGCAGTTTTAGCTTACATCTTTTAACACAATATAATGTATACTATTAAGTGCATGTTTAAGACCATTTTACAGGTTTCTCATTTTATGAGTCAGCCAGAGACCAACTCACGGAGCTAATGTTAATTACCTAGTTAGCTAGAGCCGATGAAATCTGCTAGCAACAGTTGTCATTTAAGCCAGTAAAATCCATGGTCACTGGCTAGAAATGAGAAACCTGCTTTTGTCTGTCTGAAATCAAGGACCCATTGTTTCATTACTAAGAAGTTCAAGTAGTAAGTCTGCCACTGTTATCACTGTAAACTGCATATATGCTGTGTAAGAAAAACTTGATCGGCGTAGCAACAGTAACTAATGTGGGTGGGGCTGAGTGAAGGGTCCTTTAGATTCACTGTAACTCTTTCAAATAGAGACCTACCTAGACTAACAGTTGTTGTTTTTCTGTTTTTATGACATGCACTTTGTTCAAGGTGTTTAGTCTTCCCTCTTGTCTAATCAAATGCAGTTTTTGTAGTAAATATCAAAGTGGGCCATCTGGCATTCAAAGAATCCCCCTCTACAAGCCGCTGTGCATGTGTTTATGCGTTAGCCTACGTGCAATGTGTGTGTGAGTTGACATAGGCCTGCTGCGTGTGTCTACATGCAGGGTCAATGTAGTGGGTGGGAGGTGATACACAATATGGGTGTTGAAATTAAACATGTCCATCTGTGAGGGAGTGTGTGTGTGTGTGTGTGTGAGTGGTACAGAGGAGGGGGTAAGTGATATATGAGATCAGTCTTCCCTCTTGTCTGCAGAGTGCAGAGGAGAGGGGAAGGTGAGCAAACAGTCACTTGTCACTGAGTCAACACCATCACAGAGAGAGAGAGATTCAGACAGCGTGTGTGTGTGTGTGTTTAAGAAAGTGCCTGGAGCAGGTGACTCAGGATATGAACAAGTAGATGGATGGATAAATGTGTGCATATTTGTGTGTAGCTGAGGAACATTGAGGCCTAAACAAAGACACTGATAAGAGAAGCCACTTCACAGTTTGGAGATCCTTCAGATTTCATATCTACACACACTGACGTCTAAACTTCTTAATCTCTAACTTGTCTTGCCTCACCTACACCAAGCATTTGTATCACAAAGTGAGTTCAGCTTAGTCAGGTTCTGTTTGGGTTACTTGGCTTCACTATGTCCAACATTGGTGATCCTGGAGCTGGTTATCACCTGGCTCTTAACTCACTAGGAGTGTGTGAAAATGAAAGTGAAGTTTTTAATTACAAAAAAAATCACAAGAGCAGAGTATTTAATTTGAGATAAGATGAAACTGTATATAATATAGTCACAACTAGATCAAACTGAACTGGGACAAATTTCATGATACCAGAGTTTACAATATGAGATGGGATATTTTACTTTAGGGCTACAACTAACAATTATTTTTATTATCAATTAATCTGCTGATTATTTTCTCGACAGTGTCTATAAAACAATAGAGAACAAGGAAATGCAATTTCCTAGAGTCCAAGGTGACATCATTATGTCTTGTTTTTGTCCGGCCAATAATTCACTGTAATGTAATAAAAAAGCAGCACATTCCTACATTTGAGAAGCTGAAACCATCAACTTTTGTGACATTTTCACTTGAAAAATGATAAATTAATACATTATAAAAATTGTTAATTTTCTAATGAAGTAATCGTGGCAGCTCTATTATCTACCTCACAATAAAGTGCATGACTTATCACATCCTGGCTTCTAACTACACAAACACAATGTCCTGTCTTTTTCTACTTCTCTAAAGCTGAGACAATAACTCTGTTTGTCTGTACAAATGTGAGAGTAATGAGTCATACTGTGAGGACAAAGACAAACAGCAGACAGCCACAGGTAAGGAACATGCTTTTTTTTCTTTATCCCACATGTCAATCAAGATATGGTGACTCTTCCATTGCATTCTTCTGACTCAACTTCATACCTATCTCACAGGCTGACACACACACACCCACACAAGCACGTGCACACACACACTCCTCTTACCCGTCTGAGTCTTGGTAGTTGATGTTCAGTCTCTTGGTGGAGCCCAGTAATTCTGGAAAAAGACCGAGATAGAGAAAGAGAAAAGAGAAGGGGGTGAATGGAAAAGACCATTAGTATTTAGTGACATATGTCTTTTCATCAGAGCTCTCCACAAATCCCTCCATCCACACTATGCGTGTGTGCGTTTTCACAGTGGGTTTTTTTCCCCCAGCACTTCTCCCCATCATCACTCCTTCCCTCAAACAACCTGACAGTCTTGACAGGATGGAGAGCTTGCCTCACCCTTCCCTCTCTCATCGATGTCTGACACCCTCATGGCAGCCAAATGATTCATAAACAAATGATTCTGCCTTGCAGAAATGTACCATTCCACCTCATTTACACTACTGTCTTATCACGGCTCTTTGGAATTCAGAGTAACAACCATAAAAACACACGCCTGCCAGGATAAAACATACATTTATGTCTTTTTCCACAGCAGCACTCGGTGCAAAAATAGCATAAGCCATACCGAGTTAGCAAGACTGAACAAGTTTTTTCACTCACCTTGCAACAGACAGACTGCTACTTGTCCCATGTCTCACTCATTCATTCTGTACTCCATGAGAGAACATACTATAACTTTCTCATCCACGCTCTTTCACTAGTCCTCCTTCAGTGTGTGTTGTCACAACAGCCAAAATGACCAAAAATACGGTGGAGAATTTAAATCAATATTTTCTGTATTTTCTTAAAGTATTTGAAAACTGTTCACAATTTCTTAAATTTGATCCCAGTTGACTAAACTGGTTGACAAACTGGTCCCAGGAGTTACATAATGGAAATATTTTCCTGGGAACCTCGAGAGACAGCTACAAAACTGTCCAGTTTTTGCAACGGAAGCATACTGTAGTCATTTTTGTTATCTAACGTATCAACGCCAAAACTCCATTGTGACAACACTACTTTCCTCTGGTTCTACATGCATAATCCTCTTTTGTCTAGGAATCATCCAACTCCAATCAAATCTGGCCACCATACCAAAAAGTTCTACCTCATCCTAAATTATATCAAACTATACTTCCATCTTCAGATATCATGCATCTATCTCCATCTCCAGCCTCTAATGAGGGCAGATAAGTCTCCTCACACAGCTAAATATCCTTGGACGTCCTACAGCAGAGCTCTACTGTAAAGGCCCCACTGTCCACCAAGACCCACACAGGAACCAGACTGCCAAGGCCTCTGAATACAGAGCCATTCATCGCAGTCAATCTCCCTCAGTTTTCTCCCACTTAGGTGTGGAAAATCACATAAGTGTGTGTGGGAAACAGAGAAAGAGATATGGAGTTAGAGTTAGAAGTGCAATAGGAACAGTAAAGAGACTAAAGTGTGAGATGTAATAGCCTTCGGAATTGCGTCCATACTGGACGATTCCATCGCAGAAAGTAATGCACCCTTCATGTAGTGTGGAGGAAAGTAAGAGGGTGGATGACTGTGTGGCAAATGCAAATAAGGTTCACCTTTTTACTAATTGAAGGAGAGTAATTATTCGCACATCATGTAGGTGCAAGGCTATCAGAAAACAACTTCAATGAAAAAAGGTAATATTTGCACACTTACTCCAAGCCACAAAAGTTTAATAATGACAATGTTTCGATCCTACTTGGATCTTCATCAGGTCAGAATGTTTGAAAAATGGATGGTAGGTGTGGTTAACCATCCAAACCGCCCAGGGTGATATAACATCCAAAAACAATTCAATAAAATACATAGAAAAAAGCAGTAATACAAAAGCCATACTTCAAAACATCAAATATCTTATATATATCATCTGATATACTGTTTATATATAAGATGGAGGTAAAACTGAAAGTGAGTACACCTGAAGTGCTGGTAATAATCCAGAGTTTCAATGGAACAGTGTGCAATTTGTAAGAAATTGGAATAATCCTTTAAAATAGAAATGTATAAACGAAACTTGTGGGAAAGAATAATGGATTATATAATGAAAAGGGAATGCTAAACAGCAGCAGTGGTAGCAAAAACAAGTGGAATAGAAGAATATGAATCAATTTGTGAATTCATGGAATATAATTAGGTTCCCACTAGAGCACTGATTAAATATTCAATTCTATTTTTCTCTCTGGTTTATTAATGTTATTTTCAAGCTCAGAAAAGTCATAAAGGGAAAAATATTCTGATTTCCAGTGCAGTTGAGTAGACTATGTATTAAAAATACATAAAATCCTCAAAAAAAAAGTCATTGATATTCCTGACTATCCCAAAATTTACAGACTTCTAAAATTCCATGATATTCAAGGAACTTCATACAGAATGTTAACCATTTCTTCTGGAGCTCAGTGGATAAAGAAGGCCTTTTTACTTCCATGGTTAGGAGATCAATTTCCACTGGAGCCCGCCGTTTTACAAATGCACACATTCACAGCCCTGCAGGGAGCTTTGGGGGGAATTCTCCACCAAAAGGCAAACAATAAAGTGCACAAACTGGCTACAGTCATGCTTACAGTCATATTTGATTTTATCATTTACATGCTGGTCTGGACACAGTAGAGCTGGCGCTTCTACAGACTCAAATGCATAAAAACAAGAGTCTGAAAGCACAAAAAGGCACATTGATAATGAGACAGATAGAGGGGCTGGGCGTTGGGCGGCTTGCCAAAAAGGGGTCTAAACTGTCCCAGTGGTATGGAGAGAAAAAGGCCTTTCAGGAGTTCTAGTTACAACATGAGCCGACATTCCTCACATAGCACACCCACCATGCTATCCTACTCGCTCGCTGTCTCTCGGACTATGTGTCCACTAAACTGTCAGCTCCCTTTTCTCTCCTCTGCTTTCTATCCTCTCCCTCCTTCCCCCTTTTCTTCACATAAGTGGTACGGGGCTCAATTACATTGCCAGCATGTTGACTCTATGTGTGCGTGCCCCTACCCCTCACCCCTAGTAGTTGGTGATAACAGATGTGTAGTAAATCTCAAGCATTGTGTTTTCTTGCAGAGACGGAAATTACAGGGTTTGCTCCCTGCTCAAAGCTGGAAACAAAAATTATTGAACGCTAAGAGTCGAAAAGCTGTCAGTGTGGAAGCCCTCTATTGTTTTCTATGGTTACGACAAAGCACAAAAAAATCATGTGATACTTTGTTTTGATAACCTTATCAGATGCACAAGCAGCCCCTGTGATTAATTTCACAGAAGCAATGCTCTGAATTGCTGTTGTTATGCTCCCTCTGCACCTTTCTCATAACAGCTGAGGCATCCTGGACAGAAGAAAGGGATCCTGGAGCTTTGATGTGGAGAACATTAGTTCACTGAGGAGCGAAGGAACGCTCAAAAGTAGAGGAAAATAAAGAGAAGAGGAGGAGAAGTCGGAGAGGGGGAGTGGGGGATGACTCCGTTCAGGTGAGATGAGGGGAATGTTTTTTTAGTGTGTGTGTGTGTGTGTGTGTATGTCAGGTGAGTAAACAAGAAAACATGCAAAGGACTTTTTAAAACACTCGCTGCAAGATCAGACGAGAGTGCAAATAACACCTCTTCAGAGTAAGAACACAGAGTTCAGAAAAAAAGCAAGAAATTGTAAATAAAAAATAAACCAACAATAAAAAATGCCAGCTTGCTTGCTTTTGTCTCCAAGATTGCAGTTGGCAGAGGCGTTTGTTGCTTTGGTTTGTACGGCTGCAAAACTCATTTTAAAATGTCTTTGATCATGGTCCACGCATGTAAAAGACTGGAAGGAATATGCACAAAAATGAGGATAAAGTAATCACATTGACATTAGTCTTTAAAAGCACACATAACCAGTCTGTTCAGTGGGATTTTTTTCAACCACAAATTACCAAAGGCAAGACAGGTTAAAGGATCACTTCACCCAAATTACAGAAAAACATATTTTCTCGCTTACCTTGGGTTGTATCTAGCCATGCAGATATTGTAGTTTTATTTGCCCAGATTTTGAGATATCTGCTTTTGAGATATTTGCTTTCATAGGAACTATTTCTTTGTCAGAAAGTAGTTCCAATTAAAACTGTTTACAGCATACACTACTGGGGCTACAGTGAGCAAAGGTCTGTTTTTTAATGTAATTTGGTTGAAACAGACCCTTTAAAGCACCATTAATCTCTCTTTTTTTGGCCATTAGGGGGCAATTCTCCACAACAAGCTAAAAATCACACACTTGACATAAGGCCTTGTAAAGTTGATATGGCTGATGTGTTAGCAAACTATTGCCTGTTGACACATTCAGCTTACACAGCAACATTAGCATTAGGGCTAGGCAATATATCTAAGTGATATCAATATCGTATTATGAGACTAGGTATCGCTTAGATTTTGTATATCGTAATATCGTGATATGGCATAATGGTTGTCTTTTCCTGGTTTTAAAGGCTGCATTACAGTAAAGTGAGGTAATTTTCTGAACTTACCAGACTGTTCTAGCTGTCCTATTTTTTGCCTTTACCCATGTAGTCATTACATCCACATTACTGATGATTATTTATCAAAAATTTCATTGTGGAAATTTTGTGAAAGCACCAATAGTCATCCCTACAATATTGTCAATATCAAGGTATTTGGTCAAAAATGTGATATTTGATTTGTCCATATTGCCCAGCCCTAATTAGCATTCATTTGGAGTCATGTTTCTGGCCATCTGACAAATGCAAATCCAATATTTACCCTCCTTGTAGCTCTGTTTTGGTCTCCACTGACCCCTTATATATCTCGTTCCATCCTAAATATCTGGTTCCATTATCTGTGGTTTGGTGCTGGGACGGTAGTGTACAGTTGGTTTATCGCTGAAAACAGCCTGCTGCTACTGGAAACGAGGCTGAGGAGTGGTGAGACTGAACCAAAACAGTAAAGGTGTCAGCCGTAAAACCAAAACAATGAACTGAAAGAGGCTTAAAAAGTCCGTAAACTGAGAGGAGTCCAATGATAACTCTTTCTGGGACCTTACATTACATCACATTACACATAGTAATTTGGTCCATTGTTCATATATAAATATTGATTAGTGCAGCTTTAAAGATGTAATATTGGTGAGTCCAGGTTTCTCAGAACAGGGCAGACCTGCAACATCTCAGTTAACAAGGATAAAAACTGATAATAAATAAAATGGATAAATACATCTTCATATAAAATTCTGGTCTATAGTGTGTGTGTCAAATGTTGCTTGGAACACAAATCTAGTCGACTTTTGCTTGCCAACATTAGCCCTTTTCTTTTACTGTCTAAGCATATCTGAGATGCCTCGTCTTATAGTATCTTTCTTTTGCTTCATTTTGATGCTACCTGTCACCTTGCAGATACAAAACATTCTAAAAAAAGACTGTGTATGTGTCAAGCTTGACTTCTCTATTTCAATGTTTTAGGAAAAGACAGAAAAGCCTTCCACTGCTGTTTTGACAAAACGGGTAAAAGAAACCGATGAGAGATAACCGTGGTTACTATCAGGCTAGGCTCTTTGGAATTGTGTTAAAGTTTTGCCTCTTTGTCTGCAAAATATTCCTTGGAGTTATACCGCAGGGAATTCAAACCCACTTCTACCCACACCAGCTTCTCATTAACAAAAGCAGAAAAGGACACTTGATTCAGGAGCTGTGGGTTGGGATGAACCCGCGCCACGATGAGCAGGAGGTAGCCAGCATACAAACAGCGCAGCCACAGTGGCCTGGGGCGAGACCAAAATACAGAGGAGTGAAGAAGGGGGGTAATTTAAGGTCATCATCTGTCTGTGGTGATAAACAGTTTGTGGTCAGGTAAAGACCTCATCAAGGGAAACACTTATCTGGGAAACACATCCATCTAACTGCACTGATTACTGAGAGGGTAAACACAGTCCCTCAAACCAAACCACCGAGGCAGAGCAGGGATTTGGCTTCCCTCCAGCTGTCCCACAGAATTCCTAATAAGGCTCCAAAAACATGATTAGGAATGTACTTGTTCCTGAATGCAACACACGTTTTTGTTTATCATAACCAGAAACATGTGTTTATTAATACCTACAAATCACTTAAAATTTGGGTGCATGATCCATTAAAACGAATGTCTGTAACATTAAACTAACTTTAAAATCCCAGCTAATAGTGTCTCCAGCTTGGCTCCTCGTCCTTGGCAGGTGGTGAGGTAGTGACCAAATCCCTGTAGGAGTGCATGTGTGTGTCAGGAGTATAAAACAGTGTGATTAAACTTGGATGATAAGTCTAACCAAATGGGAGCCATCACCCAGCTCTCTGTAGCAAGGAGGACAGACAGAGAGAGAGATTGCCTGTGTTAGTTAACAGTGCTGCTGCTGCTATGGCTTTCCAGAGTAAAGAGTCCCTCCAGCTTCAAAAATAACTCCACTTGACATGACATATTGGGATATCTGCAGGTTTCAGAACCAAAAACATAAAAAGCTGATGAAACCAGGATAATTCCTGTTATGGTTAGTAGAATTTTTAAGAACTTGTTACCCTGGATACAGGAGGCTGGATACAAAAACGAGAGACTGGAGAGATTTAACTTTTTTAAACCTTGGTTGGGCAAAGCTTCAATTGATTTCAGGTCATCACAGTTTAAAGCCTACAAATATCAAAGCCTGAGGGCTGAATATAAAACAAAGAGCAAATCACGGTTATTTGCAGCAACGCAGTGTTTCATCTTTTGAAGGAAGAGTTCAACATTTTGGGAAATTCGCTCATTCACTTTCACACAAGGTGCACAGGTGGGTGGTTCATTCAAATGAGGCAGCACAAAGTAAGTTGTCACCATTTTGGTAGAAATTAAGTTTTTAGAAGTTGCTCTTAAAATAGACATCTCAAAACCACGTCTGACTGTCTGATCTCCAACTAAAAGATGCATTTAAATTGGCATTAGGCAATTAAAGTTTCATGTGATTAATATGTGAGTATCAGTTATCTACAGCTGCTTTAAGGCTTTTCTTCAGTTCGTTCAATCCCTGCAGCCATCTGAAGCACAGGTATGTTGACAAATCTGCAGCTTCAAATTTGAGAAATTCCAGCTCGTGTGTGGTTATCCATGGCTGCTATCTGCTATGTTTAACATACCATAAAATACTGTAAAATTATTTCCTCAATCAGGTTCAAGTTGAATTTGGACTTATCATAATAATAACACTAACATAGTGTCACTATCAAATAAGCTTGGGAGAAACATCTGATTGTCAGGTGTAATCAGCTGTAATCCTGTTAAATCATAGAACCACAATCTGATATGTGATGCATGTTAATGCTGGTAGGTAAATAGAGGCCTGTAAACTGCATGCAGAGACAAATAAGCCCTAAAGCAAGATCAGTCAGTCTTTAAATAGGTTAGTGAGCGGCCGCCAAATGGGGTTTCCTGACAGAGTGCTACCTGCAACAGAACACCTTTTGGTTTACCTCCGGTTACACAGGGAGACAATAAGTACATGTTGTACACAGACTGCCAAAGGCAACAGAACTGGTTTGCTTGCTTGTATGAATGTTAGTGTGTTTTTGGCAATGTGTTTGAGTAAATAAAAGTCATAAAAATGTAGCGTCGGCTGTGTGCATGTACTGTACTGCAGCTGGTGGAGTTTCCTAAAACTACAAATGCTAGGAAAGACAGGACAGTATAAACAGTGCACACCACACACCCAAGGGCATACACATACACCAAATTTGCAAAGTGACACACTTTAGCTTCATCAATTCTTCATCAGTTGCTTCATCGCTGCATCACTTGCTGTAAGAATAAAAGCTGCAACTGGGTCT
Source organism: Scomberomorus guttatus (assembly GCA_038419695.1). Lineage (NCBI taxonomy): Eukaryota > Metazoa > Chordata > Actinopteri > Scombriformes > Scombridae > Scomberomorus > Scomberomorus guttatus. The sequence goes on along the minus strand of CM076465.1, from coordinate 21,880,553 downwards.
TGAGAAAAACCCTCAACATCAAAACAGCTCCGGGCTGTATTATCCAATAAATCTGCTCCATTGTTAAAAATGTAGAGAGTAATCTCCCGTGGTGCCGCCGGCAACTAGGTCAGACACATTCAATATTCGTTGACACTGAGCCAGAGTGGAAATAAAACAGATGATGTGTTGTCTTGTGTTGCATTGTGTGTATCAGTGTGTGCATGTGAACCAGTGTTGCTACATCTGTATACTTCTTCATAAACAGCAGGAGATTAGAACAGGCGTAAACACACCTGCAGGTTTCATATTACATAACATGTCTCAACCCTGCACCTTAGGGACAAAACACTTTACATACCATTCAAATCATCTGTTTACTCTACTTACCCAACTCGCTGCGGAGCCCCTCCTTTATTTCCATGCACTGTTTCGACAACTTAGACACATGATTTAGTTTACCATTTCAAAATACTGGCCTTGGAGGAATGAAATAGCTGGTTGTTCATATTTATCATAGGCCTAGGGTTGTAGACTATATACGTTTATAACAAGATAGTCATCCCTTTAATGAAAAAACATTTCCTACAATGGGAAACTATGCAAAGTACTTCCAAAGAAGGCTACACATGTGCTGCAAATGACCTTGACAGCTATACAAATCAGAGCAGCCAGAGAGGGCCACACTCAAAATAGAGGTACAGGATGGTATTTCTGTACTGCAAAGTACTTTTCCACTTATGTGCCAATAAAGAGCCATGATGGGCTCTCATGAGACCAATTTAGCACATCTTGATCCAACCTAAAGGTTAGAGTTGCAATGATTAGTCAATTAATTGATTGGTCGATTGAAAGAAAATTTAAGGCAACAATTTTTACAGCTTATTAAAACAATTAAAGTCTGTGTAAAGCAATAGCAAATATGTGTTCTAAGTTTTTCACACCACAGAAAAATGCGTTAATCACCCAGCCAAATTCGACTGATTAAAAAAAAATCGCCAAGTATATAAAAATTAGGTTTCAAAATAGTGGAAAAACAAACAGTATTCTGAGCTCTGAAACACTACGGGTTTGTCTACTGAAGGTGCTGAAACCATGTCCCAACTGAACAGTCTCTGAGCCTCTGAGCTGAGCAGCACTCATGCTGAACTCCCTTAAAAAATATACAAATTTAAAATAGGCCTTGTTTTTAGATGTAAGACAAGCAACATGGATGATATTTTAGAAAATAAAGTAACTCTAGTAGCCACTGTTTAAATTGGCACCTATTTTGTAATTAGATGTGGACTTATTTCAATAAAAATGTAACTTAAACGAGTAGTTAACAAGCAATCCATCACCAATCATCGTTATGTCATTTTTTTCAATGAAGTTCAGTGCCAACCTTACTCACTCCTCTGCTGAAAAGCATTGGCAAGGGGCCGGATGTAGCAGCTGCAGGAGTACGTCAATGGCAAAGGCACCAGTCTACAGCTCCCGCAGCAGTGCTGCAAAAGCAGCAGGACATGGATAATATCCTCTGGGTGGACCAGAGCTTTAACACCGGCTCTACCTGTCAACGGACACTTCAGCTGGGTCCCCTTGAGCGCTACCGTTCACCACTAACACATAATACCATGACACCGGTGGCTATCAACCTGGCTCCGCCGGCCGGGAGAGAGTGTAAGCAAACGGGGGAAGCGAGAAGGGCTAAGGGCTAGGCTATGACTAACTCCTCATCAGCTATCTCTACCCAGCATTTTCCTTGCCAATGTCTGGTCTCTCGTGAACAACATGCCATGGTTTTAGTACAACCAAACGCTGAACAACTTTTTTAGGTGACCAAAATGCTACAATTAACTTTCATGAACTGAAAACATGCTGTAAAATAGCGACAACTACTCCTATTCTAATCTGGGGTTACATAACGTACGTAACCAATGTTGTCGCAACGACTTGTCAATCACAAGGTACCCACGCCCTAAAGCATACCCCGCTTTATCGTCTATTTTACTCTAAATGGGACTGTAATTTACAAAATGAACATCATGCTGTACTGAACAAGGCTCTAAATTAGTGATTGAGACCATAGACACATTAGGAAAATGTTTACTGAGGTCATAAATCATAGATTTCTACACAATTGTTTTGGAGCCAATGGAGTCGCTCCCTGCTGGCCATTAGAAAGAATGCAGGTTTAAAGCACTTCTTTCTTGGCTTCCTTTTCAGACCCAGAGCTACCCGCTTGGGTGTAACGAGAGGAAATATGACACAGGTTCATAAAGTGTTCACCTGCTTGGAAAACTTTTGTGTATTTGTTGCACAGCTTATGCTTGTTCATCACTGTCTGCTCTTTGATGCTGTGTTTTCAGTGTCTGCTGTATGCAGCAGTTTACCACCGTCTGTTTCTTTTTTAATACCATTTTTCAAGCAAAGCCAGGATTTTTCCATTGCATTCCATAATAGTGGTTTCCCTGCCAAGTGACTTTTCTATTTGGGTTACAGTCTTTTTACAGTTACAGTCACTTGCTGCATTTTGATTGGCTGACTAAAGATGCAGGTTGTTCAGCTCAGTTTATCAGACTCTATCTCATGTCTAGTGGTTTTGCAGAGTAGACTAGTAAAAACTTCTGGTCAGGTCTGCCAACAGACTTCTTTATTTCTTCTTTATTTCACCAAATATTCGCTCATTCCCATTTTGAAATAGTGAAAGTAGCAAAGCCTCAAAGCCATTTCAGATTATGCTGCTGAGGTCAAAAAACAAACAATAAAATTGATTCAGCACTGGCTACTTTGCTCAGTGACCCCCTCCAGCTAGTTAGTTAACTGTCATGTGATTATTGGACTCATGCCAAACACCAGTATGAGGTCACACACGTATATGGATGGAAAAGTCATTACATTTCTCATTTAGCCCAAGAGGCAAGGATCAATACACATACTACATAATGTGGAAATTCTGATAGATGAGACACCAAAACAAGTTACTTAAATGTTCATTTAGTCCCAGGCCTACAGCTGCATTAGAATATGTGCTGTGTTAATCAAATCAAAAACAAAAACCTGTACAGGGAGTAATAGCTTGACGATACCACATCCAACCCTATCAACACAACACACAAACCCAAAAGAATGATGCCATTTCCCCAGCCCCTCCCAAATTTAGGGCTGGGTATTGAACCTCAATAATTCTTTGGTACTGTGTAACACAGGGTATTGTAAACTGTCAAGTACCGCAAGTTGGCATCCTTTCATAGTCTTGTTTAGTTATTCTTATAGTTATCTTTAATTAGATAGTTCCTGGTTTACGTTGTAATTTTGACAACTTTAGAACTGTTCTTGTAGAGCTGCTTCTGTTTAGACAACATGTAACATTTGAGAAGTTTGAAGGGGTTAATAGAAATGTATGTGTATATCCTTCAAAGCAAAGTGTAGAACCAAGTACCATTTTTGTATTTTGGTAGTATTTTGGTATCAAAACTCAGGTAGTGAAAGTGGTATCTAAAACCTTAAAATAATACCCAGCTGTACCTGGACTGGACTTTAAATTCTTAGAAATGTTTAAAACAATGGGTCCTTGATTTCAGACAGGGGTAGACAAAAGCAGGTTTCTCATTTCTAGCTGAGGTTTTTCCAGCTGAAATGATTGGACAGATTTGACTCTATGCTCGACCAACTGGATTCAGCTGTAAAAACGGTCAAAATTCGTGTTCGTAACCATGGATGTTGTAGCTTGTAACTTCAGTGTTGCATACACAGGCAGGAAATTTGTGTGTCCATCTCTCATGTCACTTCACCGTCTCACACACAAAGGTAGAAAATTTTGTGTCCGTCTGTCACATTTTGTGAAACCTCACTGTTGAAAATATTCCTGTACAAATTTTAATTACACATACACAAAATATTTCTACAGCTACAAAACTTTATTACACATTCACAAACTTGAAGTTGAAGTTCACACATTCAGGTACATGCATGCAATTTTTTTCACATGCACAAAAAAGGTGATATACAACTTCAGGCTATGAAATTATTTGTAAAAATCATTTCACAAGCTCAAAATATTAATGACCCTTATTTGCTTCCATATATTATATTTTGTTAAAAGACTTCAGTATCCTCACCAGCTGATGATCCATGTAACAAAAAGCATGTTCTTGTATTGCAGTGTAGATCTAGTTTGTCCTAGTATTATAAGTGTGATTTTTAAAAAAATGTAAGATTAGATTTTTATTTCATTCTAACATAACCGTGTTTAGCTGCTTAGCTTACATCCTTGGACAAGCAAGCAAGAGGTTTTATTTATGCTCTATTTGTATTTTCAAACAATATGTTTCACTTATAATATTACAAGAGAAAGGCTTTTAAGATGAGGACTAACCAATATATATGCCGAATGAAACGCTATCTTGGATTACGAGTTTGGCTGGGGTTGCTGGAGTGTAAACTTCCCCAAATCCAATAAAAAGAGGCTCAAAGCCACTATTAGCCTAAACTCTCATATAGTAGCATGCAGGACCAGCTTCTACACAGAGGGGAAATACTACACAGTGGATGTGCTTGTCATGAACGGGTCTTCTAACCTGTAATCTGACAAAAAATGTAGTATGAAATGTTGCTGGCCTTGGATGTAATGCTAGGTTTGTAGTAAAATAGTTAGCTAATCATGCTAACGTTTGCAGCTCCCTTTAGAGCAGACAAACACACCATTCCTTACACTTCCGCAATTTTATTTTTGGTTTTGCAGACAGTAAAAAAAAGAAACCACAATTCAAACTCTTTAAATACCTAGTATCACTCTTACTACAGCCCTGTGTACACAACTTCAACATGCGGAGAAGTCCAAAGCTAGATAGGCCTGCTGTGCCAGGTTACTGTTGCTTAGCTATGATTGACCAGTTACTGAGTTACTTTAGTAAGTACAGTGTTATTATAAGTGATGGAACTGATGGCCAGAGCTACAAAAATAAAACCCACGCTGTAACAAAACATACTTTTTCTCTGTCCCCATCTGTAAGCCTAAAAGGTGCCTCAACTCAACTCCAATCAGAAACACAAAACATGCATTCACAGTATGTGAATACATGTTTTAATGCCATAATAGCAACCCCAAAATAATATCACCAGAGAGCAAAGAATTTTTGATAAAACTAAGTGAAGACACTGCATTGAGTGAATATAGTATAATTTAAGAGTTTGATGGGTACAGTTTTGCAATTGATATATGTATTATGTCTTAAAAACACGTACACACCCTGCTTTGTTATGTGTGGAAGCCAGATGATGAAAAACAAACTGTGGTTGCACTGAAAATCTAAATGCAGCTCCATCTATGAAGCAATTTCTGACGCCACTTATTCTTCCCATGTCATAGGTTTGCCTTACATAGATACACACTGATCAGTTAGCCTAAATATTATCTGAGGCGCTGCTATCCAGACACTTCTCATTACAATGAATAGTATCTTATTCTAAGGCACAGTGGCTTATCAAACAACTACAAAGCAGGCCGATATGAACAGCCACCACAGACAGTGATTTCTATTTCCTTCCAAATCAGGGTAAGAGACGGGAAGAATCGGGGGATGAAATGAAGTTATTAAAAAAAAAATCTGCGTGATAACGCAGAAGATCAAAGCCAAGCCGGAAACCTCTACAAAAACAGCATCCTGCTGATTCTCATTACCACTACCAGATACTGATAGAACCCAATTCCCATTTGGGAGACACATTCCTTACCCACACACATATACACGTTCATGTAAATACACACAAAACCAGACCTCCCTGTCAGACAATCACATTATCCTTGTCTGTACACGCACAAAAACAATTCCACCAACTCAGAATACTCCGCCTACAGATATGCTTTTTTGTTGTTCCTTTTACTTCTTATCACAGAGCCATATCCAAACACATGAATACAGTTGCAGGGCATGTAGAGGCAAGGCAGATAGCAGTGACAGTGTTTGCAGTCTGAATGCTACACTCATGCACCTGCCTGAATGACGGCTTGTTTTTTAGTAAAAGGAGAAAAGAATGGAGCTAAATGAGGATGAGTGCCAGACTCAACTATGTGCAGCCTGGAGCAAGTAATAAAAGGCTAGTTATACTAGATTAAATGACACTGTCTATTACAACCACACACACATACACTACTTAATTCCTTTGGTAGATTCCACAACAATCCCAGACAAGCTACCCCATCTGTCAGGGGAGGAAAGGGGTCAGGATTAATGTTTGTGTGTGTGTGTGTGTGTGTGTGTGTATGCATATCTGCTACAGTGCAAGAGTAGGTGAACTAGAAAGCCCTTCACACACTACTTGGCTGCTACCCAACTGTCTGGCTTCAGTACAAGACTGATTAGCCCAGTTAGCCGGTTAGCTGGGAGGGGCTAACTACAACTACCTGCTGCTACAGACTCAAAACGATTCAAATGAGACAAGACAAAATCTGAGGAGCTGAAGGAGAATAAACCATACATGTGTTTGGACATGGACAGTTTATATGCATGACAACACACATGCTTTAATTCACACAAACACATATGCACAGGCACACCTCTTCTTACATACTCTTAAATCTAACAGACTTCTAATCTGACACTAGGCCAGATGGGTTATCCCTGATTCAAGGTATGGGAATGAAGGAAGGAGGAGGCTAAGATAAAGGATGAGGGGGGTGGAGGTAGTGGAGATAGGGGTTGTTGAAGAATGAGCTGTTGTTGATCAAAGTAAGGAAGAGCCCCATCTTAAAGGATATGGCTGGTAATTTTCTATATTTTTCTTATCTTTAAAGAACCCCTCAAGACATGTTGTAAGATGTATATAAAGTACTCTACTTTGAATAATAATTTGTGCCTGATGTTTTTCACAAAAAAGTTCAATTATCTTGCTAAAATCCTTAAAATTACATCTACTCCTCCCTCATTAAAAATTCCAGAATCTATATGATATCTAATATCATATCTAATATGCAAATATATTTAATTTCATAAGTTTACCTGCTGGACACAAGATGTCTCTTACCTCACTGTGAAATCCATTCCCAGTGTTTGTGCACTCGAGGCTTCAAGTTTTTACATTACACAGTTGAACAATGGACCATGACTGGCTTCCAAACTATTTGTGATGTCACAAATCATGCTCGTATTCCCACCGCTTAAAATCGTATTTTCAATGAGCACAGAGAAACTTTCCTCCTTCAGCAGATGAATGTGAAAACAAACTCTGCACATCCATCATTCTGCACTGTGACGCTCAAACATCCAACTGAAGGAACAAGAACAAAAACAATTTTTGAGTGGAGGGGGATTATAACAAATCTCAAACCAACAATGAACTCATCCTACTACATCCAAGTATTATGCGTGTATCCAAAGTTTGGTATTCCTCCCTGGGTCGTCCCTGAAGAAAGTGGTTACCATAGCTTGTTTAGAAATGGCTCCAAAGACTTTTACGTTTACATTGCTTCGCTAACTTGTTGTGCTGCATTTCACAACCTTTTGACTTTGTACTACTACTACTACTATTATAAATTTCTTAAAGAACTTCAGTACAAAGTCAAGAGGTTGTGTTAGGTAGCACAACAAGCTAGCGAAGATCTGTAAACAGAACCGGAACCTCTCTCCTGAGAGTTACTTATTACTTATTGCTGTTTTTACTCTTTGGAGTAACCATTCTCTTCAGGGATGAAGGAACATGTCACCCAGTGCAGCAGTGTGGCTCACTGATGTGTTTTTAATCGTTTTTGGACAACAACGGAGGTCTACGGCACAGAGGAGTATGATATATCAGGCTTTGGATACACACATAATACTTGTAAGTAGGATAAGTTCATTGTTGGTTTGGCTCTGCATGTGAGATTTGTTGACAGTAAAGAAAAATATAGAAAATTGCCAGCCTTATTCTTTAATGAATGAATTTCATGTGTGTGGTTAGCCTAGCTTAGGATAAAGACTAATCATCTTGTTTGTTTAATCTATTAGCAAACAGAAATGTAAAAACAACCATTTGTGGTTGTAGGGGGAGTAGTCTGCTGGAACTATTTCTTGACAAACTACAGTTTATCCATCCGCCAAGGACATCTGTGATACATCTCCAGCTGCAGTTATGGTCAGTGAGCACAGGTTTTGATTTTGGTCTCTGTACAAGCACAGTGGGACCAACCCTGGTAACTTCAGTGCGACAACAAGGCTGGGATTACTTAAAAATGTGTGATGACTAGTTGTTTTGGCAGTTTTCCAAGATGCTGAAGAGTCAATTTCATTGTGACTTTACTTTACAGGAACACAAAGAAGATAAATTATGATAAAATGATATTTTAAACCAGAGATAATTACATTCCAAAGGTATATCTGTGTAACTTGGATAGAGAAAGCCTTACAGTGAACAGCACTTAGTTTGCTAAAGAAACTTTGTAAGTGTAACTTATTGTAGAAAGATCATACATAATTTATCATTAAGAAAACACCACCAGTATGGATTGTGAATTTCTGCTTTTGAAGTGTGAGCAGAATTCTTGAGCGAGTTCCCAATGGGAACTCCCAATTTACTGCAATGAGTTCCAGTGCTAATCCGATGTGAGGTTTTGAGATTGCTTTGCTATGAAGTGGAAGCAAGTCGTCTCACACAAAATGTATGTAGACGACAATAAAACATCACCCTTTATTAAATATAAGTCAACCTTTACTTCACCAGTAGCTGAAAGGTCTGAGTTTAAATAATTACTGGATTGACTGACAGAAAATGAAAAGGCAACTACAATTTGTTAATTGTTGAGGTCATTTTTAAAGCAAAAATGTCAAACATTTGCTGGTTTCAGCTTCTCAAGCGTAGGGATTTTCTGCTTTTCTGTTATATTTTGTAGTTAATTGATCCTGCACCCGCTGGACTCAAGACACTGTTTTTCACATTCATAAAACTAGAGTTAATACAGCAGCTGACTTCAAAGCAAGTGGAGTGTTTTGCTATTTATATATGTAGATTACTGTGTACTACTGTGGTGCCACCATCCCCTGCTGATAATTTGCATGTCCCCATAGTGATTCATAATGCTTCAATGCTGTTAACCCTCCAGGAAGGCAATACTTCTAGTTTAACAGCAGGAGGTTCAAGTTCAATGTTATTACTGATAATTGGAAAATAATGGCTGTCCTTAAAAAATAACAAAAAACATTTTGTTAGTACTACCTCACATACTTTATTTTTGTCAGCCTCCCAAACCTGCTTAAATTGGTTGATTTGACAGTTTTCTATCCAGTGTGACATGGTCGATCATGGTGCGTGTTCAACATCTAACACATTAATCAGACTGATTTTCACTAGCATTCACCTGGGACTGATCTTAACATAACAGTGAGTGACTCTCATGTGCTGATCACAACTAACTTTATTAATCAGGTTAAACTGCCATCTAGCAGACTTTACCATGGCTTATGGCTGTTTCCTGTGTGTTTGGTGAAGTAGTGCCTGAGACTTGTGAGGATCTGACTCATTAGGTCCAGATCAAATGGCCAACACAATAGATGTTCAGATATGATCTTTTGCCTTTGTGTCATCTCTGTTTGTCCATCTTGAGAATTACCCAAAGGCCGTGTATTTACCGTGACAGAAGAGAGGGATGGGCCGTGGGTTAAGATGAAAGCAAGCATGTGTTGCAACAAAAGACATTGTAATCATGAAAGCCTTTGAAGAACCTGTAGTCTCTAATGGTCTTCATTCAGGGAGGGGAAACAACACCCACTTCAGTTCACTCCCAGTCAAGAGTACGTGAGAGGGGGGCATTTTAGACAAGATGACTTTACGAGTCAAGCTGTCACACTAAATGCAGCGTTATGTGAGTATCTGGCGTGGTGAGTCTGCAGCCCTCTGTGTAACCATGATATCTGTCTACAGTGAGCCCACCTGACATGTCAGCTTGCAACAGCTAAGCAAAAAAGAGGGAGGCTGTGATAAGTCCACTTAAGTTGACTGAGCACCCAACCTGATGTCAGCAGATGGCTGATCAGAGAAGAAACTCCCATCGCAGCTCCCTGTCCATCAGTCAGCCTCGGTGCCACTGCTAATCCCCTCAGGACACTGCAAGTCTCCTCTGCCACCTCTCAGCCAGCTTTACCATCAGGCCCCTGCACCTCACAAGAGCTACTGCTAGGATGACATCAATAATGGATTTATTCCATTTTGTTTTTGGGGGGTTTATTTTGCAAAGGCCAATATTTTGAGCTGATATTCAGATTTGTAACCATTTTCATAGTCATATTTTTCTCTAAAACACTATCCTGGGTGGGATAGAAGCATCTTTTTAGTTTACTATTGCAAAACTATAAGTAGAACTGCAACTAAGGATTATTTACAACCTGAATTATTATTTAATATTATTCTTCATGTATAATCCGTTAATTTTCTGGTCTATGAAATGTCCCCAGTGAAAAAAGGCTCTTCATAATCTCATAAGTGTTGGTTTACTTTAATATGTAAAAAGAACATCAGCAAATCTTCACAATTAAGAAGTTGGAACCATAGGATTTATGGCATTTTTTTTTACCAAAATTGTACTTCTACTAATTCTACTAATTAGTTAATTGACTAATCTTTTCAACTTTAACTATAATGTTGAAAGGACGCCGGAGATGAGACACGTAGGCATGGAAAGTGATAGTGTCCTGTTCTTACTCAGCAGTGGGGGAAACTAGGAAGCCTTAGTTTTGTTAAGAGTTTGTTTACAAAAAATGCTACATTGCAAAAAATTGCTATAATTTAGAGAATACTACCTCTCCCACAACATACTGGGATAAATCTTTTCATCAGCCATCTGAATCATTTGACAAATAAACAAAAGGTAGGAACAGGATGCAGCCTCCACTACTCTTACACACCTCGTTCCCTCAGTTCTGAATAAATACTTCCAGTCTATCAATTTGCCCCAGTGTATGGTGCATATTCCCACCCCTATATGTGAGACACTGTTATGTTATCCTACACCTAGTGTGTCAGTCTTGTATTATGTAACTGTCACACTTCCAAACAACCCACAATATGTGCACACACAGAATTAGTCCACTTCAGCTGCGTCCAATGCATCCAGCCAGACCAGCTGACCAGACGCCCCCCCACCAACACTTTGTATTTCTTTGTCCACCAAAAGCTTGGTCACTCCCTGACCCCTGAGTCCCCCCGTCACTCCCTCCGGCTACAGATTTCAGTCCATGTGCAGGTGCCTCCCTCCTCCATCTGCAACCAGCCCTGGCCCTTGGCTTAGCCTCCAGGCTTGGGAATGTCCAGCATGTCAGCCTGACACCACCATAACAGCTTAAAAAGCACCTGACCTCTCCAGAGGCTTTGCACTTAGGGATACATTCTGTTTGTTATCAGTGTGACTTAAACTCACAAGGTGGTCAAAAAAGGCTTTGTACATAGTCATGAGCAATCATAATTTTGTGTTCTTACGGAGCCGTATTGTATAAAGCTCGGGTAGTGGCAACTACAGACTGTACAACACTGTTGGAACAAACAACAGACTGAATAGTTTTGAGTCTTATGAGTAGTGGGACAAAAATGTTAAGTTCAACCTGTGAGTGGCACTACAGGGAAGGCAATGAGGGCATTCAAATTAAAAGGGTAATAAAGTAAGTAAGTAAAGTTTATTTAGTATAGCACCTTCCATCGAGCAAGGTCACAAAGTGCTTCACAAGAGTAAGACCATAAAACAATTTTAAAAAAACAAAAGCAACAAAAGACACACAAAAAAGTACAAACGCTAGACAGCACGAGGCGAGACAAAGGCCAGTTTAAATAAATGAGTCATCAACTGCTTTTTAAAGGCGTCAGCAGAGACCGCAGATCTTACATCTATAGGAAGAGCGTTCCACAATGTTGGATCCACAACTTCAAAGACACGATCACATTTTGTTTTCAAGAGCAAGGGACAACCAGTAAGCCCTGGTCAGAAGACCTCAGTGACAGGCTGGTGATATAAGGATGGAGAAGGTCACAGATGTACACAGGTGTCTGACCATGCAGGGCTCTAGGGTCTATCCTCTTGGAAGTATGAAAGTGTTCCAAGTGTCCAGATTGGCACAAAAGTAAAGCTCAATGGAAAGGGTTCATCCTCTATGGAACATGAATGTCAGTAAATTTCATATATTTGATATTTGTTGAATACAACTGGACAATTTGGCCTGATAGTTGTGCTGGAGGGAAGTCATGGGGTCACTAAAAACATCAGATTTTACCATCTGGGAATCTTGAATATCCGAAGTAAATATGATGTAAATCTAGCAATTCTAAAGGTGATGTTGTCATGGACCAAAGAGTTGGTCAAAAGGAAATACTGAACTAATGATGGCAGTGGACAGAAGTTCAGAGAAACACCAAAGTCTGGTCTGTGGTTGTTGAGATCTTGCTCAGGACTAACATGTGGTCAAGACTGATAGAAATTCCAGCCACCAGGACACAACCACAGTAGCAAAATAAGACCAAACAGAGTCTTCAGCACAGGTACCTGCTACCTTAACATGTTAACACTGTGGTCCCTTTAGAAGTTAGTAGCCTAGAGAGTAACTACAGAGAAATGTCTTGACAACTCTTCGAGGGAATAAAATTTGAAAAACTAATGGCGTTCCCATCAGCCTCGGCTGTACTTAGTGTTTAGTGGTACAGTAATTAGCACATTTTGGCATGCTAACAGGCTAAACTTAGATGGAGAACATGGTAAATGTTACACCTTCTAAACGCCAGTATGTTAGTATTGACATTGTGAGCATGTGAACCCGTGTTTCCACTACATGGTACCTGCTCAGCTTGACTCTAAGGAGTCAACTGATGTTGAAAGAAGGTCTGCTAGTTATCCAAACTTTTTCCCATATCCATCCCTAAAATTAAATCATAAAAATAATGAGGCTGCAATTTGAAATTACAAGTAGGAATTACTCATTGACATAAAGAGTGTAAAAATTATAGGTAAGTAAGTAAAATAAGTAATCTAGCAGTAGTACATTGCACAACTCTATTTTCGGCCAGTTGTCAAACCTTTCAAAGCAGGTCACTACCAACCAATCATTCAGCCTTTATTGACAGGGCTGCTCTGTAAATGGGAGACAGTGGAGGTCATTTGCAGACCTCTCACTGCCAGCTGCAGCATCTGCTGTGCTGCTGTCGGACACTGGAGGCTCTGACTGTGGTGATAAATGTCTACACTATTGACAGTGATCTACAGGGGTCCTCAAGGATCAACGGTGTTGAAAGCAGTGTGTGCATGTGTGTGGGAGTCAGTGTGACCAAGGGAGATTAAGAGAGAAATACACCAATATGTGCCATTTTTTGTCCATTTGTGCAACGATTCCACATTTACTAGGACACATTTCGGCAAGATCCTGGTCTCACACTCTTGTTGTGGTGTGCAGGAGCAAAATGAGCCATAAAGTATACTTTTTTCATTATATATGGTCAGCTGATGAAGGTCCAACTTTTATGCATTTTTTTCAATATTTCTACATTTACACTTTATTCTACTATTTCTACTTTTTCTCGATTTAATACATACATAAATGTAGAAATATAGAAATACAAATAAATGTGAATTTGTTGTAATGCAGAAATGAATTTCAGATGTTTATTTAGTTAATTATGCATTTAATCGTTCATTTGTTTTAGATTTTATTGATTCTTTTATTTATTGATTAAAATATCTATTTATTTTAGCACTTATTTATTGCTAAAATTGATTAATGAAAAAGTCATTTTTTGTCCTCCATAATTCTCACCTGGGAGCTGCCCAGTATAATCACAATGTTGCATTTGGCTACTGAGCTACTACCAAAACAGATGGAGTGCCCTGGGGCACTTTGATGGTAGTTTATAAAACAGTGGGGAACATTACTCATTCACTTTCCACAATCAGTGTGGCTGTCATTGGTTGTTCACAAACAGAAGACCAGCACTACAAAAACAGACAATATCACTTTTAATATTCTCTGCCAAGCAGCGCTCGCCGTGTAGTGTGTAAAGTGTGTAACTGGCTTTTTCCTGACAGCCACAGCTTTGTTCCCAGAGCTTGTCACTGAGCAGCCAGCCGTACTGATGAAAGGCCCAGAACAGATAACGCCACAAAAGAGAGGCTTCAACTTCACAGCCTGCCTGGCCTTAACTTTCCCCAGGCTTGGATAAGGGAGAACCCTGTCATTTACAACAATGCTGCTGTAAAGAGAGCTCGCTTGTCGCCTGACTTGGAATCTAAACAGATAACAAACTGTGCAAGAAGAAGAAAGCCCCCTAAAACCCGCTCAGCAAGATGCATGAGCTGCAGGGGTCTGCATTTAGGAGATTAGCTCGTGTTGTGCCGCAGTTTGAATCCACTTAGTTTCAAATTGTCCATGACCTGACTGCTGGAGGGGCGACAGCTGAACCTGAACCCGTGGTTATCGCAAAGAAACTGCACTTGGTTTAGAAGTAGCATCGCCCATGGCAGAAGCAGTGTTTCCCCTATAATTGTACAGGCCTGGCAGACCGCCCCCACCAGGACAAAAATGTTTTTTCTTTTAATGCCAAAAATAACACCAAATATCCATTAATTCAGAAATCAATAATCATTTGCATTTGGGAGGCTCTGTGTGGTGTTGTTCGAAAATGTGAGTCAACCCCTGTGTCGCTGCCTGGGAAACTCTTGACGCCCCCCCCCCCCCCCCCCCCCCCCCGCCTTTGTACTGTATTGAGGTGCCTCCTTGTCACTTCTGTCTGCTAGCAAACAGAAAAATGCCGCTGTGTGGTGGGATGCACTACCAACAGGGTAAAGAACCCATAACTAAGTTTTTATAAGCTTTCAGACCGAAAAACTGAGCCTTTAAGAAGACAAAAGTGGATAACGTTACAGGGCTGTGTGCCGTGTGGTGAGAGAGACAGAGACAACCTGAGCTGCACAGCTGCAGCTCAAAAATCTCTGTAAAAATGACACATATACCTGGACACACTGGACACACTGCTAGTCACAGAGAACATGCAGGTTGAAAGTAAAAACAGAACGGGAATGGGGAAAATGATTGCATGTCTGTGCATGTAATTTCCTCACCTATGTTTACAAACCGTAGTCGCCATATTAGCTTATGCTATAACTACCTTTTCCTCTCTGGTAGACATAGGGTGTTAAAACAATCCTTTGACATGCTGAAATCTAATGTTTTTAGCTAGGTAAAAGCATTTTGTTAGCATTTCAGCCCTGGGTAGCATATTATGACACCAAATGTTTTCCCCTTCCGTGGGCATGGTTTTCAGAGTATGACGCGTTGTGCTCTGTCTCTATGTTATTTACCTAATTTATGTGCACTTGTTTCATTTCGGCTCAGTGAAAGAGTCTCTACTGCATTTTGCTGTCATTTACATTCACGCTACAGTGTTTCCCCAGCGGTGGGGGGTTGCTGAGCAAAACTCGGGAGAGACTCAGCAGCCAGATGTTTCTCTATTCTCTGTTTAGGAGCGGCTGAGATTGTTACTAAAATGAGAATAATTTATCCACCGGGTCAGTCCACCTTACATTAATTTATTAATGCAATCCACTCAAAAGATGGACAGACGTCAACCCCAAACGTCTGAAATTCAGGCCAAAATATCTGCATTTTTTTAAATGTACCCATCCATCTTCCAAGTCTGCTATACATGTTTTTTGTCTATTTGATGTTGTATTGCTTTATGACTCAGTATGTTTCTGGTGACTTGTTGAAATGAAGGGAAGGACTTTGTATAAGCCCTCTGGGCTACCTTCCTCTCCTGCACAATTAATATAATTTTTACTGTGTAATATTTTATCATAACCTCTGTGCAAATAAACTAAACTAAACTAAACTGAGTCGCTGCCACCGCTGCAGGTGCAGCCTGTTGAGCTCTCATTACATTACTAATGTAACATAACTCACACAACCCCTGCAAAATGACTCCGAATTTTATCCATTCAGTCCAATAACATTTGGAAAGTCTAGAAGAGCCGAACGATGAAATTATTTTATCCCCATTCAAGTTAGCAGAGGGTTAACCGGAAGTTAGCTGGCTCAGCCGGCAGAAGTCTCTGGTGCAGATTACTGTAATTACCAGTAATCAGCCATGTAGTTGTGGGTGGGCCTAGGTGGGCCTTGGCACTCATGCCCACCCAATCAGAAGGGGAGTTTTTCCTTGCCGCAGTCATCGGGTACTTGCTCATGGGGGAATGTTGGGTCTCTGTAAAATAAAGAGCAGACTAGACCTGCTCTATGTGAAAAGTGCCCTGAGATAACTTCTGTTAACTTCTTGTTTTGAGTGGCAGTGCATTTCGCAAATGCCAGACTGTGAGCAACCCCTCTTTCACTCAGTTTAGAGATCATGGTGAAACAAGGCAGTCACAAAAAGACACCGTGAGGAGCAGGAAGAAGAGAAGTCAGCTCAAGTTCAGCCATCATTCTGAACCGAGACACTTACTGCACCAGTTTCTACTCAACAAGCGGCAAGTAGCAACAACACGTACGTGGCTGCTAGTTCAGGCCTTTCCCTGTCAGCAGCAGCAACAAGCTGTACTGTTGAAAGACTCTTTTCAACTGTCAGTTGGATAAAAACTGGCATCAGGGCATCAATGATGACATACAGACTGAACTCTTTGTCCCTGCTCTCCTTTGAAAGAAAACAGACTGAAGCGTTGGACTATGATGAAATAATTTCAGTGTTCAACACCAAGCCCCGTCGTCTCCTGCTGTAATCATCAAAAGTCAGCTAATTTACAATTTCGGACTGTAGTAGCCTATTGCATGCACACATACACTACCTAATTCCTTTGGTAGATTCCGCAACAATCCCAGACAAGCTACCCCATCTGTTAGGGGAGTAAAGGGGTCAGGATTAATGTGTGTGTGTGTGTGTGTGTGTGTGTGTGTGTGTGTGTGTGTGTGTGTGTGTGTGTGAACATGTGGCCGCTCTGCCAGCCTATGCGATGCTGCTAATGTTTGTCTTGGTGCCTGTAACATTACCTCTGATGATGTACAAGGCTTGTATGATTAAACTGTGGTGCATTCAAGCAAGTATAGTTCTAATTTTGGTTAACATATGCGTTTCAGAACCTATTAAGTATGATGGGTCTTGGACGGGCTAGGCCACACTGTGATTTCTGCCTACGCTGCTCCCGGTAATGCAGCAACAAAAACTTAACAGAGCAAACTGAAGCAGATCAGAAAACAAGGAGGCTTCATACTAAAATATGAGCAAATATACTTATCAAACAGAAAGAATTTGAAATAAAGGCCTCTCTCTAATATAAGCCTGCTTCCATTAAAGGCCTGGTGCCTTCTGCAGTTGAGGTAAATAAACTATTCAGGAAATAAGGTCATTTTGTTTACCTAGTTAATATGTAGACTGGTCATAAGATAAGATTACTTAGTTAATTTATGTGAAGATAATTTATAAAGTTAATCTACCTTCATAGTGTTCTTTAATGTGCTCATATTGCAAATTGTAGGTGATTTAATAAAACCCAAAGAATCTTTCCCAATTTTTACTTATTCACCCACTCAAAAAGAGGTATGAACCGAACCATGGATTTAGAGAACAATTACAAACTGCCCCCCCCCACACACACACATACACACGTGGCCCATCCCACCAGCAGTCAACCTAGGGGGAGCACTGAACAGCTATCTAAGTTCTATTTCACAGTGGAAACAATTACACTCCCAGGACCAGAGCACAGAACAACCACACTGCATGGAAATAATACAAATTCAACCACCCCCCTGTCTGTGTTAGCTTCACACTCACTTGTTTTGTTGCACTTGACTTTGGAGAGAAGCTTGTGAGCCAGCAGAAGATCTCCACTCTTCACTGCCACCAGCAGATCCTGTTCTTTCCCCATGATTAAAGCCTTAACCGCAGACACTCAAACTGCTTGCAGCTGACAGCAAAGGTTACTTTTTTTGTCTTTTCAGTGCTCCTTCAGGCGGACCGTTTCAGCAAACATTTGTCAGGAAGTTAACAGGTAGCTGCTGAATCCCAGCCATAAGATGTCATTGGAGGGTAGAGAAGGCAGCATCTAAAGAGAAGGAGTGTCAGGTAAACTGGGCCAGGAGCTCCTCTTGCTCTTGTCACTGGAGTTTGGGTCCATGTCCTGTGATGTGGTCCAGCTGTTAGACACAATCTTGAATCTGGAGTTACAGTAGGTGTAGTAGAGGTTTAGTTGCCTGCAGGGCTGTGTGTGTGTTTATAATCCGTCTCTGTTAACCTGGAGGCAGCAGCCCCAGCCAGACCTGCCATTACACTGCAAGGAAATGCTGGAGAAAAAAAGAGAGAAAAAACACTTCAAGTCTATGATCATTAAAAAAAAAACATTTGACAGAAAGGCGCCCTTTTATAGCATGACAAAACTATTTTGGTTGTTTTTGGTGCCCTGTGACTGTATAAATAAAATTTTTGACCTTAAAAATGCAGGGCTGGGTATTGAATCTTAATACATTTTGTTATTTTGTAGCGCTGAGAATCCAAAACCAAAACCTGGCACTGAATCAAATGTGTTTTACTTTAATCCTTCATCACACAAGTTCTGGTTTAAAAACATCATTTTGCCAATTTTAAACTAACATTTATTCAAGCAAAGTTTTTGTACGGCTGCTTAAGTTTAGACATTATTTTTGGCTTTCTTCTGTTAAATGAAAAACTGTAGTCCTGGTTTCACAGTAGACAGTCTGACTATATCCTTCTCAGATTTTTTTTTAACTCTCAAATATTAATATCGGTATGAGCCTCAAAAATCCAGTATTAGTCAGAATATATTATTGATTAATCTGATGATGTTTTGTTCTGATTAATCGATTAATCCTTTAGTCCAGAGGTTCTCAAACTACCAACCATCTGTGTGTTGTTTTACTGTCCGAATGAAACTTGAACCTGAATCTTCACAGTATTGCGAGCAGCAGAGTACTCTTTATTGCTCCCAAATGAATCAGATTTGTTTAATTGTAGATCCATTTCACATTTCCCCCCCCGGTCATGTGCACCCCCCTGCTATGGCTTTACGCCCCCCAAGTTTGAGAATCACTGGTTTAGTCTCTAAAATGCCAGAAAATGGCCATCACATTTCCCACAGCTTGAGGTGACATCTTCAAACTACTTTGTTTGTTTTAACCAATAATCCATAACCCAAAGATATTTCATTTACAGTGATATAAAAATGAAAAGTTGCAAATCCTCACATTTGATGAGCTGGAACCAGTGAATGTTTGTCATTTTTAATTGAGAAACATTTAATCAGTTATTGTTGTTGATTAATTTTCTGTTCATTGACTAATTTATTAATTATTAGGAGAATTATTTGTGCCAGTCATTCTATACTACAGCATGACATGTTCATGTTAACAGTGCATCAATAGCAAAGACCAAAACAGTTTTTGATAGATGAATGGTGTCAGGATCAGACATTTGACTTTAACTCGACCCAACTTCTGTTTATTTTCTCTGATCGAGGAAGCCCGGTCCCACAGGAGTGTGCAGCTAATCTGTTACTCTTCCCACACAGGAATAAGTTCTCCATCCATTGATAACATTCCCCGAACTTTAAGGAAGCATCTTTTCAGTCGAGCGTTGTCTGGCGTTCTGCCAGCTTACGTCTTCACAAAAGTTTTGTATTTTTTTTGTCCAAGAAGGAAAGTGAGGCAGAGCTGACCGCAGCGACAAACCCAAACTGCCTGAAATCCCAATCGCATGGGACACCAAGTGAGGAAACAGCACTGAGGGGACACAAAATAACCAGGAGAAATGTTCTCTAACAGGGGTATAAAGACAGTCCCTCTGGGTTTGTCTGTTTCTACCACTGAGGCAACATCAAACAGGCTGTTTCAGCGGGCTACACAGCCTCCAATTAGAACAGGAGTCCATACTGGGTGCAAAACAAAACCAAAATTAGGAATCCCAATGAAGCAAAGAGGCGGTCTTGGAGCACACAGTGCTAGCAGAGCACTATCTTCACTCTGAGTGAGTAGTTACTATGTGAGAAGTGGAGAAACTAAGCAGCATGCAGACGTTGTGACATTTTAAAAAGTCGGCTGAATTTGTTTTGCAGACCACAGAGTCATTATTATTCTCTTGTCATCCCAACAGACATGACAAACCCACTCAAGTACATATTCTTTTTCAGCAGCAGGCATTTATCTTTGATATACTTTGAATTCATAGTATATGTAGTGCCCGGAGTACACTTTGCAAGTCAAAAACATGAGAAGGCTATCTTGTCTACCAGCCTATTTAGAGCTGTTGGGCAGATAGTTCAGTAATTCCTCCGGACTACTAGGTGATCGTGCAGCAGTGTAGCCCAGCAGCAGATGCCAATGCATGTCTTTGCACTGACACATGATCTAAAACCAGCCAGGCACCTTGCCAGGCAGTAAACAACTGCATAGCATTTCACTGACATGGGGCACAATGTAAACAAGGAGTTGGAACTGGGCTTGTTAGCCGAAATGTCAGCTGACAGAGCAGTAGTCATATGGGGTTTGGAAGCTATGGGTGACTTTCTTATGGAATCCCAAGTGGCAGGTGTCACACATGCAAAAAAAAAAGGATATAATAAATGCTTCAATCAGCACTAGACTGTAATAAAATAATCATGAACAAATCTTTCAGTCGTAAAATTATTATTTCCAACAATCAAGTAAAATTATTTTAGGAAGTAAGTGACAGCTTCTCAATCAGTTGAATTTTAACAACTTGAAAATGGGATATTAAATCCTTATAATTGAATGAAAAGCTAGATTAAGGATTTGTAGTTCAACTTTCCTCATAACACTCCGTTCCATCATATGCAGACAATGTCATACCAAATCCAATTCACAAGTGGGCTAATTTAACCCCACATCGCTTATCAGAGAGCGTACACATCCATTACAGCAATATTTAATACTTTTAAGAAATCATTAGTGCTGCTTGTAAATTCGGCATTTATGAAATCCACAAATCTGCAGTAACACCTCAGGTTTTCTAACTACTTCACCTGTTATACATACGGTCCTATTCCACCAAAATACACCGTGTGGCAGAGGCAAGTAGGATAAAACAGTTGCTAAAAAGTTATTTTACTGAAATAAGGTGCTGTATGTGTATTTCACATATGCCGAATTTAAAAGAAAACGCTAACAGTTCGTTAAAACTTATGAAGTATTTTCTACTGCTTGCTAATAAGTGAAAGAACAGGAAATGTTAGATTTTTGACAGCGCTGATGTTGTATACCAGGCAAACTCAGCCGGTAGCCCTGCTGCCCTTTAGGACATATTTATAAAAGCTGGTGTGTAGTTTTTCGTCGTGTAAATCTTCTTACGTTTAGCTTTTTTCTCGTTTGCTAACTGTCTCAACTGTCAAGGTGCTCCAGACTCCGACGGCTCCAGGTTACACGAAAACCCCAAAACACGCGCCTTACCATCTAAAACGCGGCATTATGTGTATAAAATAAGGTCGTGTCAGTCAGCTTTTTGTGAATGAATGAGTTTATAAAGAGAGAACTGGTCTCACCTGTTATAGACGGTGAAGGCAGGTGGTGACAGACTGATGCACTGTAGAGTTACTGAAGGAGGCGCGCGCTGGACGGCACGAGACGGAGGCGGCAGTGTCAAGTCATTGTCATAGATACATATTGCTTCCGGTAAGACCTTTCAAAGTAAAGCTCTAATTGATAAACGCGCCAAAGATAACTACAATTTTGCTGTGAAATCTGTCTTTTCACTAGTTCAGAATATGCTTTGCCACTGAGTGTAAACAAATTTTGTGCATACAGGACAAGTCACTGTCAAAGCTTTTCGTAGCTCCGCCCGCCACTTATTTGCGTTTTTATTTTGAAGGCAAAGTGATATAACTATTGCACCTGTTATCCTTCTTAACTGCGACTAACTTTACAGAGCTCAGTGATTCTAATCTATTCCTGGATGCAACACAAATTCACTGACCAGGACACAGTGACTAATAAACAAATTCAACCAATGTAGGGACACACAGAGACTCTGCTGTAAAGGTTTTGCTGTTAATGGAAGTTGACTTACCTGTCTGAATTCTACATGGATGACTGCAGCGAGACTTAAACTTTAATTGTCTCTTGTCTTTTCTAATTTAGTCCACTTCAAGCCAACATTATAAGGAAAATTAAACTGTTGCTTGTTCCCTGGATGAGACTCCCAGGGGCCCCATCAAGAACCCCTGGAGATGTTGAGGCCCTGGAGACAGTGTGATTGTGTGGTGGCGACATCTGCTGGGTAGACGCTGGTACTGGCATTATTTGCTGCAATCTCTTTATATCAGTGTTTCATTATTTTAATGTATTAGAGCAGTGGTTCTTAAAGTGGGGTCTGGGGATCCCCAGGGGTCCTTGAGATGTTTCCAGGGGGTCCCCAGCAAAAAGGGGAATCATTCATTTTAACTATAATTCCATCCATAAGTAACACAATGACAGAATGACTATTTTGGTCAAGGTTTTCATAAATTTCCTGTAATAAAACATCTAAAAGCAAAAATCTTTTGTCAAATTGGGGTCTGTGGTCTAATTTGTGTCAGTTTAGGGGTCCTTGATGTGAAAAGGTTTGACAAATACTGTATTAGAGGACAAATATGAAATAAATGTATCTGTACATTGGGAGAAAAAACTCAGCACAATCCTCTGGATGCAGTTTTTCAAAAAATTTTCATCTGGATTAGAATTTCCTAATCTTCTTTCTTACAGTCCGGGATCAGAAGGATTTAGCTAATTCTGAATGTTTTTTTATAACTTGTCAGGATCATATTGGTAGGCCTTCTATAATATGAAGCTAACAGATTTGTAGTCTATAAATAGACTTCTATCTCAACATGTTTTCAAGATAAAAGAAATACATCACTTTGAAGGAAATTGTGAGACAGTGTGTGTTTATTTCATTCAGTCATTTCCATGATTGTGAACTTCAAGAAGTCAACAAAATTCCAAACATAACTTCCCATTTCCCTGCGAAATTCAGCTATTTTAAAATGTAGCCTAGTGAGAAAAGATTAAGATTAATCTTATCAAAGTGTAATGCCAGAGTTCAGACAAAGGCAACATTAACCCTTGATTAATAGTAGGAGTTTATTTCTGTTTTTTCTTATGTAACTGTTTTGACAGCCTCATTAGTAAAACTAAACTAATTTGATCACTCAAATCTAAGAAACATTGTGATAAACTGAGCTCTAATGTGTGAAGATGTGATGATGTTTTTCAGCCATTTCACCCCACAAACTTTAGCTAAACTTTCTTATCCAGCTAAAGAAAACATTCTGAAGGACACGTTTGAAGACAGTTGTTTTTGAGAAAAGGCTCCACAGAGACACAATATATATTTGGAAGTTTACTGTTAAAGCTCAGAGTGGTTTCTTTTGAAGATCTTTTTTAAAAATTGAATTTTAGGGGGCAGATTGCTAAGCAAATTAATATTTGGGTTTGGAGGAACTTCAGACAGCATATGTCCTGAGCATTATTCACAGATTTCTTTTCACAACTCTGTTTTCTTTCATGTACTTATTTATCTTGAGGTTCTTGCCGCTCAATATTCCCTTCTGAAACCCCACAACAGCAAAATATGAGCAGAATACATTTTATTCACAAGGTCAACTGTACAGAATAAGCCAAAATGTGAAAACGCAATCATAACAATTCAGCATCTGTACATGGAGAAGGAGTGCCACAAAACAGTCTAAGCAGATTATTATATACAGTACAACAAAGTGGTGGAAGGCCTGTGATAACTGAAGTATAAAGAGTTATCTCTGGGGAGCAAAGGCTACATGTTTCTTTATTGGTTGTTATGTGTTCATACTGTAGCATTAATCATTATTTATATAATGCATTGCTCAGTGCACAAAATCTCCTTCTTATAAAGTCATTTTAGTCTATAATTGAGTCCTTTAAGTCTTATTGTCTTTTTTTAAGTGCATTGAATGTTGTTTTAGAGGCTTTTTAGAATTTTATTAGGCGACATTCACGACTTGACTGATGTATACATTGTTGTATTACTTTTACCTAAGTAATGGTTGAGTACTTCTATATAGGCAAATATGGGACCATGCACATGGTGCAGGGACTATGCAGGGTCCTATCAGGATTCTAGAAATACTGAGGTCCAATAATATTACTCATCAATAGATAAATAAAACCAAAATAAATAATTAAAAATATGAAATACTGAATCCCACCAGTGTTCAAAATAATGTCTCTAATATTTTATTATGTATTTTATTTATCCAGCTAACTTTTCAATTATATTTTCAATAACCTGTAGCTCTCTACATGGTGGTCTAAATATCAATATGAAAGCTTTCTCCACACTGCCAGGTGGGGAAATATTTTAAATAAAAAATGTAAAGTTCTCCACTCAAAAATGTGGTTTTCTTCTTGTTCCTTCAATTAGATGTTTCAACTTCACTGTGCAGAATGATGTATGTGCAGAATTTGACACTCAAATACACTATTTTCACATTCAGGAGGAAAGTCTCACGGGTCTCACCTTAAATCTGAGTTTGATGTGCGTAATTAGGAGAATGATTTGTGACATCACAACTAATTTGGCTCCGTAGTTCTGTTTTTTGTATGACAATTATTAAACCTCTTTGTTGTAAATAAAGTTTTGAAAAAAAACTTTGACCAAATCGCATACTAACGTACTATCGCGTACTATTCATTCTAAGTATGACGTCAAATTGAGTATGTAGTGCTCTTATAATACATCCATGGTTCCAACGGTTCCAACTGCAAACATCCAATCATAGTATGTGGACTTTGGACACGCGATCTGCGGCGCAAGCGGCACATACATCCATGGCGTGACCTTACTGGACATACTCAAACTGCCCCCAAAATGCATTGCGTTTCTTCAAACTGCGCGATGGCGGACTGCGAAGCAGATGGTCCTGGCATCAGCCAGCATCAGTGCACGTACAAATGTGAGTAATCAAACTGTAATACGGCTTGTATGTGTTCAAATCGCATACTAACGTACTGCCTACTACATACTCAATGAGTATGTACTGCATACTGCCTACTAAATGAACGATGTTTTTCACTTTCTTTATTGTACACATGTTCATATACAGAGGTACAAACAAATTAATAGATGATAGAAAACAAAAATAAAAAGTAAGACAAGAACAAAAAAATAGTACATTTTACAATGCCAGAGTCTGTGTTATATGCAGCATATTAAACTTAAAGGTTAAGTATGATTCAAATTAAAGCTGGAGTGTGGGACGACTTTTGTCTCCCCCCTCTGGCAGTGAGATTAATTACAAAAACACTGTCAACACATTACATTATAGGCTCCTTGTTCCGCTATTAGAATTTGATCCAATCAGTCTGCATGATTAAATTTTTTTATCCCCATTCAAGTTAGCAGAGGGCCAAGTATGATGGCTTGGCCAACATCAGTATGCCATTACCATAAGACTGTTCAAACTGAAGTATATTCAAGCAAGACAGCCAAGTATTCCAGAATGCATTTCGCACCAACCCACAGCGCTGGCAGAGATGTTAAACCAGGCTAAAATGTTGTAAATTTCTCTGTAGGACTGTTAATCCAAATAGCGCCTGTTTGGAAATTTGCTCTGTTTTCGGAGATGTGGGGAGCCACCATTGCGCAGTCTGAAGAGACACACATACTTAATTTGACGTCATACTTAGTATGAATAATACGTTAGTATGTGATTCTGAACACTTGTATTCATAATGAACATATAAACCTAGCACAAAAAGTAAGGAAATTTGTGTTTGGTAGATTATTTCTTTGTTGTAACAATGCTTCTGGCAATAAATCTTATACCGATGGAAAGCCTGTTTATTTCCCTTTTAAATGGTGCCACATTTGTAAGGAACATGCTTTTGTGGGATGAGCAGCAGAGCTGAGGAGCCTGATTGGCACCTGATTGGCAGCACCTGTGAGCATGGGCTTGTCATCATTGGAGGCAATCTCAATGCAGAGAGATATCGAGATGAGATTCTGCAACCAGTGGCAATTCCATATCTCCACAGTCTGGGACCGAACTCTATCCTCTAAGATTACAACGCTTGCCCCCACAGAGCGGGGTTTATCAGAGACTACCTCCAGAATTTGGGAGTGGAGAGGATGGAATGGCCTGCCAGCAGTCCTGACCTCAACCCCATTGAACACTTGTGGGATCAGCTTGGGTGTGCTGTTTATGGCAGAGTGACCAACACAACCACATTGGCTGACTTGCGACAAATGCTGGTTGAAGAATGGGATGCCATCCCACAGCAGTGTGTGACCAGGCTGGTGACCAGCATGAGGAGGAGGTGCCTGGCTGTGTATGGTTCTTCCACACGCTACTGAGGCTCCTGTTTGTTAAATGAATAAATTGTTAAATTGCCAATATGTCTTGTTTCTTCAAACTTCAATCATCCAATCCACCAAACACCAAACGCATCAATGGCAGAATAAGCTGTTTGGCATTGGCAGAGAAGATTTGGCAAATTTTTAATGGGTGCAACCCACATACTCAGCTCTGCTGCTCATCCCACAAATGCATGTTCCTTACAAATGTGGCACCATTTAAAAGGGAAATAAACAGGCTTTCCAACAGTATAAAATTTATTACCATGAAGCATTGTTACAACAAAGTAATAATCTACCAAACACAAACTTCCTTACTTTTTGTGCTAAGTTTATTTATTGCTGTTGGAATTGTTTGTACCATTTGACTGATGGTAATTTAGCACAGAGGTTAGCGAGTTGGCTAATAACACTGTAGTTACAACTGTAACTAACGTTAATTACAAATATAGTGCCTGGCTGTAAATGTGGACATGATGATGATGACATGATGAGTAACTGTGATTAATAATGCTGTACATCGTTGTTTTTTTCATGAAGGGACTGATGAAGACACTGAGTGCCTCATTAAATGGAGGGCTAAGAACGAAGAAAAGTTTACCGGCAAGCGCAATGCTGCCATGAAAGGCTTTGAGTAAGAAAATACATTTTTTTAGTGTTGTAATTTTAATGTGCATGGCTCATTATAAGTTCTATTGTTACATATTTTGCAACTGAATTATGCAAGGGCAAAAGTCAGTGTGGATAGGGGAGAGTTACTGTTCTGCTCTCCTGAGATGTATAATTGTACATATATTGCTGGTGACCAGTTAGTTTTGTCGTTAAGGGATCATTGCAATAATCATAATGTTTGAATAACTGTCACATTAAGTGCTTATCCCCTGTCAAATGTTTATGCCAATTTGACCAGTGTTATGCTTGTATAGGATGTTTATTAAGGAGCATGGGTTGGAGGGTAAGGTCAAGGCTGGGTGGGCCAAAAAGAAATGGGAGAACCTCAAACAAAAATACAAGGTGAGTTGAAGTATCAAAAGCACTACAGTCTTGATGTTCAGTACAAAAGAAATGTGATGATGATGATGTTTGTGTTCTTCAAAATAATCAGACATCAAGTCAGTGCTGGGTAGTATCTACAATTTGTTGAAACAGTGTAGTCCATTATGTTTAACCTATGTGGTACAGTATTTTCTTTCCCCCTGGTTTCCCTTATTTAATCACAGAGTATATGACTGGTGGTGAAAAGTTTAGCTAAATAATGATTATCAGATGACCTTTGTGTATGTTGTTTTGTAGGAAGTGAAGGCACCTAGCACAGGTGTGAGCACTGAGGGAGGAGAGGCCACTGCTGCAAACTGGAAGTGGTTTAATACCATGGATGAGGTGATAGGGCAAAGACCGTCTATAACCCCACCAAACCTCATCTCCTCAGCCATGGCACCAACCCCTGGTATGTTAGTATGCGATTTCGAACACACTGCGTGTGTTGGAGGAAAATAAGCAGGAATGAGAGGCCATAAATGATAGGTTATAGTTGTTAAATGACAACAGATTACTTGTTGATAGTCACATTGTTTTGGTTGCTTGCAGTAGAGGAAGTGAAGGTGAGAGCAGCCTCTCTATGAACTCAGTATTCAGACTGCTGAAGCCGCTGCGCAGTGGGAGTAAATAGTAAACATAGTAAACACAGTGAACACAGCTAGGACACTGAGGCAGCACAGGATCCTGACATCCCTGAAGTTCCTCAAAACACGTCATCACTCATTCCAGTGATGGCAATGTGACTTAATAGTTAAAGATCCCCTCCATACATGTATTAAGACACACAAAAATACTCTGCTTGGAACAAAACTGGAACAATAATGTGATGTTTTTTCCACAAAAAAAGTATTATTACCATGTGAAAACCTTTAAAATGGCATCTACTCCCTCATTAAAAATTTCAGAATCTATAAATATATTTCATCAGAGGTTTAACAGCTGGACACAAGATGTCTCCTTCAAAACTAGTTGTAATGTCACAAATCATGCTTGTAGGCCCACGCCTTAAAGGACAGCTTCACAATTTTTCAAGTGTGTCTTAAAGCAACAGTCAGGTGTCCATATTAACACTGAAAGAGGTTTTCCTTGCTGTAACCATTCCTCCTGTTTATACTGGCTGTTAAAAGATCCCCTTCAAATATACTTTCAGTGAAAGTGATGGGGGCAAAAATCCACAGTGTGTCCACACAGTCATTTTGTGCAAAAATGCATTTAAAAGTTGATCTGAAGCTTATATGAGGCTTCAGCAGTCTGATACCCTGTTCACAACTGGCATTAAAATGCATCTTGGTTGATCCAATCACAAGTGGAAAGCTCTAAGTACGTCTATTCACACCTGCCATTAACATGCGTCTCCACATGCGTCTCGAGTGACCCCTTGTGATCAGATTTTTCTTCCGCGCTGTATATGCAAATAAACATCGGGTCCATGTAGTCTACCCTCCATCCAAAGCTGTGCTGTCTCACGAAAATCAAATGCCTACAAAAATCAAATGCCCGTCCTATTGATTTGCTCTAGTGCCAGGTCTCAACAAATATATATAACAAATAGAGTTATGTGCAGTGATCCCCCATGTGGCCACATTCAGCCCACGCCAACTCCAAATGTGGTCTGAGCAATCGGATCTCCATGCATCCTCAATGCGTCTTGGGTGTGTTCAGGGATTTTTTTGTCTTGACCTATTTCACAGGAACTAAGTTTAGTCCCTAGTTCCTTTATTTGAAATTCAGGTAAATCTCATCATTGATGAGATTGAATTGCAGGCAAGAAAGAAAGATCCATTGTCAATATAAAAATATGAATAAGTGCAGCTTTAATGTGAGCGCGTTTTATGTAAGAATGGATGTTTTCTTTTCTTTGTGAAACATGAGTAATTTTTTGTGGCTTGCAGATGAGGATGTTCAGATGAGGGCCAGCTCACTACAAACTCAGTATTCCAGACTGGTGAAACTGCAGTGTTCTGGGAGGAAGGGATCCTTGACACCAAGACAGAGGAGGATCCTAAAGTCCTGCAAATTCCTAAAAAAGGATATAAACCATGGTTCTACTGAAAGCAACGTGAGTGTTAAAATAGCCCGATTTTGAATTATATTGTCATATATGTATGACATCAGTGTGTGTATAGTCGAATGTGTGGTTTATATGTGTCTACACTATCAAAAAATGCACACATAATCTGTGTTACAGCTTGATCACTTGATAAAAGACAGCAGTGACAGCGAGCCAGAGAACAGAGCGCTGTCCCAGGACAGCAGGGAGTCACCATCACACACCGAGAGCTCCTCCGTTTCACCTCCTCCTCAGCTTGCAAAAAAACGTTCTAAAACCCAAAGCAGATATAACATGGAGAGACAGAAAGTTGTCTTGTTGCAGCGCATGTTGGATGTTATTCAGGAGACAGGCAGAGAAACAGAGACAGACTGTGAAGACTCGTTTGGTGTCACTGTCGCAATGGAACTGAAGAGAATACGAAGCCCCGCACTGAGGAACAGAGTAAAGAGACAAATCATGACCATACTGTATGATGCTCTGGACTGTGAGCAGCCAGATACACTACTATGCCAGCCACTGCCCACCTCCCCAAGGGAAGAATCCCACTCCATAACTGTAGTTTTGCCTTAGCATCCTACCTGTATAATGTAACAGAAGGACTGTGATATCATGTGGACATAAGAAATGTTGCGTCTAATTTTCAAAGTTGTGTATCCAGTGAGTTAAAGATTTGACTGGTACATATTAATAAACACATGACTGTTTTTTGATCAAATCTTGTTGTTCGTCCCAAAATCCTGAGATGTGATTGGCTGGTAAGTAACCATATTCATTTTTGCTAAGAAATCAGCTTATGCATATCTAATTTGTTATTTGTGTACTTATATGGCCAAAATTACCCAAAAGAAGAAAGGTTAATTTATTTATCGCAGGAAGTGTGAATTTTTGGTTCTGACCAGGGTGGGTACTGTAATTTGGTGCAAAATATCTGTGGGCAACCACTAAAATAGTTTGTAGTATCATTTCAGTTGCAACAGCCTAAAAGGCAGTTAACCAGCTGGGGAGCCAGCATTATTAGTTAGTGCTTAACCAATTCATCCTTGTCAGTTCATCTTGATAGAAAACAAATGTGAGTCTGTTGACTGTTTTGCAACTATTGACAGCAAAACTGTACACATTACATAAAAGAAACAAAATCAGTACCCATGAACCAGGAATGTTGCAGGAATGTTGGGAAACAACAGTTGTGGTTTGCACTGTCTGTTTTGAAACACCTGTATTAAAAATCATAATACTAATGCACACTGTTTTTTGAATGCAGAACCCCCCCCACCCTCCCAAAAAAGAAAACAGTAGTGACAGGACCATAAATTGAGAGGCGAATGACAGGTTAATAACATAAATTTTATTGATCCTGTTAAAGATTTGTTACATACATATTTCTTTAATGAATAAATTATACAAATTTAATGAAATTTCCTCATATGAGCTTTTACAAGCTCCGGCCGACTGAAGGCCATTTCACACGCTGAACATTTATGGGGTTTCTCTCCTGTATGGGTCATCTGGTGTCTCTTCAAAATCCCTGCACTCTTTAAACATTTGTCACAAGTCGGACATTTATACGGCTTTTCTCCTGTATGCATCCTCATGTGTGCAGTAAGGTAATAAGACTGAACAAAGCCCTTGCCACATTCTTGACACTTGAACGGCCTCTCCCCGGTGTGATAGCGAGTGTGTATTTTCAGCTCTGACGCTGATCTGAAACTCTTGCCACACTCGCTGCATGAGTACGGCCTTTCCTCCGTGTGGGTCAGATCGTGTCTCGTCAACGAGTTCGCGCTTCGGAACAGTTTGCCACAGTGGGCGCACGGGTAGCGCACACCGGTGTGTAGTTTCGCCACGTGGAGGTCTAAGCTTCTCTTAAGTGCATAGGCTTTTCCACAGTGTTCGCAGCAGAAGCGCTTCTCCTCGACGCTGCTGTGACAACACAACCTGTGGATTCTCAGGGCCGCGTTGGACTTGCAGCCTTTACCGCAATCCCAGCAGAGGAACGGAGCCTCTTTTGTGTGAGTTCGGTCATGAAGTGTCAGAGCAGATGCGTAACTGAATGCTTTCGGACACTTGGGGCATTGGAAAGGGAGATCCCCTGTGTGGTACCTCTCATGCCTGATCAGACCTCTCAAGTCAGTGTAACTTCGTTCACACATGTTGCAGGGAAAAGGTCCTCTAAAATCATGCACTTCGACATAGTGTTGGTTGAGGTCTATGAAGCCTTTAAAACTCTCACCACACTTAGTGCATGGACGAGGCTTGTGTCTCAGATTATGCGTTTTAAGTCTTGTTATGTCAGGAAATGACCTGTTGCATTCTACGCAATACAGAGAAGAATCGGCAGGTTTATGTTTCCTATGTGTCTTTCTCAACTTTAAACCCTTCTTACTTTCATCTTGCTTTGAGTTCTTGCCCCTCTGATTAATCTGATGCAGTTTCTCAACAACCTCTGATTCCTGTCTTTCGTTTGTGTTTTCTTGCTGTTCTTTTGCTTTATTTCCATTCTCCAAAAGTGACTGGTTCTGCTCTTTAACGTCTCCAATTTGGACTTTGCTACTCAATGGCTGGAGATCTTGTTCCGTAACAGAAGGTGCTCCCACTCCAGAAGGTTCCTCCAGTTGTTTCTGATTCATCAGACATTCCTTTTCATGAGTCCTATCGTCCAAAGGTTGAGTTTGGAGTACACCATGAACTTCACCTGGCTTTGGGTCTTGAGTGTTTTCGTCATCAAGCACTTTGAAGGACAGTTTCTGTGGCTGTGGCACAGTGATTCGACACACCTTCAATTCATGTCTCTTCAGGTCATACTGGAACTGAAAGAGTTTCTTACAACACAAACACTGGAAAGGTCGTTCTCCCGTGTGGGACCTCTGGTGCCGTCTCATATCTGAAGCACGACTGTATGTTTTACCACATATTGGACAAGTCTTGCTGGTTGACACAACTCGAGGACCCCTCTTGGACTGCTCATTTTTGAGTGTTATCGAAACATTTTTCATCTTCAGACTCCGGTATTGCCTGACTGGTCTTTGGGATGCAATCACTACAGGTGCATACAGTACTGGTGACAGAATCACATTTGATACACTGATGTTTTTAGCTTGTTCATCAGTTTTTGTGTCGTTACTGACCTCCTTGCTGTTTTTTTTCATGCAGTTTTCGGTCTTACTCGGGATTCTGGCCTTGTAATCACTGTCATCTGTGGTTCTGACTAATACCTGAACTTGCTCTTTTTCTCTTATATCCATCACTGAATTCACATCTCCAGCCACGGGCTTGTTCTCTGTGGTTTCATCAGCAAGAATTTCAATATTATAACCGACTTGAACCTCAACTGCACAAGAATCTAAGCTCGTTTTATCTCCATCCAAAGACTCAACATGCTGAACAGAGTATGAAATCTCCTCTACTCCGTCATCACTGCTAACAAAGGACTGATTCTTCACACAGCTGGTTTCAGTCTCTCTCCTTTTTGGTTTTTCACTGTCAGTCTTTGCATCTTCATCACCTTTTCTCAATGCTGTAGTCTCCACTCTCAGTTCTTTGTTGAATGTGTCCATGTAATCAGTTAATATATTTGCTTCCAATACCATATCTTCCTGTTCTGTCAAGGCTATTGTTAAGGGTGGCAGACAGAGAGCTGAAGAAATGCTGGCGCCAACTGTTGGATTGTCTGAAAAATGTAAATACATAGTTGCTGTTAGATAGACGGCCAA
Organism: Scomberomorus guttatus; assembly: GCA_038419695.1. NCBI lineage: Eukaryota > Metazoa > Chordata > Actinopteri > Scombriformes > Scombridae > Scomberomorus > Scomberomorus guttatus. Next base: position 21,847,466 of record CM076465.1, on the reverse strand, counting down.
TCTGCCTACACATATGTCCGCAAAAAGATGTAATTATGGTGCTGTGAATTTGTAACATTATATAAAATTTCCATCCACACTGTACTGCATGCTTACCATTTTCATTTAGTTGATTAAGATCTTTTTGATATTCCAGAAGAGATTTAAGTTCCTGAGACTGACAAAAAGACTCCACACATTCTGACAGAACTGAAGGAGCATCGCTGAGCATACAGGCAACCTGCTAATGAGAAAGATCATATTAGTTGAACAGTTTAACATTTGGGGGAATAAGACTTATTTGCCCTCTTTGAGGGTGAGATGATAAGATCGATACCACTCTAATGGAACTCCACCAACTGAGTGAATTGATTTGAGTTGCATTGTGGGTAATGTAGGCACTAGGATTTGACTAGGAAGAAGAATGTGTGTAATAAAAAAGACGATATCTCTGGTTCTGCTGCATCAATTTTGATCTTTTATAAACCATCCATCATGAGTCTGACAAGGTTACAGGAGTGTAATGCTAAATCGGTGGAGTAGACCTGGTGTCAGGACGTGGTTAACCTAAACACTGGAAGCAGGGGGAGGCAGCTGCCTGGCTCTGTCCGAAGTTCAAAAGTAAAAATGACAATTTGTAGTTTTAAGGGGAGTTGCATGCTGGAACAATTTCTTGAAGTGTGGGTTGCCAGATACAGTCAGTAAGCACAGGTGTCTATGTACAGACACAATGGTACCACACTTGATAACCTCACTGAATGACCTCAGCGACCTCAAGAAGCTGTGCAGTCACTGCGTCTGGCTGTTGTTTGCCAAGAAATAGTTCCAACATGTAATTTCCCCTAAAACATCACATCTCTGTTTGGGTATGGATTAAACAAATTAGCTAAGTATTAATTGGTGAGCTTTACAGGTGTTGGTAGCCATATTTAGGAGCTTGAAGAAAGCCAGGTTAGCTCCATCCCTGTTAACAGCCTTGATGCTAAGCTAGGCTAATCACACCCTGACTACAGCTCTGTACTTAACGCACAGACATGAGATCAATATCAATCTTCTCATCATACTCTCTAAAAGAAAAAAAGTAACATTATTTCCCAAAACTTCTTAGGTTTTAGTGCTGTAAATATAGTAAGTCCTATATGTCCAGTGTCTAATACAGTGCACTAATATGTTACCTGTTGAAGATTTGGTACAGTAAGTAACTTGTCAAGCTGCAACAGGAATATCTCCATAAGCGTCTCAACATCTTCAAAATACTTGGCGCCAAATCTCACTGGGAAAACATCCTGAAATTGAGCAAGTCAACAGAATTCATCAGAAAAGATACTGAAAACATCTATTAGCTCAAAGTAACTGAGTCAGACACACTGACCTGGAAAAAGTGCTGCCTCTTCTCTTGGTCTTTAATGAGTGTATGAACAAGACCAAGGAGGTTTGATGCAGATGCTCGCTCTCCTGTATCACTTATCTGTTATATCACATAGTAAAAATGTTGATTAGTTCTGGGTTCCATGTAATAATAGTAACGATACAAAGCATGAAATGAAGATTAATGTACCTCTGTATTGCATAATGAAGTGATTATGTCCAGGTGTGGCTGAATAGTCTTAAGGTGTATTGTCTGCTCTGGGCGACACAACTCCAGTATCAGCTGAAACCAAGAAAAATTTGTTCAATTTCAGCTTCACATAAAGAGCCAACACATGGAGTGTTAGTGTCTCGTATAGGTTACAAAAGACTGTTCACTGGCTCAGCATTCAAGCTTTTTTTATACAATACCTGAGCCCGAAGACCAAGGCTCAACAAAGACTTCTGTCTGCGATTAAGAAGTTCTGGGACAATCGCTGTGACTGCTGTAACAAAGTCATCCAGCAGTCCATAATTGGCCACAAGTTTCTGCTGGACAGTTTCCCAGATTGCAGCAGAGACCAGTCGAAGTGGTGGGACCAGCAGGCGCAGACAGGGCAGGGACAGAGCGGGGTCTATGAATGATAAAAGATTAATGACCCGAGTCATTTAGAGAGTATTGGTACAGAAACAAATCATTTGCTGATTCAGGAAAAGCAAGCTATGATAAATGGGCAAGCAGTAGGAACTACTACTAAGAAATAAAGTAGTCAGGAGACCAAACACCATTTAAAATCGGACATTTTGATGTCCTTTGTGTGGAGCATGGTTTTAGAAAGCTATAATGTTTTAGATTTGGCACATATATCAACAACATTTAATTTTAATTAGATAGAAACAAAGTTTGAACAAACTGTGACACACCCGTCAATGTTATATTTTAACTGAAGAAAATGAATGAAATGACAAGCGAACCAATTAGAAAACCTCAACTTTTATCAAAACAGGTGCTGTTCATCGCATTGTATATTTGCCGAATTAAAGAGTAGTTTACACAGGACTTGAGTTTAATTTAATAAGCCATACACGTTTGACAAAAGACAATAATGCCTTAAAATGACACATTTTGAATGGAGTTCGGGGTGTCAAGTAAAAGAAGCGGTCAGTACCGGGGCGACGTTACAGTAAACCACATCACTGTACAGCAACAGGCCTGCGCAACACAAACCAAGCTAAAAGACACATACACGCACTCAACCCGGAAAGACGGTAATATGCAATAAATATTTCGAATGTTTGAGTTTTTTGTTGAATATGTCACATTACAGATACAGAGGACAAACATTTCACACACAGTGTAAAGTCAATGGGATATTTTAGAGGTTACGGAACGAGGCCACGGCGATGATGTCACACAACAAAAAAAATGAATTATTTATCCGAAACATGAGGGCTACCTTTCCTCTTAGAAATATGATGCATACTTTCGTCTTCACTACAGTTATGTTCTCTCCTGAGCCCAAAAAAGCCTTAAACGATGAAGTCCATTCCGGACACATTTAGTGGTTACTCAGGAAAGTGTAGAATATTGCGGATGTGACTTTTGTTGTCATAATGGGCAGAGACCTCACAGGTGAAACACTACCTAGATACCTCTAACACATTATCAGACAATGGATTCACAGGACTAAGATGGCGAGTAAATAGCAGCTGTTTTTTAAATCCACCGCACCTTCAGGTTTGTTTGTTTGTTGTCCTGGCGTGTTTGTTTACAGCTAGCTGCCGTTACACGACGCTGAAGTTAGATTCCGATTCGGAGGGGAAAACATTTAAATAATTATTTAGCGGCTGATTTTTCGTTTTTGCACCACTCACACTTATGAAAGAGAGTTAGACATCGTAGCAAAAGCCTTAACGCTGTTTAAACCCACTTTCAGATTTGTGAAACCTTTATTTAGTTTATGAAAACACAAAAAATGCCGATTTCACTGCTATTTCTCCATCCAGACCACATTAGACCAGGTTTATGCCAAAAACCACTATAGTTAGACTTGTCAAAACTGGACTAGATTAACAAGGAGACTCCAGAGAGTCATTAAACACAGTTTCAGATTTGTGAAACCTTTATTCTATTTGTGAAAATTGAAAAAACTGCAATTTCACTGATCTTGCAGCTAGAAATTCACAGCACGATTCCACGTTTCTCCATTTCATTGGTTAGGGCCAGGTTGAGCTCCTCTTTCTCACTTAAAAACAAAGGTAGAAAAGTTATTTTTACCTTTTGAAATACAATCACACATCATATAAATATCTTTATAGAGTAAATTTTCTAAATTTTCTGTCTAATGTGTCTGGATGGATAAATAGCAGTGAAATTGCCCTTTTTTGTTTTCATAAACAAAATAAAAGTTTCACAAATCTGGAAGTGGGTTTAAACAGCGTAAAGCCTTTTTGCTATGATGTCTTACACTTCTTCATAAGCGTAAGTGGTGCAAAAACGGAGAAACAGCCGCTAATCATTATTTATGTTTCCCTTTACGTTCCCCTCAACTCCGAATCAGAAGCTGACTTCAATGTCGTAAACCGCGGAGCATTTAGATCATTCCGGACACATTTAGTGGTTACTCAGGAAAGTGCAGAATATTGCGGATGTGACTTTTTGTTGTCATAATGGGCAGAGACCTCGCAGGTGAAACACTACATGGATACTTTTAACACATTATCAGACAATGGATTCACAGGACTAAGATGGCGAGTAAATAACAGCTGGCTTTTTTAAATCCACCGCACCCTCAGGTTTGTTTGTTTGTTGTCCTGGCGTGTCGGTTTACAGATGGCTGCCGTAACCTTCTTTATCATCATCTAATATTAACATCTCGCCCACTCAGAGTTGTTGTCCATTATGTGTCACCTACAGCTGAGGACAGTGGTTTTTGTAGCGTGGGTGGTGGCTTACGTCGCCTTTCTGCATTCCATCAGGAGGATGTGGAGCGGGAAGTATGTGCGCAGTCCGCTCGTCCGTTCACTGTTTGTGAACATGGTGAGCGACAGCGAGGCGGCCGCGATGGAAACACAAGAGGTATGTGACTGATTAGATAGATTAACTTTGTATGGTCAGACTTTGTGTCAATTTTGACAGACTAACTACATTTAATGCACCAGTGAAGACTAGACTTAAACGTGTGCGCCTTTTTTTTCCAGTAACCAAGCTATACAGGTTAAAGTTGTCACTTTTTAAATGGAGTTTGGCATGAGAGACTACATATGTAAGACAGCTAAAAAAAAAAGGGGGTTGATGAAGCTGCCATGACCTGACATTATTTTTAAACACTTGTAGTTGTGCGTATCTGTTGTTTTTAGATTTATTTTCTGATTTTAAAACATTTCACTCCTACATTTTAGTTGAGAAATTGATAATCATAATTGAACATGAATCCCTGACATATCCTAGTGTCTCTGGGTTATATGGACTATGTCTGATATGTTAGACTCTACCAGTCCCATTGCAATCACCAGCAAGGGTCAGCTCTGTTGAAGAGGTTCAGAGCTACAGATACTTGGGATAATGGATGTTAAGATGACATTTAATCACAACCACATCTTTGCCATCTGCAAGAAAAACTAAAATAGTCATGTGCACATCACAAAACCACATGTAGATAGGTACTAAATACCAAAATATCAATGAGAATACAATAGAAATGTATCTGCATACTGGAATTGGAGCTTCCTTAAGCCTTTATTCGTGACATTAATAAACATTAATATGAATAAATGTACAAGTATCATTCAAAGACACAATCATTCAATCAGCAGGTCTCAAAAATCCCCCAAACATATAAAGAATATTTAATTAAAGATAAGTGCCATGGGTTCAGTAGACACTAGGGGGCAACAAGAGCTTCTAAAAAATTTTCATAACCACACAAATTCAAAAGACCTGTCTAAATGAATATATCACATGAAGTATAACAGTTTGTATTATACACTATCATATAGCAATCATGTTATGTGTGAAGGTGTTGAGGAAGTAGATCCAATCCAAGTCTCCCAAGTTTCCTGCTGTAAACGCTTCTTATTGTAATCACCTCCTCTGGAAGGTTTCATTTTACTTTTCCAACAACCAGATATTTATATCTCAGCAAACTGATGTTGTGACCTGTCAATTTGAAGTGAGCAGCCAGGGGACAGGCCATAATATCAGCAGATGTGGTGTGATCTCCTGCTGCACCACACATGTTGATGTTTAGAGGATATAATGTTTAACATGTTCACTCTCTTAGTTTACCCTCTCTGACTGGTTTTGCCTCCATTCCGTTCACTGAAGATACAAAATTACAACACTGCTGTCTTCTTTAGTGACAGACTGCTCTAAGTGGAGAATTATTCGGGGCTAAAGAAAAAATCTTCGGGGCTGCAGCCCTGAATGCCTAGGCCAGGCGACGCCCATGCAGTCCCCTAGCTGATAACTACTAGAATCTGTGTATTATTGAAGCACTTAATCAAGTGTAAATTTGAATTGTTCTATTCTTCCCTTCTACTGTTAATCTAGTGGTACCGGTGCAATCCTGACCTGCTTGGAGAATCAGTGCGACCTCTGTTCATCCAGAGCCACTTGGACTCAGGCACTAAGGCTTTTCTCAAGCAGAGCGTGGAGAAGTCTGGCTGGATGTTCACTCAGCTCTACCACTCTTTTGTATCAACTGTCCTCAGCCCTCTGGTTTCACGCACCTCCATTAATGGGTGAGTACATTAGTACAGACACGTCTCTGCCTCTGTTTTGCCTGTAGCGTATCTTCCTCTAACGTGCTCTCCGTCTCAGGTTTCTGGGTCGCGGTTCTATGTTTGTGTTTTCTGCGGAGCAGTTCCAGCAGCTGCTCCACATCAGTCCGGAGTGGAGGGCCGAGAGACTCCTGGACCTTGGAGCCGGGGATGGAGGTGTCACAGAGGTGATGGGAGTCCATTTCAAAGAAGTCTATGCCACTGAGGTCTCACTACCTATGAAATGGCATCTCCAGAGGAAGAATTACAAGTGAGTAGGTCTCTCTGTTTCAGGCACTGTTAAGTTTCATTGACAGTAACTTTACAGCGATCAGAAAATGTCACAGTATAGGCGATTGGAATGAATTAGTCAATGGAAACAGTGTTTCTGTCAGACATACTTTGTTTTTGTACTTTGTAAACTTCCTTGATGTTTGCCTGCTGTTTTTATAAAGAACTGATAGTCTATATTTCTGCAACTTTTGTTCCATCAGGGACTGTCCTGCAAATAATCTGCAGATCAATCAATAATAAAAATAAATGTTAGTTGCAGTCCTACATGACTCTTTTGTTGTCCAGATTGAATTAGTGCTGTGGTATTAATGTACATTATGCTGACTTAATGCTGAAATGTGAGCCCCTATAGCGAGGAAAATAGAAAGAAAATCCTGTTTTTGCTCATCTCTTGTGATTTAAAAACCAGGACACTTCTGAACAAATACGGTACCCCTCCCTTTCTCTCTGTGCCCTCTTGTCATGCTCAGACTGCTGGGTATAGATGAGTGGCAGCAGCCTGGTTTCCAGTATGATGTGATCAGCTGTCTGAACCTGTTGGACCGCTGTGATGATCCTCTACATCTCCTGCGGGACATCAGGCGGTCACTTGTTCCGAACACGGGAAGACTCATCCTGGCTGCGGTACTTCCCTTCCAGCCTTACGTGGAAGTCGGTCAGTTGAGAATCACTGCCTCATATGCCAAAGGAATATCATTCGCTACACTCTGTTGATTTAATATACTTGGTGTACAACCCAAATTAAACCACCCTGTTTGTTTTTTTTTTTCTCAGGAGGGAGATGGCAGCGTCCCAAAGAACACCTAAAAGTAAAAGGAAAGGCGTGGGAGGAGCAAGTAACTAACTTGTCCAATGAGGTTTTCCGAAGGTCAGGGTTTGTAGTGGAAGCTGTGACCCGGTTGCCATACCTCTGTGAAGGGGACATGTATAATGATTACTACGTTCTCGATGATGCTGTTTTTGTTCTAAAGGCCTCAGACGATAGTGAAGAGTCTGTTCATTGAATAACAAATGTCCTGTGGGACTGTCGGAGGCCCTTATTTTGCTTACTTAATTTTATCATGGTAGGTTGCTCCTGGATGCATTTTGGTGCACTTTTCATAAGCTTCATGCATTAAACACAGTATTTCTGACTTGTTTAGAATCAGTGAGTCAAGTGTGAAGCTCAGGTACTGTGGTTCCTACATTTACCAGCCATGTTGTGTGACGGTGATACCTCTACCTTTAAGCAAAAAATATCTGAATGGCAGTTTGCCTCTGTTGAAATGCCGCTGAAGATCAAGTCTTCTAAGACATACATGTTGTAGGTGTTCGTTCTATATCTGTTGGAAGTGTTTACTGTCAGTGGTTCATCATTCTATACTGTCAATGGAAAGAATCATGGTTGAATCTTTGTTGAAATTGTACATTCATTATTTCTGCGTTTCATGCCAATGACCAGTTTATACATACTTGCTGATTTAACCAATCTGAAATGGGATCCTTGTATTTTAATGGTACTTTTTTTAAACTTGGGGTCAGTGATTGGGGGGGGGGGGGGGGGGGGGAGTAATATGAGGCCTTTTTTTAAAGCGAGCACATGAAACGTCAGTTGAACAACAGGATGACAGTTGAAGCTGCACTCATCGGTTTGAGTTTTTTGGCCAACATAACAAGCAGAAAACACAACACGTTTGCCAAAGCAACTTTGTGGTAAGCGTGTTAGCGAGCAGTTGCTTAGTTACACATCCAACTGCATTGGCATTCATTTAGAGTCGTGCCTCTGGCTACCTGACGAATGTTAGTCCAATATTTACTCTCTTTTAGCTCCATTTTGGTCTTCACCAACACCTGAGAAAAATATCTGGCTCTTTAGCTGCTAAATGCTCTACTATGTTCACCAGCTAGTCTCTAACTGTGTCTGTCTGCTGTTTAGTGCTGGACAGGTTGTACACAGTTAGTTTATTAGAGCTTTTTTTCTAAAAATAGCTGCGTGTTGTGGCAAAACACCAAAGCAATGACCCAAAATAGACTAAAAGGCTCCCTAGAGCTGAGGGGACTACAGTGTTGAGTGATTCTCTGTGGCTTTTGTCACAACAAGAAACCCTTTTACATTACACATTGTCGTCTGATCCATTGTTTATATAAAAAAATATTTATTGGTGCAGCTTTAATGCTAAAAATTAGTGTAACAGTTGCACAAGTAGAGAAGAACTTTAAAGTTAGCAAACTCACTCAGAAATGTCAGTTAAACAGCAATATCTAAAGTTAGCTAACATTAGCTAACATTAGCCATAATAAACTAGTGGCCAAACCAGACCAAGTCAGGCTATAGCAGCAAAACCCCTTAGTATATTGAAGAGAGTCTGTTTTATTGCGTATGAATTCAACTTTTTATTTGTAAGAGAAAAATGTTATTCCTTCTTTGAAATGTTACATGGTCTCGCTTTAAATCAATGTTGGGTGTCAGGGATGTTACTGCACAATGGTCTATTTAAAATGTGCCACAATAAATGCAATATTTGTAATGAAAGACTGTAATGAATTCCAGAATAAATATTATGCATTTCTCAGCTCTAATTTTTGTGAATGTGGTGTGTAATCAGTTGTGAGATCTGAATCGCAGTCAGTTTGTTGCAGTGGTTACGAATAGAGCTCAGCCCTCTCTCAAATAGGGTTTAGTTTCTCCTTCAATTCACTAGAGATAGTTTCACCTAAAAAACTAACTTAACTTTGTGTTGAAAAGCCCAACCACACTTGGAGCTGCCAAGACAAAACATTTAAAGCCCCCCCCAACAGTCAAAAGTCTTCTTGTTCCTATAGTGTGATGTGTGTGAGCTTCATTGTGCAGAATGATGTACATGCAGGTTGTTTTTTACATTCATCTGTTGAAATTGGAAAGTTTCTCTGTGCTCATTGAAAATCAGATTTTAAGTGGTGGGCTTACGAGCATGATTTGTGACATCACAAATAGTTTGGAAGCCAATCCTGGTCCAATGTTCAACTTTCACAAGTGTGATGTGGAAACTAGAAGCCTCCAGTGCACAAACACTGAGAATGGACTTTATAGTGAAGTAGGAGACATTTTGTGTGCAGCAGTTAAACTTTTTAACATGAAAAACATTTACATATTTATAGATTGGAATTTTTAATGAGGGAGAAGGAGAAGATGTCATGTTCAGAATCAGAATTGTCTTTATTGGCCAAGCATGTTTGTGCATACAAGGAATTTGACTCCGGTTTAGTGGCTTTATATGGACTTAAAATAACAAGAATTCATTTCAGAAATAGAAATGAATGAAGAATTATATTCAGAAATATAATGTAGTAATGACTATATACAGGTGAAGCTGTATCTGTGGGCTGTAAACAGGATACAAATAGTGCAGAGTGCTGAGATAAATATTAAATGGTAAAAAAAAATGACATGTTACTTTAAATGCATATAGTAGGTTAAGGTTAAGAATTTTAACATGGTAATTACATTTTTTGTGGAAAAACCATATCAGACACATTTTGTTTCAAGCAGTCTTAATACATGTCTGGAGAGGATCTTTAATGTATATAATGTTCTTGCCTAATCGGCCACAAAACAAAATGTAAGAAGTAAGACTAGCTGTTCACTGATAAGTATTTTCACCACATAGCTGTGATCAATTTCCTGGTGCATTTCCTTGTACTTGGCAATTCCGAGCTGACAGAGGATCCTCTGATTTACTATCTTTTCCACTGACCTTGGAGGCAGCATTTGGAAAACATAATTTATGCAAATAACGCATCCTTCTCTTGTGATTAGCTGAGGCCACGAGTGTCTCGCGTCTCTCATTGGTCACTGTCGTCTTGGCCACGTCCCCGAGCCACGTCGCGCTTTTACTCGCCATTTTCCCATCTTCTGAAAGCAGAATCAAGTCTATTCTCGTGTCACAGTGTCATTCAAAGACTGCGAGGTCACAAATTATCCGTCACCGGAGACGAACTGAGCTCTTTTTAGAGTCTTAAATCGGTTTGCTTCCTGCTGGAGCTCCCAGAAAGATGAATATTTTCCGGCTAACCGGCGATCTCTCCCACCTAGCAGCCATCATCATCCTGCTGCTAAAAATATGGAAAACCAGGTCTTGTGCCGGTGAGTAGCCGCATACCTTCACTTACAGTTTATACGAGCGTGCACGGGTGTGACCTGTCATGTAAAGGTGCAGTTAAACCAGCCAAATAAAAGCGGCTGTTATTGCCTAACTTCTTCTGTAGTTGTAGCTCATTAGCCAGCTGCCAGCTAACGTTAGCTAACTTAGCTGGCTAGTGTCGCTATCCATCTTACCGGTATGCCCTGTCATCAAATAATGACTCTGACACTGTTAAATTACTGTTACTAGCATGGCTAAATGTGAGTTGAGACACAATATATTTCCAGTTGGGAGACGTAAAGTCTAACGAGCAGCAGCAGCATATTGTGGCAGTGCTGCGGGCCCCTGACTGAGCTTGTGTTGGAGCTTGGGACCAGAGAGACGCCGCATTTGTTAGTTACAGCATGTAGGGCCTCGTCGTTTTCAATTGTTGGGGGAAATTGAGCTCGCTTCACGTTTGACGCTGGCCCCCTGTTATTCCTGTGGTCACGTTAGCTCACTGTGGCCTCTGACGTGGCAGCAAACAGTTGGGAGATGCAAAGTCAGTGACTGAATACCGGCTGGTTTGCAGGGGAACATTTCATTGTTGCAGATTGTATTATCACGGTGAAACTTTGCTGTGTTTTCACGCTGAGCTCTGCTGTGCTTTGCTGTTGTTCCAGCGGTCAAAGGTTGGGGCAGTATCACTGCAGGAGTTTTGTCGTCACTGCTGTTTGCTTGAGATTAAACCAGTTAGAGCTGCATGCAAGTCAGAAGCTGCACTATAATAAACAGCTGCATATCAGACTGTAGTCATCAATAAATTCCAGCAGCTAAGGCTGTGTAGCTAATGCGTTATAACAGACAGCACTAGGTTATCTTTGGCTATTAATAATGAAACATTGATCATAGCCCCCCTGTGGTCTCACAGTGGGTGTGACTGAGGTGAAACGTGTCATCACTTGCCAACAGGCCAGGTAGACAGAGACGTGTAACAAGTGCAGGTGAGCATGAAGACACTGGAGTTACACGGATCACAACCCCCCCCTGCTAACTGCTCCTTAGAGGGCTACAGTGTCACTTTGTAATATCACATGTGCCTAAAAATAACTACAAGTCATCGAAACAGAATAACAAGCAGGTGATCAGGTTTTAACTTACATTTTCTGTTCCCTGTAATTTTGTCTATCTTAGTCTCGACTCTGGTATTTGTATGTGTTCTGTCTGGTTGCAGGAACTGAACAGAGGTGACTCAATGAAAAGCCTTGTTCCGTGTGTGTAGATTAAGTGGGCGGGTGTAAGTTGTGAGACAGTAGTAGAGGTCTGTGGTTTACTGTAGGATCTGTGTTGTTGTGATTAGTTGGTGAGTGAAGCTTTATCTTTTCAGGAACTCTGAGTATTTGGATTGAGATGTTTCTGTTTGCTTTTAAGATATCATTCTTTGGAGTTTACCCCCCACAGACCAAATGTAATTTTGTGTATTTTAACAGGGTGATCTATAACCAACACCTGTAAACATCAGTGAAGCATCAGAACTGTGTGCATGGAGACAGTGCATTCCCCAAACTATCCCTTTTTAAATGCCAAGAAATGAGATCAAATCTAATTCATGGATGTAAATAATGTTGAAATGTCCTCTGCTGCCCCTTTGCAGGTATTTCTGGAAAGAGTCAGGTCCTATTTGCCTTGGTGTTCACCACTCGCTACCTGGACCTACTCACCTCCTTTATCTCTCTCTACAACACCACCATGAAGGTGAAACACTCACGCTTTGCTCCTCATTCACATATCCTGTTGTACTAAACACACAGTTTGTTAAGGCCGACACTCCTTTGTTGACTAGAGGTGTGTGTCATTGCTGCTGCTTGAGTGCAAGCATGGGATCAGTGAACGGTCACCTTTAATGTTCTGGATGGTGTGTGTGTGTGTGCGCGTGTGTCTTTCAGATCATCTACATTGGATGCGCATACGCCACTGTGTACCTGATCTACATGAAGTTCAAGGCGACTTATGATGGGAACCATGACACCTTCAGAGTGGAGTTCCTGGTGGTCCCTGTTGGTGGCCTGGCCTTCCTGGTGAACCACGACTTCTCTCCTCTGGAGGTTAGAAATCCAACACAAACACACTTCCATACTGCAGACGCAGGTCCATTGATTCAGCCTGTGCCATTCATATTAGACAGATGTCAGGTTCCTCTCTGACTGTCACTGTTAGCAGAGACTCTAGTTTGCAGTGTAGTTCCTCTACTTCTCTGCCAAAACATAGAATGACATAGAATGACACAGAATGATATCATGTCATTGCCAAATAGTGTCACTTCTCATCTTCTACACACTTGCACTCTTCTCATCTCTCATTCTTTCTCCGCTTCTTCTTTCTCCCACTTCTCTAGAAGTTGATTAATTTACTTATAAACGTCGGTATTATTTAAATGAATTTTCATCTCTTATTGACCTTATGCGTTTCATCAACAAGGAGGTGCCGCGACTCCATTGTTTTGTCTTTTAACCTCCCGTCTACACCTTAAGTGGGAATGTGTCAGGTTGTGTAGGTTGACATTTGCTGCTTGTGATCACGTTGCACCTACATTTTAGCAAATACCTGAGCAGTTTTATAGTAAATCTAACAGACCTGGAAGAAATGAGAGACTCTTCTACAGCAGTCTGACAAACATTTATATTTACTAGAGATGCACCAATATTCACCAACATTTCGTGGCCGATAACAATAATAATTATTTGTTTGTTGTTGCTGATACTGATACAATAACTGATCATATCAATTTTACACACAGATTCAACCTGAATGAGCATAACTGAATCGCCAAATTTGACATCTGTCCTCTCTTTGTTCCAGATCCTGTGGACGTTCTCCATCTACTTGGAGTCGGTGGCCATCCTGCCTCAGCTTTTCATGATCAGCAAGACGGGTGAGGCCGAGACCATCACCACCCACTACCTGTTCTTCCTGGGACTCTACAGAGCCCTCTACCTCATCAACTGGATATGGAGGTTCTACTTTGAGGGATTCTTTGACATGATCGCTATTGTTGCCGGGGTGGTGCAGACCATCCTCTACTGCGATTTCTTCTATTTGTATGTAACAAAAGGTGAGTCCTGCTGCATTTTCATTAATTTTTTACAGTCTAACAGTTTTTTTTTAAGTGGTTACCTTCAGCTATCAAGTAATGCTCTTGCTCATCATCTTCTTCTAACTGGCAGAGTTAATAATAGCCCAAGGCATGTCATTTGATGTAATTCCAGTAGCATATTCATATTTGTAGTTCATTAATATGCCTGTAGTTGGACAACAGGCAGACTTGTTCATTTTTTGCTGGCTGACAACAAAAATATTGAGCTAGTTTGTCCTTAATTGGTCTGTTGTTATAGAGCTGCCTAAGCTGTTTTCAAACCCAGAGACCTTTATTATAAATTGTAGTCAGAAACCCAAAGTTTCCAAGGAAAATGTGTGTAAAATGATGCACAATACACTAAAGTGTTTCCATTTGATGTAATATTGCAGATGTTAAAAAAAATACCTTTTTGGGTTTGAATACTTGACTGAGTGAAAGTATCATGTAGCAACAATGAACTGTTGAAATGAACAGATCTAGAATGTATGTGACATTGAGGTGTGGAACTGCAAAGTTGCTTTCATAGTCCATTTAAGGGACATTTGCATTCTCAGTGGTTAAAGGGTCCGTTCACCCAAATTACAAAAAGTGTATTGAGCCATGCAGATACTGTAGTTTCACATCTGCCTGGGGTGAAAATCATTTGGGAAAAATATAGTAAGTAATAAGTATTTAAAAAATTGGAATTTCATTCGCTGTGCTCACAGCAAGCAAAAAATTATATTTGATTTATAAAAATTATATTTAGTAGCAGTGTGTCTGCAGTCTGTGGTTCAAAGTTTCAGGCCTGTTTCACCTCCTGACAACAGCCAGCATCACTGATGGGTGTAGCCTGTAACCACACCCAACAGGGTTCTGGAGTACATCTTTACATCACTGCAGCAAAGTGAGAAGTCAAACAAGCAAGACAAGATTTTCAGCGAGTGTTGAGTAACTCTTGAAGAAATTCAACAACCTCATTTCTTCTTTTTATTTCAACACCCTGGTTACTCTGAATATTCCACATATCTCACTGTGAACAGTTTTCACTGGAACTACTTTTTTATCAAAGAAATAGTCCCTTTGCGCAAACAAAATTCCATTTATCTGCATTGGATTTGGGAGGCAGCAGAAGTTTCAGAGGTAGATATCTCAACATCCCAGCACAGTGGTTATCGACACCCCAGGGAGTCATCAAATAAAAACAGGTGTCATAAGATGGACAAGAAAGACTGAACATTCCTTCTATACAAAATTTAGTACATAAGTAGTACATTTAGTTATACATTTTCAGGGCTGTAAAAGCAGATCAAATGAAACAGGCTGAGAAGGAATGCGTTGATGACCGTCAGTCTTAGTCTTGTGAATGCCGTCCATCCGTCATGTGGACTGTGTGTTTAAAAGTAAACCCGTCCTGTCTCATTTCAGTACTGAAAGGAAAGAAGCTGAGTCTGCCAGCCTAAGTGCCAAAGAGGAGCGTTTTGGCAGACTGAAAGAGGGGGATTGGAGGGGGGGAGGAGAGGTAGTGGACACCTCTGACACCACCACCCCCCTACCCCGCCATCCACCACCCGCTTCCTCCTCTTCCCCTCCCGCCAGAGTAAGATGCCTGAGACAGAGAGCGAGTGGGAGCTGCTGGCTGCACCTTCTTCTGATCTAGAATCAGTGGAATCAGATCAGAGGCCGGTCCACGGCTGTCGGATTTCTGTTTGACGCATCTTGCCTTAACTTTTTTTATTACTCTGTATAAAAGAAGAAAAAAAAGCGAGAAAAGTTTTCTACATTAAAAAATGTGTACTCTGAAGATTTGACACATTGGTGCATAAGAGCTGAAGATGTAAAACTGCCTATGATTTGGCATTGTATGATATTGAAGCGGACTTCTTGTGGTGGGATAATATTGACTCAACTGTTTGTAATAGTATTTGCAATCGAAATAAATGTGCATTGTTTTTCTTGAATCAATTTGGGGAGGAATTTGTCGAATCCTCATAATTTTGGGCAAATGATTCACGTTTTGCTCCTCTATTTGACCAGAATGAATTCCTGTGTATACAGAATATTGTTTTTAGTTTTAGTTCCATGCCCTTTGTAGAATATGATTTTAATATAGATGCCATAACTTAAAGTTCTCTTGTCAAAAAAGGAACTCGGATGTAACTCGGGAGTGTATTGTTGTTTAAATGCCTTCAAAATTGACCAGTATGAGTGTCACTTTACTTCACTATATCATACAGAAGTGCAACACAAAACGAAAGCAAATAATTGAAAGGGAGGTCAATGAACTCTCATCACTGTAAATGGCTTTCCTCATTTGAATAGCCCATTCATTACCCATTATCGCCTGTTATTATACTCTGTTGCCTAGCCCAGTTTTATCAGATGATTCCATTACATGTTTGAGATGATGAGTAAATTCACTGGTAATGTGCTGTAAGTGAAGTATCACTACAGAAATAGAAGTCTTTCATTTTTCTTTTAGGTGCAGTTGTATTTATTTTTTTCTTCTTCCTGGTTTCCAATAAACAGAGTCCGTAGAATTGTCCACCTGTTGTGCATAATTTTAACCTAAAGAAACTGAATCTCCCTGTCGGTCTTGGAGATGAGCGCAATCCTACGAACACTGTTCAACTGAATCCTCAGTAGTTCTGGAGACATATCTGCTTCTGTTTTAGTTTTCATGCAGGTCATTCCAAGTTTCCTTTTCATTACATACCAGAGCTTTGCATGATGTTGCCACCACAAATAAAGAGTTTATGGGAAACTTTTGTCTTGATGTGGTTATAATGAGGTGATGGGAATCAGAGTTGTATGAATGCAATTTGGAATGATTTGTAACTGTTAAGTTAGCAGCTTTATTGACAACTTGCATCATTTTCAATTAAAAATACACTGAAACGTTTCAAAAAATTTCTTTATCCTTCATCTGGGCCTCTGAATATGTTCTTTAAGATACTTTGAATGAGCTTTGAAAATACAAAGCACATTGACACTCCCTGTGGTTAGCTCAAAGCCCAATCTGGTTTGACACAAACATGAAGCCTGACCCTTATGCTTGAATCATACTTCTACAAAGATAACCATAGGTCAGAGGCTTGCAGGGGAGCAGATGTGCACACCACCCAAATCTGATAAAGCCACTATGAGGCCAAGGGACAGACCTGCTGTTTCTCCCACTCTCTGGGGATAGTAAACATTAGTAATTAATTAGTTTGTGTTAAAGGTACCTTGGTCTTGTTTATAACACCAGTAACTCTAAAGAGCAAAGTTTTTTATGAGTGGGTCCCTGTTTGTACTGTGCATGTGCACATCATTCCACTGATCCTCAGCTGGCTGCAGTGACATACAAAGAAAAACAATGCACCAACAAAGGCAGTGCAGAAGAAGACTGCTAGCTAGTAAACATGGATGTTAACAAAATATTTTAAAAATTGACTCTTCAAATGTTTTTTTGAGGAAGGAAATGCATACAACACAGTCAGGTCTCAAGGATTCACACAATATGTTTTTCGTGAGTAACATTGAATGTAAACATAATTTTGTTGTTTTTGTTTTGTTTTTTTTACAAGAAAACTCCACAGGGCACCTTTAACTTGTTTAAGCACACATTTATTTAGTAAAATAAATTAACAGAATATATGCTAGGCCTTAAAACTAGATTTTAACTCAGGGCCCTTCAAGACAGGGCCTCAAGATGTGGTACAATGGAGCAGGTTAAGGCCCCTATCATTTCCTGTTACATGTGCTTTAGTACCTTATTAAACACATTTACAATTCATTAAATTACCACAAACTAACTACACTTTGCCTGGTTAGTAATCCAGCCTTGCTGCAGCCCTGCATGCCATACAAGAACATGTCAATGTTACATCCCATCCATAAAAGTATTAAGGCTGATTTATTGTAAGTCACTCTACAGTTTTGTTAAGTGTCGCTTGACAGAAATGAGGTATTTTCAACTGAAAAAAAGTGTTGTTTGACACTTTAGATAACTTGTAACATCCTTGTTTAATTAGTTTAATTAGTTTAGCCTACAAATTGCATAAATTGAAAATGTTGCGTGACTCTTTAATTTCTGTCGATGGACCTAAAATAAATCAGCCTTAAATGTAGCATAGAAAACCACCATGAGAACATCTCTACATCATGACACCCATGCATGTTTGCTTAAAGATTCCCGACAGACATCTTTTAAGATATATAAAAATAATCCACTTTGAATAATAACTTGTGTCAAATATGTTTTTTCCAGAAAAAAAGTTTAATTCCCTCGCTAAAATCTTTAAAATGACATCTACTCCTTCTCCTTCATTGAGAAAATAAGAAAAGTTTAACCACTGGACACAAGATGTCTCCTACTTCACTGTAAGGTCCATTCTCACTGTATGTGCACTGGAGGCTTCTAGTTTCTACATCACACTGGACCACAACCAGCTCCAAACTACTATTACTGATGCAAATCATGTCTGTAGGTACACACCTTTAACTGAGATTAAAGTGAGCACAGAGACACTTTCCTCCTTCAGCAGATAAATCTGAAAACAGCCTTCTAGTGTCAAACTCAATCATTTTTTAACAGTGAAGCTCAGACATCCAAGTGAAGTATTAGTAAACAAAACACAGTTTTGAGTGGAGTGGGAGAAGGAGAAGAATCATGTTCCAGCACCTGTTTCACATGCAGGGTGTCTGACAAACTGGTGCCCATTTGTCACTTTTGCCCCTTGCAGCCTCCAGATGGTCTGAACGCCACTGTCTTCCATCATAAAGAAACATGGATTAAAACAACGCTGTTGCTTAACTTTGTAAATGAAACCCTTTGCGATTAGACGTTTGAAGATTGGATACAACGGTTAAGGCTGATTTATGGTAGGTCGCTCGACAGAAATAACGTATTTTCGACAGAAAAAAGGTGTCACTTAACACTTTCCTTTCATGTCGCTCACCTGGAGAATTTTATAATGTCAATTCAAAGAGGCTTTATATGCTTTCCGGGACACCGTCGTATTTTGACGGGTAGTGTTACTAACGTCGCCATTGAGATTGCAGTTTTCAGTGACCTTCCTTATTGATATTTTGGTCCGTAACTTTAGATAACTTGTGACGTCCTGTTGAATTAGTCCCGGTCGGGGTGATATAATGTAAATAAACTACCATAGAGACGACTGAAACCTTTCTCCGAAGCATAAACTGAAAACGTCACGCGACTCTTAAATTTCTGACCTGGGAACCGTCGACCAGTCAGCCCGGAACAAAAACACCGTCGGACGAGTTATTACAGAGTCAGTTCTCACTTTCACCCATGGATGTACAAAGAGAAGAGACGGAGAACTTCTTCAGTAATGCCAGCATTTTCTGCTAACCTGGTAAAAACTTACCGCAGCTGAGTGCAGTTGATAAACAGGATGGAAGATTATATCTTAAAGGGAAATTGTGAGTAACTGCTCGCCTAACGGCCACTGAAGTTTAGAGCTAGCTAGCGTCACTGTTAATATATTTATTTGTCTTTCTATAACACATTCAGGGTTACAACACTTCACTTCAGACCCAAATCCTGCTTCACTGTTGGACCATGTTGTAAAATGGACAGAAACACACCTTCCAATTTATAGCGAGATAGCCTGATATACACACAGCTTATTTACAGCTACGGTTTTTTTTCTTGGGCAGTAAAATAAGTAACAGTTAAATGTAAAAACATATTGTTTGTTGAAAATCTGATTAGAAATCCAATGTCTGATCATTTTTGCATTAGCTGACTTTATGGTTAGCTTTACGGTTATAAAGTAGCCTCATATCATAAGGAAAATAAGTTGTACCTGAAGTAGAAGCAGTGAAATAAATTAAAGGGACAACATGGATAGATTTACTGAAAGAAGTTAAAGGTGCAGTGTGTAGAATTTAGTGGTATCTAGTAGAACAGACTTAGCAGAAATGGAATATAATTAGTAGAAGAGCTGAAAGGAGTTGAAGTATTAGTTTAGGCCTTGAATGAAATTGAAGTGACAGGATGGAGTTGGTTGAAGTGAAAGAGTGAGCCGAATTTGAAAACTTGCCCTTAACCTGCTCCCATTTGAATTAAACAACGTGTCAATTAGAAAGATCTGATGAATAAATAGAACTTTTAAAAAAATTAAAGCTATATTTTACTTGGTTCACAGCCATGGCTGGATTAACCTCCTATGGGGCCCTGGGACAAACATTTGTTGTTGGGCCCCTATTGACCCCCACTGTACATGGTAGTACTCTAGAGCTGAAATGATTATATGAATAATTGATTACTTGATTGACAGAAGTATAATAAGCAACACTTTTGATACTTGATCAATTGTTTAAGTCATTTTTTAAATCAAAAACTTTAATGCACTTCAGCTTCACAGCTTCTCCAATGCGAACATTACCCTGTTTTCCATGATAATAAACTTATTATAACATATTTGGTTTTTCTACGGTTGGTCAGACAACACAAGTAATTTGAATTTGTTAACTTGGGCTTCAGGTAATAATGATGGGCATATTTCACTATTGTATTACATTTTATGCAATAAAACACAACTTTACAACAAATATAAACTAAAAATCAGGTCTTAAAACTAGATTTTGGCACAGGGTCCTTCTTCAAGACCAGGGCCACAAGATGGCATACCAAATTCCATATTAATTGCAGTTAATCAAATTATGTAGATCCAAATGATATGAAGTAAACCTGGGCTTTTGGGGGCCCTGGGCAGGTACCTGCTTTGCCTGGTTGGTAACCAGGCCTTGTTCAGAGCTGGCAATTTGTCTCAGATTCTTACATGTAAATTTTCTAGTACCTGTTCCACCAAGATGCTGAGAACTGGAACATTTCTGAGCCTTTATGCATTAAGGTCCACAGTGCATATCACCAATTTAGTAATAAACAGTTTTAAAAGTGTTGCATATTCAATGCAGGCAACATAATAGGTGACAAGGTGAAAATAAAGCTAGATAAAGTGTTAATATAACCTACTTTTATTTGCATTCAGGTCCACCTCTTCCTCTCTCTGCTCTGCGCCTGCTGGTCCCACCAATTCAGCTGGTTTCAGCAGCAATCTGGCAGACCGTCCAGCAGAGAATTGTGGCTGACTATGGGATGCTTGAGGAGTTTATTTCCATGGTTACAGACATCGTCCCAGAGCTGCTCACCAGTCGTCAGAGGGCCCAGCTCACCCTGGGCCTCAGAGCACGGGTGAGGAGGAGCAGTAGTCAATTATTAGCCACAAATAATTAACATGTAGTCATTCTGCTGTGAATTTTGCTTTGATATTGTCTGTTTTTAAAATATTACCACTAGGAAATTTTGAGGATTTTTAAATTCATAGTTACTATAACGACTAGTACCCATGAGGCTGCTTTGGTGTCCCAATTATCCAAGATTGGAATACATTCAAGACAAGTCCATTTTAAGAATTGAAGAGTTGATTTTATTGTCATCTGGAATATGGCACTGGTTTCAAAAAAGAGATATCAATTAACCAATGCTAAGTCATGGGGCTTTTAAACTTGGCCACCGTTAACAAAATGTCATCCATTTCAGTTAACTGTGCTGCAATAGGTTCTCAAAATAAAGCTGAGAAGAGGTGTTTCTGTCTCTTGCTGGTTCTAAGAAAAAACTTGTGGTTTTGTGCATTTAGCTGATCCTGGAGTTATGTCAGTTTGAAGCAACAGCTGACTTTGGGATTGTTCAGCCACACCTGGACAGGATGCACATCCTCACTGAGGCGTGGGTAACAGAGGTGGGTTTAAATTGACTCCATTTTGCATTAAGATAAAAAAAACCTTTTTAGGATGACCACTTTCTTCCTTTCTATTGCTTGTGAGATTTTATGATGCTCCTGTCGTGTTGCAGGCTGGTGCTGCAAATATGGACGAACAGCCCAACTCAAACTTTGTGGATCTTGTTAAGAACTTGCTGAACAATCCTGAGGAGAAGGAACAATTCTTTCAGGTCCGTGTTAATGTTGCACTTTGAACTTGTTCTGTTCATCACCATTACAGATTTTGAACATACTGTATGTTTTCAATTTTTTAAAAATTAAATATAATATACTTGATGTCCTTCAGAAAGTTTTCATTGAAGAATTTGGTCCCACATATGATGACTCTCTTCACACCTTGACGTGGCTGTTTCTGACCAGACTTGAAAAGTTTCTTCCTCTTCAAACGTTCCAACAGGTACATAAAGAAAATATAAAACATTAAATGAAGATCAATTTAAGTGAGCTTGGAGTTCTGTTGTTGTAGTGACAGAACTGTGTTGTTTTTAGCTTTTTCATTTCATTTACATTCAGGTTGCCGCCATGTTTGGTGAGGTGTCCTCAGTTCTGGAGGGCTGTATAGAGTCTGTGTCTCACTGTGAGGAGCTCAGAACCCTGCTGCAGTATCAAAAAGACCTCAGCCAACTGGATCACAATGGCAAGCCTTTATAGTTACTGATTTTTTTCATAACTCAGTATCTTTATCAGAGAATTTAGTGTTTAGCATGTTTCCAAAAGCTTGCTATGTTGATGTAAAACTGCACTGCACTAATCAATGTTTTTTTTTATATTAACAGTGGATCAAATGACTGTGTAATGTGAATGTGAATTTTTTTGTCTTTTCAGATGGTTCTTTGGATGGTACCTGCATTATTTCAGCTCTTAAACTTCCTACTGTAGAAGGAACAATGACAGAAAAGCCACAATCACAAGCTCACAGCTTGCATGATGCGCTTTCAGGTACATCAGAATTGGAGAAGGAATCTTTAACATTGCCATATATAACACAGACAAAAACTGACACAATCACAGAGGATCAGACAAGTGAGATAAACCCTGACGAAACTAACTGGGTTCCCGGGGAAAACGGAACAGCTGTGCATTTGGGAGAAAAATTAGGCCTTCTTCAAAGTCAAGCTAAGGATGCGTCTCGCCTTCTAAAAGAATGCAGTGTTCAGCTAAAAAGACTTGATAACCCGGTGTCTTCGCACTCCCGACCTGTGAGACGAAACAGAGGCCTGAGGATGAAAATGATTCTGTTGGAAGAGAAAAGAGGATGTCATAAAAAGGACCCCCCTACCTACAAATCTGTTCCTAGTAAAACAAAACCATCCAGTATGACTCCTCCTGAGATCTCTGACAAGGATTCAAGCAGCTTCAGCAAAGACTCTTCATATATGGCGCCTATCAGTAATTGCAGTGAAGATGATTCATGGTCTTACTACTCAGATCAGGGCTCTTGTCATAAGGTTACTAACAGTAGTCCCAGTATGACTGATTCATGGTCTAACTATTCAGATGATGACTCCTTTTATGTGACTCCTGTTAGTAATTCCACTACAGACCATTCATTGTCTAGCTCCTCAAATGAGGACCTTTCCTTCACAGGTCCCTGTGGAGGTAAAGATTCATCAGCTACCAGCAGAAAGCAGAGCACCTCTGACGTCAAAGCTGGCACTCTGAAAAAGACTCGTAAAGTTATATGCTTTATCTGCAAGGAGCAAGTGAAGACAAAGCTGAGAACTCACATGAAAACTCACTTCCCCAATGATGAATACGCATGCCCTCGATGCGACAGCAGGTTTAAAGTCCTGACATCTTTTAGGTTGCATTTGAAAAGAACTTGCTTTGAGCATAGTAAGCAGCAGGTAGGTCCAGATGAAGCCCAGAATCTTTACAAATGTGACAAATGCGAGGAGGCATTCAGGTACAAACTTTCACTGGAAGTGCACAAACAGACCCACAATGAACTCTACTGCAATGTGTGTAGGAAAGTTTTACGAGATGCAGCAACGTTGGCAAGGCACAAGGCTTCTCACACCGTGTTGCAGTGTCCCCGCTGTGAGGAGACCTTCACTTTTTATAAGCCCTTGCTGAGGCATTGTGAAAACGTCCATAAAATCAGCAGACCATTTAAATGCAACCATTGTCCGAAAACATACTCCAGGCTGCGTATTCTAATAGGACATGAGTGGAAGCATACAGGTCACCTACCGTTCCAGTGCGCTCACTGCGGTTTAAGATTCAGATCTGATGCAGATCTCCTTTCCCATGGAAGAGTCCACACAGGAGAGAGACCTTACCTTTGTGCAGAGTGCGGCAAAACTTTCTCCCAGAAGTCCAACCTGGTACGGCACTTGCATTTCATCCATAGCGACTCTCGAAATGAGAAAAAGCATTCCTGCTCCGAGTGTGAGAAGTCCTTTAAAGAGAAAGGAGCCCTGAAAAAGCACCAGAGGAGCAAACACTATAAGGAATTGTTCCGTCATCCGTGCCAATACTGTGGGAAGATGTTTTCTGCATCATCGATCGTGAGACATAAATTGATCCATACAGGAGAGAGACCTTTCAAATGCACTTTTCTTGCATGTGAAAAGTACTTCAGGTCAACCTCTGAAGTGAAGAAGCATGTCCTTCTACATCATACAACAGAGCGACCATATAAATGCGATGTCTGTGGAAAGGGCTTTATAAAAATGGGTTTACTCAACACACATTCTAAAATACACTCCGGAGAGAAGCCGTTTGTTTGCCACTTCTGTGGAAAGGCTTTCCATAAGCTCTACGGCATGCAGAGGCACAAAAAACTTGTCCATACATTTGTATGAAATTAACCCCTACGTAACTCCATCGAAGATTTGAGACACAATAGCGAGGTTCAGATGTAATGGTTGGCAAATGCTTTATCCAACAAATTTGTTATTAACATTGAGACAAACTATTCATGGAGTTTGCACTGGATGCAAGTTAGCACCATGCCCTATCAGTGACTCGCCTTCATACGTTGTTTAAAGATGTATTATTTCATCTCTGGATACTATTGGACTAAATTAAAGCGTGGTTTAAAGTAACGTAAAATCAGCCTGAACCTTTGCAAGTTTGTGTATAAGGACTTGTTGCTCTGACAATAGCTCCATATAATATTTTAGTCAGCTTTAGAAAAAGAAGTTAAACTTAGGTCAAATTGTCAACAATCAAATCACACTAACCCAGTTATCCACATATAAGGAGCAGGTTAAAGCATGAGACGGTCTTCTCTGTTTATGGCAAGCTGAGTTTCCTGAGACTGGACTTCATCTTTTCACAGAGTGTCTTTTGCTCAACATTGTTTTCTGTTTTTTGTTTTCCTTTTCATATACACTGAGATATCTGAAAATGGGTGAAGTAGATGGGGAATTGTCCCTTTTGTGTTAGCAGGTATGAATTATTTATATGGAGTGCATAATACACCTCCGCTTCCCTGGAAACATCCAATCATATTGTATGTAATTTGGATTTGTTTTGACACTGACCACCAGAAAATATATTTTATAAAATTGAAAAAAGCTCAAATTTTTAAAAACAGAGTGAGTATGTTTTTATGGCTAATTTCTAACAGTTTGATTCTCTTTCACTGAGACACAAAAGTATTTTTATCTAGTGAACTGTGTCAAAAAATCAAAAATACATCCGCAATATTGTAATAAAATGTTTTTAAAAGTCCAGGGGTGGGTGATACTTTAACAGGTACTGTATGAATGTATTTTTTGTTCTCAGAAATGATTCCATATGCCATATGAGGCTAATGGGAAACAGTGTAGTTCACATTATTGGGTTTGCAAAAAAATACTAGTTGGAAAATAGTTGCAGCAACACCCACATGTTAAACAGAGTTTTTTTGTATTTTAGTACACACTATTTCTTAATTGAGTAATAAAACATGCATATTTTGTTCTTTTATTAATTTCAATGTTTATGTGTAATGCATTTCTGCAAGAGAAGATTAAAATAAACTGAAACAATGTGTAATTCAGCCTTTTGTTTTATGTGGTATGTGCTACTTGTTAACAATTGACAATTAACAATTGCGTTTTTGCTTCTTTTTTTTTATTAAGTGGAGTTGAGCTGATTACCCAACAATTGGTTGGGTAATCCGAATTTTGGAGAACTGGGCAGAGGTAGAAAGAGTAGAAAAATATGTAAGATGAAGATGCGGAACTCATGTTAAATGGAGCACCAAAGAGGTGAACATCTTAACAGGGCTGAGGGTAGGACATACCAGACTTAATAAAACACTGCACTTAATAAACAAACATCCCTCAGGATTATGTGAGCTCTGTCAAATAGAAGAATCAGTGGAGCATGTACATTTTCACTGCCATAAACACTTTCGAGAACGAGAAACATTAAAGACGGAAATCAGGAAGTTTGGAGTGAAAGATCTGAGTCTAAACATGTATTTACCATCGGGTTAGGGAGTCATAATTCTGTTGTGTTTGTGGTGATACTCTGGTCCACACTCCAACATAGTAGGTGGCGGTAATGCACCTTAATGCTGGTTGCCACCCGTCATGAAAAAACAGAAAAAAAGAGGAAAAAGAAGATGCGGAACTCATGAAACCTCGCTGCCTTTCGTCGGATTGTTATTCCGGACGGAACGTAACGGCAGCCGTTGACGCACAAAGATTTTCGGTATTTCTTCGGGCTCTTGGAAACAGTTTCAGCTGAAACATTAAGCGTGACTTCGGTCGGCCGACAGACATCATTTCTCCTGACTGTGATGTGACTACAGCAAACAGGATGGACGGAGATGTTTCTGAGTTACCTGGTCAGTATAAATATAAATATAAACGCTAGGCCGCAACACAGCCCGAGCGCGGGAATAGCATTGCTAACTTTGTCGGGAAATAGAGGTTTGTTTGTTTTTTAGATAATTTACTACCTCAGCGCATTTAAATCGAGTTTGTGCTGCCATACTGGCATCCATTGACTCATACTACTGTGGAAACGGGTAGCTACATTAACGGCAATGCATTCAATAAGTGGCAGTTTCAGGGTACGTGCTAATGCTAGGATATCGGCTTTGCTATCTTAGCTAGCGTCAGCTAAACAGACTGCAGGCGAGTCTAGTGTTTTTGTTGCTTTCGAGTGAACTAACAACCCCAAAACAAGCATGTTTGCATGGTGGGTCTGTATAAACATATGTACAATGCATGTGTCCAAATTTTATGATATATTATCTTATCGAAATGTAATATTAGGGCTGTGTTAGATCACGGAAATGAAAAGTAGGCACAACCGCCTCAACCAGCACTGTAGTTAGATAAGAAAATCATCCAATTAACATTAACAAGACCACAGTTTCATCATTAGTGTCTGGATTTGTGATATTGACGAGAAGATGCTAGACTCTGGCTTCACAGGTTTGTTCAATAATGGATAACGTTATATTTGTTACGTTTATCCTGTACGAACTCTGGATAAACTGATTCTGCTTCTGAACATTAATAATGTCCCGATAATAAATGCAGTTGAGTTGTGTAAAGTGGATCTGTCAAAGTTGAATGTATCCTTTGTACATGCTGTTATAGCCGAGTCACTGAGCTAATGTTAACCGTCAGGCTCTCTGATGGATCAAAGCCCTGGCAATAAGGTCGTTTAAAGGATCGGTTCACCCGATTTATCCTACTACCCTAAACATTTCATTGCAAAAAAAGACATTTCTTTTCAGTCCACAAAACGTTGTCAGCCTTAATCTACTGTGAAAGTATTAACATGTCATCTTTTTCAACATTTTTAAAATAATTTATTTCCTCATGTTCAGGCCCCTCTCTGCCCCTCTCTGCTCTGCGCCTGCTGGTCCCACCAATTCGACTGGTCTCCGCAGCAATCTGGCAGACAGTTGAGCAGAAGATCGTGTCAGATTATGGGCTGCTCGAGGAGTTTGTATTTATGGTCACAGAGATTGTTCCTCAACTCCTCTCCACAAGGCAGCGGGCTGAACTCATTTTGGGTCTCAGAGCACGGGTGAGTTTTTCAAAACCACAAAAAAAGATCCACACAAGATTAAATCAATTTTGTGGGAATAGTAACAGCACTTGAATCTATTAGTCTCTATGAAAGTTATTTCAAAGAGGTTATTCCAAATATGTACAATGTGAGAATAAACAAATCTGAGAGCTTTTTAAGATCAAAGACACATAGTCATATTTATTTTCTACATTAGACTGGTGAACATTTTCATTTTGTGCTCCCTGAGTGACATCAGGAGAGTTAATCTGCTGCTGCTCTGTTGTATAGAGCAGCCTGACAGTGGACTAAATTCTAAATTGAAATTGGTGTATTCTCACAGGCTTTATGGTGGGTTTGAGACTCAAAGCAAGCCTTGCATGGGACTTTTAGTTCTGTGTGGGTACAGACAGAACATATGCAGTTTTCTGTACATGCTGTACTGCAGACAAGATTTACTGTTTCAGTGAATCTCCAGGCCCCTCTCTTCCCCTCTCTGCTCTGCACCTGCTGGTCCCACCAATTCGACTGGTCTCCGCAGCAATGGATGGAACAGAGGGGTTTTTAAGTAAAGTGGTCACACCTAATTATGGAAGATCATCAAGCTGGCTGACACACATTCTAATCCTCATCCATATTCCTAATCTGTTGCAAGAAACAGCAAGACGGCAATCTCTCCATACTGTCTCCTTGCTCAGGGAACACCTTGCATGGAACAACAGAAGTCTTGTCACTGTCATTGTGAAACAAGTTTACCTGTGTCTTAACAAGAAGCCACTCTACTGTTTTGTTTTAATCTGAGGCAAGACAATGCACTGTATATATCTGAAGCATTCAAATATCTATTGTAAAACATTTCCAGTCATGTGACAGGTTCATTAATCAGAGAAATGTGTCTTTGCTTTGGTACTTTGCAGATGGTCATTAGACCCAGTGTGAATGTAAACAGAACAGCAGGCAGATGAGCTGCTCTTGACTGTTTTTTTGGCTCAGAATCATTTGTTCATTATTGCTGCTGTTCTCTGATTGCAGCTGATCCTGGAGCTATGTCGCTCTGAGGAAACTGCTGATCTCCAGATTATTCAACCACATCTTGACCGAATGCAGAACCTCAGATCTCTGTGGAACGTGGAGGTGGGTCTAAACCTGAGCTGACCATAAGAAAGTTTGAGTGGCTTTTTGTGGTTGTTTTTTTGGGGGGGTGGGGTTACATTTGTTGACATCACTATTTAGTGTAGTAAAGATCAAAGTTCTGTTTTGTTTCTCATTGTTTGTCAGCTGTTGTAATTATTCTTAGAGATGTCATTAAAATTACACATGCCAGGGCACAGATTTTGCCATTATAATGCTCTGTAGTGACATTTGCCATTTAAACCATATTTTTTTGCAGGCTGATAATGCAGAACAAGAAGTATCTGACTCACATTTTATGGGCCTTGTGCAAAATCTGCTGAGAGATTCTGAAGAGAGAAAAAACTTTTTTCAGGTAAATTTGTTTTTTTACATTTTAAGTTCTGACAGTTAATATTTTATTATTATATTGCAAGTAAGAGAACTATGCTTTGTGTTTTCTTCATATGTATAATTCAAACTCCCAGTTAATGGCAGTGTATTTTATTTACCTCATGTGCTTGTGTTTGCCTTTATTTGAGAATCATGGTTTGTGTGGACAGCTCAGAAACTTGAGAATTGTGAATTTCTTTGTTTTCCAGGATGTTTTCCCAGGAGACTTTGGCCCCACATATGACAAAGCAATCCAGACATTGATGTGGCTGTTTCTGTCTAGACTTGAAAAGCTTCTTCCCACCCAAACTCTCCAACAGGTAGACTTAAAATAGCACTTCAAAAATAGGTTATAGTGTGTAGTGTATTTCTGCTTCTGGGCAGTGCCTCTGTTAATAGCTATTTTGTACATGCTAACAGGAGATTAGCTACCTGTATCACACAGGGGCCTCACTCCCCTTTGCCTCAGAAGTTGTAGTTATCAATGTTGTCAATGTTATCATGTTACACATGGTTAATTCAATCTCAAATGAACCAGTGTTTCTCCATGAAGTGTTCCCAATTTCAGACAGCACTGACTGTCTGTTTTTTCAAACTTAAAAACTAAAATACTTACTAAACTATGTATGTGAAAAAGGAATTTGACCCAACATTTGTGAAACTGTTATTGCCTCACATTAACTGTCATTTTGTCTTTTCCAGATTGCATCTCTGCTCAGCGATGCCTCTTCTATTCTGAGTGAATGCATGGGGTCTTTTGCTGAACCTGAGGAGCTCAAAACCTTACTGGACACTCAAAAAGACCTTAACCAGTTAGAGGACATTGGTGAGCTTTTGGGAATATCAATGATGTATTCACAAAATATTATATTATACAGTAACTACAAAGTAACATATTTGATACCAATAATTTTTTATTCAACTCAAGGGATTGCCCAGTTCAATGTTATGATCTGTTTGATGGTACATGTTAGTCTGAACTTTATTCTGAATCAGTTTTATCTGTCAGTTTAACAGTTACTGTAATCTCCTTTTTGTTTTCAGATTCTTACATTGTTGATAGTGGCATCTTGTCAGCCTTGTGTCTCCCTCCTGTGGAAAGAGTTGTGATTGTCAATGAACAAACAGAAACGGAGGCAGAGAGCGGCCTTGTGTATACAGTCTGCACAGAGATGGAGGTGGAGTCTGAGAACAAAGAGGTGTATATTGAGGGAACTGGGAACTCTGAGGAATGTGTGCAAACCCAGTGGTTGGGTCTTGGCAGTGAGGTAAAAGCAGAAGTCGTCACCGAGGTGGTTCCAGATCCCGTTGAAGGCACTGAGGCCAGTGAGAGTGAAATGGCAGATGACCACCATGACGGCCAGTCTGAAACTCTGATCATTGGGGAGGACGGCCAGGTGACGGTGCTTGAGGACGTGGAAAAGAAGCCAAACAGACGTGGGAGAAAAAAGAAACGTCCCGCAGATGAAGACTTTAAAGTGCAAAGCAAAGCGAAGGACCAAGAAGCAGATTCAGAATTTGACACCTTGTGGGAAAGACCAGTGCGAAAGAACCGCGGACTCAGGATGAAGGGATACTTGTCACAGTGGAGGAAATCAGGAAAGACACAGGGCACTAACAGTAACAGTAACCCTAAGAAGTTTGCCAGATCCCAAGCTTCAACCAAAAGCAATGACCTGGACGAGAGAACATGCAAAGTATGCGGCAAGGTGGTGAGTCGTGCCAAATTCTTGGAGCGACACATGACTGAACACTCGGAAGAGATGCCCTATTCTTGCATTACATGTAAAAGACTTTACAAGAGCTTGCGGTATTTGCAGCAACACAAATGTCAAAGTCTGACAAAAGCTAAAGGTGGCAGGAAAGCTAAGGAACAAGAGACTGCAGCAGATGAGGGGGAGCAATCATCCAGCGGGGTTCCTTGTGACGCAACCAATGAAGAGCAGCTGCAAGACAACACTGCCCAGGACCCCGATTACTCACCCTCTGCAGAAAAGAGGTCTTGCAAAGAATCTGGACAGAAAAGCCCAGAGGTAAACAAAAGTGTGATAGAAGGTCCATTCTACTGTCCTCACTGCAGCGTTGAGTTCAAGTGCAAACAAACATTTAGGTTCCACTTAAGAAATATTTGCTATAATGAGCAACAGGTGGATCCTGACAAGCCCGAGGATGTAAAGCATTGTTTCCAGTGTGATGAATGTGACAAGGCGTTTAAATACAAATCAACATTGGATTCCCACAAACAAACTCACAACCCGCTCTACTGCGAGGTATGCATGAAACTGGTACGGGACTCTGAAGCACTGGCAATGCACAAAGAATCACACACGCCATTTCAGTGTAACCAATGTGAGGAGAACTTCCCTGTGTTCAAGGCCCTTCATAAGCACTACATCGACGTCCATAATCCCACCGAGCCTTTTACCTGCACCCACTGTCAGACAACTTTTGCCAGTTTGAAGCGTTTCATCAGACACGAGTGGAAACACACCGGTTACCAACCATTTCAGTGCCCTCATTGCACGAAAAGATTCCGATCATACTCTGACCTAGTGGAGCATCAGAAAAAACACACTAAAGCGTATCCATTCCTTTGCTGGGAATGTGGCAAGAAGTTCAGACATGGTGTAACTTTGACGAGGCACGTCGAGCGCGTACATCACTCTGGTGAACCCATAACTGAGAAACCCACGCCAACCTTCACCTGCGCTCAGTGCGGCAAGAACTTCACTTCCAGAAGATGCCTTCTGAAACACGATAATTTCCATCACAAAGGGTTGCGTTTCCCATGTGAGCACTGTGGAAAGGGATTCTTTGGCAAAGATGCATTGGTGAGGCACACTTTGATTCACACAGGCGAAAGGCCTTTCAAGTGTGACGACTGCGAGAAGTCTTTCAGATCCGCTGCAGAACTTAAGATACATAGGAGATACCATACTGGGGAAAGACCATTTAAATGTAACGTCTGTGAAAAAGGTTTTGTCCAGTCGTGCTTTCTTACCCTACACATGCGAACCCATACTGGAGAGAGGCCATATGTCTGTAATGTATGTAGCAAGGGCTTTTCAAGCTTACATGGCCTAAAAAGACACAGGCGGCTTGTTCATTCGTAGTTAATGCTAACATGATACTACCATAGGGATGTTCAATTTCATTTTCCTCTATTGAAGGAGGTCCAAGGTCAGCATCAAATGTAGACCAGGACTTGAGAGACTGTTGAGGATTTAACCTCTTGCTCAAGGATACTTCAGAAGTATGCATGCTGACTGAGATGGAGAATTAAAACCAGGTTTTCCAGTTGGAGAACTGTTTCCTTAACATACAGGCCACAGTGCTTCTTCTGTGCCTGTCACAGCTTGGATTGTTAGGAACTTTTGGAATTGTATAGTGCATTATAAAAATGTAACTTTGTATTTTTACAGAAATGTTTGCTGTAGTTCTACATAAGATTAGTATGTATAAATGATATAAACCATAATTCCTTTGGGAATTAATTTCTTTTTCTTTAATAAATTGAGCATTTGATTCCAAGTGTCATTTTGTTTACTTAAGAATCCAGTTATTCATGTCACATAGAAATTCAAAACCCAAGGTATTTGGGCATTTAAATGGCTTCCATTTGTAATGTAATACAAGGAGGTAGCACTGAAAAGCATAGTAAGTGGGATATGGTGAGAAAGGCAATGTAAAGTGTGGAAGACAGGATTGTTAAAACAATTTGTGGCATTAGAATTTTCTTTTTAATACATAACATGTTTCTGTAGAATATTGTAACCACTTAATAGATACTATTTCACAAGAAGTTCATATGATGGGATTTTGGTATAAATGTAGCCATTTATGTCAATCACCTAATGTGTATGAATGTTGCTTAAAATTGTGGTTATCAGGTTGAATCATATCTACAGTGCTCACCACTAGATAGTTCTTATTTGGTTTGGGCTATTATCTGGAACAGCATCCAAGGATGTCAGGTTTTCTTTACAGTTTATACAGTATGACCGCACCTCTCTGAAAATACTATTAAAAAGATCATTCTCATAGCATCTCATTATCACAGCAAAAAAACTTGCAATTAATTACATTGATAACAAAAGAATAGGTTTGCCAGTTAACAGTTCTGGTATTGTGCATGCTGACACAGGCATTGCTTACTAGGACACTGAATGTGATTAAAGAGTTAATGTTATTAGCAACACCTGTGGTTTTCCTGCTGAGACAAGTACTTTACAGTGAAAAAATCATTTAACAGTGCAACTGTTATGTTTCAACAAATGATGAAACTACAATATGCAAAACATGCAATTCAAACCCCTTTTCAACTACTAACAGTATATATTATTTCATCAGCTAAACGTCAGGGGGAATAAGTATTGTCTAAACACCTTTTATAAATAAATTTTATAGACCATTTTGCAGATTTGTAAAGAATGATCAGAGTAGATTTTGAAAGACAGTATAGTGGTACATCACCCTTTAAAAACAATAGGCTTCAAATTTCATCACAAGTAATTATGATTGGTAATTAATCCATGCTGCTGAAGACCTTGAGAATCAGTGCGCATCAATGGCTGTGCATAACTAAATTAATGAGAAATTATATTTGTATATCCTGAGTGATTTAATAAATGAGATATTTATATTTTGTTTATTTTTCCCACAGAATGCTGAATTTTATCAGGACATTTAGCAACTTTCATGTGAAACCTCAAAAAATGTTCACCCCAGATGGGACTCGAACCCACAATCCCTGGCTTAGGAGGCCAGTGCCTTATCCATTAGGCCACTGGGGCTACACGTTTACAATTGTCGGATTGTCTCATTAAGTAAAGTATATTTTTCATGTGAATTGAGTTTTCTTTAAATATGCCTGTATCTACATGTAGTGTATGTTGTATATTAAGATGACTGATTGTGATATGTCACGTCAACCACTTCTGGCTCTGTCACTGCTCTTCACTTGAATCTTTTAGTCTTTAAAACACTGGCAAATCCAACTTCTACATTTCACTTGTTACCACATCATGTATGGTCGTGTATTTAGCATGATGACATTCACACTTAACGTTAATCAAACCAATATAACGGCTACTGAAGTCGGAAGTTCACTGATTAAACCGCTTCTTTGATCAGTGCTCGTCACATGAGCATCGAGATAACGTTATGTTTACTTTTTAGTTTTAGTAAAAACCATTAATGAAGATAATAAGGAAGTTATTTCAGCGTTAAATATGTGCTCATATACGTTAACTAAGTCCAGTGAAAAGTCGCTTTGATCTTGCCTGGTGGCAGCTCTCTGACAGCAGGAGCCAGCCTTTCTGCCCAGCAGACTTCAGAGGAATGGTAGCCGGCTAGATCTTCAGGCAGCAGTTGTTGGATTAATTTGCTAACGTCATTTGGCACTCGGTTGTTCTGTTAAAATAATGAATTTACTACCGTCTAATCCTCATGGGAATGGGCTCCTCTATGCTGGATTTAACCAGGATCATGGTAAGAAGCGGCACTGTCATGTTTTTTCTCTTCCCAAATGGAAATTGGCAGCGTCGTGGATGCTAAGCTAACGATGCTAACCCGATGTCTTCCCAGAGCATAAATTAAGCATAACATTATCTAACAGCAATAGGTTTACATTTTCTGAGCTTGGAATAGTCTAGTAGTGAGATTGCTATAGCCCTTGTTACTCTAGAAACTTTAAAATCACCGAACGTCAAGTTAATGTTTTCAGCTAACGCTAGCCCACCTCCAGCTAACGCTAACGTAGCCGTAAACGTTTTGTTTTCAGCCAACACACAGTCAGCTAGCAGCTAATGTTAGGTCAGCATGACCAGGGTTGTTTAGTTAGACACAAACATGAGACTAAAGTTTACCTACTCAAATAAGAGCAACATATCGGTAACTAACATATTGGTGAATTTAGCTTAAAAGCTAATGTTAGCTGTTTGCTGTTTTTATCGACCATCAGACGAGCCGTGAACTCAGTGGCGAAACAGCTAGCTAAGTTTGACAGTTATTATTGTATTATAGGGTTGATTTATGTAAAATCCTTCCAAGATAAGCCCAGTCTGTTACTTTTTTGCCAGTTTTCAGAAATAAAGATAGTATTTTGTTATTCTGAACACAGTAAAACCTTGCACTATCAACATTTCCTTCCCTCCCCACCCACTCACACGTTTACACGGGCCGTAAAGTGAAATACTTTTCTTTAATCAGTTGGTTTACCTCAACATTAATCTAATGAAAGTAATGGTGCCAACTTGTTACTTTTTAATGTAGTGTAATGTTATAAAGGTAAAGTGACCAAAGACCTCACATGACCTCTTAAAGACTTATGGCACTCTACACCACTGTCATCATGTGTAAACGGTATGCCAGTTTACATGAGGTTAATCATTTGTTTCATGCTTCATATCGTCTGTGTGTTCTTTAACGGCTGCTTTTTATCACCGCACAAAAGGCCGATTAGTCCAACTTAAGTCTCCTCGTATTGTGTGTTGGCTCCATTACTGTTTAGTTTGATGGTGTTGGGGAAGATTTGTATTTAAGTGCTATTTATGATATGTATTGATTGATGTTATCTTTAATCGTTGATTGATTTCTGATGAGCTGTTTGATCTCTTTTCCAGGATGCTTTGCCTGTGGAATGGAGAATGGATTTCGTGTGTACAACACAGATCCTCTTAAAGAGAAGGAGAAACAAGGTAACAAGCCCTTATACATAGTAACATTTATAATTGGTAGAAAAGAATATCTCTCTGGTCAAACATTTGGTTATTAGGGTGTATACCTACATACAGTGGATTGGAATCACATTAGCGTTGCAGTATGCACAGGAGAAAGTATTATAACAGTGATTTTCATTTATCTGCCTGATGTCTGTATCTGTTTGGTACAGCACTTGGTGTTGATACAAGAATTTTTTAGGCTGCGTTTTCAGCGGTTTCATCGAAATTATTTTTTCCAGAAAAAATCTATAAGCAATGCAGTATTATCATGTTAATGTATGATTGAAATAATCAACCTGTGCTTATTAATGATTAAAGTGCCACATTTACTGGAGTTGTACTGTATGAATGGTCCAGGTAGTTGTTAGGAAAAACATGCATTTTGTGTTTCATAAGCTTCTAATGATGAATTTATTATAAATTATTAGTATGCCAATGGCTGAATAGGGAAAGTGTTTAAAATTTGCATCCCAAACTATTATAATAGAGAAATTCTTAGTAGTTAACAGTAAATGTGAGGTCCTTTGTTCAGAGTTTATTTAGCTTATGTCATCCAGGCAGTTCGGCTGCATACAGGAAAATGGTATTGTGACAGAATTGCAACTCCTTAAATATGGAGGGAAATAAGAGGAAGTGTCCCCCAAAGAGGACGGGAAATGTGACTCAGCACATGATCCACTCCGGTGTTACTTCACAAACTCATTGGATTTAACTGCTGTGGGCGAGGAGTTTGCCAAGTACTCATTTACAGGCCTGAGCGTAGCCACCCAGCGTTCATCTTTTTATTTTATTTTTTTAAAGTGCCAGTCCGTGCGCAGTTCTGTGATGACAATCTTTAAAGCACGTAGCAGCACTTTCCTGCTGACGTAATACATGCTGTATATGGAGGGAGGCCAAGCTCACTGTGTGAAATGCAGAGCATTTCTTGTTATTGTGGTCTGGTGTCTGTTGTGTAGAGCTGAGCCGTGGCAGATGAATAAGCAGTGGTGATCAGAAGCACAGTCAGTTGCGATGATAAGAGATGAATTATTTCTCTGCTGTTGTACTTAATATTGACAGACAGTGACTTTGACTTTCAGAGTTCCTGGAGGGCGGGGTCGGCCACGTGGAGATGCTGTTCAGGTGTAACTATTTAGCTTTAGTGGGAGGAGGAAAGAAACCCAAATACCCAACCAACAAAGGTATGTTTTTGTTTACTCAAGTGAGCAAATTTCTTCAGCATCAGCAACATTGTCAGTGTCGTCCTCTGTTCTGACAAATGATGGCTTATTAGTTCAATTTTTGTAAAATGCTGAATCACACTCGGCAGATTTTTCTCACGTGACTATTGAATATTCTGCCATTGCTTTCTGACACTGCAGTGATGATCTGGGATGATCTGAAGAAGAAGACAGTTATTGAGATTGAGTTCTCAACAGAAGTCAAAGCAGTGAAACTTCGGCGTGACAGGTAGGAGAAAAAAATCACCCACTGAAAGCTGTGATGGACTTTCAAAACGACTTTTTGAAGCTGGTTCAATGGTCAGAAGCTGTGTCTGAAATCACTTCCTGTTTATAGTATAGTGCACTATATTTTTATTTGGGTGTGAAATTTATGCAGTATATGGTGCCCTCAAAACCTCCCACATGGCATACACACTACTTTCAGCTAATAACCCCACAATGCAATGTGTTACATTTTATTGATGAGAAAATGACTGTTATGTGACATTATACCTGTCATTGATAACACTAAATGATTTTTCATAAGTGTCCAAAATCCTGAATTTACTGCTCAGTATAGAGTAAATAATTCTATTATGTATCTATTATACAGGGAGTAGTTAATGAACCAGGGAGTGATTTTGGACACAGCTAGGGAATTGTTTAATCTTCATTTTGTTGGAATTTCTTTGATCATTTGTGACAGTTGCAAAATAAGTGTTGTGCAATGCATTATTTGTATTAGTAGATGGGAAGTTCCTCTTCAGGCACATTCATTATTATATCAGTAACACTTTACTCTCCTTATATGCCCCTATTTAGCTTTTATCAGCATGTGAAACATTTAATAAATGGTTTATAACACACTGTAATGTAGTTGTAAGCAGATATGTGTTTATTAATGTCTTTGTTAACAACTATTAGAGCGGGTCCTCTTCCACGGAGCCCACCATGTTGTACCGCCATGTTTCTACAGTAGCCCAGAACGGACAAACAAAACACTGGCTCTAGAGAGGGCCTTTATTGTTTTTCATGAGTTTCACAGCTACCGTAGGTTCTCCTACACTCTTGGGAGGGGAGGGGTATTCAGTTGGTTGCAATCTGCAACCTCACCACTAGATGCCACTAAATCCTACACACTGGTCCTTTAAATAATCAGGTGCTGATTAGCGGAGAATCCAACAGGTTCACATTCATACAGCATCTAACTTTCCAATACAAATGCACTTCAAAAAGTCAATAACAATAGGCAATGGCAACTATAATTCTACCGTACAAAATTAGATCTAAATAAACATTTCCATAAGACCCATTTCCATAAGATAATGGGATACAATGAATGTCAGATTACAAAATACATAGTCAGGTGATCTCATCGCTAATACTACAGAGGATGAGTAAATCCAGAATGCATCCATTTCCATAAGATAGCATAAATATCATAGAGCAGTGGTTCTCAAACCTTTTCACATCAAGTACCCCTAAACTGACACACATTAGACCCACGGACCCCCATTTGACAAGATTTTGTCCCAGCGTCCCCCATCTGATAAGATTTTTGCTATGACCAAAGCAGCCATACATTCTGTCATTGTGTTACTTATGGATGGAATTATAATGGAAATAAATTATTCCCCTTTTTGCTGGGAACCCCCTGGAACCCCTTCAAAGACCCCTGGGGGTCCCCAGACCCCACTTTGAGAACCACTGTCATACAGTACAAAATTCTTTCTAATGAGATACATATCAAAAATGGTCAAAAAAAAGTAGAAAAAAATATATATATTAGAAGAAAGAGAGTACTATGCATAATACATTTCAAAAGTCAGAGGAGGTGAATACTATTACAGAGTAGATATGAAAGTTGAGCCACTAAAGCCCCTCCTGGCACGGCCCCTTTCCCTCCCCTCCCTTATTAAGACAGACCTTATTAAACGTATCTACTCTGTGATAGTATTCACCTCCTCTGACTTTTGAAATGTACTATGGTGAAATGTATTTTGTATAGTACCTTTTATCTAATATATATATATATATATTTTTTTTTTTTTTCTATTTTTTTAAATGTATCTTATTATGAGGAAATTCATGTATTTTGTATGATTTATGCTATCTTATAGAAATGGATGCATTCTGGATTTACTCATCCTCTGTAGTGTTAGTGATGGGATCACCCGAATATATATTTTGTACATCTTATGGAAATATTAAGATCTAATTTTGTACAGTAGAATTATAGTTGCTGCCTATCACTATTG
The DNA here is from genome assembly GCA_038419695.1 of Scomberomorus guttatus. Classification (NCBI taxonomy): domain Eukaryota; kingdom Metazoa; phylum Chordata; class Actinopteri; order Scombriformes; family Scombridae; genus Scomberomorus; species Scomberomorus guttatus. Next base: position 21,808,443 of record CM076465.1, on the reverse strand, counting down.
ACTTTTTGAAGTGTGAATGTGAACCTGTTGGTTTCTTGGCTAATCAGCACTTGATCATTTAAAGGCCCACCTGATGGCAACCAAGCACAGAGTGAATCTGATGAAGCAATATGCCAAATGTGTAGTTCGCTCCTTTTTGTTTTACTGTAATCCATTAATAAAATAGTGTCAGTCCTAGTATCCTGGTGTGCCCTGGAATATTGTTTTGTTGCTATTGTGGTTTAAACCCTGCACCAGCTGGCACCCAGGAGAGAAGCACTGCTGTGCTCGGGGTATCTTCAGTTTTTATATATTACAGTTGTTATAATATAAAATATGTCTCCATAGCAGAAGTTATAATTGTTGACAAATACTGTACATTAATTAAAGCTTAAAGATGTCCTAAATCTGCATATATTTACATTATAGTGTGTTAGAAAGTATCTTTTAAATGTTTGTATACTGCTTATAAAGTAGTTATGTCTTCTTTTATAGGCCTGCTTTTGTTTAATTTTTCTGTTTGTTGATGGAAATCCAAACATTTTCCACACATCACTTCTTAAATGGTCATGAGTGGTGATCTCCCTGTGGGTGCATCGCTTTCTGCCACTTCTGATATTGTGACGTTACGTTACACATTGAATGTGAGATTGTGATTCAGTCAGACTCAGAAAACTTTATTGTTCATCAAACATGACAAAAGCATTTCGTTTTCACATGTGGGTAGGCCAACGTCAGAAGGGCAAGATTTGCTAATGTTAGCCAACACATTTATAAAAAAAAACACACAAGCATTCGAATAGTCATTTCAGCGTTCGTTTAGTATCTTTTTTTTTACTATTTGAATTATATAATCGACTCCCAAAATTCGGTCCAATAGCCCTACTGTAACTGCTGAATAAGTGTTAAGTGTTATACTTGTTTCAGGCATACGTCAATCACCAGAAACCTTTCACAACAGTTTAGTGCAGTTACATTGCAGCCATAGTATTATTCTTGCCTCAGCAACTGGTATCTCTAGAATTGATCTTCCTATTTATTGTTAGTCGAGCTGCGTGTGGCTTTATCACTGGATACTGTTTACTGTCTTGTGACTTCTACTTGAGAGTAGATGCATTACATTGAGCATAAATATTAACTTGTGTGTCCTTTTGTTCTCAGGATTGTGGTGGTCCTGGACTCAATGATCAAAGTGTTCACCTTTACCCACAACCCCCATCAGCTGCATGTGTTTGAAACCTGCTACAACCCCAAAGGTCAGTCCACTCTGTTCAAATCTCCCACCAGATGTTAAGCGGGAGACAATAACTTGCATATTTTTTTCATTTGATGTAATTTTCAGTATAAACGTGTCAAAGCTTCAGTGAAGCTCTGGAACAACCAAATACAAATGACTGACATGTGTGATACAACCCCCTCTCCTCTCCTCAGGTCTGTGTGTGCTGTGTCCAAACAGCAACAACTCTCTGTTGGCGTTCCCTGGGACTCATTCAGGCCACGTGCAGATAGTGGACCTGGCCAACACAGAGAAGCCTCCAGTTGACATCCCCGCCCATGAGGGGGCGCTGTGCTGCATCGCCCTGAACCTGCAGGGCACAAGGATAGCTACTGCGTCAGAGAAAGTAAATATGATCATGTTACTTCTTGGTGTTTTATCAGGAAATGAAAAATGTCAAGGGAAGGGTGAAGTGTGACATGTGAGTAATCCATCTTTTGTTTCCACAGGGGACTCTTATTAGAATTTTCGACACGTCTGCGGGTCAGCTCATACAGGAGCTAAGACGAGGCTCTCAGGCAGCGAACATTTACTGGTGAGCATGGAGCAAGAATAAATATAAATGATGTTGATGAAAAAGAATGCTGAAAACATCTGCAGAATTGTCCAAAAAAAGGATCCGCTTCTTCTTCGTGGCAGACAGACAGGCTGAATGCTGACAGTCCTTCCAGACAGCATTTGCTCTTCCCACAAGCATATATATATATTGACATGCTGTGGATGGGAAGTTGGACCACAGTACTGTTCTGTCTCCACTTCAGTACACTGTAAGGTGTAGGTTACACCACTTTGTTGCTGAGTCAATATGATAATGTGGGTTGAGTAGTATAACTGGAGGAACTCTTCATGTGGTCACCTCATGAAAGGTTCATCCAACACTGCATGTTGTACAGTCATGATCAAGTATGTCTGAGAGTGAGAAGTGCAGGATTAATGGATGAGAGGGTGAGGTTGGTTCTAGCCTCAGGCTCCACATTTTCCCTCAGACTTTAAGTCTCAGTCCACACAGAGGCTAAATTAACACCATCAGTTTTATTTCCGTTCTGCTTGTCAGTGGATTGAAACCCAGAACCTTCTTGCTGTGAGGAGAGCGTACTAACCACTGAGCAACCCTTCAATTTGGATTCACAAAATGAAAACAAATGTAAACAGTTCAACTGAGGCTTACAAAGGCCCGTGGAATAAGAAGCTTTGCAATAATATGGTGCAATTAGGACTGACAAAACAGCATTAAAGCTAAATTAAAACCATGGCAACAGCAGTTCCGACTAGGCAGGTATTTACAGCATATCATGTAATGATAATCCTATAATAACTCTACCCCACAGTAATCATTTCATATTAAAGGTGAGCGGTGCCACACTCATGAGGCCCATGTTTCACCTTTTGTCGTGGTGTGTTTGTGTGGGTCTGAATGGGTCATTGTTGAATGACTGATGAAAGCTTAGTAGATGTTCTTGTTCTCATTACTTTCCCTCTGCTCTGTCCTGTCCAGCATTAATTTCAACCAGGACGCGTCCCTCATCTGCGTGTCCAGTGACCACGGAACAGTGCACATCTTTGCAGCAGAGGACCCAAAAAGAAACAAACAGTCAAGGTTAGTCTCTTCTCAAAGGTTTTCATTTGTAACCATGGCTCTAAGGATGGAAATATTGTAGTAATTACCACATTGATTCCCCTGATAGTTCTTACAGACATTCTTGTTCCCAGAGGATAAATCCTACTGACTGTTCATCTAATGCCACTACCAACATTTCACTTTGTCCAGTCCTTTGGTTTATGACCATGTGCCTGCAAAACTATTGATATTCCCATCAGCCTCAGCTGTACTTTGTGTTTGTTTACTGCTAATTAGCAAATGTTAGCATGCTAACATGCTAAACTAAGATGGTCGACATGGTAAACATTATATCTGCTTAACATTATAATGTGAGCATGACGATATTAGCCTATAGCTTAAAGCACTACTGTCTCCTAGCCTTCTTTCTATATAAATTGATATCAATTCATAATAAAATAAGATCAATACAAAAGTTGATATGTAAAGGTGATTTTTGACTTTCCATATCTTGGCTGTGCGTCCCTCTCACTGCAGCTTGGCATCAGCCAGCTTTCTTCCCAAATACTTCAGCTCCAAGTGGAGTTTCTCCAAGTTCCAGGTCCCCTCAGGCTCTCCATGTTTGTGTGCCTTTGGAACAGAGCCCAATGCTGTCATAGGTAAGTCAGTTCAGTTTGGATACATTACTGTCTCATCATGTCATTCTTATTGACCAGAGTCAGAAGGTGTCACTGGTGACTTATGTCGTCACTCTGTGGTTAATTCTGTTTCTATTACAGCCTGGGTTTTATTATGCCTCTGCGCCGGCGATAGTCGTGGCCTGAGCCATTATGTTTTCGGGTTGTCCGTCCCATTTTCGTGAACACAATATATCAGGAATGCCTTGAGGGAATTTCGGCAAATTTGGCACAAATATCCAGTTGGACTCAAAGATGAACTAATTAGAATTTGGTGGTGTAAGGTCAAGGTCACTGTGACCTCATAAAACACGTTTTTGGCCCTAACTCAAGAATTCATATGCTAATTATGACAAAGTTTCACACAAATGTCTAATAGGATAAAATGATGAAGTGATGACATTTTATATCCAAATGTCAAAGGTCAACTTCACTGTGACATCATAATGTTCTGCAGAAACACTTTTCTGGCCATTATTCAACACCATAACTCAGGAACAGAAGGGAGATTGTGACCATATTTCACATTTGGTCAGATACTGAACTGGTGACACTAATCTTGGTGCCCACCTTGAAACTGTGCGGATTGTTTAGATCTTCTGTGCTGCCAGGGTGTGTGTGTGTGTGTGTGTGTGTGAGTGTGAGTGTGTGGAATTTGTAGCTTCTTTTCAGCAACATCCATATCTGAAGTCTACTGTCATGGCTAGAACTTTGTGTTCTATCAGAATCAGTGTTATTGGCCAAGCATGTGAACACATACAAGGAAAATACAATTTAATACCTTTTTATTAAATTCCTTCAAAGTCTTCACTACAAATATTATAAGTCTGGACAGACATGGATGTAAACTGCAACTTGACTGGCTGGTGAGGCAGTATTTTTAGTTTTTGTAGTCTTGCCCCTCATTTCTATCAGTAATAATAATTGTCACCAAGTGAATTACTAGGGTTTCATAAAAACAGAAAAGTGAGGTTTTCTGTGGCTAATCCTGTGTTTGCTGACTGAGAGGTTTTCAGCTCTTCTTTCTCTCCCTCCACCTTGTAGCCATTTGTGCTGACGGCAGCTACTACAAGTTCCTGTTCAACCAGAAGGGGGAGTGTTCCAGAGACGTCTATGCCCAGTTCCTGGAGATGACCGATGAGAAAATATGACCTTTGAACCCTCTGCAGACTCACTTATTACACAGCCTGTTTTTTTTTTTTCTTTTTTTTTTCTTTTTTTTTTCTTTTTGTAGAGGGAGGAGAGGTCCCATGCTGCACTTGTCTTGATCTTGACAGACTCTGTTAAAGAGCATCAGATGAAAGGAGGACAGAGAAAGAGAAGCACAGACTCAGGGGGGGAAACCTCACAGTAAAGACAGATGAATGGAAGCAGACTTACTGTCTCACACAGACTCCTGAGGATCATCTCTGGACCGTCAGTGGATAGAGGGATGCGGACGCTGACTTGACTCCCAAACCAAACACAAAAAAGAGGGAAAGCTATTTTTTTGAAAGGACAACATGCCGCTTTTTAAGACGTCTTCCAAGGACTTTACAATGGATGGCTATTTTTAATCACATAGATGATTCTGATAGTTAGACGGATTGAAAATATTGAGATTTTTGTCAACTAACACCACCTAACCTAACTATAGGGAGTGCCTCTGAACTGAGTTGAGACTGGAGAGAATCTGTATGTGTGCACATATTATTGTTGTCATGTATACATATGTGTTTGTGTATATACAAATGTACCATATTCGGTGTTTGCAAAGCAGGATCAGAATGAGCTACCTAACACACAGCCATGTTTTTTTTTTTTTTTTCCCAGCTGTGAACATCAGTGAAATAACATCTGAAACATTTGAAGACACTGATCCTGTGTTGTGAAACGTCACCTTTAGTATTACTAGATTTTCTTATATTCACTGTATAAACACAAAGCGCCAGACTGAACTTCAAACTACATAGAATTGTACAGAATAGTAGCAAGAAAAAAATCTGAACATGTACTTTTGTTTCGCGCTTCCTTTTTTCATACATTGTGCAATATGATTTTCCCTAACAGTTTTTTTTTTTTTTTTTTTGTAAAAGGGCTTGTGAAAGTTGAGTTTCTAACTGAATACGAAAACTAGTTGGACATTTATCAGGAAATATGCTTATTCGCTTCCTTTTTCAAGAGCTAGATCAGAAGATTGATAGCACTCATGTCTGTAAATATGAAGCTACAACCATCAGCTGGTTAGCTTAGCATAAAGATTGGCAAGCTAGCGTGGTAAAATCCACCCATCAGCACTTGTAAGGCTCACTAATTATATATGTTATATATTTGTTTAGTTCATACAAAAAGTGAATAGTTAAAAAAACGACGTGCTGGACTGGTTTCTTGGCCAGGTTAAACAAAATGTAATGTTACCTAGTGATCTTTAGAGGTGCTGGTAGGCAGATTTTGTTACCTTCTTATAGAGCCAGACTAGCTGGTTCCTCCCTGCTTTATGCTAAGCTAGGCTAACTGGATGCTAGTTTTAGCTTAATGTTTACCCTACAGACATGAGTGGGATCCATCTTCTTGTCTAACTCTCTGCAAGAAAGCAAATAAGCCTATTTTCCACAATGTCAAACTATTTTTTGTGTTTGTGAAAGTTGAGTGTTTAGGAGCCAAACACACACGGTTTCCATCTTAAATCACAAAGACAGTCGATTTAAGATGAGATTGTCAGTAAATTTATTCTTAACAGCCCAGATCAACTGTAAAAATGTGAATATTTAGAACTTGGTTCAAGACTGCACTTCATGGTTAATGTTAAAACATTAGTAGCCCAATATGATTACATAATCAGAAATTATCTTAAGGATGATTGCTCGTTGCACACACCCTTTTTGTTGGCCAGTGTGGCTCTCCAGTCACAGCTCTATGGTACCTTCTTGTTTAAATCCCAGCAACACTCATCACTTTGACTGTTTTTGTCTGTCAGTATATCTCTGCAAACTGCTTTATCCTGCACCTAACAGCATAGATAAATTCAGCTAATGCAAATCAGGGAATCTGAAGTGCTTTGTTGAAGCCTGTCGCCATAAACAAGAGGTCTGTTCAGTGTGGATCCACCACAATAGACCCTGTGTGTAAGCAGAACTGTGTTAATTTATATTTTTTCATTTGTCATGTTACTTGACAGCAGTTTTGTTGATTTAGTACAAAAACACATTTCATTTGTGTTGCTTTCTGCATCAGATTGTACATTTGCAGGTTCAACATACACAGCACTTGGCGGTCACTGACTACAGGAGGGACTCCGCACAAACTGAAAAGCCAACTTGTTTGACACATTTGGAATGATTGTAAAACCTGCATTTAAATTTGTGAATAAAATTTAACATCTGCTTTTACAGTTAAACTTTATGGGCTCTTTCATACCTACTGCACTGTGAAGTTACAGGCACAATAAAATCTGTTAGAGCTTTCTTCTCTCACTGTGAGGAAATGGAAGTTACCTGGATGTAACTCCAGTTCCATGAGTATATGCCTACCATACATTCTCTAATATAAAACCTGGATTCAAATAATGGTGCGGCCAGCATGTACAAATTATGGCTGGTTGCTAAATTCAGGAAAACCATTGGAGAGGTGGAATTACCTTTACTCTAACAGCTCATCTGGTGAATTCAGTATAATGTACAATTCCACAGCACTACTTCTGTCAGTATGACAGAGTTGGATAATACTCACCCATCTGCTGCTTTGAGTTTATTTTATCAGAAATGCTGTTTTGCACTCATCAGTCCCAGTTGATTCTACTTTGCTGTTAAGTTTCATTGACTGTAGCAGCAATCGAAAAGACGGCAAAATAGAGGCCACAGGAAAAAAGTAGTGACTGAAAGCAGTATTGCTCAGACCCAGAGCAGCCCTGATCAGTGGAAGTGATGTGGGATAGACATGGAGGAAGTTTTGATTGGTCAACAGCAAATTGAAACAGGGGCCAATCAGAACCAAGGAGGCTTCTTGCTAAAATATGATAAGATAAAAAATGGGGAATTAGAAACAAGGGCCTGTCTCTCATATTAAGCCTGCTTGCTGCCACCATGACTAAAAAGAAGCTATACCCCTCATGTATGTAAATGGAGTGAACTTTCTGACAAAAACTCAACATTTTTTAATTCAGTAGGATTCATTCTGCCGTTTTTTGTTTTAACAAGCTTCATCAATTTTGTGTAATAAAGAGAAGGTTTTGTGATAAAGAAAGCATGTTGTTATAAGAAATGTTTCTTGTTTAAATGGAGTAATTTGGTGTGTAATAATAAGAATTATGTCATTACACCATGAAAATATCTTGCTATAATGTGAAAAAGGCTGTAAAACAAGAACATTTTCTGGTTATAGAGAGAAACTGAGCTAATATTTTTTGTCATGGTGGCAGCAGTACACTGCCGTTGAATAAAGATAATTCACAGTTTGGTTTTCCTTCATTCTTTTCCCATCTTAAAGGAAACCACCTGACATCCCTGTGCTTACACTCTGCTGGTCAGCTCTGGTAGTAGAAATGAGTGAGTCAAGCTGTTTTTGTCCCTTAAGGAAGGTGATAGCGCTGAGAGGAAGCAGTTCCACTGCTGGGGTACACAGGCTTCCTGGAACAGCCTGACCAAACTGTGAGGAATGCACAGTGAAGCCTTCCTTACTCCATTTCACATTAACTCTTAATCAACCAAATGATTCCTGGAAGACTTAGTTTAGAAGCATTATTTCATCTTCCCTCTGACAAACATAAAGAAAGAATTCTTCACACAGACATACTCTGAGTTTGCATTTGCCCAGCAGCGAAGGCTTTTACTCAAAGAAATACAAACTAAGAGGCTATGTGTTTTAAATAAATTTATAAAAAAAGCATTTACCCACTGAAGCAGAACAAACACCTATCACTTGTTTTTCCTCGTGTAACATAGAATACAATCTGAATAGACGTTTTAGTAGCCTGAACAGAATAAAATAATTGAGCAAAGAGACTGCCAACTTCAACACAAAGATAACAAACAGCCAATGATGACAAGGGAGAGCAAATGAAAATACAAAAAGAAAAACTAAAGAGAAGAGGGTTAAGTGCAGCACTGGTCAGAATCATATAGCGTAGATTCAGTCTAAGTTTTCTTCAGTTCCATATTCAGATAATCTGCTCAAGTACATTGTCTCTAGATCCGTAACATGCAAGCTCGATGAAGCATATGGTCAAATACGCATGGGAATATACTTTTTTATCTCATAGGATATTTGTAAAATATGAAAAAATCTGTAGATGTACAGTGGTAAAGAAATTTCATTTGCATGAATGAGCAGAAAAAAAGAACATCCACTCCATAGATAGTGTTTTCTTTAAAAAGGAAAAGGAGACTACATTCATTTCACTGAACAAAGAGTCCACATACAAAAACAAACAAAAGGATTCCCAAAATATCAGGTGATGTTTTAAATGTTCTTAAAGACCCCACTTATAGCTTTTAGTTTCTTAATTATTACTAGATAGTATCTGTGCCTTGGGAAACGGAGAAACACTCAAAAAGATCCAAAGATACACTTGTACAACGGAATACTGCATATCTACTCACGACTGGGTTAGGTAGGTCGACATGGAGGCTAGCTGCCGAAGATGGGAATGTCCACACGTACACACACTTCCCTTTGCGGAATACACTACTGGTGATTTCGCTTGCTTTTTCTATCTGACACACAGTTAAGCGCTTGTCTGTAATGCTACCAGGATGAGGCCGTCGGCTCCTTTCCCTCTTTTTGGGGAGCGTGTTTCAGCGCTCCCTCGCTTGTCTGATAAGTCATTTCTGATCTGGAAATCTGTAGTTTTAAGTATTTCTTTCAGAGTGAAGACTTCCTGTGCTTCTTCATGCCATCTGGGTCTCAAACTTCAGGGGATTCACAGTCATCAGCATTTATTCTTCTTTGATTCGTTTTTCAATTTGGTCTTTAGGTTTTTGCATCGTATTTCATGGTCTTTAATACACGAAGAGGAGGAGGAGGTTTTGAACATTCTGTAGTCCGTAGGTGTTTCTACATCTCTTCTCTTTTTGGCACCTTGGAGTAGATGATAACCAGTTAGGATGGAGGGGGTGAGAGTGTGGAAGGTGTGAGGCTCAATGCATACAGGAGAGCAGGGGTCAGGGTGCACACAGGGGGGCTACTTGTCGCCCACCTGTTCACTGACCCCTCCTTCTCCGGCTCTGTCCGTGGTGCCATTGTTGTTGTTGTTTGCAGCTGCTGCGTCACCCTCCACTTCCTCTGCTGTTTTCACCCTCTTCGACTCGGGTTGGTCTTGCAGTTCTCCGTTCTGCCTCTTGGTAGGGAGGGACGCGGAGGCCGAAGCGTGGGTCGCCAGGAGATGGAGAGGGTTCGCAACAGCTGGTTAAAAACAAACAGGACAAAACAAAAAGACCAGATTTATTAAAAATGAGGTGTTATGTTATGGTTACTTTGGCAGAAGCTACTGTAAAAAATTGGAGTGTGCCACCAGAATAATTATAAACTGTTAGATTGTGTCTTTATAATTAATTAATAATTAACCGTTTGCTAAGCCACGCTGAAATGAAATGTTGCTAGCCGACTTTATCATGTGTAGCTGGCTAGCTAAATTAGCTAACGTTAGCTCCTTGAGTTAGTTGAAAACACAGCCTCGCGCTAACTTTTTAATGTTTCAGCCGAATTGTTTTAAAACCAGGACCCTGTAAAAATAGTCTTCAACATATACTTCAGTTTTTTTTTCTGGACTAACCAATGTGTTTGGCAAAAGTAATGCTAACATTAGCTGAGATTGCTGGAGTGTAAACTTCCCCAAATTCATTAGAGCAGGAAAGAGCTGCTAACGTTAGCCTAAACTCTGATAGCATCCAGGACCGACTTCCAAACAGAGGGGAGATAATACACTGTGGTTGTTCCAGTCCTGAATGGGGCTTTTTTTAAAAGCACAATCTGTACACCCACAAATTGTAGTTAGCTAATAGTGTGCTCCTTGGCCTATAAACAAAAAAACAAAACACCATCCTCAAAACTCTTTAAATGTCCAGTATCCCCCCCTAACCCTCCTAGTTACAGTTCCTAAGCTATGATTGGACAATCGCTATTTGGGGGAGAGGTTTGGCAAACAGTCAATCACCTCACAGCCAGCCAATCAGAGCTCCCATTGCTGCTCTGTGGGTTGGGCTTTGTTTAATTTTTTAGGTGACCCACTGCTTACACATCTTTAAAATTAAGCGGTAACTAAATGGATAGTGTAAATATTAAATTGGGAGACAAATGAATTTAGACAAATGATTGGCAGACATTAGTAAATTGAAAAACAAATTTAAAAGCCTTTTGCTAATTGTTTTTGCTATTCTATTTTAAAATTAAATTATCAATTTATTTGTCATTTAAAGAATTCATGTGTTGTTGCTTTTAGTTTATTAATGCATCATTTAAATGCAAGTTTAATTGATCAATTTATAATAATACAGTATAAAACATTACTTCACAGACCAATCTAAAATAAACAGAAAAAAGTCTATAGTCATTCCTGTGGCACACTCCAGACTGCATACTCCTGATATGGTGGTCAGTATAATGCTGGGATAATATTCCTTCACAATATCATAACCGGAAGTCTTTGGGTCACTTCTTACTCGCTGTCAAAAAAAAAATATTCAAAAACAAGGTTCCCATTGGCTGTTACAAAATCTAAATGAAAACAACACCTTCTTGCCCCTATTGGCCAATCATAAATATAAATAATAAGCCAGACATGCTCAGTTCTGTGGCATCACAGTTTTAACTTTGGATCTTACAACTCCTAGATACATTCATGCGGTGATCTTTCCTTTGTTTTATGCTTTTATGACATTGTTGCTGCTTCCGCTGCTCTACCTTTTCAGTGTTGTAAGCTATACACACTATCTTTCAAAGAGTTGATAATCAGACTTCCTCATATGAGTTAAGGATGAAACATGCTTCTGCAAATATACATCTAAAAAAAAACTACCCTAAAGCCATATTCTTGCCAATAGCTGCTACATTCAAATTCAACGGAGTGGAATGAGTGCATGATACAGACACTGGGTGCAGAAACTAGAGGCTGTAGGTCTACAGATGGGATAGTGTACACTGCAGCTCCTGATGCAATAGCAGCAACAGCAGGAGACTCCAGAATGGATGAAAAAAAGGTATACAGTATAAAATTGTTAAATATTGAATTTAACAATACATTTACTGAATATTTACTTATATTTATTGTATATTTTATCATATTACAGTGTATATTTGTCAGGCAAGAGGAGAGAGTTCCTTTTACAAATTCAAATAGACTAGACTTAAGTTTGCCGTACAGACTAGGGCTGAATGTAGTGCTGGGAAATATGACGCTATATACCAGGAGATTATATAAATCTGTCTTCTCTCAGAGATTTGTCATACAGTTTTATACCAAGGTATAAAACTGTATCTCTGGGTATATTAGTTTGTTGTAGATGATGCTGCAAATCAACGAGCAGCACTGCTTTATGCCAACACTGGACTTTTATAGGATTTTTACATCAGTGTGATGAAATACCGTATTATAAGTATTGCTGGGATTTGCTGAAAGAACTGAAACACATTAATGTCTGGTTATTTTATCCATTAACAATGTCTCAACTGATTTTCCTGAAAATGTGCTATATTACAATATACATATATCAGTATTGTGATATAAAATGAGATATACTGTGAAAGAAGTTTTAAAGGATAGGTTCATAATTTTTCAAGTCTGTCTTAAAACAACAGTCTGAAAGAACAACTCTGAAAGAAGTTTTCATCGCTGTAATCATTCCTCCTGTTCATACTGGCTATTAAAAGATCCCCTTCAAATGTGCTTTCAATGTAAGTGATGGGGACCAAAATCCACAGTGTGTCCACACAATCATTTAGTGCAAAAATGCATTTAAAAGTTGACGTGAAGCTTATATGAGGCTTCAGCAGTCTGAGTTAGTCATATCAAGTGGATATCTGCCACATTTACAGTCTTTTTAGCATCAAATTCCCTCTTTGTGTTTCCTCGGACAGTGTTTCCCTGTTAAGCTGCGGTGGAAGTATAGTAACAAAAAGAGGGACAAACAAAACATACATTGACAATTCACACAATCGTATGTGTAAAAAGATGGACAGGAGGAAACAGATCTAGCTAAGGAAGCAATTACAAATTCCAATTGAATTAGCCTCTAAACACTTCACTACATTTTTAAATGCCCTAATTGGGATCAGCTCATCTAGCTGCAAATCTGTCTACAAGTGGTTCCAGGCTGCAGGGGCAGAGAACATAAAGGCCTTTTTGCCAAATTCAGTGCAAACCTTAGGGACAGACAGCAGGAGGGAGTCATTTGAGCGCAAACTATAATTACTAGTTCTGAGTGAGATATACCAACAAAGGTAAGAAGGGAGCAGACCCAGGATGGACTTATAAATAAATATGTACCAGTGAGTGAGTGTGTGTGTAAGGCCATTGAAGGCCACTGAACTCTGGCATATAGGGTGCAATGGTAAGCGAGAGCTTTGCAGCCTGTGACAAACCTCAGAGCGCTTTGGTACACAGTATGCAGCCAATGCAAGCATTGGGCAGGGGCATGCATGTACAGCAGTTCACCATAGTCAAGCAAGCCAAGGAACTAAGCCTCAACCAGTTTTTTTCCTAGCAACATAGGAGAAGCAAGATTTGTTTCTAAAATAAAAACCTAGCTTGAGCTTCAGTTTCTTTACCAAGTTTTTAATGTGAAATTTAAAAGTTAAACAATCATCAATTAAAATACCTAGATACTTGTACTGTGGCATTAATTCAATCTGACTACCCTGCAAAGTTACAATGTTAGGAAGCGAAGCTACAGTCTTCCTGGCATTAGAAAACAACATCAATTTGGTTTTAACATTTAACACAAGTTTCAGATCAAACAACAGTGAATCTACAATACCAAAGGCAGACTGAAAATACTCAAATGATTGAGCAAGGGTGGCACCACAGCAATATATGACAGTATCATCAGTATAAAAATGAAACTGTGCATTAGGAACATTTTGACCCAGGTTGTTTAGACAGTAAACAAAAGGGGACCCATAACAGAACCTTGGGGGACCCCTGACACAACATGTAGTACACTGGAGGAAGTGCAATCAAATTTGTGTGAATCCCTTTTAATTAAACTGGGAATTGCTACAACAACCAATGAAATCCAACAATTGGTTCAACCACCCAGCTCAAAGTTCAGTCCAGAATATTTTACTGGTCATACATACTGTGATTTCAACACCAAAAAGACTGAAAAGTACTAAAGTGTTATGTAGACATGTGTCTGCTGAGAGGAGAAGACCTCAGGACAGATATTTCAATAGGCCCCCAATAGTCAAGTCAAATCAATTTTATTTATATAGTTCAAATTATAACAGAAGTTCTCTCAGGGCATTTTTCATATAGAGCAGGTCTAGACCATACTCCATATTAGTTACAGAGACCCAACATTCCCCCATGAGCAAACACTTGGCGACAGTGGAAAGGATAAACTCCCTTTTAACGGGAAGAAAACCTCGAGCAGAGCCAGGCTCTAGGTGGGTGGCCATCTGCCTCGACCCGTTGGGTTGAGAGAAAGAAAGAGGGAGAGTGGGGAGAGTGCAGGAGGAAAGAGAGCATAGCACAATGCAATAGTCTGCTGGTAGCCTATGACACTGTCTGTGTACTGCGTGTGCATATTTACATAGTTGCAAAGGCAGAGACATGCCTTAGGTTTCATTATCTGGTGTGTGTGTGTTTGTGTGTGTGTGTGTGTGTGTGTGTGTGTGTGTGTGTGTGTGTGTGTGTGTGTGTGTGTGTGTGTGTGTGTGTGTCACCTGTGCTAGCAGCAGTACTGATGGGGACCAGATGAGTCCCATTTTGTGTGATGGCCTTTATTGGAAGCTGGTGCTGGCCGAGTGGAGCTTGTTGCACGATGGTGACTGTTGTCAGGGGAGCAGCCTGAGAGCTCTGGATGATGCGACTGACTCCACCTATAGATGAAGCTGTGATGGACGGGACCGTCTCCACTTTTACTACACACAGGGAGACGAACTTATAATCAAATCCGATGCACATATAGACTCACAGAATTACATTACATGACTACACAGGCTGCAGCAGTTCCAACATGTGTGCCCATGGGAGAACAACATGAATCAGGTCTCACCTTTGATCTCTTGGTGGTCCCCTCCTCCGTTCTCCTGAGGTTCTGGGCTCACTGTAGCAGTGGGCTGTCCGCCAACAGTTGCCATGGTGACGGCTGGGATCTGGTGGACGACGTGCACCGTCTGCATGACGGGGGCGGGGCTACCTGTCGTCGTTACGATGGCTGGCGTTGCCATGGCATAGGTCACAGGCTTCATGGTCGTTTGAGGCATCTGCCGCTGCACGGTGATCAATACTGGCTGGTTGTTGAGTGGGGAGCCTATCAGCAGACAGGGTTAAAAGTTCATGTCAACTGTCATTCACTACTGTAAACATGGACAGTAGCTCATATACTGTACAATCTGTGTACTATTTAAAAAACATCCAAAAATGAGGTGCTGGTGGTCAGCACTGTTACGTAATTTTTGATTTTTTTTGTTGGAACACAATGAATGTACAAGTGTCACTATATTTTTTATTACCAGAGGAGTTCTGTGCAAAGCGAGCCTCTTGGATGACAGCGAGTTTGGGCTGGACTGAGGTGACAGGGACGGGGGCTGGCGGTGGGGTTGGTTCTGGCTCCATGGGGACTGGGGACCCCTCTCTGGACAAGCTGTCTGGGGTCTGGACCCCACTGGAGTGGGCAGACAGTGCCCCTGTGTGGTTGGGAGAAGCTGGAGCGCTCCTGGGACAGGGGAAAGGATTACTGATATGTACAGAAATCTGACACATGAACTGTGTGAGTAGTATATTTAAAAGGATATCTTTAAAGGACAACACTTGTGTCTAGATTAAAGTGTGATGTAGATTACCTGGAGGAAAGCGGTCCCACGGGGGTCCTGAAGCAGGGCACTCCCCTGGGCCTGCGCTTCCTGAAGGCTTGCTCTATCAGCTTGCCCTCAGAGGCGGGGTCGATCCTCCAGAACGAGCCTTTGCCCGGCTCCTCCTGAGAGCGGGCCACTTTGATGAAGTACCGGTTCAGAGACAGGTTGTGGCGGATTGAGTTCTTAAACACAAATACATACAAGACACACATTGAGAATTACTAAAAACTGTACAAGTTATGTTACATTCACAGCTACTAGCGAGGTCCTACGTTGTTGCACAAGCTCTTGTTGGTTGAGTGTGAGGAGCAGCCTCTCAGGACCACAAGCATGTTTAGACAACACATTCTGGAGATACACCAACACAATTTTTTCTATGTTTCTGAGCTGTGACTGAGAGAGAAGGAATATCACTCTTCTTAAATGGAAGCAAGGTGCAAACAGTAATCAAGGCTGGAAATGGTGCAACACAGCAAGTATTCCTCTCCAGTGTGAGCAGCTCCTCCATTTCTTTTGTGCATTGCATTATGGGAGAAAAATGTCCATCTAGAGCTAAACAGATATATCGGCTGATATTAGGTTATTGCACATATATTGGTATTGCTGTATATGTTGGCCAATAAATAACTAGAAATTGCAGAAGTGTCAAACTAGGTTGGAGGTCATTTAGAAACAGTGTCTGTATTACCTAGTTTGTCCAACAAAGAGCGCTGACAAGTTGATTTTACAATCATAAAATAATTTAACAAAACCTCTAAGGCATCTGCAACAGATACATTGTCATCAAATGTTTTAAAATCAAATATCGTTTTCAGTATCAGCCTCAAAAACCCAGCATCAGTCTGTCTATAGTTTGTAGTATTCTTACAGTATTCCTACAGACTGGTTTGAGTGTACTTAATTTGTCACTTTGCCAGCGTGAGCACACCACATCCTCAAAGCCTGCTTAGAAAAGAATCTGTAGTATGAAACTAGGACACAGCTTGTGTTTGAACAGCAGCCTCAGCTCCAGATGAGCAGCCACTGAGAGAAACTAGTTCCTGACATCCTGATACCTTTCAGACAGCAGCATGACGCAGGTTTACTCAACCTACATTGGACCCATTCATATGAGACAGCTGTCACTCTAGTTGTCACTGTTAGCAGAGACTCCAGTCTGCAGTGTCATTACATATATTTCACTGCTGAACCACAGACTTATATTGAATAACTACCAAATAAAGGTTAAGTTTCAGTTTCACATCATGCTCCCTCTCTTTCTCTACCATAAGTGTGTGCTCTGTATTTCTCTCTCTCTCTCCTTTCTTTTCTCCTTCTCTCTATTTCTCTTTAGGGAGTCATTGAAGAGATGTTTTATGTCTGAACAGGGTATGAGCTCACAGGTAAGAAGCTGCTGGTTAGCCAGCTGATGAAAAAAAAAAAAAAAAAAGCCTCTCTCCATATCTTGGAGCCCACAGTGGTGTTTGTCAAGTTTCTCGTATCAACTGACTAACCATCCAAAACCCCTACAGGTATTCAATTTACAACATCAAACAGAGAAAACCTGCAAATCCTCCTGAAACTCTGGAACCAGTGAATGTTTTGAATCTTTTGCTTGATAAATTAGTTAATTATCAAAACTGTTGTTAATTAATTTGCTGTTGATTGACTTAAGCCGGGCAGACACTATGCAGATTAAACCTGAACTGGTCGCCCCCGACTAATTATCTGCGATTGGTTGTCGTTTGATGTGCAGATTGAGGTCACGACGCCTGGTTAATCGCCTGAACAATCAACAACCTTAATTATTAACTATGATTAAAATGAAAATTAACCATGATTAATTTAATAGTTGGCAACTAATTGATTAACTGACCAATGGTTGCAGCTCTAAAACCAACCAGGGGTTTAGTCTGAGTACCATGTCATGGCTGCTCACTTCCACACAGTGTAAACATAAATAGGTAGCAACAGTTTCTCAAACCTTTCTGCTGAGCTGCTCTGTTTTGAAATGTCCCATCAGAAATCAGAATGTGATAAATGATAATTATCTCTTTAACACTTGTAAACAGACAGCTGGTTGTTGCAGGTGCATTGCCCTTGATAATGCTAGAATGGCCGTCAGTGATGAGCTGAGAAAGAGTGACTCAACTAAGTACGCATTACTGATTTAACCAGAGAAAAACATCTACAGTATAAACATTAGTAGTAAACAGTGAAGACACTGACCTGCCAGCCTTTGTCAGCTGTTCTGTAGTAGGGGTAGTTCTTGGTGATGTGGGTGTATATTCCGTTCAGTGTCAGCTGTTTATCTGGGGCCATGGTGATAGCTTGGACTATTAGTTGTGCATATGAATATGGTGGTTTGGAGTCGTCCTGTGGAAGATAAAGAGATGAAATATAATTCATGTGTTTGTTTTACTAATAAAATACTCACAAGGCAAGTTGAAACATGCCGTACATTTTCTCTCTCTGGTTTGGTCACGCATTAGTACATGCATAAACAGACTCACACTTAGCAAAGTTCAACCTTGTCTGTGCTCCAAAGTCTACGCTGTAGTGAGTGTTGGGCAATTTTTAGACTTCAATGAGTAACTAAGGATGTTCACAGCACCCAGCTACCATTAGAGATTCTCTGATGCCTGCTGCCTTCATCATTTACACTCTTGTTTGAAAAAATCCTCCTTGTATCCATTCTGAATCACACACACAGACACAGTATTCATCCACATTTTGCCCAGTTCTCCTTCTGACCTGCACTGTCCCGCTCTCACCTTTGGGCTGTCTTCACCCGAGGCCTCCTTGTCGTTTTCCGACTGGGAGTTGTCTCCTATAAGGTCAGAGGCCAGAACACGGCCTGTCCTATAGCTGGAGAGTCCCGCCCCCCGCGGACTTGATGGACAGGAGTTTGCCGCACTGTGAAATAAACAGAAACATTGAGCTGCAATTAGAACTTACATTTTTAACACCTTGATAAGGCAACTAACTGAATAACAAAATTCATTAAATCACCTGATGGTGCCTGTGGGTGAGGGCAGTGGGCTCATGAGGTGGGCGATGTTGTCAGGAATGTTGATGGTCAGTGGGGAAATTTGAGGTTGGACGGGCTTGACCGGTGATTCCGGCACGTTCCTTGGCTCCTTCTTGTCACTGGACAGCGCTGTGAACGTGATCTTTATACTTGTGCTGGGGAATCGGAAACAACACCTGAAAAAAAAAAAAAAATACAAGTGTTTTAGCATTGATGCATTTACATTTCAGTTGGTATGCATGTTTGTATGCATGTACATATGCATACATGAGAAATACTACTGCTGGAGAAGTCAGGACCACAATGTTTATTACAGTGTCACTGAGCCTCCTGTCTGGCAACATGCAGGCCAAGGAGGTCTTAGCGAATCCCATAGAGGAGCACTGTGATTCAGCTTCACACAGTTTAAATATGGACGTCCACCATGACCATTATGTAACACATCATGTCTAACATACCCATTCCTAAATTAATAGGGTATATTTGGACCAGTTTGCAGACACCTTCAAATGAATTACTATTTTGGTGTGGTGGCCATGTTAACATATCCTACTGCAACATATGTGACGTTTGAATGGAAAATGTGAATTCACACACAGCTGACTCTGGTTTTTTTGGCTACTACAACCTCAAAAGAGAAAAGACAAACAAGCTGAGCAGTGTAAACATAGCGACTGGAAACATGAGGCCAAGCTGACAGTGAGCCAGATCAAAACTTCATGGCCGCCCTTGTGACACTATGCCACACGTAAAAATTGTGTTGTACCATGTATATAACAATAATTCATAACCATTGTCATTAGTGAGTAAAATACACTGCAGCAGGTCAGAAATATTATGCAACGTGTGTAGCTTTTAGCCTGTTTGGTTAGCATGTTAGGTGAGACAGCAGCATTTGAGTGTTAGCCAAAACAAAATACACAAAGTTCTCTGGTATTTAAAGCAACTCCAACCAAATTCCATTAAAAAACAGCAATTTTTATGCTATTTTTACTTGGCTACCAGTAAATACCAGCATTTGAGAACACCTATAACATAGTTTTGAGTTGTTAGGGAACACTCTACAATTCGGCATATGTCAAACACATCGGGAAGATAAAATTAACACGACTGAATGCATCATTTTCACATGAAATGCTAACCTTCACTGAGCTGCAGACAACAGTGCACTAATTCTTAGCTAAAGCATGACTGTCTGACGTCTCACTAACGTCTGCTTGGTGGACTACATGTATGCCGAATAGACCAGCATAACAAGACGATTCACATAAGGTCATGAATGAAGTTCTTCGCGTGTTTGTGTTTGGCAGTAAGCAATGACACGATTACACCAGCGTATTTGGGCATGGAGATTTTTCGCGTGACGTTATCGCCATAGAGCACGTATCCGGCTCGTCTTTGCTTGACACAACACGTGCAACAAAACAATAACAACACATGAACCCACCATCCGCAGATACTTTTTGTTTTAGTTCAAACACAACTCCTTATATCAATATCTTACATTCGTGGGAGCTGGAGAGGTGGAGCCCCTCTTCTCTGGAACACCCCATCCACAAACACCCCGTTTTTTCCAAGGCATCGGAGGTAGAATTCCCCGGTGCCGGTGCCGTCTTCTCCCGCAGTGAATATCTCGAGGTGTCGCCGGGAGATAAAGCTGGAGTGTCCCATGCTGACGTCCACCGAGCCCTGCGAGGAGTTCCGGCCGATGGTCACCGACCTTTTCTTCATCAGATACTCGAATTCTCGGCCCTCCAGCCGGGCTACCGCCGACCCCGACATCCCGCTCACCACCGCCATCTTCTGAGGTATCTGGTGGAGATTTAGAGGTGTGTTTTTAAACGCAAACGTACAGGCGGTTACAGGGATTTGTTTTTTGGTTTTATGAAAAGGGGGGATCCAATTTTACACCGTGGAGAATTTGGCTAGGAACGTGCCAGACCGGGGATACAGCGGCTCCGACCCACCGCCGCGAAGAAGAGGAAAAAAAAGAGGCACTCCGGCCAATCACAAGCGGCCAAACGGACGGAAGTGCTGTAATAGACATGTCACCCAACCAATGGGAAACAGGTCTGGGTAGGCAGATGTGTGGTGTTTACCAATGACAACAATAATAAAAATAGCCGTAGAAAATAGTGGTGGGTTGCAGTGCAGGCTGACACGCAGATGGACGGAGAGATGGAAGACGCGGAGCAGTGATTTGAGGGAGGAGAGTTTAGTTTAGTCCACTTCATCTTAAAGGACAGGTTCGCAATTTTTCAAGTGTGTCTTAAAACAACAATCAGGAGAACTTTTTTTCCTGTAATGATTCTTCCTGTTCATACTGGCCATTAGAAGGTCCCTTCATAATGCACTTACCAGTGATATAGGACAAAATCCACAGTCCTCATTCTGTGCAAAAATATCTTTCAACATTACAGTCTTTTTAGTGCCAAAGTTGTTCTTTTTGTTACTATACTTCCACCACAGCTCAACAGGGAAACACTGTCAGAGGAAACACAAAGAGGGAATTTGATGCTAAAAAGACTGTAAATGTGGCAGATATCCACTTGATATGACTAACTCAGACTGCTGAAGCCTCATATAAGCTTCACGTCAACTTTTAAATGCATTTTTGTACAAAATGACTATGTGGACACACTGTGGTTGAAGGGGATTTTTTACAGGAGAAATGATTACAGCGAGGAAAACCTCTTTCACTGTTCATATGGATACCTGACTGTTATTTTAAGATAGACTTGAAAAATTGTGAACCTGTCCTTTAGAGTAATAAAAATTGAAGATTTTCATTTAAATAAATGTCTGTTAAGTCACTGTCTATCGCGGAAGGAGATAACACAATGGTGATTGAGCATATGGCCCATTGATGAAAGCCCTTGCATTTGCATTATTATGAGTATTACAAACTGGGTGTTGGTGTGACATTCCCAGGAAAAATCACAAGCGGTGTATAGTTAGACGTGTTTTCCATCACCCAGCAGTGGTTGGTCCACCAGAGAGGGTAGGCGGAGCTAACACAACAGACTTACTCTTCACTCACTTGTGTGTGAAGCGTCTAACTGACGTCACACAGGCGACACTGTTTGGATCTCTGGGAAGCGAGGTCCTAAAACACACCTGCAATTACTGCTTATCATCATAGGTGCTGCCAAAGACAACAAAACAGATCTTTGCAATTGTCACATTTTGCTACTTGTCGTCACAGTTCTCCTTAAACTTCTTTTGCATTGTAAAATTGGAAGATCTTTAATCAAACGCCTGTGCCTTCAGGGGCAGCCCAGGGCATAGGCCACCTAGGCGGTCATTGCCTGATATCAGACAGATTTGTCAACTCGTTACACTGCATTTCCATCTTCAGTCTGACATTGCCTCCACTCTAACTGATTTCCGTGGGGGAGCGGGATTCTAATCGATCACCACTAAAGGCTCTGGCTGGTGGCGACGTGGTGGGTCACGTACTACGACTTGGGCGGTGCTTGGTTTTGGCTTGTCTGTTTTCAACATGGCGGCCGGGTCACAAACTTTCTCAAATTACAGGTAAACAGTACACTAAAATATGTTTCTCATGTTTGATCAGGCTGCCTAATTTTACACCTCCTTGGTTCCAGCACACAGCTTGACAACAGCTTGAGAAAAGCGTTAGTCCTGCCCGTGGCGCTGATTGGCTAATCGTTAGTCCCCATGTGGTGCTCATTGGATCGATCACTTTTCAACCGAGAAACCGCTGTTTCATGTCATGATGCCAAACCAGAATCAGTCAACTTGGTGGAGTGGACGGATTCAAAGGTTTGGACCACCTAGGGCACCAAATGAGTGGGAGTTTTTTTGTGCTTGTATACAGCTTTTGGAAATACACACTTGTTCACCCTTCTTAATGTTTTTCTCTCTTTGACTTGCCTGGGCTGTCATCTGGTTTGTTTTTCAAAGCCTTACTGGTCAGTCAGTTTTTGCCTGACAGCCACCAAACTTTATGTGCTATCTCAGGCCATGCCACCAAACACTAAATGGCACCTTGAACCCTACTTGCCTTTTTGGTGGACTGGGAGGATTTTGTCTGGGCTGGAGGAACCACTGTTGCACTTTATTTTCATGTAAGCTCATTTTTGAAGTTCTAGGACTGAAGGTATTATTGTTGCACTTTATTGGGGGCTCCAATCTAAAATCTTGCTTAGAGCACCAACATAGTAAGGATCGGACCCTGTGTGCCCTCCACATATATTTCCACATATATAATTGAATTCCAGGCCAAACAGCAGACTATACAAATGATGAGTTGATTTTGCATATTAGCATCAGGTGAAAACAGACAAACTGAGTCAGCATTTAAATGCATTTTATTGAATACAGCGCAAATTCATCTCTACAGCAATAAAAGCTGGTATTTGAGCAGATTTTGCCACAGTGATATGTGAAATGTTTTTATTATTGATATGATGATTTCTGATAATTCATAGTGAATAGAAACTAAAAGCAAAGCACAAACTCAAAGCACAAACCATGGCAAACACATTCACTGCTGGCTTAATAGCATACTCTGACATTTTTTCAGTACCAATTAAAAGACCTCATTTTATAGGGCAACAGCAGAACAAGTGATGTGACAGTTGAACTGGTCCCCAAACTGGGATTCTTGAGGAAGTTCCATGCAGGATCGCGACCAGGATTTTTAGACTTTCTAAGGTGATGAGTCTCCCACACCATCAGCACCCTCAGTTAATGTTTGGCCAGAAACCAAAAAGAAGGCTTCTTATAATTTTCATATTTTATTTATTTATTTATTTCTGTAAATTTTATTTTCCAACAAACACAGTTTCAAAGCTTTCTCCACACTGTCAGGAATAACATTCTAGTGGGAAAATACAGAAGTTTTTGGCCTAAAATAGTAAAATTTAAACATACTGAATCTAAAAGTACTGGAATCAGTTTATAAAATACCCACCATATGTACGTTTTTAATTGTAGAGACCCCAGTGTCCTCAGTGGTAGTTATGGGTCTGTTTGGTGTCAACATAATGAACTAACCCACCTCTGCTAGAGCTTTTAAAGATGCTTCTACAGTGCCGACTAAACCAAACAAAACCACAGAAATAAAACATACAGTATATTTATATGATATATTGTATGTGATCTCACATATCAACATATCAATAATAAGCCAAAGAACTTTTTTCTCATTTAAGTATGCAAATTTGAAAAGCTTACAAAACATATGAAATATGGTATGGAACCACATTCAAATGATCAATATGGCATTTCACATGAGAAATGTTCAAATACTACATTTGCCTATATGTGAATTTATCGTCTGTCTCACACTGACATATTACATGTGAAATGGGTTTTTTAATGTGTGAAGTCTCACATGAGGAATATCTGTCAAACCACATGTGCCAACATCATTCAACACAAGTGAAATGTCCAAAAAAAACATGTGGAAACATATTTTACATGTTTCACCAGTGGTGGAACTAAGTATATTTACTTACTTGTACTTAAGTACAATTTAGAGGTACTTGTTTCCATTTTATGTTACTTGATACTTATACTCTACTGAATTTCAGAGGGAAATATTGTACTTTAAACTCCACTACATTTATTTGACAGCTTTAGTTACATTTCAGGCTAAAATTTTAAATGAAATAACATATGATGAGCTTATAATTAAACTGCATTGTTAAAAATTAAACCAGTGGTTCCCGACCTTTCTGACTTGTGACCCCCTTACAAAAAAATCAGTGCCTGTTGGGGCTCCTTGTAATGTTTCACATATCTATAAGCTGTTAACAGTTCAACAACAAAAATCCCCACAATGGCTTCAAATAAATGACTATTCACAAAAATCAAAGATTGAAAAATGTCTGAAAAATGAATATACAAAGGAGTACATTTGTCCTCTTTCCTCAGATTTATCTTGTGACCTTTGGGAGGGGCCCAACCCTTATGTTGGGAACCACGTGGTCTAAATTACCTTTAACTGTAGGCTATATATAGTTCACCTACTCACATACTAGTTCCACCTTGAACAAATACAACAGTAACATGCTATTGATGCATCAGTATTAATAATGTACTGTACTTTATTTATGTATTTATTTTTTCTGCACGAGTACTTTATATTACTTCAAGTAAATTAACTGATAATTTTTCTGTACTTTTACTTAAGTAGGATTTTAAATGCAACACCTTTACTTGTAATTAAAAGTATTTTTACATGTAGTATTGCTACTTTTACTTAAGTAAAGGATCTGAATATAGTGTATAGAATAAGCAAATGTTCACTACCTGTACAGAAGTTACAGAGTTACAAAATATACAATAGATAATATAATATATTACACACTTATTTGTTACTTCATGCACCTGACTGCCACCATGTGGCAGGTGGAACATGGAACTTGGCTTAGATTGTACTTCATTACTGTATATGTGGCTTTGGTCAAAAGCCTCTCTGCCAAATGAAAAAAATTAAATGTATAATAAATAGTTTGACATATCATAATGTATTAAATTTAAAATATGCATGTTATACATTTGTTCAATGTCTTTAAAATGTAGTTAGAATAATGATATATAATACTCCTATTGACTGTATTTCCTATGACATGAATCCGGCTCCCCTCACAGTCCAGCCGGGGTTTCTGTGCAGCGGGTTAGTTTACTAACTGTAGTACAGCAGCCACCACGCTGTGAACGCAGTGTGTGTGTGTGTGTGTCTGTGTGTGTGTGTGTGTGGAGGTTGTGTTAAATAATGGATATAAAATCACTCAGACTGCGTTGACATCGCCACAGAGCTGCGGTGCCACAAGCTGTCCTGTCAACATGTGCTCGTTCACCAAGCCAGCGTCCATGTTCCAGAAAACGTGCTGCACTGAGAAAGCCCATGCGCCATGTCACACGTGCTCTCTGCCGATGACTTCATCATATCTAACCGAGCTACATTCAGGACTAACGCAGTGTACACGAAGGTTATGAATAATGTGCAGCCGCTTCCACAGAAACACCACATGGATTTATAGATACAAAACCATGTTTCTGAATTTTTGCTTCTTTCTTTATTTCTGTCTTTCCCAATTTCATTTGAGTAGAGATATTTCTGTAACTTGGGTGAAACAATTCAATTTTTGCAAAAAATAATATTAACTCAAGGTCCACTTATTAGATTTTTTCCAGACCTTTCAACCTCATTTTATGGCCATGATCAGTGAATGGAATTTGTTGAATTTGTAATATAATATAAAGTAACATAATAAATATTACAGATACAATGTATTAAATATATCTAATATAATATATAGTAATAGTGATCATATATACTAAGATAATATAATATTTTTTCTCTTATTGTAGGATACAAACTTTTTATCCTATTGTACACAACACAAACTGTTTTTTAGAACTTGAACTTCATCAAACAAAATGGAGGAAAACTGATTAAAATATTTATTAAGTCACATCATTGAACATCTACGAAATATTATTTTTATTTCATATTATTTTGTTTTATCATTATTTTTTATTTCATTTATTAATTGATTATTTTATTTCATCCAAATAATAGCACATTAAAGTATGGATAGTATAATGATTGATTGATGCAAATAATAGATTCCAAATATTATTATGTACATATTTAAACAGAGTTTCCATCTGATCCATTAAACACAAAAGTCTTCTCATATTAATTTTGACCTCTGCATATACAACTCTTCAACTGATGTGGGTCAAATGTAACTGCAGGAGCCCAGACAGATGTGCAGTGGCAGATGGCAGCATGTTAGTCATTTCAACTGGAGTAAGTATCCATCATCATTGGGATTCTAACTGTGATCTTTCTCTAGATTATTATTATTAATATTATTATTTTATTGTTATTGTTATTGTTATTATGAGGAGGAATAGTAGGTGTACAGCCTATAAGTGTTACACGAGTTGCTCTCAGCAGCAGTGAAACATCAGGCCAATGCTGCCACCTGCTGTTTTTTTTATTGTGATGCAGGGAAGTCTGAGGCTTCCTTTTTGCTATGATCAGTGTACTCTTAAAAACAAACAAACAAACAAAAAGAAAGAAAAAAAGAGAGAAAAAACAGCATGTGCATTTATTTCCAGGTTCCATATTATATAAGGTTATGTAAACAGACAGTGTATTTACATGTGTTGCAAACTGCATGAAAATAAGCCCTATTGTCCTGGAGGGAATATCTCTGTAAGAATAGGACAACTTCCACTAGATTTGAGAGTCAGATCATTTATATTTTAAACATGCATCATTATACAAAGTTAAAAAAAAAACCTTTTCAGTGTGGTCCACACTTATGTAAAGTAGGAGGTGTTCTTGGATCCATGCAGACCTCCAGCACAACTTTCTCTAAAACAGCACAGCACACAACAACTCTCCACTGAAACCAGACTAATGAAATTCTTTTAGGCCAGTTAGCAGCTCATTAAGCTACTGAGAACCTCACACCTCTTCAGTGGAAGGGAAACTGGGGGATAAATGAGATCCTTAAATGAGGAGCTAATTTACAGGAAACACAACTGAACAATTAAGTAATGAATTTTGAATGTGGAGAGAAAATAGACTTCCATATCAGGTTTTACAGACTGAAAGGTAATGTGGGTTTACTCACCACAACAGGCCTGCTAACATCTATTTGATTTGATGTGTTTAGCTGCTTAATGCAGCTGAGAAAAGATTTAGATTTTACCAGTGTTGGTAAGTAATTGAGTACAAGTACTCAAGTTCTATACTTAAGCACCTTTTTGAGGTACCTGTGACTCAGTATTTCCATATATTTTATTCCCCTACTGCACTACATTTCAGAAGGCAGTAGTCAAATAAGTATTCAGATCCTTTACTTAAGTAAAAATATATACATTCATTTAAAATACTCTATTACAAGCCCTGTGATCACAGTTGTACTTAAGTAAAAGCACAAAACTATTTTCAGCAAAATGTACTTGAAAGTAAAATGTCACCTGTGACACGTATATTATGTGTATCTATTACATTATTAATTTGTTAATATACATGCATAATGTGTATGTCTGTTGTAGCTGGTCGAGGTGGAGCTTTTATGGACTGTTAGGTTATACATAAACAGTCTATAAAATAGATAAAAGCTCCAGTGGGTCACATGATAAATCTGAGGGGTCACAAGATGATTGCTGGGAGAAGAAAAAACAAAGTTTTGCTACACAAACCTTTTACTTTTCTCTTATGTTTACCTTTTTTATGTTTAATATTGGATAATTTTACCTGCTTGGACTTTGAACATGTTTTTGAAACCACCTGAGAACTTCACAGTGGAAATGTTTCTTTGGTGGAACTGCTAACAACTCACAGACACCTGAAACTCAAACTACACACTGGCTTTTTGTAAGAGTTCACAAGCCAAACAGGCTGGGAACTACTGATTCAATTTTTAACAATTCATTGTATTTTATAAACTTAAATGTTTTTGTATGTTAAATGTAACATTTTAGTCAAAAAATAGTTGTAACTATAGCTGTCAAATAAATATACAAAACATACATATAAAACAGTGGAGTACAAAGTCCAATATTTCCTTCTGTAATGTAGTGGAGCAGAAGTGGAAAGTAGCATAAAATGGAAATACTCAAGTAAAGTGCAAGTTTCTTGAGTTTACTTAATGTCCCTCCATTACTGTCAGAGGGAAATATTGTACTTTATACTGCACTACATTTATCTGACAGCTGTTCAAATTGAGTTTTATCCAAAACATGTGATCAGCAAATGTTACATGATGCATTGTTACAGTTTAAACTAACCAACAGAATATAAAGTAGTCAAAATTAGCTCCACTTTGACAACAATAATATGCTGCTTACATGTTACTGCATCACAATTCCAATTATATACTGTATATGATACAGTTAACACTGTGAAAGGAGCCTTTTTGAATTATGAGTAATTTTACTTTTGATTGTGATTATTTGAAGTTTTTAAGTTTTACAACTTTGTGCAGGACATGTTATGAAGTATTTTTCTTACTGTGGTCCTGTTACTTTTACTTAAGTAAAATATCTCAATGCTTCTTCCACCATTGGACTGAAATACCATCACATCAAATACCAGAGCAGACCTGTGCTGTGTGTAGTGTGAAGTGCTGGCAGGAACCAGAGCAATGACACGTCTCGCAGAACTTAATCCCCGTCCCCTTTGTCACAGCAGCGCTGAAGTTAAAGTGTCATGTTCAGTTGACCCAGGGCAGGTGTAGGTGTGTTTGTGTGTGCGTGCTGGTCGTGCACTGTACAGCAGGCTGGCAACAGGTAATGGAAAGACCAGTTAGGTGTGAGGAGGAAACTGAAGCCCTGGAGACCGACAGCCAGGCAGAGGGATTGTGACACCTCAGAATCACATGTCGACCAAGTAATTATTGTGGAGATGTATGAGCAGCGAGGACGCAGTTATGAATTAGTAATGCGCGGCTGACACATTCCCAAATACTCGTCTTGTGCAAGGCTAAATGGATGTGTGGGCACGCTCTTTGAAAAAGAGACTGAAGAGCAGAGTAAATATGGATTGGGCGTTTATGAGGGTACTGACATTGTAACTACATTTTGAAATCAATTATTTCCTTAAAACATACATTACACACCATCTCAAGCATATGTGTTAATAAAACCTTTTCTATAAAATGATTTGTTTGTTTTGACTTTGCCATTGTACCTTTGTTTGTCTTCTTGTTGAAGATCTGTTCTAGTGGTCGGTGCTGTTAAGCCTGAAGATTATTGTGGTGTTAAGTTTAAATATCAACCACACTGTCAATAGGGTGTGTCTGCTTCAGTAACAGAAACTAGCTGTACCACATACTTGATGTTAAGATTATACACAAGACACGTGCGCGCACATCGTGACTAAATCTGTACACACAACCTCCAAAAGTTGGATACCACCATATTTTTATGTCATTATGATGTTTCATGGATGGGAAACATTTTTTCCCTCCATCCTCACACTAACCCAGTCTTGTAAAATGAGAGCACTCCCTGTCCCAGTAGCTAATGGACCCAGTTTGACTGGTTTTCTGCTGAATGGGCTGAACAAGCAATACTCAGATTTCACAACTGGAAAATCAAAACAGAGACTGTTGATTGGTAACAATGGCCTTAGAAGAAAATCAACAAAAAGAAAGCCAGTAGAATCCACCATTAACGATATCATCAAGTTGTAGATGGAGTGGAAATGTACAAATATAGGGCAAAGATTTTGATGTCAGAGTAAAGCGTCCACAAAGGAAAAATGCGACAAAACAAATCAAGAAAAATGTCCAGACTTCACCTGATTTGGCAACAAAATAATGTATCTTCTTGCACACAAAATTCCTAGAATGGAATCATCATGAAAAAAGCAGTCTGAAGGTGTTCGGCGTACACTTGCCCATCAGATTCAAGTACCATGTCTTTTTGGGTGGTGAAGCAAATATACAATCATCCTTCAGCTGAGAGTAGAACCTGAGAACTATCACCTTTAAGGGAAAAGAACAGAGCTTTGTTTAAGGAAAACATAATCAGAAACAAAATGTCTTGACTCTAATGCTTTGAAGATGTGAACCTGTAGCTGCAGCTTCAGTTTCAATTTCCAGTACCAGTCATCAGGAAAGTTATTTGTTCTGCAAATGAAGAAGCCACAAGTCTCATTTGGGGAGTAACTCCTCCACCGGCACCTCCAGGTTTCCCAGATACCAGAAGATCCAGAACACCAGGCTAAAGAAGATGATGAGGGGTCCCGAGAAGACGAAGAAATCCCAAAAGCTGATGGGAGCAAAGACGCCCACGAAGAACAGGATGAGGCCTGCTGCATCCAGGAAGATGGCGATGAAGAAAAACAGCAGGCAGCGTCCCAGATAGGCGGTATAATCCATGATAGGAGTGGTTGAATGAGCTTATGGTTTAAGCAATTATTCACCGCCTTTCTGCTTTATCTGTACATGTGAAAAACATTAGGAGTTGAAATAAATTCAGACGAAACGCTCCTGCTCTTCTCAGTGCCGCCTGTGAGTCTGAGACGATGACAAGGAAGAGTTTAAACACTCAGGTCACATTCCTTTCTATATCTACATCTCACATTTTTTCATGACACCGTCTGATAGAGGAGAAATATGTTTCCTTAATGATGACAAGAGATTTTCCGCCTCTGACGCTGGATATGGTTTTAACACGGCTTCATTTCATTAACATATTACATTCCAGCATCCACAGATCCAGGCCTTATCTCAGGCCCACAGGTGGATTTGGAATATTTCCTAGAAATATTGGCCTTGTATTTTGGGCTCTTTGCATGATAAAATAGTGGGAGAACACCTAGGGTACTATGTACAGTCTTCAAAAACAGACATTAAAAAGTGATGATGAGAGAAAAATCTACTTCCTGTATTGCGTATAAAAGTTATTAAACAACAAAGATAGAACCCAGACACGGAAGAGGAGGAAAACTATCCCTTGCGCAACTCATTTTACAGGCGTTACTGTGTTGTTATCTGTCTGTGAACATTCTCAGTTATCCACGTCATGGTTATCCAAGGAGGGTTGAATTGAAGACAACTGGGCTTGGTTGTAGATCCTTGAAGACGTTTGGCCTCTCCCCCAAGGGGCTTCTTCAGTTCTAACTGATTGGTGGGGAGTCCCAGGTATTTAACCTCTGTGAGGTCATTATCAAGGTCTTTGATACCACTTGGTTTGTTAGTGCTCTTGGCTGTTGTAACGAATGTCGGAGTCACCTGAGGCCAAGCGTAAATGTAAGTCATTGGAGTTGTCACATGAGGCCAAATGTGAACAGTTGTTAAATCTCCTGGGAAGGGATGAAAGGACAGCATTGTAGGTAGGCAATAAGTGGTGTTGTTATCTGGCATCAAACAGTATCAGCTATAATGCATGTGCAGGAACACCCTCAAACACAGTCAAACAACAACCACGTCCAAATACCTGTAAACTTTATTCCAAGAAAAATAATTTACATCTGCCACAAAATCAGCACATAAAAATAGAAATTTGCTATGTACATGTTTAAGACTTTTTCTTCCTCTGTGCACAGCCCTTCTGCCCACAGTGGATGCAGGGCTTTTCCCTGATTAAGAAATTGTCTTTCCTATTTCAAAAAAAGTGACTTTAGTTCATAAGCTCAAGGTTTTACAGTCTTTTGGAAGTTTTGCAAAGCAGCACCCGTCCTTCAAACCGGAGAATGAGACTTCACCTGCAAAGAATAAGAAGAGAGAGAAAGGGTTTAATTTATTTGCACAGGTTTAAAAACAAATGACACAAAAATAACAATGGAAATCACTGACAAGGGAGAGGAAAAACTCAATTATTAAACAGAGATTAAAGTCTTTTTTAATATGCCCTGTAGGACTTAAAGAAAGATGTAATTCCATTCATTTCCGTGTATCCGACTGAAAATCAGCTCCTGTAATGTGCTTTGAGGATAAAGACTATACATGAAATTATGTATACCAACCTGTTATTTTCTCAATGAATCAATTAATCTTGAGGCTATAAGATGTCAGAATATAAGGAAAACTGTCTATCACAAATTTCTAAAAGCCCATGGTAACATCTTCAAAATACTTGTTGCTGAAATCAGAATCAGAAATCCAAAGTTATTAAGTTTACTATCACACGAGATAAAAAAAATGCAGTAAATCCTCACAGTTGAGAAGCAAGAAATATAGAAAGTCTAATAATCAATTTTCAAAGTAGTTGCTGATTGTTTTTCTGTCGCTTGACTTTTGTTTCAGCTCTGGTTACAAACATTATTGACAAAAAAATATCGGACCTGTTTGGTTAATTGTTTATGTAAATAAGAAATAACAGTGGCCCAGGAATGGACCCTTGCGGCACATCACATCCTTTTCTTTGTTTTAATGGAAAATGTAAATTTGTGAACATATGCTGTGTCATGAAAAATATTTCATGTCCTGATTTAGCACATTAAAAGCTTTTGACAGATGTAAAAAATATATATAGTTGAATAAAAAAAAAAAAAAAAGATAATTGCCAAGTGCTGTTGAGATTTTGCCTGCATGTAATGCTAACGGCTAGCCTAGCTCTTTCAAAAGAGCAAAAATACACCTACCAACAACTCTAACAATTTGTTTAAACCGTACAAAAACAAATGTAGAAGCAACAAGTTGCAGTTTTAGGGGAGGTATTAACTGACTATTTCTTGACAAATGACATGAGTGTATTTTCTCCTGCTTTCAGTTTTTATGCTAAGCTAGGCCAACCATGTATTGACTCATGAAGCAAGCAAATAAATGTATTTCCCAAAATAATGAATTATTTCCTTTAACATTTTCCTCCTTCATATTTGAACTAAAGACTGCACTGAAAGATTACAGTAAGTAGTCCACTCATCATTACCGGCTAACAATCTTATGTTGACATTACACAAGAACATGAATACATGTGCAGATAAGACAATCATCACTTAACCCTCAAGCTAATCTCTCTCCATGTTACCCAACAGTTTATGGCACCAATTAATGCATGTTAGGAAATTTGTGTTTGCTTAATACCCGAGCATTTTGTTTACTGTTCCAACATTCATCCATGCAAGCTACTGTATAGTCTGATAAACATCTCACTTTATGACTCACAATGCATAGAGGCAGGTGGTTGCTACAATTGCAATATTGTCCTTAGGAGGAGGCCTGTATTCATTGGAGGAATGTCCAGTGATAAAACCCTTAACATTATGTGCTCTTAGTAAGGGCTGTAGCCGAGATTTTAGAAATACTGAGGTTCAGATCAACCACAAGCTGTATCCTAATTCTATATACTGCATACCAATTCTGAGCAGGTTTTGAGTATGTAGAATGTTTACAGTGGGAAAATGACAAAATAATGTTTGATGTGTTGATGATGAGTGTGCTGTCAATGTACACTATTCTCCCACCATGCAGTGGAGCTACTTACAGCTGCAAAAAAAAAAAAAAAAAAAAAAAAAAAAAAAAGATCCCCTCCAGCCTTGTTTTAAGATATATACTCTGCTTTGAATAGAAAGTTGTCTTGTGTTTTTTTTCCCCACTTAAAAAGTAAAGTCCAATTACAAGTTAAAATCATTAAAATTACTTCTCCATTGTTGGAAAATCCAGAATCTATCGATATGCAAGTATTTTTCATTTCAAATGCTTCACTGAAAAATCATGGGATGTACGATGTTTGGATTCCAAAATTCTAGTGATGTCACAAATCACGCTTGTAGGTACACTTAAATTCAGCAGATGAATGTCAAAACAGCCTTCTAGTGTCAAACCCTGCACATACATCATTCTGCACAGTGAAGCTCAAACATCCAACTGAAGGAACAAGAAGAAAAACACTTTTGAGTGGAGGGGCCTTTAAATATTCACATGATACATACATATTATAACAGTCAAAGCCAGAGGTATTGTTTGTTCGTATGCAAGCTGCAAACTGCTGCCTGGCTAATCTAGCATTACTTCCAAGGACCAATACACATTTTTGAATGGAGGGGGACTTTAAATAATTTGGAGAATTGTGGGTAACAAAAAAATAAGTATTAAATGTTAATACTTATTTAAATGGAAAAACATTTTGCTTTTCCAGTGGCATTCTACAGCCACCATCTGTTTAACGTCAGACAGTGCATGTATCGTGTGCGTATTTTCTGTTAGTATAAAATGGGGAATGGGTATGTTAATTTCTTGTAAAATATGACAAGAATAAAATTCTCAGGAACACAGAGATCAGTTTCCTGATACGGCCCGGCACTCAGTACCCCTTTGTCTCAAATTTATAACACAGTAAAGTTACAGTTAAGAGCGCAGCTTCCTTGTTCAGTATGCAGTGTTTGTTCTTTTGACCACACCATTCCACACAATTCCATATCTCTTGATCATTAGCCAGGTCACATAATAAGAGAACAAGGCTGTGGCCTATTAAAATTAACTACCTGGAACTAGTGGATGGAGGGCCTGTGCATGGGGCAGACTTATATATGATCCCTGCATTTGGAGGCTGAGTGAGGAGGCCTACCTCCTTATACCTACCTCACTCCATTCCAGCGGATCAATAAGCACTGCTGAGTTCCATTAAAATGCAATTGCGCCTTTTGGCCCAAAGGGTGTCTGGCTTGCCACCCGGTTACAAGCAAACTGACGGCTAAAATAATGCAGAACTGTGAAGGTGAGTAGAAACGGTCAGGCTCATTAATTAAAAGCTGCCACGGGCCACTGAAGATCTTTTCACAGCAGCCGGGGAAAGAGAAAAAAAAATTATTAAAGATATTCATGAGCCGAGTGAACAGGCAGGTGCCTGGGGGTATCAGCTTCGCATGAGGGTGCCCATTCCTCTGGATGGGCTTCACTGCGGGTGTCATCTGATCACTGGCAATAATGTGAGACATTTCATAATTATGAATGGGGTGAGAGCAGAGGGAGGCCTGCCATGCAACAGTAATGATGAAAGCATTACAGCTGTGGCAGTGAGCAGCTAATGACAAGCAAAACAGCAGCAGACTGACAGAAAGGGTGAAACCAGGGCAGGTGCTGAATATTTATGACTTTCAATTATGATTGTTTGTTGGTTCCACAGGCCTAGACTTTCAGAGGATCATACATTTTTCAGAGGCTTGCTTTAACTTTTAGAAAATGTAACAGGTTATAGTGTCAGGAGATTAAGTAGGTTAGGGGAAATTGGTTTTCAAAGTCTCAAAAACACTGAGAAAGTTACAATAATAGACTCTAGACAAGGAGGATGTTGAGGTGACCCGGGGTTAGGTGATGATGAGGAGGAAGGAGTGTTGTTGTTGTTTTTTGGGGGGGTGTGGGGGGGTACGCACCTTCTCCTGTCAGAGAAGCCTCTCTGCTTTGTCATCCGCTGCCTGCAGAGCCACGTCTGAGCTCTTCAACACCCCCAACTCCAAGTTTTTGTCAGCTGCAGCGCACTCAGTCCCTCCATCAAACCCTCTGTTGTCCTGACCCGACACTGCTCCGCCGCCGCTGCCTTCCCAAGTAATCCGAGACGGCGCAACAACGCGCACCGTCCCGTTCATCTCCTTCCCGTTCCCCGTGCTCTTCTTCTTCTCCTCCCCGGCTTCCAGTGGCTTCACGCCGCTTTTGGAAAGCCTCTCTGACAGCTTCCTGGCCCAGTGCGTAAAGGTGATGTCCAGGGAGCCCCTCCTGTCCTCCGCGTTCAGCTGGACGTTCGCCGTGTACCACAGAACCCACCACACCAAACTGAGGCAAATAATGATCGAGCCCGTGTAGATGAGGAAATCCCCGTAGAACCGGCCGTCCACGTTCAAGTTGCCGAAAATCCCGACCAGAAGTACAACCAGACCAGCTGCATCAAAGACTATGGCGAGGAAGAATAACGGCGCGCAGTTCCCCACGCAGCTGCAGGCCATACCGGAGGAGAGGTGAGAGCCAGAATAGCGGCGCCGAACGGTTTAACTTGTTTTTCAGGACGCACATTTCCCCAACCTTTACACCTGTGCGGTGTTCACCTGTGCGCAAGCCCCGCCCGTAATCCTCCACGTCACTCCAGTGGGCTCCCAGGGGCCTCAAGTCGTCATGCTGCCTTCAAATGCACAGCGTAAATTTCCCACTTCGAGCCTCTGGAGACTCTTGAGACTTGAGACTTTTGAGGAGAAAGAGGCAGATATGGGCAAAAAATACACTTCACCTCAGCTTTCAGATGGTGGGAACACTGAGCTGATAATGTGTCATAATGTGCTTTCGGAATTTAGTAGTACTGATACACTTAGATCAGACTAAATAGGTAGTAGTCATATTTCAAATTACATTTCAAGGCCACTTCATCCAAATCACAACACTTTTCTTTGGAAGTATTTCCAACCACAGTAAAAGTCCCCGTGAAAACAGTCCACAGTGAGGTTTATGGATTAATTTCCCTGCTTCAAATAGCACAAAATTGCATTAATTGAATCTGGGTGGTGATAGAAATCTCAGAGATATCTCACAACCCATAAAAGTATCTGTATAGTCATGGCTGTAGCCAAGAGTCTAGAGGTCATGAGTTCAAACCCCCTCTTTTAAAATTCTCTTATAAAATGTTTTAATAATTTGTATTTGACATATTTTATTTATTCAAGTATAGCTGATTATATTTTTAGTACCACAGTTCTTTCAGAATCAGAATCAGAATCAGGTTTATTGCCAAGTAAGTTTGCACATACAAGGAATTTGCCTTGGTGTTGTGGTGCATAACAGTCAAAAATATACACAAAATGAAATAATCCCAAATAATATGAAAAAGAAATAAATAAATTTACAATAAAAGTATGTAAAATATATTCTAAGTGAGAAGAGCTGTTGCTGTTACAGATTCCAATTTTAAATCGAAGCGAATGAAATGAAATGTGCAAAATATTGACCAGAAGTGTGCAAATGTGCAGTGTAAACAGTATATGCAGTGTGCAATTAATAATAATAATAATAATAATAATAATAATAATAATAATAATAATACATGTTGCATTAATGTCCAGATGATGACAGAGGAAGTGAGGATGGACTGAATGATGGAGGTGTAGTAATGTATCATCACTTACTTTGGCAGGTTGTTCTTCTTCAGCTGCCACAGGAGGTACATCCTCTGCTGAGCCTTCTTGGTGAGGTTGTTGATGTTTAGTGCCCACTTGAGGTCCTGGGTGATGATGGTTCCCAGGAAGCAGAAGGACTCCACAGTGTCGACTGGGAGTCCTGGGGCTGCTCCTTATGAAATTCAAAACCATCTCCACTGTCAGCTGTTGGTGTACAGGGAGAAGAAAAGTGGACAAAGGACACATCCTTGAGGGGAACCGGTGCTGATAGTCAGGGAGTCTGAGATGCGCTTCCCCAGCTTCACGTGCTGCTTCCTGTCAGACAGGAAGTCTGTGATGCACTTGCCGGTAGAGTCAGGCACGTGCAGCTGGGGCAGCTGGTCTTGCAGGAGAACCGGGATGATCATGTTGAAGGTGGAGCTGAAGTCCACAAACAGGACTGTGTAGGTTCCTGAAGAGTCCAGGTGCTGGAGGATGTAGTGGAGGGCAATGTTGACTGCATCATTTACAGATCTGTTGGCTCTGTGGGCAATCTGCAGGGGGTCCAGGAGTGGAGGACTTCATGACCTGTTCTGTAGTCTTTAAGTCCTGTGGTCCTTGGTGTTTTGGGATGGGGATGATGGTGGAAGATTTGAAGCAGGCTAGCACGTGGCATGTCTCCAGTGAGGTGTTAAAGATGTCTGTGAACACCAGAGACAGCTGATCAGCACAGTGCTTCAGAATGGGGTTCTGTCTCTTGAACAGCCTGTTAACATCCCTCTCCAGGATGGAGAGGGTTGTTGTTGTATTTGGGGAAGAGGTTTGTAGTTGGTAATCTCTACAGACAGATGCAGAGTTGTTAGCTGAGGACTGTTGTTGGAGTTTCTCAGAGTGCAGTCGTTTAGCCTCTTTGACTTTCCACTCAAAAATGGAATCTTTTATTTATTTATTTGGTTAGCTTAAAAGTAATTCAGTTTAAAGGGGAACTCTACAGATTTCCACATAAAAGTGTGTTTACAGGTGTTGGGGAGTAGCTACTGCTGCACATGTGAAAAACAGAGTATAAAGCATTTTGTGTCTCTGATAAATTGCCTCAAGTGATGTCACTTGAGTCAGTGTCAGTTGGGGCTGAAGATTACAAGTTTGAAAAGTACAAAAATCTGGGGATGTTAGAAAGAAGTGAGGTTAGCAGACCTCTGTAACCACTGCTCATCTCTGCTGGACGCTAGTAGTTCCAGCCTACATTAGCTGCTACTAGTATAACACACCCAAATCTGCAGAGTCCAGTGAATCTAGTGGAGTTGCATTGTGGGTAATGTAGGCACCAGGTTTTGACTAGGAAGAAGAATGCATGCAATAAAAAGATGATATCTCTGGTTCTGCTGCATCAATTTTGATCCTTTTTAAAAGCTGTCCATTTTCAGTCAAACAATGCTCAGATGTGCAATGTTAAATCTGTGGAGTACTTTTTAAAAAAAAATGAGAAAATTAAAATATTGGAATCATCCTAAAAACTGTAAGTAAAAAATGAAAAATCCCCTAATGTTGTTAAATTCCCCACATGAGGATAACTGAGAAAATGTGAACTGTGCCACTATTATGTTGTAATAGTAGTTGTGCTTTCTTTGCTATAAAACATGACCTTGAATACATGCAAGTGCAGGTATTTAAAGTTTTCAACAGGTTGAGCATGAAAACTCTAAAACAATACCTTCAATTATGAGGTTTTGAACTATTTAGTCAGACTAAATAGAGGTGAAATCAGAAGACATAATAGAGAGGAGGTCATTTCATATTAAATTTATGAATATGAGACGTTCACTGCAGTACGCAATTCACAAAACCCTCTGAGTGGCATATTTGCATTTTCAGTTGTTTGTATTTTAGTTAGCTCAAAATGCCCCCCACTCAGCAAACTCAAATCAATAATGTGTAAGTGTCAAGTGTCCACAAATTATTATGTCAACCAAGGCAACAAACACTGCAGTGCATTGACCTGCAGTACAAGAACAATATAAAATAGCTTCACTGTAGAGTCCAGTCAGTGGGAGTGAGTAATGTCTGTTGCAGTTCAATTTAGAATAATTTTAAAATCACTTGTGGTAACTGAACAATCGTTTCACATGAATGCCTGCAAATTTTAATGAGATGTCACTTTATTTGTCAGCATGTCATCCAGGGACCACCAGAAGCATCCCAGTGGGACTCCCTGATATGGTTGGACCGTCAGAGATTCTTTAAGTCACAATGAGTCAGCACTTATCACAAACTATTCAACACTGTAAGATCTCTGCTGGTGCACCCTGAAGACAAAGAGAACCCTGGACAAGAGACTGAATGAACATCAGCTGTCTGCGAACGCCAGACCAAAACCAGTCACGACATCCACTGGGGAGAAGTCAAAGGTCGACCAGGAGTCAGCTGATGGATGGAATAAGATCAAGACAGACATTCACATTTGATGTCAGAACCCATGTTTGAACAGAGACAGGAGTTGTCATGTTGCCCCATATACCACACAGGATTATTTCCCCAATGACATGAATGCAGCATTATGTAATCTGCTTGCAAGTGACTTCACTTGTGTTGGTTGTAAATAACAAAACAGGGTTACTTTTGTTGTTTTGTCTAAGAAAACTAAGCATTACTTCATGCTGCAGCAGCAGAATAAGGAGAAGATATAGTTCACCAGACATGCTTTGATGAATTTATTAAAACTATCAAATGTGGGGCAACTTAAAGTGAAACAAGGAGTTAAAAGTTGAAACTCACACAGTTGAAATTATTCAAGGAGAATTTTCAATTTACTCAGCTGAAGTGACTGTGCGAGTATCTCTAGCTGCTGACATTATTAAGAGTAATGATGGAAAAATGTGTCAGGACATGCAAAATATTCATCTAAACTATTCACAATGTGCCTGCATTCTTAAAAGGTAATTGGAAATAGAAAATCCCCCTCTTCTTCAGTTGTATTTTACCTCTTCTCTGGCTCAGCTATGTGTGGTCAATTTGTAACTGTGATGTCTGATGTCTGCATGATGCACAGAATTTTCCCAGCAGCATTCCTGATGCACAGATCATTGACCCCAAACCTCTTCTATTCATTTGGGCAGCAGGCTTATTGAAACTGCAACCTAGTCACACTATGAATGATTTCATGACTTATTAAGCCCCATGATTAACTGGGAGACGCTGCAGATTACACGATTTCCTTCAGTGAAGTCCTTCATGGCTCAAAGTGATTTCTCTGCCATATGCGAGGCATCTGCAGCAGGAAATTACAAGAAAATAGGAATGAAATGGGGATGATTATGGTGTCTTCCTTACAGCCAGCAGAGAGAGAGTGGTTATCTCTAGGGTTATTACAACTACAGTTACAACCCAAATCCAAAACTAACCTGCTAAATAGGGCTTTTGTGTGTTCAAATGTGTATAGTGACAGTGAGTAATACTGATGAATGATACATTTAGAGTAATTCTCCTGATTTTGACGGGCCCACACAGCATCTGTACATGCTAATTTGACTGCTAGAGGGCGCCAGTCATCTTTAAAACACTGCTGCCTGAAGCACTGCATAGGAAACACACTGCATTACTTAACCAGCAGTATCTGAGTAAAATTCGGCAAAAACATATTTACTTGAACACAACACTAAAGTAGTTTTTAAATAGTTTAAATTTGAGAAAATGTCTAATTAGGCACATCTAAAATTCATTATCCCCCCACATACAAGGCTTGCACATATACATGCACGCACACACACACACACACACACACACATACATAGAGAGACATCACGTATAACATCAAAAGATAAGAATTCAATTCATCTGTTGTGATCGAGGTTGAAAATACCCCCCAAGACTTCAAAAGAGTCCTTGTAATTTTCTCGGACAGATTCTTTATACACACGTGGTCCCTCTAAATATACACCTACACACACATACAAATATGTGTTCATTTCACGCACATACTTACCAAGATTTAGCTACCAAACAATAGCCTCTTAAAGCTCGATTGCAGCCTGTTACTTTAAATCATGGTGTGTGTCCCTGATGTTAAAGTTCTAAGTCTGAACTAATACACTGCAATGCAGCGTTTTTTTTCATATCTGTCAAAGTGGCCATAATCAACATTTTCACATTTTCACTGCATTCATTTTTTTCCTTTTTGTGGCCAACATGTTGAAAACACAAAATCTTACATATTATCAGTTTACATGGTGAACTTACCAAACACCTGCCACTGAGACCATGTTGGAAATAAATATTTTCACTTTAACATTATCCCCTTAACATTATCATATCATACATCTTTACACATCCTTACACAGCATTATTTATTTGGAGTTGTGTTTCTGGGCACCCACATTTACAGCATGTTGTCAATATAAAATTATTTAGTTTTTAGCCATTTGTTGTTGTTTTTGTCATTTTTGTGGCTAGCCGAGTGGCTAGTTGAATGCAAAAAGGACACCTGGGTCTCTGTTTTTGGAGATTTTTGATTTATTTAGCTATTCTTTACCAATTCAGTCAGTGGCTCTAGTTCCTCTTAAATTAGCAGTCTATTTGAGGATGCAGATGGAGAAACTGGAAACAGCTGTAAAGAGTCGTTTTTAAACTACATGCGGATGTGAGTTAGATCAATACACATAAAAAATGTGATATCAAAGGGCAAGCATAAAAAAGCTACTTTGAGTTGTTATATGATATACCAAACCCCAAGGTAGTCGAAAGAGATGAAAACAAATCAAATAAAATTCCTCAAGAATTATGCCTATGAGACATTTACACTCAAAACAGCCTGAACTTGTTTTTCTCCACTCTTCCTATAAAAGCTCTGACAAGAGGAGCTCACTCAACCTCCACTTTGGGGTGTAACATTTTGATTGACGGCTTAGGAAGGGATGCTGTTGCTGCAGGGTTGTTTCCAAGCATACAAAGTTCAGTTAGTTTGTCTTCAGCATGCAAGGGATTGCACTACAGTCAAGTATGCTGATAAACCCTGTGTGATTATGCTACTGTTTCATTACTGTTTCCTCTTTCTGCTTTTGGGCATTTGGCACGTACTCAACTCACATCACTCTGCTTATATTTTCTTTTTATTATAACCACACATCATGATCCGAGTCCTGCTTTCTGTGACGTAGCCGAAGTAAAATTGGATAATACTACAAATTATTCCAAAGGCAATACAGTAAATTTGCTTTTTAAAGACACAGTAGATGCATAGCAGCAGAGACGTTATGAATTGCAGGGACCCGGTCACCTTGGCAGTGTGGGATAACTTAGGAAATGCTTGCTTTACAAACCAAGACCATGGAGATTGCATTATAGTGTGGAATCAATCAGATAAGACATGTAGCACAGAAACACTTTATCTGTGCCAGGAAGAGGCATGATTGGAGAGTTAAACCTTCTTCTTTTCCCTTTGAACAACTCCTGTAAGTAAAGGAGCTGGAACTGTATTAAATAATTGAGAGTTGGAAGGTAATTGAGGACATAGATCAATAATATCTAGGGGGTTGTTCTCATTACAGAGATATCCAGACACTTCCGAAAGTTACTGCAGAGCTCAATGATGATGAATCTGGAGAGAAAGGCAAGGAGAAAGAGAGAAGAAGGAGGAGGAGAAAGGGAGCAATGAGATCTAAAAATTTAACAAATGAGACCCATTCCCCATCGCTGTCTGTCTCATCAGAGGCTCATATCAAACCTTTCGATGTGGCAGGTGGTTTGGCCGCCTCACATTTCAAAATGTCAGATCTCTGTGCTTAGAAATGGGGATCTTTCCAGGGAGCCTGACGGCTTCCCGGGCCCTGATTTCCCAGAGGATTGGCAGTCTCGACACGCATGGGCGTCTGTGAGCGTTTAAACAGTCAACCCCCACCACACCCACCCATCCAGCCTCCCAAATGGCACCCAGCTCCCTATTACAGCCTCTCCTATCCTCTCATCCCTGTTTCTCCTCCTCCATCAAGCACACTTCGTTTCTGCTTCTATCACCTGTTGGCGATGTAAAAAGGGACTCGCTCGACTTTTAAAAGCAGGATTAGTAATTTCATTAAATGTTTACACTGCCTTGGCCACAAGTGAGGGATGTGGAGTCGATGAGGTTTCAAATCAGAGATGCTATCTTCTCCCCACCCGGGGTGGAAATTGGAGGGCTGCATTTAAACTGATAGAGCGTATTTCAGGGGAGCAGTTACTTTTCTACCTGTTTATCCCCGAGGGGCTGACGATGGAGAGGCAGAGCTGCTATTCATGCTCACTCACACACACATACGCAGCCACCCAGACATGTGAACACACACATTTGTTTTACTACACATGCGAGGACCTGTATTACACCTGTATTACATTCATTCACTAGTGTCAAAGCCTAACCTTTACCCTTACCACTACTTAACATAACCTCATACTCATGTCCTTACCTAAAACTGACCTGGCCCTAATTTAATCCTAAACCTAATTCCTGAAGTGTTGTCAAAGTTAGGTCTGGCCAAGAACATCCTTACTTTGAAGCTT
The DNA here is from genome assembly GCA_038419695.1 of Scomberomorus guttatus. Lineage (NCBI taxonomy): Eukaryota > Metazoa > Chordata > Actinopteri > Scombriformes > Scombridae > Scomberomorus > Scomberomorus guttatus. The sequence continues at coordinate 21,764,898 of CM076465.1, read as the reverse complement.
TCAAACTCAAACTGGCTCTCAAAAAGAGAAAAGTACAAAAAAATGGCCAAAGAATCAAACTGTGTGGCCATAGGGCAAAAATCAGCTTTTGACCCCCTGTTCTTCTTGCTCTCTGTGCAATGTGTATCCCCTCACCAAATATCCCATGAGTGCAAACTTCAAAATAAAGAAGCCAGCATTTTATTTCACCTATACACCCAGTAAACAACCAGTACTGGTAATGTCTGTACCAGTATTGCCACAATCCTGCTGTAAGGGAAATTCTGGTATTTTCCAACTTGTATTTTTCTAATTACAATTATGGCCACTCTGATCATGGATCATAATAACTTTGCACTTGATCGCCACCTACTTTGTAGAAATTCCCAAAACACAATGAAAAATAATGTATAGCAGGGCAAACAAAGTGAGCTTTCCAAATAAGCTTTTTGCAAAAATGTAGTAAAATCATTTCAAATGCTTGTGTCTGACTGAATGTAAAAACAGAAGTTAGCCCCCTGGATTAGCCATTATTCTAACTGCATTGGGATATACTGCACTTCAGGTCAACTTGCTGGCTAATGAAACTAGTAGCGTGGCAGTTTGTTTGTGAGGCTGTGGGTCACTGTAGCAAGACAAATTTAAACAAACTGTTTGTACAAATCTACACGAGTCCATTGCTGATAGTGATCCCGACTATGTTTCACCTCAACAAAATCAACTGGAAGAAAAGACGAGGCCAGCTAGACAAAATAGTCAGCTCATCATGCGTTTAGTAACACAGATAAGGACCCCTACAAATCAATCAATACCTTTTAGGACAGTTTAGAATCATGCTATATATTAAACTATAAGCACTGAATGTTTGTTATTACTGCAGTTAGCTGCAAAAGCTAATCCATGGGCCAATGTTTGTGTCTACTTTTGTTTGGACTTGGAGACAAGTTTTTTATGTAAAATTTAAGTTTATTTAGAGGCTGACCCTGCTCGATCTGACACAGTTTTGCCAGAGTTGAGTTTCCTAAATCTCTATAATGGAAGCAGCGAGTGCAAAGTTAGCATACCATTAGTCAGAATAGCCACAATTCTGAGAATAAGACCCAAGTTGAAAAATGCCCTTAGCATTTCAGCTGATAATGTGGTTTAGTGGTGCATTATTTCAGATGTGGAATACAAATGTGCAATTAATTTATTTACTTCAATCCAATTGTCACACAGAGAACATGGGGCTTTCAGGAAGGTCTGGAGCCCTAAGGCAGATGCCTGCTTTTCATGATTGGTAATCCAGCCTTGACAAAAACACATACTGTAAACACACATGGATGAATGAAGGTGACACAGATACAGTCTAGATATACATGTATTTGATCTACAACTAAGAATGAATAAGAATCCAAAATGCATTTCCATTCTTTCTCCTCATCTAAATCTCTTGTCTGTTGCTTTCTACACTTATACTGTACATACACACACGTACACACAACATACATTCAACCAGGGCATCTCTTCAAGGTCAAAGGTCATCTCCCATCAGCTGTTGTCCTGAGACATCTGCCCTCCAAGGTTGTGACTTTTTATAGTTGCAAGCCTTGACGGCTCTTGTATCCACTCCACTTCAACACAGCCGAGGAAACTGACTGGGAAAGTGGTGACGCCAATGAAATCTCTCCCCCTCAACTCCCATCTTCCACTCTGAGTGGCCATTGTCTTCACCCTGGTCACATAAATCAGACGGTGTGCAAGAGTGGAGGAGGATTAAAAGAGGAAGAGGGAGGGAGGGATGGAGGGAGATGGAGTGGAGCAGAAAAAAGAGAAACGGGTCTTATGGCCAAACTGTCCTCTTCAAGGTCGTCACGGTGATTGGGTTGGTGTGAGGAGGATGGGACTCAAGGAAATGAGAAAGCACAATGTCCAGTCTGTAGTGTGTGTCATTTGCTCCAGAACTAATTTTATTTCTGGAGCCATCCTATTCCTTGCAGCCCTTAAAGGATCATAACAAGAATTTCAACACCATTTTTATGGTGAAAAATACATGATCAAGTTTAATATCATTGCATAATTTGGATATTGCATAACTGTTAATTCACTGCAAAAATTTCATTATTGAGGTTCAATTGAGTTTTTACAGCATGTCAGGAATTTTCCAACTTGATCTATGTAATATACATAATGTGTTTCATCACATCGTCATCCTGTGTTAATGTCCATATATGTTCTAATGCAACGGGTGTGATCTGTTCCTTGGGACAACAAGAGATGGCTGTCACTCCTACTCTTGGTTCTCATTAGTGTGAGAGTAGATGTGATCTAACATATATGTGATGGATGCACCAACTGACCTTTCCAAGAAGGTCAGCAATGCTATGGTGAGTGTAAAAAATACACTGGTGCCAGAATAGTTCAACATTTTGTAAAATACACCATTTCCAACTTTTTATAAGAGTGAAATGAGAAGATCGATATAAATCTTATGTCTGTGTGTTAAGTACAGAGCTGGAGTCAGGACATTGTTAGCTTAGCTTAGCATAAAGGCGGGGAAACAGCTAGCCTGACTGGAATCACAATGACAATATGATGATATTTATTAGGTATAACAGTGTACCATGTTCATTTAGTTTAGTGTGTTAGCATGCTAACATTTGGTAATTAGCGCTAAACAGATAGTTAGTTAGTTAGATAGTTAGACAGCTAAGGCTGATGGGAATGTCATTAGTTCTGCAGGTGTTTCATTTCTTTCATCTTTTTATTTACAAGGACAATGCACATTAATCAACATTTTTGTAAATGTACTAGTGTTAGCCAGCCAGCGATTTTTCACCTGTGGTCCTAGAGTATTTGGTTTTTAACTAAGTATTCGAAAAATTTGAACTTTGACCTGATGCTGGTACTAGATGAAAAGCCAGGCAATCACTTAAAGGACCAGTGTGTAAGATTTAGTGGCATCTAGCGGTGAGGTTGAAGATTGCAACCAACCGAATATCCAAATCAATTCAAGTCAAGTCAATTTCATTTATATAGCGCCAAATCATAACAGAAGGGCACTTTTCATATAGAGCAGCTCTAGACCGTACTCTTTACAATATTATTTACCCAACATTCCCCCATGAGCAAGCACGACAGTGGCAAGGAAAAACTCCCTTTTAACGGGAAGAAACCTCGAGCAGAACTGGGCTCTAGGTGGGCGGCCATCTGCCTCGACCGGTTGGGTTGAGAGAAAAAGAGGGAGGGGGAAGAGAGAGAGAGCAGGATGAAAAGAGGCATAGTACAATGCAAGTTCCATATAGAGATGTATTGTAATAATAATGGTAATAATAATAATAATATGACTAATAATAATAATTGTAGCAGTGGGTGTTGAGCAGGATCACAGGGGCAGTAGGTAGCTTGCAATGACAGATCCAGATTCCAGAGCTCCGGAGGCAGAAATAGAAAGCAACAGGAGGAGAGAGAGGAGACATGACGAAGCACACAACTACAGGAGAGAGAAGATGCAGAGTTAGTAACATGCATTAATGGTACATGAATGTGTACAGATGGAGAGGGGGAGGAGAGGGGGAGGAGAAGAGAGGAACTCTACTACTAACACTAAGCTTTATCAAAAAACAAACTTTTAAGCCTGCTCTTAAATGTAGAGAGGATGTCTACCTCCCGGAGCCAAACTGGAAGATGGTTCCACAGGAGAAGAGCCTGATAGTTGAAGGCTCTGCCTCCCATTCTACTTTTGGAGACTCTAGAAACCACAAGTAAGGCTGCATTCTGGCAGTGCAGTGTTCTAGTGGGGTAGTAGGGTACTATGAGCTCTTTAAGATATGATGGTGCCTGACCATTGAGGGCAGAATTCAGATAAAAATTCAGAGTACGGGTCAGGAGGGCGGTAAATGGTAAATGGACTGTACAGCGCCTTTCTAGTCATCCGACTACTCAAAGCGCTTTTCACACTACGAGTCAATTCACCCATTCACACACATTCATACGCTGAATGGGTACAGGGGCTACCATGCAAGGTCCCAACCTGCCCGTCAGAGGAAATCTAATCATTCACACACACTCACACACCGATGGCAGCTAGCTACCACGCAGGGTGCTGGCACAGCCGTCGGGAGCAATTTGAGGTTCAGTATCTTGCCCAAGGACACTTCGACATGTGGACTGGAGGAGCCGGGAATCGAACCCCCAATCTTCCGATTAGTAGACGACCCGCTCTACCTCCTGAGCCACAGCTGCCGTACACTTTAACAAATAGAATTGGCTGTAAAGTTTTCCAGGTTGGGTGTGAAAGACTAGGAACAAGGCTTTTGAATGAGTTATAATTAAGTTTAGGTCTAGGGTTGATTAATAGGCTTGAGTTGAAAATGGCTGCAACTCCACTTCCTTGGCCGGTGTCTTGAGGAATGTGACTATAATATAATTGGGGGGAGTGGATTCATTTAGGCTAACATATTCTTCATGACACAGCCAGGTTTCAGTAAGACAAAATAAATCAATATGATAATCTGATATTAGATCATTTTTAATACAGCTTTAGATGACAGAGGTCTAATGTTTAGAGTCCACATTTAATTCTCCTATTTTGTTGCACTATTGCAGTGGTGGTGTTAATTTTTATTAGATTTTTATGTATAACTCCTCTACTGTTTACTTTTGCTTTGATTTAAGTGGTTGGGGGTAGACAGTTTCTATGGGGTTTTGGGTGGGTAACTGCTCTAATGGAAGCACAGAGAAGCGTGTAGAACTGCAGCTCTGCCTTCTGATCCCAACTCTGGGTTGTCATGCTTTTGGTCTTATGAATTCTAGATATGAGAACTGCTTCATCCAAAGTGGGATATATACCGTCTCTCCTAATCAGACCAGGTCTTCCTGGAACGTCCACCAATTATCTACAAAGCTCAAATAATAATCTACAAATCCCAAATAATCATGGAAAATAATTAATTTGCAGGACAGCACCTCAGCAACCAGCGGTTGAATGATGACATGTGGCTATACATCTCATCACTGGTCAGATTAGGCAGGGGCCCAGAGAAAACTACGGAGTCCGACACTGTCTTTGACCGACATTGTCATCGTCAGATTCTATTACAATTCTTCTTGAGGGGGACATGAATGTTTGTACAACATTTCATGGCAACACATCCAATAGCTGTTGAGACAATTCACTCAAAACCACAAATGTCAAACTCATGGTGGCACTAGAGGAAAAGTCTTCAGGAAAAGCTTCATCCTCTGGGGACCATGAATGTTTATACCAAATTTTGCACCAATCCACCTGGCAGATATGAAATATTTCACAGGATAAGTGAAAACTTTGACCTGCTGGTATTGCTAAAGGAAAAGTCAGGAGATCACCATGTCTCTAGGATTCATCCCTTGGGGATCATGAATGTTTGTAACAAATGTATTTGCAATCTATCCATTAATAGTTGAGATATTTTAGTCTTGACCAAAATGGTGAACCAACTGACATCGCCATTCACAGAGCTATGTTGCTAGCATGGCTAAAAAAAGAACATAGTTTTAGGGAGAGTAGTGCTATTACTATTTCTAGACAATATTTCAAAATCTGGACAAATAAAACCAAACCTATCTGCATAGCTCAGTACCATGAGAGGTAAATGCGAAATGTTTCTTTTTAATTTGCTTGAACCAATCCTTCAACATTCTCACCATGGTCACAGGAATGGACAGTCTCCACTGGAAAATAATTTATTTCATCAAATTAATGAGACATGGCCTTATTGTCCTGGAATTCATTTCTAAAGGGACATGCTCTGAGGTTATCTGAAATTCACTCATTTGAAAAATTTAATGACTCCTTACATCTGGGACAGTGACATGATTTATAGTGCTTATTTTCCCACCACAATGTGCCCACTGCATCAGAATAGAAATCACACTTCATCCAGGTCTGTCCAGAGCTCCGTTCACCCCACTACTATTCATTTGCGTTCCCCATTAGTAATCCAATTATGCACACTGGCTCCTGCCACCGACGTAGCTGATCATTTTTAAATCGTATTAAGCCTTTCAACTCGTTCAATTGTTTGTTTCAAATCGGCCAGAAATGATGGTCGCGGGGAGGACAGAGGAATGACACTTTGGCTAATAACCGATGAAGGGAAAATCAACCATGAGATGCTGCTGCCTGAGCTTATAGCCTCCTCCAGTCAACTGCTGCCAGTGTTTCTCCTCAATCACAGCCTGTTCCCTGCAGGTTATACATGAGATGGCCAGTAATTGACATACTATTGTAGTGTATAGGGTCGATCTTTAAATACTTGGCTGATTTAGAGCCCTGGTGTCCTCTTGAAGGTTCAGAATCAGGCCTGGCAGGAGAGGAAGCTCTGCACTCAATTTGGGATCCGACTTTACATTCTGTAGGAGTGGAAGTCAATATTCTCAGACCTCCCTGGGGCTTTGAAAAGGGGAAATGGTGAGAAATGTTGACAAATAGATAATCAGTTAAAAGCTAGATGAAGCGAGCCTCACATGCCTCTCTGCCAGCTGAGATAAAAATCTGCAAAGTATAACTGCCGTGACAGATAAGGGGGAATCTCATCTCATCCCCGTCTTCTTTCTCACAAACCTGCCACTGGCATCCATTTTTCTCTCCCTCCCTCTCTCAGTCTCCATCGCTGTCTTTCTCTTAGGTTCTCCCTTCGAGGGAGTAGCTCTCCACCCAAAAAGTATGTGAATTGTGAATTATGTGGAACAAAGCAAATTCTTAAAAGAAAAACATTATTATTTCAAAAAACATTAAAAAAATAGTATTTCAATATGAAAACAGTCATTTTGGGTCATCATTTGAGAGGTGAAATGATTAAAGAGAATGTCCTGTTGAAGAGTCCTTGAGCAAGACACTTACAGTACACCCTTACAAGCATCAAAGGGGTTACTCTGTACTTAACCCTGACCTTTGACCTTTGTGAATCGGAAACAAACAGAGACTTCCCATACAGAGATTGATGATATTGAATTCTTTCATGTGTCATTTGGAGAGCACAATATATTAATGTGAGGCTACATATCCCTACTTCATAATAAAAAATGCTAAGAAGGTAAGGAGGTAAGAAACATAAGCATAACCAGCAGCTTTCTGACTGAAATAGACCACATATTGTACCTCACACAGCTTTTTCCCTCACCTCAGCTTGTTTGCGCAAGAAAAGGACTTTTGACACTAACAATAAATGAAGCAAATCCTTCCTATCCAACTAAAATATGGTTATCTTGACCTACTGTTAGACACAACAAGCTCAAGTTTTACTTTAAAAATGTTACAAATCTATTGCTAGTTGTACCAACAAATGTGTTTATGACATTCAAAATTGCAAAGGCATATTTTTAACAATCAATAACAAATAGTCTGGGTAAAAAGCTGACATTAATATAAAAAATAACACTAACACTGACAACCATTATCTTGGGTGGTTTTTATCCTACCCATGGGTACTGGGTATAGTTAACCCAGGATTGTGTTGGTGCTATATTGAATGATAATATTGATCAATTTTGACCCAGTAATTAAGTGTATATTACTGTACACTATGAGTACCTATATGCAAATACCCCCCACCTAATAAATCACGTATTGTCACACTGAACCTGATGACAACTGAGCTATCTCCATGACAGCTAAACAACTCCATCTGCTGAGGTAGGAAGGAGTTAAGCTTTTTTTTTGTCAAACTAATGGCATTCAGTTGGACAGAAATCCAATGTTCTTTATCCAAACACTAATCTGGGATGTCCAAGATGCCACCAAAGTACAGTTCTAGGACATATGTTTTGGTCTTGTCAGTCTCTAAACAGATTCTGAGAACATATTTTTGAGGCATTTACACACATATGTGAGAACAACAGATCGAAGGCCATCCAATTATTGCTGTTTTTGAAATGCCTCCCCCAAAAGACAAAATTGTGGCATCTCAAGCAAACGCCGTACCATTTGCCTCATTACTGGCAGGGAGATTGATTCTTCTCCAATGAATGTCGGACAATCTTCGTTCCTACCAGCGTTGGGTAGAGGAGGAGGTGCTGTCAGTGTTACTGCTGGAAAAGTTAAGATATAACAGATGCAAAAAAACCAAAGACAATCAGCGTGACATGGTCATCTTCTGTGGAATTTGTGGAAGGTCTATTCCTCTATCCCTCGCCTGTGCGAGCTGTAATATAAGCTGTCCCCAAGGTAAACTGTGATATGAGCTACTCATTATTGTGACTATAAGATAAACACCCTGTGACTAAACCATTCTCTTGTATCCCTCTTGTTTTATGAAACATGCATGTACAATTGCTATATCTACTGTACATGTACCAATATACTTCAGATCCATACTTGTATGTTTCTGCTTTCTCTTGGATTTATGTTTTTTTTTTCTTCTTTCCATTCATCTAAAACTCTTGTGTAAGACAGCGTGTCATACGCCTCCCTATGGAACCCTGGAGAGTTGTCTAGGAAGGGACAGGAGATGGGGCACGATGGATAATCCATAGACTTTACTTTGAATTGTTTTCATTGGACCTGCTCCCTACAAAAGAGGTAATCCATGAGGAAACTGTGAACAGCTTGTTCTGTAGATTATCCATAACAACAGGGACACAGGGACAAAAACAATTTGCTACTTAATTTTATTTAATGATTTTTTTCAATGTTGTGAGTACCACAATCAAAATCCCATTCACCCCTATTGTATTAGGGTGGCAGCAGAAATCTCAGAGGTTTGTGGTTGTATATTCAAATATCAAGGCAGGGGTTTGAAATTACAGATCTATAAAACATTCTTTTACACTTTCTTAAATTCAAAAGTGCAATATATTAGGCCACTACCTTTCCTCCCATATGACAACTCTTATATTTACTGTTCTCTGCAGATCCTGGATTTTGCAGTGAGTTGTGGTTTGCACCATTTTGCAGAGGACAACACAAGCTATATTAGATGGTGGCTTATGTGTTTGGGGACTGGATAGATGCTATCCTCTCTTCAAATGTATTCTCATATCAACTGGGCTATTTCTGCTGTTGTTTCCCTTTTTTGGCCAGAATGTGGAGATCTGTCTCTGGTCCCTCAGATTCGCCTTGCCCGCAGGCAGTAATAAACTACAGACATGTTTCCTCAGCTCAAACTCCACCTTCGCTGCCCTCTCTCTGCGACACAGACCATATCATTATCCTCACAAGCAACAAAAATGCCTTTGCAATCTTGGTGTTGGAGGAATTTCTCCTCCTGCTTTCTGTCAGCCAGCTCTATCAGGCATCTCTGGTCGAGACTTGCACTGAATGCACAAAATCACAAAGAAAATCCTCTCTTTTCATGAATTTGCTCATGTTTTTTGTTCCCTGTAAGGAAGATGAGAAGATGGGAAATATGTAAAGATTGACAAGGAGCTGACAATAAAGCTAGTTGAAAGTGTACATTATATACTGTGAAAGATCCCTCCGTCTAATAAGGGAATACAAACTAACCTAGTGTAGTCTTCCTCTGTTAACATGAGTTAAGTGACACAGGTAGTGAGCACAGACTACAGTGAGGATACAAGTGTTTCTGGCTGTGGTCCCAGAAAGCTATTGATCTTAGATGTTCTGTGCTATGAGTCTGTCTGCTGCCAGATTTCTGCAGTGCTTGCGTGCATGTGTTTGTCTGGCTGTGGACCAGATAAGGAAAGAGAGAGCAGAGCTTGAGACGGGGTGGTGCAGGTGACAGTGTACTGTACAGTGAGCAGTCGGAACGTGGTTATCACTGCTCTGAAGGCGTTCCTATCTCTGATTCTTTCATCCTTTGCCTCTGATTGCTCATCTGCAGGCATTAGGCACAAACAACACTAGATGGCGGTGTTTATTTCTGGTAGGGAGCTTAACTTCTCATGCACATTAATACTAAGGGAAAAAAAGTTGTGCTCTTAAATTCAGACATTGATATTCCAATGCAATAAAGCACCCACATACCATTAATTGATAAATGTGCTTGTTTAAAATGCTGTTTACTTTTAGTGTTTAAGCAGAACAATTTTTTTATGTATTGATTTTTGAATTAGTCTGTATTGGTATAAGCTTGCCAGCTTTTTTCAGTCCTTACTCATACAATGCACTATTTGAGAACAATTCTCAGTTTCCTTAATTTACCCTCTGATCATACCATTCTCAATGATGCCCTCAACAACACGAACAGCAAACCTTTCGTGAGGGTGTGACGGAGCGTCTTCCGCTGCCATTAGACCGATGGAGGAATGCAGACAGAGCTCGTCGTGCCAAGTTAAGCGAACCATCGATATGCTATTGCCTGGCAACAATGATTCGCCCGGCATAATGTGAAAATTGGATTGCAGGATTCGTGATGAGAGTCTTTCTGTTCCTGCTATCACCAAGGTGTTACTGAGCATGTTTATGCTCTCAGCATCGCCATGCTTGTTGGAACTATCAGAACAAATATAGCCATACACACTCTGCTAAGTATCAATGCACTAATTTATCCCCAAGAGGAGGGTAGGTAGGGTGTGTGTTTTGAGAATGTGTGCATGTCTATTTTCTTATGGGGGAAGCTGTTATAGAGAGGGTCAAAGAGGCATGTGTGGGTTGGATTATTGGCCAGAGTGAGACAGAGAGTCCTGCTCTTGCTCGATAAGCACCACAGCAGAACAAAATGCAATGCATAGCCCTCTATTGACAGCCACTGGACCCCTTGTTTGCCAGTAGAAGGCATTGGACCAGTCTCGGATCACTTTCCATGTATCGATCAAAGTAAATGGAGTGACTTGAGTGGAACACAGTGGCCAGACTTAATGTGATTCTGATATGTGTGTGTGTATGTGTATGTGTATATGACAGGCAGGTTGACGTGTTGCCTGGGGAGACCTCATTACACCAGACCTTTGTCCCTATGTGAGACAGGGGCCCTCGCCTTGTAGCCGTGTCTTTGATGCTGCTGTCACATCCCCAGCACAAACACGCACACATACACAAACTTTGAGAGATTGTACAATCAAGTCATCAATAAAAAAACACAGATATCTGTCATCCTGTCTACCTCAAAATGTTATCCTGGGCTTGGAAATTCGCACACAGCAACTTGTGACAAAAAGGTAGATTTGTTATCGTTCTATCCTCATCATAAAGGACAATTCCTGTCTTATTTTCGTAGTTTTAGCCATCAGCGCTATCAGTAATGAAAACATTGTACACACCAAAGTAATTGCTGAGATGTGGGAACATGGAGACAGTCATACAGGTTTTAAACCTTTAAGCAAGCGAAAAGTTTAGCCGGATGATGATGCTATTTGGACATAAAATACAACATCTCTAAGAAAAGTGAACCACTTTGACTTTGTTTTAGCTGTGTCTTAGATCTCAGCAATTAACTAGGTGAGTAAAATGTCATCACAGGGTTAGTATTACCCCATCATGTCATTATTTATCATCTGTGCTTATTGTGGGTGCATCTGTGGGCTTGCATACTGAGTAATATTGTATGTACTAAAACAAAGACACTGTCACCACATCTTAACACTTTCACACAATTGTACTGGATATAGTTCAACCTTAAATGGGTATTGAAACAGTAATAAAACTGGATCAACTATTCATCTGCAATTACTTTTCGTGCTAAAATGGTGAACAAAGTGCAAAAAGTGCAACATCTGTACACCCAAAATATGCAGATGTCGCAACAATATATATAGAGACCTCTATCTGCAGAAAGGCCAATTACAGAGCAGCAGTCAACAAATGTAGCATCAAGTGAAGAACACCACCCTAATATTACAAGCAAATGTCTAAGAACAATGCTCTGATGCTGCAAACCACTGGAATAACATGCTAACATGTCTGCATGAGATGGATTTTCCTTCCCTGCCAGTGTTGGCAGTAATAACTTCAGGTCAGTGCTATAAAGATGGTTGTACACTAACATACAACCACTCATGATCAAATAATTGTATATGGTTAGCATTGTGTTTTTCCACCAAGATAGAAAGGAATTATTGTTCTACAAGAGGATATTACCACATAATCTTACAAAGAATAGAATAAATCAAGCTCGTTTTGCAGTGAGAAATGATGGGAATCATGGGAATTGATCATTTTAAAACCTTCAACTCTATTACCATTAGAAATAATGGCTACAATGCAACAAAAATAAGACCCTGGTTGTAATAACCTGTTATCTTCTAGTATGTCACAGATAGGGACAGAGCAGGAAACACACTCACACACACGCCTTCCAATACACAGAGGCAGACGTGTACCACAACTCACACCCCCCCACAGGGAGGTGGTTATTATGAAGACAGTGATGTGGCCACACATTTCACCTCTGCCTTGTGTTATAGACAGACCGACATGGGCATGGCATCTCATTCTACCACGTCTGACCTCACGTCAGCTCCGCCATGGTGGGTGTCACCTCATTCAAAAATGAGGCGTCGCTCTCGCCGGTGGATCGCTGGCCCCTCTGCTCGGCGACAGGGCCCAAGAGCTTACCAGAGGCAGAGGTATACAAGTGATAAATCTAAAGAGGCAGTGTAGAGAGGAGAGGAGAGGGAGGGGGAAAACAGAGGGGTAGTGGAAGTAAGAAAGCAAAGGAGAAGGAGTGAGAGGGTAGGGAAGGTGAGAGACAGATGGGGGAGATTGCAGGGTGGAAGTAGGGGAAGAAGGGGTAGAAGTGATGCAGAGGAATGACGGGTGAAGAGGTGAAGGAGCGCATCAACCCCCTCTGCTTCAGCTCAGCACGATTGCAGCCTTGTTCAACCTCAGACAGCAGAAAATAGAGCGAGCCATTTATCTGTGTACAGAACTGCAGAGACCAGATGAGCAAACCTGTAAACCCTGATCTGAGGTCAGTTTTCTCTTTGAATGGCTGAGTTCAGAGGTGGGAGATTGGAAAAGCTGGTCCTTAATCCACAGTCTGACAATGTGCCGCTGCTTCAACAAATGATCAGGACAATTTGTTGAGTCATCAGGGTTTCCAAATAATGACCCAACAAATCCCAAAATGGTGACTTTTCATGGAGATCAAGCTGTAAGGGAAAATGTTCATCTTAAAAGAATGGTTGATATACCTCCTGTTTCTCTTTATAGATGAAAAATTACTGAACAAAAATGTTGAATTATTACCAGTAATTTTGGGAGGAAACCCTCCTATCAGCATTACCTGAGATGGTGGTTTTCCCACAACTACTGGATGTAAATGTTAATACACTAGAAGTGACAAACTGAAACTCATAAATATTTTATGAGCATACAAGGTGTCAAGTTGGCATTTAGCTCTTCAGCTCTTTAAACTATTTTCAGCATTTAAAAGGAAGATGTTTTCACTTTCATGTGAGAAAGTTGCATTTTTTTTCGTCTTTTCCCCTTTCAAATCTTTTGCTATAGGCTAATCATTAATCTGCTGTGTGCAGTTTGATAATGGCACATTCATGTCGTGTGAGAGTCATTGTAATTACCAGTTCTGTAAATGCTGTTACAATCCAAGTTGTACTTATGAATGGGAAACTTTTTGTTCCCCTGAAAGCTTTAATATCTTACTGCTAAACAGACATGCCTGAAAAAAACACAAAAAACATAACATGAAGGCTTCATGTTAGCTTTGGTATTAATGGTTGTTCAATTAATTAAATACTAATTTAATAGTGATATACTGACCATGCACAGTATTTTAAAACCTCACATGACCAATGATACTCACTCAGTTTTAGATAAACATTCATTGTTCATTTAGTGTTCAAATTACACTCATTAGTACAGTTTTTTTAGCTTGGTAGTATTACTTTTGATATACTTGTAGCTAACAGTTGTGGTTCTATTTTGTTTATGTTTATGGTGCTAGTACAGGTATGTTTTGGGATCAAAACAAGAACAGCTGAAAGGACGACAAAGCATAAAAGCAGAAGTGTAAGAATGGCAGCCATCCTGATATGTCCAAGGACATGAACACTTGCAGGTTGGAAACATTGGAATCTTTCCCCGTCCTACATTTCATCCCACATGACGTGAATGCAGCATGATGCAACATTTGATGTATTCTCATTGAAGTATTCTGAATTTAAATGTGTGCAAAAACTGCAAGACTGTCCTTTTTGTTCTATGCTTAAAACTCAGAAGCAAAAGCCTGACTTTGTTATAGCACCAGTGGATGGTTGATTGTACAAAGTGTCAGATTTTTGACACGGAAAACCACAGTTTGCATCCTGTTGACAACCAACAGTCATTGTTGGTTTCTTCAAAGGTAAACTACATTTTATTACAACCTGGATTTCATTTTTGTTGCTCCGGCCATTGATTTTATAGGTTGATGTACTATACTATACTATACTATACTATACTATACTATACTATACTATACTATAGAGACTGTCTTCCCAAGAAAAACTACATAATAGGTCATAATGTCAGTTGCCCAAAAATGACCTATAGTAACATTTGAGTGACAGATGCCATCTAGTAATTATGACCTGGAGCAGTAGTGCAGTCGCGATGATGTATATATAAGTTGACAAATTTCATCATTTGGAGGTGGTGGGTTGGTTGGATGGCCTAAGCCAAACTAACCCCAGACTGCTGTTCATTTCCCATTTCCAACCGAGTCGGGATAGTTTTTAAAAAACCTTAACTACGATCATCCCCTAACCTTAACCCTGTGGTTATTATTGTTGCCATGACGACAAAGGTCAACCTAACTCTAAGGAAGTAGTAACTTTAACCCACACCTCATGTTTCTCTAACCTTAACAAAGTGATTTTAACCTTTCCCTAAACCAAACCAGACCTTAACCACAGCATTGTCACATCTTAAAACATCATTATTTTTAACAGTGATTTGTAAAAGTTTTGGAAAGCACAGATAAATGATGTTGTTCTGCCGATTACTGCCGATATGGGGCACTCTATTAGAAAACGCTCCTATGTGTCATTCCGGAGTCACATGGTCAAACCATGTATTTGGTCGATTATTTTGGAGGACTTGTTGATACTATACTATATTATACTATACTATACTATACTAAATTTAATGCTGAGATCTCGGCACACGGTAACATCACTAAAGACAGGTCCAACTGGGAAAGAAATACACTCAGCCAGACTATCAGGACAGGTTTTAAACAAACTCTCAGGTTAGTCAAGCATATTTGGAAGAGAAAACAAAGGTGAACAATAAAATTATTACCCAACATCCATCATGGTTTACAACTTTGACCTACCGTACTTGCCATGGCTGTCACAATAATTGTGACTAACCCTAACCCTGTGCAATGATTATTAGCAACATTACAGGTGCACTCATTTTCAGTTTTACCTCCAAATAAAGGTCTAGCTAATCTGGCTAAACTGTTTGCTTGTTAACAACCTGTCTGACTGTTCTGTATGTTTTAGATGTCAGAACTTAACTAAACCCTAAACAGCCTGGCTCTTCGGTCATTTAGTTCTTCAGACTTGTTGTAAACTGCCTGCAGCGGCTTCGAATCAACACATTTGAACATAACCTATCATTTACAAACCTTCAAGAGAATGACATAAAATATATAATTATGGAAGTGCAACACAACCAACTGTTAATAGTCATTTATTGAATTTAAAGTGTTTTTCACTCCGACAATTTTTGTCTGAGCTTTGATTTGGAGCAATTCACAGTAGCTATAATAACAAGTTATTCAAGTTACAAAAATCTTATTTTCTGTCGACAAGTTAAACTATGAATGGAATCGTAACTTTCCTTGATGGCGTCTTTAGACAGAAATATAACAAAGACACATGAGGAATAAAACACTGGCAATTTTGAAATATTACAGCTGGAGTAAGAATATGAGCTGCTTACATTCAAGTTCTCCTAAATCTCTTAGTCTCCCACTCAATCACCCTCTCCACACACACATATTATTTCCCATCCTTTCATAAACAGCAATAAAGACAACAAATTGGGACTGTGTCAACTATGTTCATGAGAAGTTAGTGAGAGAGAGAGCAAGAGCATGAGAGAGGGAGGGAAACAAACCAATTACAGACATTGATTTACTTCAAGGCTGCCTTATAGGCGGCTTAGCTTGCCGGTCAGGTTCCAGGTAATTCAGGGGATTGCATCCATTGCCATGTACTTCAGTTATCACTGCAATCCCATCTCAGCCTCCATGAAAGAATGCGGTGAGACAGGAATATTAATAAGCAGCCGTGGCGCTCAAAGTCTGGGCTCGTAGGATCTAACATGATCCACAGTGACACCTCTTCCCTCTTTCTCGACTCCGAGGGGCCACCATTTCATGTTTCATATTCTCCTGGTGTGTGCGGCGAGTTGAATACAAAGATACCTCGTAGCATGTTCCTTTTATATCCCAGGTCTCAGATGTTTCTGGATGAAAAGCTTTCAAACATGCCACAGCACACACTTCCTCTCAATACACTTTTGATGAATGTGGCACACATTCAAATCATTCATGTGAAGGACTTTTTCTTGTTGGGCGTCTCTAATTGTCAAGACCTCATTCCCCTCTGTGTTTGACGGTTGAACGCTTCCGTTAGGAAAAGCACTATTATACAGTTTTTGTCTTTGGTTTCACACTGAGGCTGAAGGACAAGATCTGAAGGACAAGAGACAAAAGAGAGGCTTGGGTGTTCATTATGACCCCCTCCACCCCAACTAAAACACATTCAAAATGCACGGTCTCTTTCCTATTTTAGCCGTCCACTTTTTCACATTCGGCCTTAATCTTTCACGCTCGTCCTCTCACCTTTTGAATTTCTCCCCACTTTTTTCTGTCCACCACCCCCTCCTCTGACTCTTCAATCACAAGCATTTGGCTGCAGGTGGGATCAAGCCACTGCGAGATGTATGAGTGTGGAGAAAAATGGATGGCTAATTCAATCAAGTCTATTATTCCTGAGGCAGTGCCGTGTTATCAGCAGCACTGCAAAGGCGTTTTGATGCATTGCCTTCATGCTCAGCTTCGCCCCCTCCCCACTCCTACAGAAATCAAAGTTGTTGTGGTCCAGGAGGGGAGGAGACGAGCTTCACAGTCATCAGAGACCAGAGAGGGCTTGTTTCAGCGCCGTTTACCTTCACCACAAGGAAGCTGCTGTCACAGCAGTGAGAAGTCGAGTGTCAGGTGTCAACATCGAGTGAATCATATCTGCCTGTGTTTAGTTAGAAAGATCAGTTCAGTAAGCAACATTAAACTGATGTAAAACATATAACTCTTTTAATACCACAAATGAACACATGATTTTTGTCATGATAATCATTTACTGAGCCTTTTACATATTATTTTGAATGCAGATTTCAATATTACATTTAATATCTATACTTTAAAGCTGCACTAATCAAAAATATTATATGAACAATGGGTCAAATGTCTATGTATACTATGAAAGGTGTCAATTGTAGTGACGAACCCACGGAGACTCTGCAGCTCCCATCAGTTCAATGAAGCGTTTTAGTGTCTTTCAGTTGTTTTGGTTTTAAGGCTTGCAACTGTTTTTCCTTTTTTTCAGTCTTACTGCTTTCATCAACCATGTTTCCAGATGCAAGATGCAGCTGTTTTCAGTGAAAAATCTCTGATAAACCCACCGTACACTACACGTCCAGCACCAAACAGCAGACAAAGTTAGCTACTAGCTGGTGAACATATGGAGCATTTAGCAACTAAAGAGCCAGATATTTTACTCTGAAGTTGGTGGAGACCAAAACAGAGCTAAAAGAAGCGTGAATATTGAACTTACATTGCTGGCTCCAAATGACTACTAATGTTGCTCTGTATCTGCTGGATGTGTGAATAGACACATTTGCAATATGAAGGTATATCAGTGGTGTGTTTACAGCTTGCTGGCCAACTCACCCCCTCCAAAAAAAATTAACACAGCTTTAAAGGTATCACAATTTTTATCCCCACACTTTACAGTATCACAGAAATATTCTGTATCTTCTCGTTAAAAACACCTCACACATCACCATATGATGCTTTTTACTGAGTTAAACACTGTACATTTGAAAACAAGACCGCATGTTTTTATTGCAGCACCATTCCATCATACAGAAAAATTCATGCATCATTTTGTGCATGTTCCCAAAATTCAGGTAGACATACAGTATTTGGCAACTTTTGACACTTTGTGATCTCACCCAGAAATACCTGCCTTTCTCCATCGTTCAGGTGCAAAGCTGCAAACAGAAACCGCAAATATTGTGAGTCCTCTGTTAACAATATTCTTCATCTTTTTTCTTAAAAAAGGAAATCTGTTCCTGCTGTGCTGGCTCATTCACTGTGTGAAAATATTCAGTGGTACAAAACGTGTGACTTAATAATCAGTATCAAGTCACACATAAAAGAACAGGTTGGTCACCTGCTGTATGTCAAGGTTGGATTTGTCAAAGCTTTGTGTGAAGTTTTATTTTAATGTAGCCATTTTTTGATTTTAAGAACAAGTTTTGAGAAGAGAACACAATCTGGAGCATACATTGCTGTTTAACTGGAACACTGATTTGGTGTTTGTGGGCCTATTCTTTAATGATGCATCTGGAAGAAGTTAGACAAACTGTAAAATTCTGCAAATTTGAACAACATGCATGTGTATGGATGAATCCACTGCAGGGCTGATGTTAACTCTTTCCTAAAACTGGTGTTGGAGAGCTGAGTGTTGACAGATACAAATCCTTTATGAAGTCTGTAACGCTCTCATTAATTCTCAGTACAGGTCAGCTTTTTCTTACCAACAGTAATACCCTGCACTGTATGCACAGTCATTGCCTTGATAACTCATTTAGAGGTTTTACTTGCACTAAAGCTTGACTCAGACAGTCTTTAAAAAAGCCTAATTCACTCACAATGTATCCACTTGCAAAACTATGACCTTGAAGTTACTGTTTTTCTGTTGGCCAGTCCTTGTGCTTGATAGCACAGCAAAGCAAAACAAAAAAAATGAAAAGTGATTAAAAGCATACCAGACATTAAAACATTTTTGCCTTCCCTCTGAGAGTCAGGTGAGAAGACTGATATGACTCCTATGTTTATGCGTTAGGTATGGACCTGAAGCCTCACTTAACATAAAGACTGGAATCAGAAGGAAACAGCTAGCCTGGCTCTGTCCATAGTGAAAAAATACACCTACCATCACCTCTAAAACTCACCAATTAACACACTGTATCTCTGTTTCAACCATACAAAACCAAAAAAAACAAAAAACAATTTGAAGTACTGGGTGGATGCCTAAACCATTATTCTTTGAGAAATAGTTACAGCATGTCTCACTAAGTACAAACTGTCATTTTTACATTTGTGTTTGTGTATTGGTTGAACAAACAAGAACAACAATGTTAATATGTAGCCTCAGAGAAGTTAAGTGTCATATTTCACTTTGGACAGAGCCAGGCTAGCTGTTTTCCCGTACCTCCAGTTTTTATGCTAAGCTAGGCTAACCCCATCCTGACTTCAGCTCAGTACTTAATGCACAGGCATAAAAGTGATATCAATCTTCTCATCTAGCTTTTGCAAAGAAAAGTGCATACATGTATTTCCTACTATTCCACACAATTTTTTATTGTAATCAGTTCCCTGTTTGTGGTGGAACAGAACATATTACCGGCAACAGCAAATGAAAATGACAAGCTTGGATAACAGTATGTAAATGACAGCAGTATCTAGACAGTTGGGAATAAATTGACAGGAGTGAGCAATGTGAAAGAAGAGACAATATAAGTGGGAGTAAATAGATTTGGACAGGGTGAGAGCTAAGACCAAAGACAGATATAGACTGAGACAGAAAAAAAAAACAGGCAGTGAGTGAAATATAGGCTGATGGCTGTGTAAGGACAGATAGAAAATCAAAAGAACAAAAAGACTGAGATGGAATGAGCGTAGGGGTGGTGACGTGCAAGTTCATGAAGGACATGAAAAAGGAGAATGATGAAAGAGTGAGTGAGATAGAGACAGAAAAGAGACAGAGGGAGGGAGGGAGAGAGAGAACAGTAAATAGAATCTCTCTATTTAAGACCGGCTATGCGAGAAATCATTTACCCTCATGTCCAAGCTGTGTTTCATTTAGGCCATTAATCACAGTTATAATGGAGAGCTGAGCCCTGTGCTCCTACACACTCCCTCTCTCTTGACATCACACACGCACACATGCTGTATGGTGAGTACTAAGCAACAACCCTAATGGCCTCTTGGGAGGGAACTAAACATTATTGAAAGCAAAGCTAATTTTACAAAACTAACTGGTTGCCAAAAAGCATCCTTGTCCCCCCCTGTGTGTGTGTGAATCAGGGCATGAGATAGAGGGAATTGTACAGATGGATTTTTGTCTGGTTTTTGTGTAAAAAAAAACTGCTGCAGGGCTATTTCATTTTATTCAGAGAGTGTATCTGAAACACAGCTGTTGATTTCATGATTGGCTTTGAAAGTTGATGCCTTTCACGAATTTTGTTACATTGTTATATCAGGAAAGTATTCCTGTTAGGATTTTTGTTTCTCAGTTATATTTATAGTGAAAATGAAATTACACTTCCCCTCACTTTTTGTCAAAGGAAATCTCCAACTATTGTGCATATTTTTCCATTTTTTCAAAGAGGATGAAACTGTTGATTGGGCATAATTGTAGAAAATGCAACTTAAGCTTCAAGCCTCTGGGTAGGCATTTTCTGTGATTGGTTGAGTGACAGCTGAGAGCCAGTGTTGTTGTTCAGGAAGTAAAAATCCCATTCATCTTTTCCATAGACTTTAGCTTGGTTCGGCATGACACTCTCCTGGTTAAATCGTCACTACAAAAGATGAACAACTGTGTCAGAAAATACCTGGTTATTTGATAAAAGTTACAACTCCCAAGGTGCATTTTGGCAAGAAACATCCAATCTCCAAACTTAAAATTATGTTATGTGCATGGCTAATGGTGGGCAGAAGCTGCAGATTACAATGTTCAGAAAACTGCAGTTTGCTGTTTTCTATTGCTTTTCTATTTTGGATCAATTTTGGATGATTTCAGAAACTATGGCAATGTGTTTTGTTCTCAACAGCAATAACAAAGGGTTTGGAATTAGCTTCTGGCCTGATTTGCACCTCTGACTGGCTTCTTCTCCATAGTAACAGTGACAAAGGCTCATGGGTACAACATCTCTAACATCTCTGATATGAGTCTCTCCTTTAAGATGAAATATCTGTGCTGAGTAAGGATCTTAGCTTTTCTCCAACTAACAATATTGACCCATTTAAGCTAAAAGTTGATGCATTCGATTTTTTTCAGACAGCTGCATCTCAAACACTTTTTCTCTACCAGGTCAAGTGTCCTATCTAGCTATGTTGGTAGTAGGGACTTAAACTTTGATACTAACATCAATAGAGTAACAACTCCTTTTAAAAAGAAATCTTCATTCTTGCCTTCATCTAATCTGAATCCCACCATACTCACCTATAGCAAAATAGTGGAAAAAGATTTAGCTGAAATATACCAGATTTCGCATGCTGTTAAAAGGAATTGAAATGAATCTGGATTAAAAGCTGGAATCTAGGAAAGAGATCATCATTCAGCCAGCTGATAAAGGCGGGTCAGTTGTGGTTATAGGTTTTGAGCAATACGATTCTAGAGAAGTCAATTATCTGAGGCAGAGCGCTATACACTTCTGAAGTCAAACCCTACTGACAACTTTAAGAATCAAATTTATGAATATATTGACTCTGCTTTCAAAAGGGGTTGGATAACAGAAAAAGAAAAAGACTTCCTGCTTGTTGAGTGCCCTATATGTCCTGTCTTTTATGGCCTGCCCAAAGTACCTAAATCTACTATCAATCTCCCCTTCGGCCTGAATGTGGCAAGTATTGGTGGTCTTACTGAGCCTCTGTCACAGTCACTAAGAAATTTGTTTCAAGCCTCCCTTCTTTTCTTGGGGACACTGTTGATGTCCTAAATAGTATTAAAGAGACTTTTATCCTGGTAACTTTTGATGTGCAGAGCCTGTATACATGCATACCTCATAAAATAGGCCTTGATGCTCTCACCCGTTAACTCAAACAAACATCCAGATGGGATTTTGTCTCCTTATGAATTCCTACGTACACTGTCAGAAATGATTCTCACCATGAACGTCTTTAAGTATTAAGATTCCTATTACCTCCCCAATCCCGTGGCACAGCTATGGGCCGTGCTTTTGCCTCCTCCTATGCTTGTCTTTTTATGGGTTTATGGGAAGAGAAATTCATTCATAACCCTCTCCAAAACACATTTTTGTCCAAGACTGCTTTGTGGAAAAGATACATTGAGGATATTGTGGTCATATGGAAAGGTGATAGAGGAGAGCTGTCTGATTTTCTGAAATATATAAATTCTACTACTAACTATCTTTCTTTCATACAACAGCATGAAACCTTTGTCCACTTTCTTGACCTAGACTTTCTAGACACCAATCAACCTTTCTGAAATAACATCAATGATTTCTTCAT
Organism: Scomberomorus guttatus; assembly: GCA_038419695.1. Classification (NCBI taxonomy): domain Eukaryota; kingdom Metazoa; phylum Chordata; class Actinopteri; order Scombriformes; family Scombridae; genus Scomberomorus; species Scomberomorus guttatus. The sequence continues at coordinate 21,742,513 of CM076465.1, read as the reverse complement.
CTAAATCATCAACCTGTCTCTTAGACCCCATCCCAGGGAGGGTGCTTAAGGAAGTCTTACCCTTAGTTAGCACTTCTTTACTAGATATGATCAATCTGTCTTTAGTAACAGGTTATGTACCACAGTCCTTTAAAGTAGCTGTAATTAAACCTCTTCTTATATAACCTACTCTTGAATCAGGTGTTTTAGCCAACTATGGCTTTATATCTAACCTTCCCTTTCTCTGTTAGATCCTTGAGAAAGCAGTCGCCAATCAGTTGTGTGACTTTCTATATAACAATAGTTTATTTGAGGATTTTCAGTCAGGATTTAGAGTGCACCATAGCACAGAGACAGCACTGGTAAGTTACAAATGACCTCCTAATTGCATCAGACAAAAGACTTCTCTCTGTACTCGTCTTGTTAAATCTTAGTGCTGCATTTGACACCATTGACCATCACATCCTATTACAGAGACTGGAACGTTTAATTGGCATTAAAGGAACTGCATTAAACTGGTTTAAGTCCTATTTATCAGATCGATTTCAGTTTGTACACGTTAAAGATTAATCCTCCATGCAAGCAAAGGTTAGACGCGGAGTTCCACAAGGTTCTGTGCTTGGACCAATACTTTTAACCTTATATATGCTCCCCATTGTTATGCTGATGATACCCAATTATATTTATCAATGAAGCCAGATGAATTAAATCAGTTAACTGAACTTCAAGCATACCTTAAGGACATAAAGACCTGGATGACCTCCAATTTTCTTCAACTAAATTTAGACAAAACTGAAGTTATTGTGCTTGGCCCTAAACACCTTAGAAACACATTATCTAATGATATAGCTAGTCTGGATGGTATTGCCCTGGCCTCCAGCACCACTGAAAGGAATCTGGGATTTATCTTTGATCAGGATATATCCTTTAACTCCCACATAAAGCAAATTTCCAGGACTGAATAGAATCCAGAATAGAAAAAAAAACTTTCCCAGAACGCAGGCTTACTTGTGGTTCCTAGAGTCTCCAAAAGTAGAATTATCAGGCTCCTCTCCTATGGAACCATCTTCCAGTTTTGGTCCAGGAGGCAGACACCCTCTCTACGTTTAAGAGTCGGCTTAAAACTTTCCTTTTTGATAAAGCTTATAGTTATGCTGCTGTAGGCCTAGACTGCCGGGGAACTTTCCATTATGCACTGAGCTCCGCTCTCCTCTTCCCCCTCTCTATCTGTACACATTCTTGTCCCATTAATACATGTTACTATCTTGGTATCTTCTCTGTAGTTTTGTGCCTTCTTGTCTCACAGGAGACCTTCAGATGCGGGCTGACTGCTGTCCAGTGTGACGCCCACTGCTACTGCTATTATTATTAGCCATATTTCTATTATTATGATTGTTGTTATTGTTATTATTGTTGTTGCTGTGCTTCTCTGTGTGTCTCTCTCTCACCTTTCCTCCTCCCTCTTTATCTCTCAACCCAACTGGTCAAGGCAGATAGCTGCTCAAGGTTTTTTTCCTGTTAGATCCTTGAGAAAGCAGTCGCCAATGTGAAAAGTGCCCTGAGATAACTTCTGTTGTGATTTGGCACAATATACATAAAATTGACTTGACTTGACACTTTACAGGGGAAACAACATTACTATTGAGACTACAATTTATTGTAAACCCTTAAGCAGAAACACACTTCTCAAGGCTGAGAGTAACCATCCAAAGCAGCTGCAGTACTGTTATAGATTTCCAGTCTAAAGCTGTCGAAATGAAAGAGCATTTCCAACATAGGGGGTACCCTACATCATATATCTCTTTGGCCTATCAGAGGGCCCTACATACAGAGAGGGAATCCGTTAGTTAAGAAAACTAGAGCTACCACTATTTCCCCATGGATTACTTTTTCTACTTAGTACTCTCCTCTGGCAGCCAGGGTCAAAAATATTATTCTTAAAGATTGGAATGTCCTCAAGAGTGACCCACCCCTAAATAATAACTGCTCTGTGCCTCCCCTGATCACGTTTAAATGTTGCCGCAATCTGAGAGATAGACTGGTTCCTTCTGACGCTAAAAAAACACCTTACAATGTCTCCTGGCTGCTTAACCATCCTACAGGCTTTTTTTTGCTGTGGCCACTGTGCACAATGTTCTAACTCGCTGGACACCAAGTACTTCATTTAGTCCTTCATTAACTGGAGGAGCACATATGTTGTCTATATGCTGAAATGCCCCTGTGGTCTGTTGGACAAACAAGAAGAGCTTTAAAGACTCACATATCTGAACATAAGATTGCAACATGTACACAAAACATGGACTATGCTATTGCTTGACATTATGCACAGGCTAACCACAGCTCTGCAGCATCATTAAAGCTCTGGGGAATAGAAAAACACTCTCCTAGTGGTGTTGACACCATCAACTCACTGCTCTGCAGAGAGGCACGTTGGATTTACACTCTGAACATGGTGGAGCCTTTTGGCATAAATGAGGAGCTGAATTTGTCATGTTTGCTCTGAGTTGTCATACTTGATGGATATTTGTATTTGTAGTTTTTGTACTTTTATCTTTGTAACTTTTAGAGAGATTTGTGTTCTCTTGTTTCTGACATAGTGTTAGCCCTTTGGCATAAATGAAGAACTAAATATGTCATGTTTCCTCTAATTTGTCATATTTGACGAATACTTGTACTTTTTGTACTTTTATCCTTGTAACTTTAGGACAGGTATATGTTATTTTGTTTCTGACATGGCACTTGGACACTAACTATGGCAACTCCCACCCTTGGAATCATTATCCAATAGATTTGAAATCCTGTTCAACCAAGTATCTAATGACAACTGTACAACACTTGGTCTAGGATGATTACATATGTTGTTTGCCTCACGTTTTTGTCCAATTTGACTCTGATGAAGACACAGTAGTGTCAAAATGTTAGTCTGTTTGCACAATTAAAGGCTGTGAATTAATTGGTGTGTTCGAGTCCCTTTTGTTCTCTGAAAGGCTCATTGGTATTGTAGTATTTTGAGCCGCCCGCCATGCCAAAATGATGGACAAAACATGATTTCTCAGAAATGAAGTTGAAAAAATGTAAACTGATGACTATAATTTAAACCTATAGGTTTGTCACATTATCCAGGATAGTCCTGTGTTTCTTTGTTAAAGTCTCCCTCCACTCAAAATACGTTTTTCTTCTTGTTCCTACAGTTGGATATTTGAGCCTCACTGTGTAGAATGATGTATGTGCAGAGTTTGACACCAGAAGGCTGTTTTCACATTAATCTGCTTTGGAAAGTTTCTCTGAGCTCATTGAAAATCTAATTTTAAGTTGTAGGCTTACGAGTATGATTTGTGACATCACAATTAGTTTGGAAGCCAATCTTGATTCAGTATTCAACTTACACAAGTGTGATGTGGAAACTTGAAGCCTCCAGTGCACAAACACTGAGAATGGACTTTACAGTGAAGTAGGAGACATTCTGTGTCCAGCAGTTCAACTTTTGATGAAATATATTTGCATATTTATAGATTCTGGAATTTTCAATGAAGGAGAAGGAGGAGATGCATTTTAATGTGGAAATTATACTTTTTTTGGTGGAAAAACCATATCAGACACACATTCTTGTTCCAAGCGGAGTATTTTTATATGTCTTAATACATTACTGGAGGGGATCTTTAAGTAATATTGAGGATATTGTTGAAAGAAAAACTAAAATGGGAATACATAATTAGAACCAACCTTCCACTGGCTAATGTCTCTTTTTCATGTGTTTTTCATTTAGCTGCTTCAGTTTCCGTTTCAGTTTCTGACCTGTGTTTACTGAGAAATGGACAGAGCCATTGTTAATGTTATCAGTAACATCTGTGCTTTTCCTACTATGACAAGTGAGAATGTCTGCTGTGAAAAAGGCCTACTGAAGTGATATTTGCATGTTAAGTGTTTTCATTGCCTGCCCACACAGCTATTGCACCAATCAAACTATAGTACTGACACTGTCAGTCAGTACCAAAAAATCACACCCAATATAGGGAGAGCTATCTCCCTATATTCAAACATAAATGATATTTCAGTTTCCTCTTTTTGGCACAAATAAGTACATACGTCAAAACAAACACCTAAGATAACTGATTACTAAGCAAAAATAAATTTTAATTTCAGTTCGACCTTAATGGATGGGGCTGATTAATCATCTCCTTCAAAACAGAAGTTTGGGTAAGGCCATTGTTTTTCTCATAAATATGAAGGATTTCTTGGTCTGTGGGGCAAAATATAAGTGTTGCCCTTAAGAAATGCCTGGAGTCTGTCCTCGTCTGGTGATGTCACCTCCTTCTCCCCAGAACGCCTTCATCAGCAAGGTCAGGAGGCTCTCAGCGTGGGGCTCCACTGTAGCAACGCTAATGCAGTCAGCTGGAGATAATAGGGAGTTTTTGGGAAGTGGACCTTCAGCGTGACCCAGGAGAGGAGGTAGAAAAGCTGACTAAATTATTCATCAGCCGTCACTGATCCCAATCAAAAAAATAAATAAATATGCGATGAGTCCCATGCAAATGAAGATGAATGTTTTTGCCTGTTAAGGCCCTGGATTCTGTGAAGGCCCGGAGTGAAAAGCATGAACAAATCAAAGAATGCACGCACACCTACCACCTTAGGAACTCCTTTAAACAGATATCAAAGCAGAAAATCTGTCATTTTCACTCTTTCATCGCTCCGTTTCACCGTATGTTATCCCACATTGTGTATAAGAGCTGCAACAGACAACCTCTCTGTGATGAGACATTATCTCTGTGCCAAAATGTGTGGGTGTGCTTCACATTCTTATATACAGTACAGTCAGAAGCATCTTCAGGACGCCATTAGGAACGCATACACAATGCAGTGAACAATTGTGTGCTCAGGAGCACATGTGCATTATACAAATTTTTAGTTGGTGGGTTTGTTTATTGAGACTGCCTCCCTCCTGTCCAGCGTAGGTTGCATTAATAATTCATCAATTTTACTGTATTTTGAGTGCCCTTTATATATTTATATTGTGTTTGCCAGCATGATGTTAGGGAGTAAAAAGTTTGTGGCCCATTTTCGTGCTGCAAAAAGGCCACCAAGTGCTTTTCCATCCTATCAGACATTATTGTTTGTCAGCCTGCTTTGAAAAGGGGTTTTGTTATTATCCATTAGTGTATTTTGTACCCTGCAGCTTTTACAGTGAAAACCCCTCAGTACCCCCGCTGCGGTGCACATAACCCACATGCATGCACAGAAGTAGGCATACATACACCCCCGTGCCCAGCCCATCCCCCCCAGCTCACAGACACACTCAGTGGGGGGAAATAGGTAGGAGGTCAGGCTCAGAAAGGATGCAAGCCGATGTTAGTTACTATGGTAGCCAGTCAGACCCTGCTTCCCTGAAAGTACAGCTTAGAGGGTGGCATCACTGTCAGTAAATAGATTTCTTCAACGGAACACCACTTTACCAGAGCGTGTCGGCGGCTTATCAGATCCACACAACTAACACTGAATGATCAAATGTGTTGCACAAAAATCAAATGGTTTGCATCCTACACAGTGTCAGCAGATTGCAGAGTTGTTATTTCTATCTTGGTGAGGCCACCTGGTAAGTGGTGAAATATGGGACAGGTCATCCAGTGAGCTAGCAATCGCCTGGGGGTTTGCAAGTAATGCACAGTACACACTTCATTGCTTTATCCAAACTGACAGTCTGTCTGCTAGTCTGATCATTTAAGCAGGCTTCAAGACTCATCATAACTATTTCATATATGATCTTCTTTTTGCTTAAAGGGTTTGTTCACTCAAATTACAAAAATACTGTTTTCTTACTTGGTGTCAAACCATGCAAATAGTCTTAGTTTTATATGGCCAGATTTTGAGATAGAAACTATTTCCTCAATAGAGACTAGATCTAAAGAAAACTGTTGACAGTGTGTTTTGTTGATTATTCAGAGTAACAGAGACACTGTTTGTAAAAAAAGTTACTGCTGATGATCTGTTAATGCTGTGAGTACCACAAATGGAATTCCATTGACCTATATTGTATTGAGGAGATATCTTGATTTTACCTGTGTACACGTAGACAAGCGGTTGTGTCACGAGTGGAATTGTTCACATAACTTGTGTGCTGGTTACCTGGAGTGTTTAAATGTATATCCACTAGGGGACAGATCAGGGCTGAATCCTCCAAGGCCAGCACAGGCACCAATTCTGTGAACACCCACATGAATATCATCACAAATGGTAATGTTGTCCAATAAAGAAAAATGTCAAATGTCAATGTCAAAGCTGAGTTTTCACTGTGAGCTAAACCTTGTGTCAATGACCAATCTGTGGTTTCATACAGTTAGACTGTTTGACAGTCTGTCTGTTAATAACTAAACTTTTTGAAAACATATATATTTTTTAATAAAAACAGACACAGGTAGAAGCTGTAGTGACAGCAACACCAGCACATAATATCAATCCAAGCATGTGTGGGCTTGTATTTGTTTGTATACCTGTCTGCATGTATATTTTGGTGAAACACACAAACTTCATTTTTTGTGCTAAATATATTCTTTGATATTGATATATTGCAACACATGCTGCTATATTGTTAAAGTTGGGATCATGGCAGTAAAAGCAGCAACACCATCAGTTTCTCTTTAAAACCTTCTGCCATTGTTGTTGTTGTTGTTGTTTTGAGTCTACTACTGACCTTACTTTATATCTCGACACACTCCCCCCACCATTCAATTACATCTTGCAGATGTTTATTCTTAAAAAACGAACAACCAACCCTCTAAAGCAGGATACCTAAGATAGCAATCATGCCTATATCAGCGCTCTAAGATTTTGAAAAAAGCAGCTGATGTAAACTTGGGCATGAATTGAGCCAGTGAATCAAACTTGAATGAATGAATAATTACAAGCCCAGACCATGGCTGGAAATTAGGGCTGTGTTAGCTCTGAGCATGTTTGGAGCAGTTTATTCAGCATCTGCAGTGAGTGTTTACTCTTTCAGTTTGATTCCGTTTTGGTCAGGTGAGAACAATTTCAATTGGAATCAAATTGATTGGAATCAGATTTGTTTCGATTTTCTCATCACAACATCTCAACAGGTTACAGGTGAGCTAAATTCTTTCCAATAAACAAATAGCTACTTCTGTAATCATATGACATTTGTTTGCAAGCCATGGCTCTTTACCTTATACAAACCAGATCCAAAAATACAATAAAGTTAAATAAACTTTAACAACTCCTCTGTTGTTAAGGACCAAAGAAAACCATTGCTAGGCCTGATTGCACCCTAAAATGCATATTCATGGTGTTTCTCTTGCAAAGGCAGCCCTAGTACAAGCTAGTTTTTACTTCTCTTCACAAGACACCATTTGACATTGTCTAAGAACAAAAGTATATTTCTTGGAGACCAGTACTTTAACTGAAGCACTTATCTGTAAGCTTTGTTGCAGGTTGGAATGACTCAGAAACGACCACAAAGGCCCTTGAGACACACTACAAACTCAGACCCACAAAGAAAGGCCCTTTAAAGTGGTTGTGCTGCGCTTCCATCCTGCTCTAAGCTGTTAGAGGCTTCCCTATGAGTCACCTGAACACCTCTATTTATCACTGTCTCACTGTTGCAGCAAAGTCATTCCTCAGCTGGGACAGGAGGATATGTGAGAAATGTTTTCTGAGACTTGGGAAAGCAGTAGGCTGCTGTCTAACCTTACCCTGTCCATGTGATGTTTGTGAGTGGACCCTTAGCAGTAGGTCGAGCCATGCCTCTTGTCTCTCTTCAGTGTTAACATGCCACTCATCCTCACATGATGCAAACTGGAAAACATCAATGATGAAATGCAACACATTTTTTTGGCACAGCTTTAACCACACTCGCAGAGTGGCTCTAGGGATGGCAATGTCAGTCTGTCTCTGTGTAAATGCTGATCCACCACTTTGAAATATCCCCATGAGAATAAATGAATAAATACACAATAAATATATAAAAAAATGAGAACTGGCAAAAAACACTTTTGCAAATCTAGAAGGGAAAGAGGCTTGGTATTTTCAAATTTTTTATCATGTTATTGGGCTTCAAACATTAGGATTATGACATACTGACTAGATGACACAGCAACTCCGCCAATCTGGCTTGAAATGGAACAGGAGGCATATCAACCTTACTCTATAGGTGCCATCCCTTTGTCACCTTACACCACTGAAAAATCTTTATATAATCGTAATGTATTGATTCACAGTACCCTGCGCATTTGGAAACAAATTAGATCACATTTTAACCTGAAACCCATATTTTATGCTTTACCTATTGCTGGAAACCCTAATTTTGCACCATCTAATATAAATAATACTTTTAAACTCTGAAAAAAGGCAGGCATCCATACAAAAGGAGACTTGTACATTGAAGGCACCTTTGCTTCTTTTACACAAATACAGAGTAAATATAAATTACCAGGAAGCAAGTTCTTTAGATATCTGCAAATAAGAAACTATGTAAGACAACACCTGTGAAATTTTGAGAGTTTTAGAGGCTCCAGTCTTGATGGATGCCTCTGACCTTCATCATGCTCAAAAAAATCTATTTTTATACAGTATATATGAAACATTACAATCTATCAACTCAGTTGATTCTACTTTAATAAAACGATAATGGGAGGAAGAAATGGGCATTGAGTTCTCGGACACTCTGTGGGAAAGAAGCTTGGAGCACACCCATTGATGTTCTAATAGTGCACGGCACTGTTTAATCCAATTTAAAATTCTACACTGCCTTCATTATTCTAAAGAGAGGTTACATAGAATATATCCTGAGATTTCCCCAACATGTGACAGATGCCTTTCAGCAGACGTCACACTGCTCCACAGCTTCGCTCTAAATTAATATCTGAAATACTTCAAATCCAGTTAGAACCACATCCACTCACTATTATTCTATGAACTTCTGATGACGCTATAAAATTAAGCACTGCCCAGCAATGTTTCCTATCCTATAGTTTAATCATTGCAAAGAAGTTGCTTTGGAAAAAGAAAGAAGTCCCCACTACAAAGTTGTGGCTTAGTGACCTCACAAACACACTCCATTTAGAAAGAATAAGGTACACTCTTATAGAGAAGCTCCCACATTTTGACAAGGTTTGGTCACCTCTCACTCATTGTCTTGGGGGGGGGGGGCTTCTATTTATTTTCCTTCTCTCTTGTACTTCGTACCTTGTATTTTATTATATGCATATGTTGCTTTTTGCTTTTGTTCTTGTTTTTTTAAAATATCTTAAGCTATCACTTTTATTTTACATACATATGTTCAAAGAAAACAAAAATTGTGATCTAATTGTATGTACAGTGGGGGAAATAAATATTCAACATGTCAACTTGTTAAGCACCACTGGGGCCATTATCCACAAGTGTAAGAAGCATCACTCCACCATCAACTGGCCACGCACAGGAGCTCCTCGCAAGATTGCTGAGCCCAAGATCCAAGGACCACTCAAAAAGAGCTCCAGAATGACCTGGAAGAAGCGGGTACAAATATCACAGAGAAAACAATAGGCAATGTGCTCCACCGCCACGGTCCTCATGCATGATCACTCTGCAAGACTCCATTACTGAAAAAAAGACATGTTGAAGCTCATTTGAAGTTTGCTACACAACATTTGGAGAAGCCTGTAGATTACTGGAAGAATGTGGTGTGGTCAGACGAGACAAAAATTTAAATTTTTTGCAATAACACTACGCGCCATGTTTGGAGGAGAAATGACTCTGCATATGACCCTAAAAATACCATACCTACAGTGAAGTTCAGAGGAAGCATTATGGTATGGGGCTGTTTCTCTTCTCATGGTACCAGCAGAATCCAAATTGTCGAAGGGAAAATGAATGGAGCCATGTATCGGGATATTCTTGAGAAGAATCTGTTGCCATCCACCAGGATAATGAGGTTGAGACGCAGCTGGACCTTCCAACAGGACACTAATCCAAAACATACTGCAAAGGAGACTCTCAACTGGTTCCAGAGAAAGATAAAGGTGTTGGAATGGCCCAATCAATCACCTGACTCGAACCCAATAGAACATTTATGGAAGGAACTGAAGGGCCCCACAGAATCTTCAACATTTGAAGACTGTCTGCTTAGAAGAATGGACCGAAATCCCCCCTGAACACTGTAAGAGATTAGTTTCTTCATACAGGAAGCAATAAGTATTAACTACATTTCAGTTAGCATGTTCAATACTTTTTTCCTGTGTCATTCCAATTGAATGCAAATAACTGTGTTGCCTTATTGAGTTACTACTAATGTCTGGTCTTAATTGCATGTGAATAGCTGCACTGGAAATATGTTTACTGAAAAAAATGTTAGCGTGTTGAATACTTATTTCCCCCACTGTATATTTATACAGATTTATGGGCTCATGTATGTGTATATATGTCAACATGCTCAAATAAAAGAAGAGAATATATAAAAGAGTGATGTATATTCAAAGTATATTCAAAGTGAATCATTGTGCGATTACATAAATCAGTATTTGTTTATCATTTTATATCATTTCTAATGACTTATGAACTCTAATAACTTTAGTAATTAATCCCCTGGGGTTTCATATACTGCTACCTATAGGTCCAAATTCCAACTATATTTATTTTGACCAACACTCCATGACAGATAGCTCCAAACCTAACGACTTAATTCTCTTTGAAATTAGCTGAAATGGTATTACTAATATGCTAATAGTAAAATTTAGCATGCCAATCACTAACACTATATATGTTGTAACCCATAGATTGGTTAAAAAGCACATTATCATGTAAAATGTGGCATAATAGCATGTAAGCATTTTGATATATTAAAGGTTGGCGTACTAACCAGCTACTATAGCATGGTAAACATTTGGCTACTAAATGTTAAAATGGTAACTGTGAGTTTAGTGTAATGGTAACATTAGCATGCAACCAATAGCTGTTACCACGCATGTGCTAACAGCTGATGTTGTGGTCATCAAAATACCTGCACCCATTGTTTTTTATGTACGCTCACATGCCAACAGCATCTTGATGTGCATTACAGGATGTTCAGACCGACATCAGCTCTGTGGGAAAAAAAGCAGCCCTTTCATTCATTTGAATGGGGGAAGTGCATTGGTGCAGTTGGGGTGCCACTGCAGAAGACTTGGCAAAACACCACAGTGGTTGTCTGGCAAATAAGTTTAACTAAGCTCAACTTCTGCTGTGACGCAACATAACATCATCATCAGCAAGGCACTGTGTTGACCAATCACATATGCAAGCACACATTTCTGGTGGACTAAATTTGTAATGTGAAAACCGTATGTGACAAAAGATGAAACAGCTGCTGCCACGATAACTTTCCAGAGTTGTAAAATGCGGTGCAGTGTTTTGGCGTCTGATAAGCCTTTAAATTAATTAACCTGTAGCTCAAACTTGACATCCTGGATTATGTTTCATTGTCTCACTGCTACCTGAAACAACATGCCCCCACCACCGCAGGATGATTTTGGTCTGAACACCGCCTTATTGTGGGTGGATGGGTGTCTCATTAGGATACTCCACTGCCTTCCAGCGTTGATGCACATCAGGTCTACAGAAAAGCAACGACTTAATCACAATTTTATCACATTCACATAATTTTATCTAGCCAGGGTGTGCTGGCACTTACACAATGCAATTAATAAGTCATAAAGACCCTATTTACACCTATTAGCATTAATGTGTCCTATCTGGACACATTATGTGGATAATGACATCTAATCCACGGGCCTTTCTCATTCACTCTTTTGGCTGCATTGTGATTGCTGTCGCAATTGTCGATAAACATGGTGTATCCTGGGTCAAAGAAGGCAATGCAGGTATGCCCCAGTAGCCTACTGGCTAAGATGCATGCCACATAATTGCAACATCCATGGTTTGAATCCAGCAGCTGGCCTTTGTTACATGTCGTTGCCCATCTCTCTCTCCTCTTATTCCTTGTCATCTCTCTACTGTCACTACAATAAAAGGCATAAAATGAAGAATGCCATGGAGGGGCATCATTCATTTTTTGTGAGGAAAGACTTGATAGCTACTGTTACTTGTACTTTTTTGCCGGACAGCATAGCAAGAAGAGGCAGAGTTTGGTGAACATTCAACTTTCTGGACTGATTCTTTTTTCTTAAGAATCTGGTCAAGTTGTACAGATTGCATTTATACCTAGATGAGATCAGATCACAATGCTAACTAGACTACCTCTAGAAGTGATCTCCCCGATTTGATTTCATACCTTTTCATACCTTTGTATGCATTTACACCTGTGTTAACATGCATTTTTCCTTACGCTGATAAGATATCCAGATACAGATTGAATGTCAATGCAAGGTGTAAATGAGCTACAAACTGTGTCTTATTTACCTAACTTGTTTTATTATTTGTATGGACACTGCTGGGAAATCCCCTCTATGCATACAAAAAAGAGAGGGAGGAATGGGTTTCAAAAAGGTCCCGAAGCTGCTTTTTGCCACAGGTTGCCCTTTTGAGTTAAAAGAGAAAGATGGACTTTGTTTGTTCAATTTTTACAAATTCAAACAGCTAAGCATTTCTCAGTGGGACAGACACTAAACTCTAAACTTGCCTGGTGCCACTTTAAAAAAAAACACCGCATTAATGTTGAGAGAGGTAAACTCTTTTAGATGCACAGTCAACTTTGTGTTCTCTTTTTTTCAGTGACACTCTGGTCTTTATCTTCAAAAAGTGTATCAAAGGCGACATGTAGTAAAGGGAATTTATCACTTCTGTTTCCCAAAAGGCCCCTGGACAGCAACAATACCATCCCAGAATTACATTCAGCCTTGTCACTTACCGGTGAATGAAACAGGAAGTGTATGTGTGTGTGTGTGGTTGGCAGCAAACTGGAAACACCAGCAAGAGGATCAGGGATACATGAAAATAGATTAAAGGGATTCATCCAGTTATCAAGCCACTGCAGACAATCTCTGCTAAGTGATAGCAGGGCCATTCAAAAAGGAGGACTACACCAGCCCCCCTCAATCTGCTCTCCACTGCTTCTGTGTGTGAGCCGCACTTGGGCTCTACAACCATAACTATAGATTTAATTAAACTGGGAAGAGGATTACTGATGAAATGCTGCAGTTTAGCAGTGTCGATGTGTGTAGGCTTACTCTGTTTCACTTTGAGCACTCTGAAAAATGTGATAGCTTTCAGTATGGACTTTCATTCTGGTTACTGTGATGTAGTCTGCCAATACTGTAGACCCTCTACTTGATGGAACTTGAGCATGTAATTGTAACTGTGCGTAACAGTGGCATTGACCACACTGCTGACAGTTGGCCTCCTTTTGTGATTTTTTGTTCATATTCTGTACAAAAAAACCAAAACATTTTTCTATTACATTTTATATAGAAAGCGGTGGATGCAGTAGCATAATCTTGTCTGCTATCTCCAGCTTTAAGAGAATAGTTTAACATCTTTATTCTGCCCTCACAGATGTCACAGTGCTTTGCTAGACAGATAGCAAACACAAAAACTCAGTAGACTGCATGAGAGTGTGATTTTACTGAAGCTTTAACTTCTAAAACTGCGAGCACAAAACACAAGACTACAATGTTACACAGTTATAAGGAAATATATTAGAACCATCTCAACATTATGGTTAGTCAGCCTATGTTATTTCCATCCTCCTTTTTTTTTTACAGGTTTTTCTGTAACACTTTACAATAAGGGTTAGGTAAAACTTAATGAGCATTAACTCCATGGTCTTCATGTAAAGGTCTGCTTGTTCCTTTATCTTCATGTAGACATTCCTTAACTTATAGCCTAACCTATAAATTATTGTGCAAGATTTACTTGACCACAATTGACCATTTATTAATGGTCTTTGTGACCCTTATTGTAAAGTTGAAAACATGTATCCCTTAAGTAACACTTCATAAATGCAGAGTGCTGAATAAGCATTACTTAACCTTAATTAATCATGTATTAATGCTCTTTGTGACACTTGTAAATCACTATCAGACAGCTATTAATCATGAGTAAAACATTTGTCAACATCTGTTATCAACATGATTCATTCCAAATTTAAAAAGATGAAGACTTTATGTTACATGTTAAAAAAAATGCAATTATTTTATTTAGAAAATTCAACAATTTCAGCAATAATAATTTAACAATTTTTTTGAAAGGAATAATGAAAAAGTCATTGAAAGTGAGAAAGTCATTTAGAAAACTAAACTTTGAACTAAAATTGAAGAGCCACCAAGAGGATTTAACCATAAAAAACATGATCTTTAAAAATGGGGACTAATTAACTTAGTCCAACATGAACACCAAAATAGTCTTACAATGACAGTTTGTATGTGTATACATGTATACACTTCCAACATGCACAGTAAAACACTGCTCTCTCTCTTTTACATGAATGAAAGCAGTGAAGTTAAAAAGGTGTGAAATCTACAACACTTTTTAAACTGTTCCTGGATCTTGAACGCAGCAATGCAGTTGATCTTTGAAGCATAATCAAATAAAGGCACACACAGTGATGTGTTTCTTTCCTATTCAATTTAACAATTTTCTTTGAAAGGAATAAGTGATTAAAAGTGAAAAAGTTATTTAGAAAACTAAATTTTTAACTAAAATTGAAGAGCCTCCAAGAGGATTTAACCATGAAAAAACATGATCTCTAAAAATGGCGACTAATTAACTTGGTCCAACATGAACACCAAAAACAAATGCCTGACAAATGCTTTTTTATGGGCAGAAGCTCTTTATTCTCCTTTATCTGCCTTATGGTGTCTGAGGTTGCTTCGTCGGCCTTGACAGCTTCCTTGAATCGGTTTGCAATGCCCCCTTCTCCTGTTGAACAAGCTGTGCATATTTTTCCGGAGCAGCAATTGCTTTGTAGTTGGAGAGAGAGTTGGAGGGGGTTCTTACATGCGGTACCTATGCCTAATGTTCTTAATTAGTCTCCCAAAAGGACCACCTTTATGGCAGTTTGCTAGCCAGTACGTAGGTCTACTCAATTACTGAGAGATGCTCTTTTAGTAGGGCCTCTGACTTGTTCCCTCTCAATCACCATATCATCCCCTTGTATATGGCCCATGCTCTCTCCAGGTTCTGTGTGTGGCTGCCTGTTACTGGGTCAACAAACCACCGGCTGTGGTAGACAGGAAAGTGTGTGTATCCATGATTGGTAAGTACACCTCTGTAGGCCTGCCATTCATCACAGAGGATGGTGCTTCTGGAACGCATATGGTGCACAATTAGTGGGAGAAGATGATGTCTGGACCTATGATAATAGATTAAACAGTGTTGTTACTTTGCTAGGCACTGGTGTCAAAGACGGATGTTTTGAAAACAAGTAAAAAAGTGGAGAAAAGTGCTTACCACTGATAAGCCAGTAAATGATTTCTTGTGACAAAATTGCATTAATTTATGTTACATATGTTATATGGTAAAGACATCGTTTTTTATTTAGTGGAATATGTTCTATTTTTTTGAATGACTGCGTCCAAACCTCTCCTTCAGTGAGTGATACAGTATTTTTTACATGTATATTGTCATTTATCTTGTTCTATATATGGCACTTATACAATATATGTTCACCCATTTCAACTGTTAAGGATGCGTTGTAATACATTCATGTAATATTGTTATTAGTTTCAAAAGATGTATGTTTGGAAAATAAGTGAAAAAGAGTTAGCCAATTACTGACAAGATAGTTTGGCAAATGTACATCGATGTAATAAATTGCATCTAATGAAGTAACTCACTACTTGAGTAGTTTTCTGATGAGATACTATTTTATTCTTACTCAAGTAGTACTTCTACTTCTACTTGGGTCAATATAATTATAAAATAACAATACTTTTACTTTAGCACCATTTTTGTTTATTCTACCCACCACTGCTAATATCAATAGCCGTGCTAATATCATAGACTGTATATAAAGATGGATATCATGACAGCTCCCCAAAAGTGAAGCCAAAACATCTTGATCGCCCCCTGGTGGCTGGCTGCAGTATAGGTCATAGGTCCTGTCCCCTCCATGTTAGCAGATTGGACAAATAAAAAATCAAAGTACACAAATAAATTTTTTTAGGTAGTTTTTATCACGCTGATGCTTGTTCAAGTGCTAATTTTTCTGATAAGTTTGTTTTTAATTAGTTATTTGATGATATAGATAGGGGTTGTGACATCATGATTGACAGACAGCTGCTCCCTCTGTCAGGCAGTGGGACGTGTAGTAGCTAAGCTAAGCTACCAGTTACATTAAATTGAAGCTATCCCCCAGAGAAATGTAGCAAGCTAAGCTACAGCAACATGATAAAAGTAGTTTGCTACATCGAAACTACTTTTTAAATTTTTTTATGGTGTTAATATTATGATTATGATTATGATTATTAATGTTATTATTGTATTTTATATGACTGGCAGTTTAAAAAGTGGTATTTTTATTAGGCCACTCTGTAATAGTAGCTATATCTACATACATTTCTAGCAAATAATTTTGACTAATCACCATATTTTGGTTTTGTAGTGACTTGCATTTTTGTTGTACGTTATTGGTCAATGTTAAAAACTACAAAAGTAATATTTCAGAGGAATCTAAACCTTTCCCCTGTTCCCTCATTTACCACCCATCTCTTCCCTCCTATATGTTTGTTTATTTGTTTTAGTTTGTATTTTGCAAGTCAAATGGCTACTTGTGTGATGTATTTGCATTCACTGCAGTCACAGTACCTGTTAAGACTAAGAGTGTGGAGGTTTATCAGAGCTCACTGGGTTACTGTTGATTAATAAGGACCTCTCGTCATTCACACAAATACAAATACTGTAAATGGCACAATCGCTGCTATGATTTGTTGAAGTAAGAGTTGAAGCAACCAAACAGTGTTACAGTCATAGTGAAATGACAGTAAAACACTCACATTCAGGAGCTGAGAGGAGAAATACAAAGCAATTAAATCAAGTTATCCAGAAGTAAGTTGCTTTAATTAAGGCTACATAAAAGAGACATAAAGGTTTCCGTACGATAACATCTTTTAAGAATGGAACATATTTCTCAAAATCTTTGATTTAATTTGATAATGGATATGATATTTAATATTTATCTTGACAGTGTCAGTGAGATATGCAATATTAGTCTCCCATCAAGAACAGATTAATTGTTAATATTTGGTGATAACCATCTGTGGCGGTTCTGTCCTTTAGTGTTTGTATATTCATATTAATATTCACGCTAAATTGTACTTATAAACTTCAACTTCTTCTTGTCTGTTGATTATTGTCGGCAGCCTATAGGCACAAGTCAAGGCTAAGTCAAAGTGAATTAATTTTGGAATATGTTCTGTCTTAATTGTAGGTGATCAGGCTGCAGTGGCCCCAACAGTGACTGTGGTCAAAGCAGAACTTGCCAAAGCCAAATTAGAAATGAACATGTATAAGTTGATGGCTCAGAGCCTGGAGAAGAAGGCAGAAGCTTTGACAAAGGAAAGAGACTTCCTTAGGACTCAACTTTCTGATGGTGAGTGAAGTTACAGATAGTGAACCCATTTTGTTTTGCTTTATGCATCATTATTATGTGCTTTGCAATTTAAGATACATGTCCATTCCTGTAAGTTTAAATTGGAACTACTCCCATTTTCAGAATTCATATATGTTATTCATATTGTGTAAGACAGTCCAAAAATGTCAGTGGATATAGACAACTTTTTCCCAAATCCAAACAGTAGAGTGTTAAAACTCAAATTTGTAATGTAATGAGGTACAAAGTCTGGAGCTGCTCCATAAACAATGAATTGGGAGAGATGTTATAGATGACAGTGAGAGCAGCCAGGGGAATGTTCTGAGTATATGTGTATATTTACTGTTTCAGAACTTAGAACCCTACTATAGAATAAAGCTCATTTCGATGTAAAAAAGGAAATAAACATTTTGTGGGTCCTTAAAGTCAAGTCAAACTTGATTTATACAGCACATTTTCACAAGTGCAGAAGATACATATGCATTTACAGGTGTTAGTGCAGTTATACAAGAATCTGTGCAGCATATACACATTTCAAGATATACAAAACACACACACACGTGTACACACACACACACACACACACACACACACACACACTGAGAACTTAGCCATAGACTGTTGTGAAAAGTGAGGTTTTTAACTCCTATTCATTGTCAATGGAACAGCTCCAGACTTTATACCTGATGACATTAGAAGTTTGAGTCTTTCTTCTCTGATTTCTGGTTTTGGGAGAGAGTAGCTCATGTTCACAAATATTGATTGAACTTTCCTAGGCCCTGCAAATAACAAATTGAAATTCTTGATTTGGTTGTTGTTCCCATTTAACGCTCCATGCAACACATGTAATGTCAATTAAAGGTGCATCCAGTGATATTTTCATCTGTTCAGTGGTCATATACAAGTCAGTCCACAGAAAATCTGCAGATTTAGGAGTTTAACAGGCAAAACTTTTATGAGTGTGTTTTTCAGGCGGGAAAGGAAATTAAAATCTGATTATTTATATGGTAATTGCACATCAGTCCGATTGACCAACACATTACTTAAAATGAGTAAAATCTTACTTCATTGTAGAGCTGGGCTTGTCCTGCTCTCTCTCTCTCACACACACAACGGACCCGTTTATGAATAGCTCCTCCCTTGAACATGTAGTCACACACACAATAGACCTGTCTGTGAATACGCTTACGCTTGGAAATGCCTGTTACCTCACGGCTGCCTCACTGAAGTGCAGCAACTCACATGTGTGATGCTGTCCACACAGACAGTGTCATCAGCAGAGCATTGTCACCGTCTATTTTGCCAAGTACCTCATGTCTATGGAGCAGCTTCAGACCTTAAACCTTATCACATCACAAATTTGAGTTTTAGCACTCTAGTTTTTGGATTTGGCAGAGTTGTTTGCTTCCACTAATATTTTTAGACTGTCTTACACCATAGGAATGCCATAATGTTAGCAGAGCAGAGCAGTGAACTCGCATGCTGTGCATGGAGCAGACGACCATATAAAGAAATCCGTCATGAGCCGACATCAGCTCGGGTTGAAAGTAGAAAAAACTGTTGGAAACTAAGCGTTCAGAGCAGAGTGAAGCCGGTGCTTTTTGCTCACAGGGATTACTTCTACGTATGTTTATCTCACTATTTGACACTGGCCATGTTTAATATGAACATCTGACATTGTCAAATTATATATATGACTGAAAATAAGGAAAAGCATAATAGGTCCCCTTTAAACAGTTTAGATTTAGTATGACAAAAAAACTGAAAGTCCAATTATGCTTATGTCTTATTCTGCAGGTGGAGTTTGTTGATTATTGAAAATATAGTTTTAAGACCTTTAGTGTTGATATTGTAATTATATGGTACAATTTCCTGAATTAATGTGTGTTTGTGAAATAAAATTAGTTGAAATAAAATGATCACAAATTAGGGCCAGGTAGTAGGCAGAGAGTGCAATAAAGAGGGGGTCAATGGGGGCCCAAAACTCATTTTTGGCCCAGGGCCCCCCTAGTGGGATAATCTTGCCATGATTATTATAATTTTTACCAGAAGTAACTTTGTCACAGAAGCAAAATAGCAAATTTTAGAGCACTGTGGGTCAGATCAGAGCATGGGCAGAATAAATAGCCTGGAGTGCTTCCTAGTGCTTTCATCCCAGCACTTTAACAGAACTGAGACATTATCACCAGATGTGTCACACAGACATCTACATGAGGACTCAGTCCCTCACGGTCTACAATTATGAAGCTTGGATCATGCATTTGAATGCTCCCCTTCCTCCATGTAAAACCTCTTTCCCCGTCTGCTTTTCTCTCCAAGTCGACACGTCACAGGGACTCCTTGGCAACCAAATCAGCTCTCTCTCTGTGTTTCATTCATATTTTTCCTGTGACCCAATTTTCCCTGGTTTAGGCAGCATGAAAAGATGAGGCACAAAGGCAATTTTTCACAGGGCTTAAAGCCTTTTTCATATGAGACAAATTGTGCAAATGGAAAAGGGTCACAAAATTGCTGTAATGTAATCACTGCTGCCATGTGAATTAAGCCCAGTTGTATCACACAATCATGTAAGACCTGATTATGGTAATCCACAGTGGCTGTATTTCTCAGGTATTGTATCCTACTGTATGTACAGTCGCATTTACTCTGGTTAAATGACTCACTGGGAAAACAAGTGACCTGCAAATTCCAGCTGTGGAAAGAATAAAGTTTACAAAGTCAGAAATTGTTGCCATATGCATATCAAAACAAGAAAGGAAAAGATATAATGTATACTTATACTGATCCAAATGCACTTCGCAAAGGGAAAAGTTTGCTAAACAGATGGGCAGATAGCAGTGTGTTTTTCAAGCATTTTATCACACTGATTGTAGATTCATTTGAACTCGCTCCTGAGACCTCGATTAATGATCTGTGTACCTATTGAAATCAGCCTGGAGGATATTGAAGCATGTCTCAGATAAACTAAGGAGAGCTTGACTTCCAAGAGAAGCTTTTGGATCCTATCCAGGTGAGCTTACTTCACTTTGTGGCTCAGTTGGCTGGAGAATTAAAATGAGGCCTCTCTTGCTTTGGCCTATGGCCCTGAAACAAAATGATTATTCCTCACATATCAGCTAATGACTTTGGCACATCAGCATATCCTGCTCCCTAACACATATCAATTAGTTGGGACTGCATGAATGCCTGAAACACTTATGTGGGCAGAGTGCTGACACCAGCAATGTGACCAAGTCATCCTTGCTTGACTCTTAAGTAGTTGTGATAACTCTAGTTTCAATCCAAAGTCAAAAGGTCCCAATTTAGAGAGCCAAAACAAGTCCAGCCGCAAGAAAACTTAATTAGTCAAAAATAATTACCAGTCCAGCACTATGACAGTCACATGTAGTCAGCTATATGCATAAATAGAAGTAATTGGGAAGAAGAGTAAATGTTTTGCTTTGCTGTGTGGAAAAAAAATCAATTTCTACTTTGGGGGATTTTCATGCTTTCAGATCAGTTGAAGAAGGAAAGGAAAGAAAAAAGGAAAGAAATCTGCAAAGTAGGAGATGAAAGGAAGGATGGAATGGAGGTAAAAAAGAAGAAATGGAAAGGAAAGGAGGAATTATGGAAAGAGGGACAGAATGAAGTAAGTAAAAGGGAGTACATATCTTTAGATTTCTGTTTTTTTTTCTTAAAGTAGAACAAAACACAAGTGACACATAGCAGATATGTATGTTGTAGCAACCTAAATACATAGAATTTCCTGTGGTTGTTTTAAAATTTAGTCAATTGCAGAATGTAAATACATTGAATGATTATTGCTAAAAAAACAAACAAACAAACCCCAAAACAAAACAAAAAAAACGCTGACCATAATTAGCACAAAAATGTGGATGGTTCTTTTTCTTCTATAAGTAGCCATCTTGCAGTAATGCCTGTCATCAGCCATGACAGGCACTGTGTTTCCTTACATGTTCACTGTACTTGTTTGTACATTCTCTTTTCCCCTCATCAGTCCAGCCACCATATGCTGCCTGCCCTCCACTGGTGCCCTTAATTCCTAATGACAAGAACAGGAAGGTTAAAAGCAGCAAGAGTGAAGACAAGTGACAAGAGTCGGCACAGACCTGAGAGTGGCAACCAGATTTTAAAGAGGCCGGTCTTGCTCTAGTCTCTATCTATTAGAAGACATGAGAAAAACCTTTTTTTCTGGCCTGAAATGGTTCAGGTTGCTGGTAGCAACTGATAGGGTAATAACTACTAGATGGAAACATGTTAAAAATATCCCTCTAAATGGGTCAAATGTGTTCTGAAACTAGTAATAAATGTTGAATAATGTCATCACATTGCATGATGGCATTAATAATTGTATATTATGTCACAGGAATAAAATATATTTATATTTATATTTTTGTACAGAAAAATGTAATGTTTTTTTTTAGATGTATACCCCTTTAAATTTATATTTATATCCCAATTTATCCCAGTTATTTACATGCTTCTATTACATAATGTTTTATTTTCTACATTCCATATTTTATTTGTTGCACTGTGATCTGCAAGTTGTTATGACAGTAAGTGAGATGAGTCAAATGAAAAAAAAGGCTTCACCTCTTGGCAGAAAGAATGTAAATTAGTGTACAGTTACAATTTAACAGTATATGAAAAATAATGCAAACACCATCAGAAAAACTGTGTTAGGCTGTATTCAGACCAAATCAGGTGTTGTGACGAAAATGTCAGTCCTCCCATTCATTTGAATGGGGGTAGTGCAGCAGTGCTGCAGTGGCCTGCGGTGAGAAAGTTGATCCAGAGTCAACTTTTGGGAAATGCAACCCAACATCATGCTGCGGTGGCTAATCACAGCCAGCGATCAGACTGATCAGAGCTAAACCCTGCCATGAGGGAATACAAAGACATTACTAGGAGGAGGGGAGGATATATCTCTTTGTTTGATAACGTTAAAAGTAAAGTTAGACTTTGCTGTTGGCTTCCCGACTCATTTTAAAAAAGACAAGAGAGAGAGAGAGAGAGAGAGCTAAATGAAGAGAGGGAGCGGTGGTAGCAAGAAAGCTGGTGAATCTGATCAATAAAACGTTATTTTCTGATTGTTTCACAGCGGTTACATTCTAGAGCACTAACATGCCCACACCCCCACACACCTCTGCTAACCTTGCGGCGGTGCGCCACAGTGCCTGATCTGGTCTGAATATGGCCTTAAATCGAAAGCCTGGTTCCAAATCTCTGAATTATCCACCACTCACATCTACAGTTTGTTCAGCAGTTCAGATAGGTCTGGATTTGTGGATGGAGAAACAATTGATCAATCCAGGATTAAAGGTGCCATTAAGCTTCAAACTAAAATTTTAACTTTATGAAACCAATCTGACAAACATGCCTACTCTATACAGCAACTGGCAAGATGTTAGGAAGTGTGAAAGTAAGCAGGAGTAAACTGCTCCAGCTCTGACTGTCTGAAAGGATGCGCCGTTACCCTTATTTATAAGAGTCACTGCATCTTACCCTTCTCTGTGATGGCAGCCCTTGACCTTATGGTGGTGCTAGATGAAACATTAGGGGATCAAAGTGACTACAATTCATCCTGGCGGGGGGAGGAGGGGGGTGATGAAACGCCTATATGACCGTCAGCTCAGCGTTTCATCTTCTCCTGTGCAGAAGACAATTTTTCCTTTGCCAACTCTGTAGCGGAGTAGAGTCGCTGCCTGAAACCATTTACATAATCAAATTCTGAGGTGGCTCAGCCTCTTTCCAGTCATTTTGCAGAGCAGCTAATGGCCCGCGCACAGTATGACCAAAAAACAATTCGTTTGGACTAAATCCCGTACTCTCCTGTGTTAACTCTCTTGCTGCCAGCAATAACCATGGTAACCCATTCTCCCAATCAGCACTCATTTGCACACAGTATGCACGCACCAACAACTTTAGTGTTTTGGTAGAAACGTGTACTTGACATATTTTAGTACCTGTTTTGCCCTGACCAATCACTAGTCACTCACTACTGATTGGTCAGGGCAAAGCAAAACAAAACAGTCTCCCAAACAGAAACTGGCTGACATGAATAACAGGTTAACCAATTAACAAGTTAGCACACTTCACACCCTGCCATTATAGACTTTGGCAACAGCCTACAGGTGACCAGCAGTCGGGGTAACCGGCAGTCAAAACCACTTTCTTCTTTGGACTTAAACATGTCTTAAAATGACACCTGAGTGGTTTGGCAGTGGGAGGTAGCGCACTGAATGGTGAAAGAGAGCGAGAATGACAGCAAGAAGAAGTAGGGAAGGTAATGAAAATGAAGAGAGCCAGACAAAAAGAGAGCAAGGGAGACAGAACAGAGGGAGTAAGCAGGAAGAACTCATGCCAATATCTGGATGGCCTGTCAGCTGGACAGAAGCAAAGCTGTAGGGCTGGTAGTCATTTCATCACTGTGCTCAGAGGCTGATGAAAACAAGCAGTAACAAACAGTTGAAAGTCTAGCATCTTGGAAACAAACCACAGGTAGTCCCTTTGTTTTTGGACACTTACATGCAATTTCTTCCAGTCTTTGCGCTGTTGGTGTTGTGAGCCTGCAGTAAAAATTGAGAGTTTTAAGAGCTTGAAATTGGTCCGAAATCTCACAGGCATCATTGTGCTGGCCATCAGAGTAATAGACTGTCTGGATGCATTATCTGGTTGCATTATCTCTCTCTGGCTGCGGCCAGAGCTTGGATGGGATCCCAGGGAAAAGTGATTGAAAAGCAGGAGGAATCAGGCATGGGGCGAGTGAGCAGAACCAGTAATGTATGATAAAATACAGCAGTTTCACCAGACAAGTCAGGAGGAAGTCAAGAGGTGAGCACAGGAAAGAGATTCTTTGTAATTATGTGAAGAAAATGGAAAGAGTAAGAGAGGGAACACATAAAATGATTTAGGATGATGGAACAAGCTATTTGTATACAGTTTGTGATGGTGTCTGTGGCAGAGCACCTCTCTCAATACAAATACATCCAGCTTTAACAGTCAGGCTAACATCCGCGCAGCCCACTTCTACACAAACATACACACATGTCATGTCCCTTGTTGAACTTTTTAAATCCGAAAACTAGAAGCCACTCCCAGACAACACCCCTGTTGTGAATAAGTTGCAGAGCTTTATAATAACCTGTGTCTGCAACAGTGGAAGTAATAGGACCGTGCCTATGGACTGAGACAAGCAGCCATTTTATAATGAGGGATGGAATCACTCAGCCATACAGCACCACTCTTCCTGTTAGGATCCTTAAATTAAAGAAGCAAACGATGCGTGCAGCAAATTCTCACCCCTAAATCTCCAGGGCTACCTTCCTTTGAGTGGAATCTAACTCCACTTTCTACCAGCTCAACTCTCATCTGGTCCACTGAATCAGCTCTGCTCTCTGAAAAGGGAAACAACCTGCTGTCTTCAGTGTATCACTGAATTGGAGCTGTATTTATCTATGGGCCATTTTCATCAATGTGGGAAAGCAGTTACTTGTGCATTTCATCACTCTGAAATCTATGGCACTTACCGCAGCCTTTCTTCAAACTCTGGAGTGTTTACCCCTTTGCTTTAGATTGTTGGGCTTGTTAAGAATGTGGCAAGTCGATTTCGGATGCCACCAAACACTTAAACTGAGATGCCTGTAAAATTAAAGAAGATTGTGACCACCTTTCAAGTTAGCTGAAGAGAAGATGATTAGTTAGGATGTCTGAGTTTCAGCTCAGTCATCTAAAGGTCTCAAAGGACGACAGAGCTGAAACTAAAAGCAAAACATGCTTAGAGCCACTGTGTGTTGAATTTTGATTTATAGAATCTTTAAAATGATGACAATGGCATAAGTTTTGTTAAATAAAATTGTAGTGACAAATCGATGCTGGTGTTGCTTTTAGCCCATTCACATCAATGTACTCAGTGCTTAGAAATTTGCTTAGAAATTTTCAAGTTCTACAAATAGAGGATTTAAAGGACAACTCAGGTTTCTTACATTTTGGGTTTTAATTTTTGTAGGTTTGTCTAGCGTTTCTATTGTTCACTGTAGTAGTGTACTTCACCACTGTGATTGCTGAAATATTGAAATGCAATGACATTGGGCCAGACAGGGCAAGAAACAAGCGTTCAGACAAATCAAACATGTTCTGTACAAACCCTCAATGAACCAAACTTATTTTGAATAGAAAACCAAAGTGAACCCAAACTGACTATTTTAAACATCCGTCACAGTTTACAGGCTGATGTTTAGTTCAACTTAACCAACTGTACTTACCATAGTTGTGTGCACACCAGTGGTGGCTGCTGATTATTTACCTGGATTGAGCTACAGGCACTGAGGGATTCGGCTTACACACAAGCATTGTTGTCTTGCTTGGTGCACTAAGCTTTGACTCCAGCTATAGAAGACATGTTACATTTACTCAACAACTGAATCAGAAAAGCAAACACACTCCAAACTCCTTGGCTACTTACTTAATCTAAGTCTCTTCTCAGCAAGTAGAAGGATCCTCTAGCAAACAAAACAAATGTTGGGCTTTAAATTCAAACATTTAAATTTGATTTAAAGAGTGTCTTATTTAAAGTCTTTGCTTCTCTACAGTTTTTGATGTCGCGAGAAATACAATACAGAGACAGCCTGTGGGCTCTTGATCGGCAAATCAGCCAATCACTCATCAAACACATTGTTTGATAAATTTTATGGTGCTGTCTTCTGCACCCATTTTACACCCACTTACTTGTATTGGATAGAGGCAGGTTCAGGAAAAAGCTAGTACTTAAAGCTTCCCTCCAGTCAAAAATGTGTTTTTCTACTTGTTCCTACAGTTGAATGTCTGAGCTTCTCTGTGCAGAATGATGTATGTGCAGAGTTTGTTTTCACATTCATCTGCTTAAAGTGGAAAGTTTCTCTGTGCTCTTTTAAAATTTGATTTTAAGGGGCGGGCCTATGAGCATGATTTGTGACATCACAACTAGTTTGGAAGCCAATCCTGGTCCAATATTCAACTTACACAAGTGTGATGTGGAAACTAGAAGCCTCCAGTGCACAAACACTGAGAATGGACTTTACAGTGAAGTAGGAGACATTTTGTATCAGCAGTTAAACTTTTAAAATGAAATATGTTTCCATATTCATATATTCTGGACTTTTTAATGATGGAGAAGGAGGAGATGCCATTTTAAGGATTTTAACAAGATAATAAGATACTTTTCTTGAAAAACCATATCAGACACATATTACTGTTTTCAAGCAGAGTATTTTTAGACATCTTAATACACGTCTGGAGAGGATCTTTAATTATTTCATAGCTGGGATGGCGGCCATTAGAAAATAATACAAATAGATTAGCAATAGTTTTGCAGTTAATACTGTTATATACTGTTAATTAAGATTAATTATATACTGTTCACCTTAAGTAATATCAAAATGCTTAAAAAGTAAAAGCTTATTTGCTAATTTCAATTAAGCTTTGTTTTGGGTGCACTCACTTTCTGTTTTACTTCCAAATAAAGTGGTTTAGATAAACTAGTTTTACTGTCTGTTTAGAACCTATATGATCATCTGAATGATAGATTTCTTGCCCTGTCAGACTTTGTTTTAGCTTTGTTGCTGCATTCCTACATTTTGCTATTACTTTGGTGAGTACAATAGAAACAATAGCCAAACCTAAAAGAAAAACATCCAAGTTGAAATAAACCAAAATTCTCCTTTAAATTAAAGTTAAAGAAGACTAACAGCTGGGACACACAACCTGCGTGAGAGCAGTGTGTGTGCATCGTGGAACCTCTTGCTTTTCATGTTGGTGCCCATGTTAACAGATCAGAGCAGCCACACAGCCCACGTGAGCCGCGCATCTCATGTGCGTCTCATGAGCAGCTTCTGTGGTGCGTCATTTAGAGATTTGGGGTCTCATCTATTTTTTCTGTGTGACGTGTGCAGATCTCAGCAAAGATAGACTGTGAAAATGATCTGTTGACAGTCACACTATAGTTTCAATGTATATATCGGTAGAATATGTCACAGATACTGCGCAGTGCACACCGGGGGGAGGGAGCCTCTCTGGCGGGGAACTCTCAGAGTGGAGAGTCGGTGACACACAGAGCTTCTTTTCTCAACTCCTGCTTGCTTCCTGTTTAAACCAGGACTCCTACCTGCTTCCATGCAGAGATTTGGTGTTATTTTCCATATTTGTTGTCAGTTTCCCTATTGTCAGTTAGTTTGGAGGTTTGTTTGTTGGAGTGTGTTTGGCTCGTTTGGGGAACTTGGTGTAGTCTGGAGGGAGGATTTTCTTCACTTGGAGCAGTGACAGCAGGGGTTTAACTTGTGCAATAATCAGTATAATCGATTAAAAAAACCTGTCCTGTGTGAGGAGTGTATGTGGCTGACACAGAGTAGCTCCAACAAGACCCCATCATGCCTGTCAGAAAGAAAACCACTTTCACCTCACATATTATTTATTTATTTTTCACAATTGAGCACACGCTTCTTAACCTTTTACTGTCTAAACTAAATATAAATTAAATTTATAATGAAATGATATGAAACATTCTATTATTGATGGCCATTATCAAAGTCAGGGCTGGCAGTAGCAGCGCTGCAGCAGCAACAGCAACGGCAACTGAACACCAACTGAATACCCCTCCCCTCACCCTCTCCTTCCAAGTGTGTAGGAGAACCTATGGTGGCCACGAAACTTGCGAAAAATGTGAAAGGCCCTCTCTAGAGCCAGTGTTTGGTTTGTCCGTTCTGGGCTACTGTAGAAACATGGTGGTGCAACATGGCGGCCTCTGTAGAAGAGGACCCGCTCTCTATGTAGATATAAAGGCTCATTCTAAGGTAACGAAAACACAACGATTCTTATTTTCAGGTGATTATACACTAATTAAAACATACCTGCTAGATGCCACTAAATTCTACACACTGGACCTTTACGCAGGTATAATGTTTACCATGTTCACCAACTTAGTTTAGTGTGTTACCATGCTAACACCGAGCTAGCATCCTAGTATGGGACAAATTGTATTGGAGAAATTGACATTTTAATCTGATGATAGAATTACACAAAAAGTTGAGGGATCATCATCATCATCATCATCATCGTCATCATCATCATCATCCTGAGTCAAACAAGGGTGTCTGTACCAAATTTGATGGCAATCCATCTACTAGTTGTTGAAACATTTCACTCATTTCACTCATGGTGGCGCTGGAGGAAAAGTCATTTATCATCTGGAAACCATGAATGAAAATTTATGACAGTTGTTTCTGTTTTCCCAATGACATGGGATGTGGTGTAGTTCTACCTTATGACAAGTAATTTTTTTACTAACATGCAGTTTCGACATTCCAAGGGATGTTGTTGGTCATGGACACCATGTAGCCACAGCACTGCTCACCCTCTGTTTATAGCCAGCCGGTCCTCATCCTTGGAAAGCCTTCAATAACTTTTGCACACTTGGGCTCAAGAAATCTTTAATCCAGTTGGTCTAGCTGACCTTCATCAAGGCATGCAGTGCAGCATGTTCACACCTAAGTGAACCCACATGTGAAGAAGTTTGATTCCTCCACTTGTATTTATTTTGGCCTCTGGGCACCTCACTAAAGAGAGGAGCGGAGACATGCTGAGTGTGGAATCTATCCAGCATAAAAGGAATCAGCCGAAGGCAAACTGCAGTCTGGGCCGATGCTCAGACTCAGCTATAGCCTCATGCAGCTAAAACTTCATGTTTTCTTAACTGGTATAAACTCAAGAGAGGGTCAATTACTGCAGAAGGCGCAGAAGCCTTCCTAAGCCAAAGCTACAGGAGCATGAATTAGATTTGATATGATGTGTTTTTACAATCACTAAGTAGCAAAGCTGATCAATAAATGAGCTCCTGATTAATTCATGTGACTATTGTTTAGCAGGCATGATTGTAATTGGGTAGAGTGAACTGTGAAAGTGCAACAAAGTCAACTTTTTCCACTCTGGTTCAGAGTAAAGAGAACAAATTGTAGGTGCGATGCACTTTGACTTTCAGGATTTTGCACCTTGACCTGCACTCAATTCACTGTCCTTGCACCTTGCAATAACAGGAAAAAGCCTCTCTCTTCCACCCCTTACCCAAACACCCAAGTGCCTCTGTTCCAAGTTGAGCGGGATAAATCTTCAGGCGGGTAGACTAATAGAAAATCTCTCAGCCATGCATCATAAACTTTGAAGGCTCAAACTAGGGAGAATGAAAATAAATGAGGTATAAACACACACTGGGTGAATGTGTGCTTTCGAATCAGTGTAAACACTAGTTATTCATTATCAAATGGGCAGTTTAATTGGTGGCAGGATATACACCAGCAACCCGGCTCATATGAAAAATCATATGACAGTTTTGACAGGGGGTAGACTCCTCCGCGATTTCTTTTGAGGAATGAGTTTCAAGTTTATAAACTAAATATAAGTAAAATCATATATGATTAGAATCGTAAACCAGGAGTCAAACTGCCAGCAGGAGCTTGCAAACCGGCTGGCGTGCGTACATATGGATTATAAGGAATTTGCATCTGTTAATTATGCTTGTCAGAAATTATATAAATAACAATTGGCTATTGCTGCAGTTGAAACTAATTATCCACATTCTTTATTAAGCACTGTTTGGTAATCCCTCTAAAGATTCTCTGCGGTGGCATCTTTCCAATACCCGCCCCTGCAGTCAGCCAGTCACGAGAGAAAGGCAATTGTTTTGCATGTATACTTCATCAAATCCTGATTGTCCAAGTCAGCTTGGCCAGATACTCCATCTACTTTATGTCTGCGGAGTTTAGTCCAAGACGGGCCTTGGAGAGATTCCCCGCAGAGACACAGATCTCACAGATCTACAGTGTAAGTACTCACCTCCCTTTGGAAATTTTCATGTTTTATTGTTTAATAACATTGAATCAAATGTGGCTTTTATGACTCTGATCAACAGGAAAAAGACAAAATGGAAATACATCTCTACAAAGTGATATAAATCAGTTCGAAATATAACAAGTATTATGTGTATAAGTATTCACCCCCTTTAATAGGACACACCTAAATCATCACTGGTGCAGCCAGCTGGTTTTAGAAGTCACATAATTAGTTAAATGGAGATCAGCTGTGTGTGTTGTCAAATGACTTCAGTTGATTGTAATATAAATACACCTGTATCTGCAAGGTCAGATGTTTGCTGAGGAAACAAACAACTCTGTAAAAAAGGAGATTGAAAATCACACATCAGGGGATTAATACAAAAACATTTCCAAGTGACTGAACATCTTTTGGAGTTCAGTTAAATCAATCACTAAGAAACGGAAATATTATTGAACAGCTGTAAATCAGCCTCGAGCAGGCTGTCCTCAACAACTGAGTGAGTATGCAAGAAGGAGACTAGTGAGGGAGGACACCAAGAAATCTATGACAACTTTAATGGAGTCCTAAGCTTCTGAGGCTCAGATTGGAGAAACTGTGCAGACAACAATAGTTGGACGGGTGCAGCTTTATGGGACAAAGGCAAAGAGAAAGATACTCAATGGCAATGGCAATAGGGATGGCAATGTCAGTCTGATGGTTGGTTGGTCAGTTGCGTCACCACTGTGGTCTGAAATATCTCAACAACTTTTCCTATATCTCAACTTGAGGGACTGGCACAAAATTTGGTACAGATATTCATGATTCCCAGACGATGTATCCTAACGACTTTGGTGATGCCCTGACCTCTCATGTAGCCCCATTATCAGGTCAAAATGTACATTATTCCGATGCTTTGGTTAAAGGCCAAATGCAAAACAATTGACCAAGTCTTTTGAGAATAGAGGGTAAAATAAATGCAGCAGCTAAATACAGGGAAATCCTGGAGGATCCAGGTGCCGTCTGTAAGAAACCTGCAACTTGAGAAAAGATTTGTTATCCAGCAAGACAATGACCCCAAGCATAAAGCTAAAAACTACACAGGAATTACCTCAAAACATTAGTGTCCTGATGAAGTGGCGGAGAGACCAGCTCTCAAGAATTTCTGGCTGGACTTGAAAAGGGTTGTTCATTCATGATCATCAAACCTGACAGAAGTTGAGCAGTTTTGCACAGTTACAGATGTGCAAAGCTGATAGAGACCTATCTAAAAACCTCATGGCTGTAACTGCTGCCCAAGCTGTATCCACTAAATACTGACATGGAGGGGCTGAATACAAACAAGTATTTTGTACTTTATATGTAATTTAGAGATTTAAGGCTTTTTCTCTGTTGATCAGTGTCAAGTCACATTAAATCCACTTTGATTCAGCTGTGTAATACAATAAAACTCACCAGGGGGGTGAATCCTTTTTATAGGCACTATACTAGAGCTCCCGTGGTGAGGAAGGTACCCCGTGACGTCAGGGATCCTTCACACCGGCCCAAGAAAGCCATACATAATTTAGGTCAATTTATTGCGAAGGCACTCAGCGGCTGATGAGCTGTCGAGAAACACAACAACAAAACTGGGCCTCTAAGGGCAATAAACAATCCCAGCTAACAAGCCTCCTCTGGCAACATGCAGCAAAAATAAACACAGCAGTGTTGGCAGATCAAATGAAAGCAGACAAACAGAAAACTTTCATGCAAGGAGGTTGTTAGTAAGACACATGAAGCTTATGCACACACTCACACAGACACACACACACACACACACCGTAGGAACGTAAATGTGCTTTTGACGATAGGGGTGCTGCATGAAAGCTGGAGTCAATGAGACTTACTGGAGTAGGCATGCATACAATTATATAATCAACAGCATATTCTCTTGCACTTGTGAGTTTGGAGATTTTCGGCTCTCTGCTGTTGCCTGCCATCCATACGATGTCTCTGCACTGCATCTCTTGGTGGAGCTGAGCCTTCGAAGGCATTCATAGTTTAATCAATTAAACACTGTCAAGTTGCTGGCTGGCTAACAAGCAGAAGGGGGGAAGGCCTATCCTCTTCAAAAGAGGCTTGATTTGCTGTGATTTAAGCTCACAACTTATTCAGGCAAAAGTTAGTGTGCATTTTGTAGAATCTGTGGGAAATTCTAAGGTTTGTTGTGTTGTAAAATCAGAAGAAAAACAACATAAAAAGCTTGGAGCCAGAAAATCAACACCTCTCTCTGCTGAAGTGCTGAGCGGAGAGTCATCTTTGTGAAAATTGTCCCATGCTTGAGTCATCAAGGCTTTACTCACGTGTGTACAATTTGCATAACCACAGTTGCAACCACCAGGGAAAGTCTGTTTCTCTGAGCTAAGTTCTGTCCTATCTTGTTCCAGTCGTCGCCATGGGAAATACTGCCATCATCTCAGCACTTGATTCTGTACAAGGTTCAGAATTAAAGACTTATTATCTAAACAGCAGATGCCAAGTCGATTAGATCACGCAGGATTTCTCTCTCGCTTCCCGATTGATTCTACAGCAGGGTCACGCTGCAGTGCACATTTCACACTTTTGCATCTATCACACCTTGTATATTCAATGACGTTTTTCAACCATCTGTTACCTGTAGGAGTTTCATACATACCAGTACACGGCATCCCTGCAGAGACGGTTATAATCTTTAGCAAATCAAGTCTCCATTTTTTTCCTTTCTTAGGAAGGTTAGCGTTGAGGTTTCAAGGCCATGTGACTGATCAAGTGGCTAGGAGTAACTTCTGCTGACACCAGCCAAGGAAAGGTTGCTGGAGCTACTTTAATACTGTTCTACTACCTCCGCCCCCAAGTAGGAACAGATGGTGAGTTTTGGCAATGATTTGTTGGCTGGAAAAAACCCTTTTGATTGAGATGCCCATTCTTTTACATGTCTATAAAATTGTGTGTAGAGAGCAAACAGTGAAAAAAAAGCATGGAAGCAGAGCCAAATTATATTTTGCTATGTATGCAATGTCTTATAGACCATCTGGATGGTTCATTTGGCTGTTCAGGTTTCATTGCACTTCCAAGAAATCTCTACAGTCTTTCTGTACAATGAGCTTTACCCCTCCTGCCGCTCAAATAAAGTCCAAACAGCATACACAGTCCAGTTAGGACTGTGTATGCTGTTTCTGTTGCTGCTGTGTTTATTGTGGTGGTATCTTAGTTTTAGAAGTACATCTGAATAAAGAATAAATGCCTTTATTTGCCTGCTGTTTTACATTAACTGCAGTAATCAGCTAATGGCCAACTTTGGTCACAACCCACAGGGCTCTTCAAGGCTGTGTTACAGTCACCATTAGCCTTATATTGGTAGTGACAGCACATCTACGCCCGGGTTTCTAAGTGACTCCTGGTAGTGTGCCTTCTAATCCAGTAATTGGTAGAGAGAATGAGTGAGAGAGATAGAAGGACAGAGAGGGAGAGAAGAAGAGAGGGAGAGTGTGTACAGAGAACACACAGAGAGGATTGACCCTTTTCTCTATTTCTCT
Organism: Scomberomorus guttatus; assembly: GCA_038419695.1. Classification (NCBI taxonomy): domain Eukaryota; kingdom Metazoa; phylum Chordata; class Actinopteri; order Scombriformes; family Scombridae; genus Scomberomorus; species Scomberomorus guttatus. Next base: position 21,708,631 of record CM076465.1, on the reverse strand, counting down.
AATTAGCAGTATTAGACAAAGAGCCCTGGGAGAAGACAGATTGCATCCCATCTAGAGTGTGAGATCACTCATGTTGGAGTGGCCCTCTGAGCAAACTCAGCGCAATGTGCCAGCGTCTGAAATAAAGCCGGCAACCCAACACACCTCCTGTGGCTCTAGAAGGACAGGGGCAGAACCCCTGAAGACTTATCGACATCGCTGGCACCAGAGATGGGATGGATGGGACTTTAGACATAAAATCAGTGAAACAACACTTTGTTTTCTGCTAGAGTTTTGCCTGGATAAATGTCCGTGTGGCTCTCTTAAGTTAAAGACAGGACATAACAGAAGCTGTTGACAACAAATGAAATGAATTAAGCAATAAAATATGTATATGTAAAAATATATGAATTTATTCGATATTAAAAGACAGAATAATGAAATATAAATGTTACATTTATTGATCATTTTCTCTCAACTTTCATTTCATCCATATATTTTATGAATGCTGTCATTTAAATGCAAATGTACTTTCACCTCCTAAATGTTTTTAAATATGTCAATTAAAGCAACTATCTGTAAAATTTGAAAATTCCCAGCTATGGCAACCTGAAATGGAAGTATAAAAAAAGAGTATGCAGTACTAACTAAACTAAGTACTAGCTAACCAACATTACAAACATAAATGTATGCCATGACAATAATTCAAAAGATGTTATATTCACAAACCTTTCATAGCAGCTTTAATTATTTTATAATTATGAACATCTCTCAAAAAGTGAGAATGAGATGAAAGGTGCTAAAAAGCTCTGTAGAGCTGAGGGGAATTGCAGAGTGGGGGGATGATTCTCTGTGGTTCTTCACTGTGAATGACATTTCATACATAGTCATTGTATCAACTGTTAATATAAAAAATATTGATGTGTGCAGATAGTGCAGCTTTAACCACACTTAAGTTGTCATGGACAGATATTTTGACCCACTGGAAATGTTGGCAGTCATTGTTTTTGAGATACATATACAGAAATATGAACTTTGTTTGAGCCTGTCATTATGTTTCTCCCAAAACTTATTTTGCCAAAGCAGAATAATTGCATGTTATTGCCATTTGCAGTGAAGTATAGCCCTAACTAATGCAGACTGGGTCTGTGTCTGAAATCACCCCGTATTTACTATAGTTATCCTCCACTTTTTTAGTTGACAGTGCCTTCAAAAATACAACAAAAAAGTGTCAAATATGTGTACAAAAAGGTAAAAACTAGATCATTTTCTTTGCATGAATATTGCTGTTATCCTGAATAGATTTAATTACATCAAACTTTCCTTTCTGATCTTTCACCCAGTTAAATGTGAGAGAGAAAATGTAAATGCTGACAGAATAACTCATCCTCTTCTGCAAGGAATTTGTTTTCCAGTTTAGTTCATTCAGCTTATGTGTAGCCAAGAGACCCAGGGCAATTTTCTCTGTTGCGCCGAGGCAATTACACTAAAAAAAACATCCTCCTTCATGTCCTGCGTCAGAGCTTTTAGCAGGATAATTTTGGAAGAAAGACAGTTAATCTACGGACAAGAACTCTGCTGAAGGTGTCCTCTACTCTGTTAAGTGCAACAGCCTTATTCATTACACAAATACATCAAAATCAAACCCTCTGATTATCTCGAAAAACAACATTAATCTAAGCTAAGGCTGGATAAAATAATGATGAGGTAAGATAAAATCACTGATGGGCTGACAGTGGAATATGTCTTTATCATCATCCTCATCTCTCATGCAGAAATACAATGATTTAACAAAACACGGAGATTGTACTTTTCTTTCCGTTGATCCCATATTGAAAAGTGCTGAAGATGATGCCTAGAGGCTTACAGAGCGGGACGGGGTGGGGGGTGGTGGGTGGGGCTACGGCAGCCCATACATACCAATGACATTGATCCCTGAGCAGGGCCTGTGAGAATGCTGAGACGGCCATATGCACATTTTTATTCTGGTAAGAAAAGTGCATTATGTTCCAACATCAAGTCGTCTCAGGGCTGTTTTGATGAGCTGGGCGGTATTTGGGATGAGTGGGCCATTTCTGTGTCCTTCAGTTTTAAAACAGCAGCAGTGTAGGCTGGAGACCAAAGGAAAGGCCCTTTATTGTGTTAAGTAGCAGTGATCCGAAAAAGTATCCTTTGCTACTCACAAGACCTTCCCCCAAAGGACCCCTGGGTGCAATGTTCTATCAGTCCTTGAATCACAATGCACTGTCGCCAGCTCCAGGGACCTGCTGGGCTCCAAACACCCTGAGCTTTATTCTAATATCTTCTCACACTTTCATGTTCTGCCTTACATGTGTGTGAGCAGCTGTAAATATTTCATCCCATTGTATTATCCACATTCTCTACTTGATGCAATATTTAATACATGTACAGTGTATCAGCAACAGGTTTGTTTCACTGCCTACAAATGCTTCTCAAAATATTCATGATTATTACTTATTTGCATAGAGAAAGTATTTTGTTAATATTGCACTTATGGACTGAGATAAGTATGCTGATTCTTATTGTATGTTTTGCCTTTACTTTTCTAATTGTAATAGTTTCTTTCTTTAATTTCTTCCACATTATAATGTATAATAATCTAATAATAATCCAATAAAATAAAACATATATGGGCCTGTTTCATGGAATACATTTTGACAAAATTCACAAAGCACAGGTGTAAGTAATACAAGTAATACATGTTGGTTGAATTCCATTTAACTGCTTCAGTTTCAGGGTCCTGGTATTGCACAAGCTGGCTCACTGTCACACTGACATGGTTTACTGGGGCACTTGGATAAAAAGGAACTATCATTTAATGTTATCAGTAACACCTGTGCTTTTCCTTCCATGATAAGTTAAAATGTCTGCTGTGGAAAAGTCCTATCTGATCAGCCATAATAATTAACCAGTCACTTCAAATGTTCAACTTTATCCATGATGACACCTTTACAGTAGTTAACATCTCTCTAACTGCACCCTTTAAGCTGAACACCACTTTATATTCTGCTTGACTGTAGTTCTTCCCAGTGTAGCTCTGCTCTGCAACATTCATTTCAAAACTCTATTCCATTCAACACCTAGTGTGTGTCTGTGGATATTGTATTTTTAGTGGAATGCATGCAAGTTAGCTGTTCTGTAATCTAACATAGACCAAGAAGATGACTGTTTGGTGCAAAAAGCATTTATGCTAATTGTTCTTCTGTACCACTGGGTTCCACTAGCATTTGCTAATAAGCCATTTGACAACAGTCATCTGACCTATTATATTGGTATATGTTAGCTTGCTACCTTGTTCATTGTTGCTAGTTCCTTGCTATTAGCTCGCTGCTAAGAGAAATAGCAGTGAGTTGTAGATTTGTTAGTGCAATCACAAAAAGGCTGGTTTTCATTTTTTGTGAATTTTAAATATTCTTTTACAGTAATTTTAGAGACTTGCAAAGTTTCTTGTACTGTAGCTTGTAGCTTAGCTGTAGTTCTTCTCTCTCCAACTGGTGCAAATAGGAAGATGATTTCAACTTGTTTTCCAAGACTGTTAATAATTTTGAATCATCAACAAAATGAGCCAAGTCACTTCAGAGTTAACATTAGGTTAATTTGAACTGAAACAAGAATTAAATGGCTCTTTTTGCTTTCACGTTTTGAAGAAATTAGGATTCAAAATAAGACTATAGAGTGCATTTACTTAGTTTACATTTACAAAGTGGAGGGCTGGAGTGTTCGCAAGGTTGGTTGGACCCCGGATGAGCCTCCATTTGTTACAAATTGGCTCCTTCTTGCAACAAGAAGAGGAGGAAACTCACACAAATGTCACCCTGAAGGGTTTTTTTCAGCCAAAATATAGAGTTACATAAACATCAAGCAAAACATGGATATCAGTAATATCAGTAAGTGCCAGGAGTGTATGGGTGAGTGTATCATGAGAGCCGGAGTGTCCGCAGGGTGTGGGAGGCCGTCATCTTGAATACAGGTGAGAACTAAAGAACTTATAATTTATGCAGTCCCTGTTTATCCTGGTGTGGGATAGCTGCAGTGTAAAGTCTCCACAGTGCCACTCTGCATCGCAACCTGTGATTCCATTGTTTCCCCATAAGAGGCAGTGTCAGCAAGCAGACAGCCTCCTTACATGGACTCATAATGAAGGTCAATGTGAAGCCATCATTCTCTGAAGTGTCAGCAGGGTAGCTACTGTTTGTCCCTGTCATGTCATGCACACACACAAGGAAAACACACAAACACACAAATATATATCTGCTCAAACACATGTAAATATGAAAGTATACACACGTAAAAATATGCATATAAACACTCATGCATGCAGACACATAACACACTCACAGTGACACAAAGCCAGCTCAGCACAGCTGTGGCTTGGTTTGATGTGAGCATGGCCATCCAGGCAGAAGAGGTTGTTTCCCAGCATCACTCATGGGTACAACCTTTGATCTGTCTGTCTCTCTCTTCTGTCTCTGTCTCTTTCTGCCTTTCCCTGAGTTTATCCTAATGCCTCTATTGCTGTCCCCGTGCACTGGTAGCTGTTGCCTACAAGCCAAGGACAAACAATGTTTGCTAGCAGTGGTGTTTAAAAAAAGAAGACCACACAATTAAGCGTCTGAACTGACTTGTCTTGACATGTGCAAATCAATTTTTGCTACAGCTAATTGGCTAGCTTTTGTTAGCAGTGCACTCAAAAACAAGTACATAAAAACATGAGACCTATATAGCTAGAAAGCTACTGTGGACATACATTAGCTACAAAGCTAATGTGGGTTGTGATTCAAAGTCTGGCTCTTTTTGTTTCGTGTGGCAGTTCCAGTTATTTTCAATGGAAAGTAGCTGAGAAAAGTTTCTAGATGATGTCATGTGCTAATTTACATATGTATCAGTATGTCAGGATTTTCACAGACATAAAAGATAAAAAAAATCAAAGAATAAAAATGTTTTCACAAAATGAAGTCAAGCTTAGCTTAAGCTCAAGACATATTGTAAGATATATATAAATACTCTTTTTTGAATAATAATTTGTCTCTGATATGGTTTTCCCACAAAACAGTTCAATTACTTCTATAAAATACCAACATCCTGACATCTACTCCTTCTCCCTCATTAAAAAATCAAGAACAGCTTAACTGCTGGACACAAGATGTCTCCTTCACTATAAAGTCCATTCTCAGTGTTTGTGTACTGGAGGCTTCAAATGTCCACATCACACTTGTGTAAGTTGCATAGTGGACCACGATTGGCTCCAAACTAGTGTGATGTTTACAAATCATGCTCGTAGGCCCGCCCCTTAAAATGAGATTTTCAATGAGCATGGGAAACATTCCACTTTCAGCAGATGAATGTGAAAACAAACACATACATCATTCTGCACAGACAAGAGAACAACATCCAACTGAAGGAACAAGAAGAAAAACATATTTTTAAACATCTTAAAAGCAGTTGTGATGTCACAAATGATACTCGTAGGTACACGCCTTAAAGTCAGATTTAAGGTGAGCGAAGAGAAACATTCCCCCTTCAGCAGATGAAATAAATCAGCCGTCTAGTGTAAAACTCTGCACATGCATCATTTTGAAGCTCAAACATGCAAGTGAAGGAACAATAAGTAAAACAAATTTTTGAGTGAAGGAAGACTTTAAGTATCTTGAATAGAAAGGATCCAGAGACTGGAATAAACTAACTCTTGTTAACTTGTAAGTAAAAGTGAAGTCACTAATGAGGTCATAAAAGTTGCCTCTAGCAAGAAAATCACTCAGTTGGCCACACCGGCTATTAGTCAGTGTGTCCTCATTCACCCATTAACTAGGCTACTCCCTATGTAACACACACTCAGTACTTTACTCTATAGTGAGGAGTAAATGGAGATTTTGGACACTTAAAGGACAAGTTCACAATTTTTCAAGTGTGCCTTAAAACAACAGTCAGGTGTCCATATGAACAGTGAAAGAGGTTTTCCTCGCTGTAATCATTCCTCCTGTTCATACTGGCTATTAAAAGATCCCCTTCAAATGTGCTTTCAATGTAAGTGATGGAGGCCAAAAATCCACAATGTGTCCACACAGTCATATAGTGTAAAAATGTATTTAAAAGTTGATCTGAAGCTTATATGAGGCTTCAGCAGTCTGAGTTAGTCATATCAAGTGGATATCTGCCACATTTACAGTCTTTTTAGCATTAAATTCCCTCTTTGTGTTTCCTCTAAAAGTGTTGAGCTGTGGTGGAAGTATAGTAACAAAAAGAGGGACTTTGGCACTAAAAAGACTTGAAAGATATCTACTTGATTTGACTCATTTGGATGGAAGCATTAGCGTCAGCAATCTGACTGGTTATATGCACAGACAGGGGGAACCATCATGAAAGCAAAAAATATAGAATATACAATTTCTCCTTTTTGGTGATGGTACTAATGGTACAGTATTTGAAGATCTTTACACTGTAGCAGAAAAAAAACATACAATTTATATTCAGATTGACTTGACATGACAATGTGTGACCATATTTCATTACAAAAACTTTGATGACATGAAGCTAAGATTGAGGCTGCATAGCTTTAGCTGTGTTTTTCAGGCAACCCTCAGGCAGATTTAAATCCCCACAGCAGTGAGACAGAAGCAGTTGATGGGAAATACAGTAGCTGAGGCAGTTTGTGTCATGTGAATATGGCCCTGGACATATGGATGATGCAGAAATAGTGAGCCTGGAGCGCTCATTACTATCCTACAAACTATAACACATAAAGGCTTTTTGCTTTCAGCATCAGCCATTGTTTGTTTTCTCTTTGTTCAATTATCAATGTCCACAATGTTGCTAAATTCATGTGCTGGGTTTTTCTGCGGCTCGAGATACATAAAAGCACATCAAAACATGTCTCAGGAGAGACGCAGGGATTGAAGGAACTCTGGGTAATGAGCTGGAAAACTGCACTGATAATGCTAACCATCGGTCGCTGGACTGATGTGAATGTGTCAGGCCTGATAATGTGCGAGGTGTGGTCTCAGTTTTGTGGATGCTCACCTCGCTGACCCATTTACTAGTCTATATAACACTAAGGCTGTTTAATTATGTAAACTTATAGACAGACAGAAGGGGGAGGAGGAGAGAGAGGAAATGAACTCACAGGAAAGAGGGTGATTTAAATTGCATTTTATTTGTGTTGTGTAATAAAAAATCAATGTCAAAGAACAACAAAACAATGGGTGATAAGTGTTATCTGAGGTGCTTGTTAGTTGTATTTGGGAATCACTTCTAATGATGTTAAATCTGGAAATGTAGACAGAAGAATGCCTGTTTCACATACAAATCTTGTGGTTTATATTAGCTGGAGTGTGTTTGAAGTAAAACACACAGAGGAATATTCAAGAAATATTCTCAGCCCAACAATCCAAGCAGAAATTGAAAATGCAAGACTCTAAAATGGTTTTTCCTCAACAACAAAGATAAGGCCAACCTGGGAAACAAGCTTTCCTCGGGTTTGGGAGACAGAGCAGATATCAAAGAGAAATGGAGGGATAGTTGAAAGGCCTATGAAAGATAGAGGGAAGGACGCACATCAGTATGACAGCCTATTTGGAAAATTTATGCTATTATTATATTATTTATTGCCTCAATGTTCCTCTCACTTCCATGGGAAAGAACATGTGGTTAGAAACTGGGCTGGATGAGGGCAGCGGAAGGACAAGGTTGATGCACGCGTTTCATTCCTCCTCTCTGCTCAAGGAAAGCCCCTGCTTTGAGGAAATGGTCTTATATTGGCAGCTGTGACCCACTTTTACACATTCATACTTGTGCTATGATATGCGCACACACACCCACACATGCCGTAATGCATCAGTGAAGAGGAAAACAGAGGCATCTGGAAAAGTCGTCCTCTGGGAGGCATTGACATGATTTGCGGGGGCTCACTGCGTTTCCCATAGCTTTGGTAGTGCAGCACTTTCCTAGGTGACTTCCCAGTGCGTTCATTGTGGCAAGTGATGGCTGCACAACTAATTGGCGAAACACATAAGCAGACCTGTGTAGGTAGCTGAGGAATGTACTGTACTGTGATGTAAGGAGGCATGTGAGACCACACAATGTATAAATAATTGCACATTAATGTTTAACTCTAGTTTAAGTGTCTCCTCAGGAGTAAGAGGGAACATTTAAGTTCCCTGCGGCTCAGCTGGAGCTGAATCAACAAACGTCATCTTACATGCGATGCCCTTGTTTCTGGTTTTAGACGGTTTATGAATTCCATAACATACACTGCAAGCTCAGGTATTTGTTACTTAAGGAGTGTAAAAAAAGTGTGACGTGGTTTTAAAGCCCCTCTGTGTAGGATTTATGCGGTAATGCTACCACTGGCGCCCCCAGTGGTAGCATAAGAAAAAACAGTGTGGTACATATGAGAAGGGTGAAGTAGTAACAGATGACATGAAACATGATGGCAATAATGTGATTACAAATACCAGATGTAAACCATTACTTACTGAAGATCACAAAAGAAGATGCTGCAGAGGGTTTTTTCTTTTAATGGGAATAAATTATCCATTTAAAAATGTGCTTCACATGCCGATGCTTCCATGTGGGAGCCAGGCTTTCTATAATAGTTTTAAAAATGTGAATTTCAGTTCCTAATGTGATGTCAGTGGACTGCACACAGTGAACTGATGAACTGATTACCAAACTGGTCAGTCTGTGGTGCCTTTTATGTGACAAGATGGGGAAAATATTTTATGTTGCTCAGTCCAGTTTTGTCTGTCAGGCAGGGGGAGATCTCTGGACCTGTATTGCTAAAACACACTGCTGTTACTAGCAGTAATCACAGGTGTTGCCATACCAAATAGGAAATCTGAAGTTGGAAACTTTAAAGCTGTACTAATCAATTTTTATTTTACAAACAATGGATCAAACAATGTGAAATTTTGCTAAAAGTGACAAACCCATTGCAAATCATTACCCAACTCTGCAGTTCCCCTCAGCTTTATGGAGCATTTTAACATCTTTCAGCTTATTGTTTTGGTTTTGTGACCCACAACTTTACTGTCTTGGTTCATCATTTCCGGACACAGCATGCAGCTGTTTTCAGTTAAATAACACTGTCCCACCCATGAGACACTTTAGCCTAACTTTGGTTCAGGATTACTGAACCAAAGAGTTCAGTGACTCTTTGGTTGTAAAATTTAAAGAGTTGGTTATGAACAGCAACTTTTTTTTATTTTGGGCTGGTGCACAAAAATAGGGGTGCCTGGTAAGTGGTTAAAGAGCTCTGATAAACCCAGTGTACACTACCCACTGCACAGCACCAAATAACAAATGTACCCATGAGCTAATTAGCTAAGGTGGAGCATTTAGCAGCTAAAGAGCCAGATATTTTCCACAGAAGTTGGTGGAGACAAAAACAGAGCTAAAAGGAGAATGAATATTAGACTTACTGGCCTGGTTGCCAGAAACATGACTCTAAATAAATAATGCCAATGTTACTCCACATTGCTGAATGCTAACTCGCTCTTCCCACCTTGGACCCGCCCAGGCTCCCCCCAGATAGAGCCTAAATAATTGCTTCAAAATGTCTTGTCATAACTGTGATGTCATAAACATTGTGTTCATGTTTTTTATAGTGTAGAGTTGGAATATCCCCAAATTCCGTGATAACAATTCCAGCAGATTATCATAATCTGTAACCGATTACACTTTGAGAGAAACCCTCCAATTCCTACATGAGGGCACCATTCCCCAGGCACTTATACAACATCATCAACTCCCATTCATTATATTCTACAAAGCGGTACTACAGTAATAATCATTCATAACCCCAACCACTGAGTTCTCTGAATATATGGCCCTGATCAAAAGCCAACACTGAACATCAAACAGGCTCATTCAGTTGTAAGTCTGGCTGTAAATTAGTGAAACATTATAGTGTGCCAGCACTGGTGCCAGGGACAGGAGCAGGGACAGGATTTTAGACTAACAAGACAGTTATAGGAAGTGATGACAGCGTGCTGGCAAGTGCCATTACTCCAGACCTGACACATTATTCATCCTGAGGAGGCAGCTGGCAAACGGCTAAAAGCTGAAAGACATATCAACAGGGTTAAAATGTTTTAGCACTTGCAAAAGTGATGCAACGCATTCAACTGGTTTCATTTGGCATTAGCACACCATGCAGAAAAGAGAATGTGTGTATTATTCACTTTTAGTGAAACACCTCTTCATCTTGTCCTTTTTGGGAAGTTCTCTGTTTCCATATTAGAGAAGCTGTCTGCGTTTTAATTCCTGGCCCAGTTCGACACTCCACCAGCTCAAAGCCTATGGCTCAAACTTGTAGCCCTGTGGGCAAAAAACAGAGCATTATCAGAAATTCTTGACAAAGCACTTTCTGGAGTAGGACTCAGCAGCACGCATAGTTAAACTCAAGGGGACAGTTTCTCTTAAAAGCTCTTGTACCAGCCACGGCTTTCTCTGCAATTTGGGAAACAGTTTTCAGAAGAAATTGGGTCATGGTAATGGCAAAAGAACATGGCATGTATAAAGGATTGGCCCCTGGAGAGAGGAGTCGAGAACAATGGTGGCCGGCTCAGACGGGGCCGTGCTTCATTTGCTTTGTCAGTGGTGCCGTAACAGCACGGTCTTGTCCACTGAAAAACTGGTATTCCTCAGTCCGCCTTTCTGTTCAGGTAATGTGCATCATCCCAGGGAGCAAGTGGGCACACCACTGATCTGGGGTCATTTAATAAACAAATAAGAAGCTTAAACTGTTTCGCTGGCTCTAATGATTGTGGAGTTCAGTGCTTTTTCAGATGAAAAAGGGTCTCCTGGTGGTCATGTGGAAAAAAGAGAAATCCAAGGCACTCTGAAAATGTGTTTGAAGCCTTTATTCTGCATGGCTAGTTATAATTGCAAGCTTAAAATTACAGAAGGAAAAAAAAGAGATCCAAGGCACTCAAAAAATCATTTAAAAAGCCTTTATTCTGCTCGGCTGGTCACTGTGAAGTTGCAGTTATGACTACACAAACAGAAATGCCGAAGCTTTTTAACAGATTTTTGCAGTGCTCTTTTACTTCATGATAAACAAATCTTAAAAGTGCCTGACTGAATTTAAAATGCAACACTGACAGGCACGTGAGTCCAGGATAGAACAGGACAGAAAAGAATACGATACGAAGTAAAGTTTTCAGCATGGTGTTAAGTTACTCTTTAACCAAGTGCTGTGAGTGCCAAAACATAACCATAAAAATATTAACCATGCTATACAGTATTTGCTATGAGTGGATATTGTACGGAAGCAAATTAAATATGTTGTCACTGAACATTTGCAGATACATTCATTTTACAACTTGGCCAATATGTTAATTAAAAACAGTTGCTCATTATGTTGAGTAAAAACATAATTCAAGTTGCATTACGTTTACGTTGCAAATTGGTAGTACATAATGTAATTTCTAGGTGACAGGGTTGTATAATAATATGTGATAAATGTATATATGCAGTATAATGATATATGGTTACAAACATGAACAAATCCTTGCAGTGTTTTTATAATGCATTTGCAGTTTATACACTTGTACAAATCATTCAGAGGCAGGTTTAAAGCTGTTTGCCTCTGTAACTTTTAGTGGACTGTGGCCACAAGTAGCAACTACATGTACAGGATAATGGTAAATGCTAACATGCAGTGGTACGACCTCCTAATGCTGATATTCTCATCAAAGGTGAAAGGACTGATATAGTCACTGATTTTAAATATCTTGGTGTGACACTGGATCCAAATTTGAACTTAAGAAACATGTTAAAAAAACAGTCAAAACCATAAAGTACAACTTAGCAAGACATATTAGAAACTGTCTCTCTTTGGTCGCAGCCAAGATATTTATGCATGCTATGATTCTTTCCCATATGTCTTGTTGCATTACATGTTACATGTTACATGGGCAGGCTGGACAAACAGCCATAAGACCTCTTGAGTCCTTATACAAACAAACTCTTAAAACTCTGGATGAAAAGCCAATGCATTTCCATCACTGTAGGGTACTGGAGAAATACAATTTACTGAGCTTTAAGAATTTTAGATTATTTTCAAATTTGTGCCCAGTTTATAAAATTTTGGTTTGGCCCCTCCTCCACTACGTGTACACTTGCTCAGTAAATTCTATTAGATCCTCCAGAATATCCTCTATACGAGATTGTACTAGACCATTTTGTCACACTGCATTTGGGCAGTCAGCATTCTCTGTGAAAGCCACAACTCAGTGGATCACCCTACCTGATGATATAAAGGGCTGCAGTTCCATCAGTACGTTTAAAACCAAATTAACTCTAAAATGTAGAGCCTGTAACCAGTGACTCTAAATTTCATCTCATGGTCTTCTCATGAACGTAAGTAATCTTGCTTTTAATTTGACAAGCATACATTAATCATTTCTAGTTGACATTGTGGGTATTTGTGATGTGCTACTGTGTGTAACTTTGTATTTTGTATTATGTGTCCTGTGTGTTTTTTGCTTTGTACTGTTTGTTATTGTGCTGTTATATGTTTTAATTGTGACCTGCAGAAGGGACTGCGAAAATGAGCTATAAGCTAACTCTGGTACAGTATATCAAATGGTAACATTTATGTTTAACACTGTACATGCTCCCAATAAATAAATAAGAATAATAAAAAAAATGAGTAGTACAGAGTAGAGAAGTTTTCTAGCACAAGCTACCATTAGCCACTGTAGGCTACTTGTCATACCAGACCAAGTAAGACTGTGGCAGGAAAACCCCTGAGTGTACTGAACTGAGCAAGGGTGCATTTCATTACTTATGAGTTCAACTTTTTATCTGTAAAAGAATGAATAAGCTATTGCTTTTTTCAAACAACATAAAGCCTTGCTTTAAAAATGTCCCTGAAGTTGCTTACACCTATCTTATGGTGTGTTATAGACCATTTATTAATTGTTTATATACTGCTTATAAATGTTAAATACAGGGTAAATACAGGGTGGTGGTGGGGGGTTGGTTACAATAAAGCGCCACCTAGAAGAGAACAGAATATATCACACAATGCTAAAAATAATGTAACTAAAATCCAAATGAGTCCACACAATTAATAACAGCAGTAATACATCCATAGAAGAAAAAAAACACTAATGACAGCAAATGCAGCCTCATGCAGAATGTATCCTCAGTCTTGTTTATTGCGGGAACAGAAATGGATCTGAAACATTAATGGAACATAATCCCAGTTGGTCACAAACCACATCACACAGATGTGGAAGACTCGGGCTGAAACATTACCTTCTGTCTATGCGTTTTGGCTGGTCATGGACCTGCTTTAGGCTGTTCATGTATTTGGAGATACAGTAACATGAATCATGAATCACTGAGGAGGAGTAAGGTCTGTATTCCTGCTGTGTGTTTGTATGTTGTTTTTTTTTCTCCATTATGTATGCTTTCAGCTTCCAGCCCTGATCCATATATCTCAGAGCACATCTATATCTCATGTTGAAGTCCCAGAGAATAGTTCTGTAGTGGGGAGTTTAAATTTTTCATTACAACAAGTATGGATGGCATCGTAAAACGTGGTTACTAAGCAACTGCTTCTCAGCCTCCCAATCAGCGGCGTTGTTGGTTTGAGATTCAGACACAAATATCATCACACTCTCTTTTCCTCCTCTGCATGTCGCTCAGTATGCAAAACTGATATTGAATGGATTAATTTGACATGTAGTAAATGAAAAAACAAAGCGCTTCTGATCAAAAAGTCTTTCAGTTTAACCTCCTGAAGGACAAATCTATCTCCTAAGTCAGTCTATCCGCTTCAGTCTGATACACTGAACCCATTCAGAAGATATTGTAAGTTTTATAGGAGAGGCTTAGACTTTAAATTAGGATCTTTTGGTACCCTAACCTGCTGCCAGTCACACTGCTGGTGATAGTGAAAAAAAGATGCTTATGCAAAGCGTTTTTTCCCCCTACTGTTCCTGTCAGGGAGCTTTTGAAATCCCTTTTCTAATGAGAGCTGGCATTCCACCTTCCTTCAGTATTTCCTCCGGAGGGGAGGCAGGGAGGGTTAGCGACAGAGGGATGACAGCAGTGAAACTGCCACTGTCAGGAAAAGTCCTCTGCTCAGTTTATAGGGAAGTCATACTTGGGTTTGAGATTGGTCTGTTTTATAAACAATGTCTTATGATTGCAAGGCGGCGGTCAGCAGTGTGACCTCCATCTGCAGTAGCGATATCAGATCTGGCACCGCTGGCTGTTCCTGTGAGCTTTGACAAGTGGTGCTGATGGAGGTGGATTCAGACAAATTTTAAAGGTCTTTTGTTTTCACTTACACCACAGCTCAGAAAGTATAATGTTCTTTGTGTATTTTGAAAATAAGTATAGTAAAGGTAAAAATATTTTTATGAAAGCATAAGACTAGTGTCATTCTATATTTTTCATATTGTCAACAAATCCCATGAAGAGACCAACAATGTGTTAGTCAGTCTCAGTAGTTTCTGACCTCCTTACTGTGCCTGTGATTCTTCAGCCCAGTATCCCACCAAAGCGTGTTATACACCCGCCAGTCCACAGGAGAATACCGTGTCAGTCTCTTGTTTTGGCTTGGCTAGGTGTGAAAAGTACACGTGTATACGACTTTCAAACATGGATGAAGAGCTGGATACGGCGCCACCACTCAGCCTTGCAGCCAGTTTTTCCCAGTGGCCACTCGCAGTATTGCAGCAAAAAATCCCCCTGCAGCCCAAAAAGCATTTTCCCCACAGACCACCACTGTAAAACTGTTGACATGACACCTCGAACTGCAAACAAGGTCAATTATGATTCTTTCTATTATGAATTTTTGATCCATGGACGTTTTATATTTGTAAAACTTTCCTTGAGCCGAGAAAAGTCTGTGACATCATCATAATTTAAAGTCTATGGGCTGAGCATGAACTCGCAGGCGGGGCCACCGTGTGCGAGTTCAACACCACTGCACATATTCAGCTAGCTAGAAACTCTTTTGCTGTATACGCCAGCCAAGGAATTCTAATTGGACTGAATGGGCGCCATTTACCAACTTGCAAAAAGTGGAGACCGCTGTTTGCTTCCTGCTTCCAACCATGAGTGTCACGTTTCCAACTGCAAGTTGGGACAGTTTTTCTATGACTACCCAAACCCAAACAAAGTGGTTTTTCTGCCTAAACCTAACCAGATCTTAACCACAGCGTTATTGGAGAACGCTGGTGCAAACACGACATATACGCACGTGTACATATCGTGATACTGGGTTGGATTTTCAGCCCAGAGCTGATTCATTCCTACTGAAGATGTACATTTTTAAAAACTGGTTACGAATCTATAGTTTTATATACGAAAAAGGCTCAGTAATTTGATAAAACAAACGTTACTCAAACAGGAGGAAATAGTGTATTTGTTGGGGAATATTATCAGTGGCAGATTAATACAATTTTTATGCACTAGTGAGTATTTGTGGCAGTAGGGCAGTGTGTGTGGGATTGAATCAAAATAAACTACAGTGTCTGTTCATGGTAATGAAGGCATTGTGAAGGAATTTTCCATGTAGCCAGCTGTCTGTCCTTCTTTGGGTCTGACTGCTTCTCTATCTGGTTGTTCTCATGGGAACCTGCACTAAAGTAAATTATAATACGACTCTGGCCAAGCCTGTCTGGTAAACAAATCCCTAATCAAAGTTTAACTAGACGTTGCTCACAGCTCTCCAGCAGACTTTTGGAGTAGCATTAACAGTGTCCAAACTGCACTTTGACTGTGCCCCAAGTTTCTCCTTAATCAATAAAGTATCAATACATTATTCAGCTTAAGACATCCAAGGTTTTCCTGGTATTTCTGCTCCAAGATTTTTCCAACAGGAACATGTCACCCACTGCAACAATGGGGCTCATTGATGTGTTTTTATAGTTTTTGGACAACAATGGAGCTCTATGGTACAGAGGAACAAGATATATCAGACTTTGGATACACACACAATGATTGTTAGTAGATAAATTCATTGTTGGTTGGAGTCTTTTTACAGGATTTGTTGACAATAAGAAAAAGACCTTTTAAATGAAAATGACAGCTACGACTGCACAGGTGGAACATTCGCAATGCTGCGTCCTCATTGGCCAACACTAGGTCACTACTACATGATTTAAAGTTTGATTTTAACCCTCATTTGACCATGGCCATTTTCAACACTGTGGCAGAACTGCTTACATTTGCAAAAAAAGAGGGTAGGTCATCATGGACAGCAAACAGCAGCTTTAATTAGTGTGTTCTCACATCCTGACCTGCTGAGTGCAGGCTTTCAACTTCAAACAGTTGCAAACTGGCCTCACTGCAATGATTTTTAATAACTTTTCTGCGTGAACATATACACAAATCAAGCCCAGTTCACTGATTTGGAATCGTGCTGAGTGGCAGTAATCAGTCCAGGCTAGTTGCACTGTATATTCTGGCTTTGTAAATGTTGAGAGTGGGCAGCTGAAATTGCTCCAAATCTTTCATATGAGCAGTGAAACATGTTTTGTGTTAAAAAGAGGTCACTCCATTTTTTTGTTCTTGTTACAAAAAGCTGCATTAATTTTTTTGGCCACTTGGAGGCATTGGAAAAAGCTGAAAACACAACATTGACATATTATCACCTACTGTAATAACATTATGGCCAACACGTTTGCAAACGGCTGCCTATTTACACATCCAGCAGACACAGAGCATTAACACTGGCACATTAACACTACACATGATGAATGTAAGGCCAGCATTCACTGTCCTTTTAGTTCTGTTTTCATCTTCCCCAACTCTCTAGCTGAGAAATGCTCCACCATGTTCACCAGCTAGTTGATTGGTACTGGGCAGGTAGTGTGCAGGTTAATCGGGGGTTTTTCATTGAAATCAGCTGCCAGCTGCTGCTGGGAACGAGGTTGATGAGAGCAGAGTTGCGGGGCCTGGAAACCAAAACAATGAGCTAAAAAAGGGTAAAACGCTCTGTAGAGCTGAGAGCACCTGCAGAGTTGGGTGATAATTCTCTGTGGGTTCATTAGTATCAATGACGTCTTTCACATTACAGATGATCATTTGATCAATCTTTAGTACAAAAATAATTTTTAGTGCACTTTTAAACAAATATAAACAGCCTCGATGTCAGTTTTGCAGCTAAACATTTTCTACATCTTAAAACTTAACTTATAGCTCTCCGCTGAGCATACAGTCCTCTGCCTGCCATGCAAACACAAATCAGAGCTGCTGTACACTGTATGGATTTTATATTTTGTTTTAATATTGAAATATTGCAAAAACATATTGAGCACAGGTGTATAACAGTTTTGTTTGCTATGTATATTTATTTGTCTGACTGAAAAGCTGCAAATGTCTTTAACATACACAATCACAGTCTTCAATTAACATCTGTGATCATATGTGTACTGTATTTAACAGAGTGAAACTTAATTCCTCTAGACCTCCTTTTGATTTTCTTTTTCCTTCAGGCTATCTCTCCAGGGTCCCTCTTCTCTGATTTTTACTTGTGCTCTTTTGGCCCACATCATTACAGCCTCCTGCCTGCCAGAAACACTCCCAGAAACAATGTGCTGTATTCTCCTCACGTTGCATACATTCCCAACCAAGGCAGATAACTGCGATTTAAGGTCCAGCTCTCACTCTGCAGCTTCCACACCTCTCTGTAGCTGCTGATGTCAAGACACTCTCAGTATTTTTGTAATCGGAAAGTGTTTACTGCAAATATGGTGCACAATAAAGCTCTCCAACTGAGTGCCACCACCGAGTTTTTCATCATAACCAAGCTCTACACCTGCTGTTTTGGTCCTCCCACCTGGTTGAAGGTGTTTTAAATGAGCTTTATTTGGAAACACCTATACATGTATCAATATACATGGCTTTCATTGGTGACCATGGATATAGATGGCTACTGAAGAAGAATAAAAAGACATTTGTAACAAGGACAGAGCTGTGTGTAGGAGTGAGGTTCATTTCAGCGCAGCAGCATTGAAACACACTTCACTGGTAATTTAGCCCTATCAGTTCTCCATAATCCCCCAGGTGCCATGGCTTGGCTACAGACCAATATGAATGACTTTATCTGAAATAATGAGTGTATTAACTGAGACAGCACAGCCAATTACGGTTTCATCCTGAAAACGATGCTTGTTTACAGGCATGTAGCTGGAAAATGATAACAGCCAGCGTACAAAAGGTCGAGAGAGATAGTGAATGCAAATAAACATGCGGAGTGTTGAGACATGCAGTGGAGGTGTTTGCTGGAGACAGCCAGCAACCATGTTCTGCGGACGGAGGTCTGTGCAGCCATTTAATTTAGAAGTGTTAATGCCAATAACCAGGCTTGCTCGCTTGCTTGGAGGAGAAGGAAGAGGAGGAGAAGGGGGGGAAAGGAGGGAGGAGGGAGGAGGGTGTGTGTGCAATTTACCGATACTTGGCTGAGTTCTGACGCCAGCACTGAAGTGATGTAAGAGACAGAGGGAGGGAGAAAGCCGAGAAGGAGGAGAGAAGAAGTAGAGAGAGAGGGAGAGAGAGGGTCTGGTTCAGAGCTCTGATAGTCTCCTCACTTTCGGAGACCCAGACAGAGAGCAACTCCCCAGCGGGTATCCTAACAGAGGTAGGCTGGCTTTCCACACGTCCACCCTTTCAATATGACAGGGAAATAGAATCCAGTAAATGTAAGAAATTTGAATTCTGTTTGAAAACGTAATGAAATTGTCATGTATGCACATTCAGTTGAGTTCTATTGTTTAACGTAAGGATAACACATCACAGTCATTTGGAAGATGTGCTGTGTGGGTGTCAAGTTGAATGCGTCATGCAAACTGCAGGAATGATTTAAAACACGATGATTTTTTTATGACTAAAATCAACCAGTCAAGTTATTGGGAAGCTATATCGAAGATTGTTAATTAATTGCTGATGTGTCTCTGACGTGAGGATAATACCTAATGAGCCCGTTTGGCTTATTTGTTTCTGCAGCCTACAGTAACTTTGACCTGAGCAGAGCTGACTGGGTCTCCGGGAATCAGCACCTTGGACAGCGACACACCGCGGCTTCCACAAGCCGCTCAGCCGGGGGAGAGCGCGCAGAGCCCGGGCACCAATCAGCTCCGCTCCCGGTCCGGATATGCTGCTCTCCTGCCACCGCTCCACAATGGGTTGCAATGGGCTTTAGTCTGTCCATTGCATAATAATAGCCGGAAATGTCCTTGACAACAGTCTACACAGTGTTATATTCAGCATGACGGCGGCGCAGGAGACTGAGCGAGTAGAGGAAGGCTCGGCGGCGAAACTTACAGAAGACTGAACCTTTGCATGTTTAACCAGAGTTGAAGTGTCTTTGCCAAAACATGACTTCAAGAGTTCTTCGCACCATGGGGATAAGGCACCTTTTGCTGCTGCTGATATACCTGGACCCGCTGAGCGTGCTGAGCGCCGCCACGGGCGGTAAAAAAACCAAGCAGGCGCCCAGGAGGGCTCCCAAAGCCACTGCGGTGCCCACGGTCGCCCCGCAGAAGACCCCGCAGCCAGCGCCCGCCAGCAACCACGACACCTGCCTGGGCTACTACGACGTGAGCGGGCAGTATGACAAATTGTTCGAATGCAACAACACGGACCACCGGTACTGCTGCGGGACGTGCTACCTGCGCTTCTGCTGCGAGTACAAGAAAGACCGGCTGGATCAGAAAGCCTGCAAGAACTACCAGACGCCGGTGTGGGTGCAGACGGCCGCCCCGTCACCCATCCCGACCGGTGAGACGTACGATCCGAGCATGGATCAGACCAACACTGCGGTCTATATCACCTGTGGGATCATTGCCTTCATCATAGTGTTGGGAGTGTCGGTCAAAGTTGCGTATGACAAAGCCACAGAGCCGCCTCAGGAAATGAATATACATAGGTAAGTCACCAATAAGAGGCAAGACTGATCTAAATCATAATGTGTTTGCAGCACATATCTTTACTCTACACAATATATATTTTAAAATGTTCTTTATTTAAGTGAATAGAAAAAGACTCGTGTCCTATACAAAGAGTTCATAGGTCAAGACTCATGTCAGGCCTAGAGTCATGTCCCATCATATAACTTGATTGGATATGTATATTTAAAGTTGGAATCAATGTGTGTTTTTGCTCTATATGAGAAATAATGAACTACAAATCGGGCTGGTAATGTGTTTAAATTAATTAACAGATTATTATCTAAAGCCAAACCCATGAGCACCTTTCAGATCAGATTCTATTAGATCTGCAGCAGATGTTAAATCCTAAAGAAGTGAATCGCAATGAAAGCCTGAAATAATTACGGGGGAGTTAAAAGAGAAGTGATTGTTGTAGGCTGATGTTCATGAAGAGAGGGTGCGTGTATGTGTGTGTGTATATCTGTTAAGTGTGGGAGTGAGAGGGAATGATGGCCAACATTTATATTTGATGTTTGTTAGTTTATATTGCAGATAAAGTCTTTCTTTCATTTCTGTTAAACTGAGATAATAATGGCGTCTCCCATTTTTCAATCTAACAGTACCCCAGATTATTTGGCTCATGTGTCAACCAAGTCAAGGCAACCAGCTGTCAAACATACTTCACCACCTACCCCCAATCCTCCACCCTACCCCCCCCCCCCCACCCTCTGCACATCAACACACGTCTGTCTGGTGTGTTCAGGTGGGGATTTGACAAGAATGCTTAGCAAAGAGGGGATACCATGGCCAATGATTGCATTTCACCCCCCCAGCCAGCTCCTGCTTCCTCCTGGGGCTTCACCATATGAGAGTTATCATACATGAGTGGACCACATGTTGTAGACTGCACCCACATCAGTGAACAAATGCTGACACACATTATTTCCTCAAGATTGAATAGGTTTTTTTTTTTATTGGATGCATTATTCAACACTTGAGCAATCTTAAGACTGTGAATAATGGATAGTGTTAACGTTGGGGCTGTATCAAGGTCGTGTGACATGCATGCACGGCTGCACATTCAATAAGGAACAGGAAGAGAGTGGTGGGGGGGGGAGTTAAAATATTAATTTAAAAGCGAAGGTTACGCTGGTGATACATTTGTCGTACAAAAGCTTTGAGCTGCTGCAGCAGCGCAAAAGTAATTTGATTTCCTCTTCAAAAGCGACGCCAGAAAAAGCAAACAAACACTTTTTGAACTTTCTTTCATCACGATTGCTTCTCCCTCTCTTCCACTCTCCCCCCTCAAGGGCTTCATCCTTCCATATGCACCTGGTGCGGTCTGAAAAACATTCAAATTCAACCCAATTAGACAACATACTCACACATCCAATGTTGTTTCTCTCGCAAATGAACATTTGTCACGTTCCCAGACTTAAAAAAAAAAATGAAACAGAGCAGCCCTGAATTGCCCATAATAGCACAACACTGTCTTAACAATTAGCAGCTATTTGGCGTGCAGAAAACAGACGTGCTATGACTTCATTTTTAACTTAGTTCAGCTGCACGCAGAGAGATGCTGATACAGATGGAGAAAAAAAAAACATCTTTTTGGTGCAGAGAACAGCATTAACATTTGCTCGTCTTTTGATTTTCAGGGCCCTTGCAGACATCCTGAGGCAGCAGGGGCCCATCCCAATATCGCAATACGACTGTGAGAATTTTGCAGCGATGAACGGCTCACCCAAAGACAACACACCAGTCAGAACCTCATCCAAGAACCACTACACTCCTGTTCACACCTCCAAATCCAACCACGGTAAGAGCTCTCCTTTCCCTCCATTCAAACACTCAAAGATCTGAAGCCTTCGCAAGCATCCACTAGTTTATGTGTCATGACTGTTGGTCAAATATAGCTTGAAGGCATATTTCAACAGATCAACCATTTGCCCACATCCCTTCTCAGTGTGTTTATTTGTGATATATTCATTATTGTTTTTGCAAAATTCTGCATTGCCCTCTAAAGAGCACCCACTGTGCTCCCCTTTCATCTCCAATGTTAACATCCAGTAATCATCCGATTTGAGCAAGAGAGTGCGAGGGAGAGAATGACAGAGAAAAAGAGGGGCTTGCTAGTGGAGATAATTACAGGCTGGCAAGGTAGCACGGCCCTGCAGTCTCTGACAGGGTGTATGTGATGACCTCACAGTCACTCAGTGGGTGAATCAGACTGCACTCACACCCGGCGCACACGGCATGATTTAACCCCACAATTCAAAAAACAGACAGGGAACATAAATCGGTAATATGGGCGAAACTGTGCAGGAAAAAAAACAGGAGACCAGAGAAAGCCAGTCAGCGCCGGCAGGTTGTTGGGCAAAGCAGGTGTTATCAGATCAAGAGGCAAAGACACAGATGGAAAATAATGAGATCAGAAACACAAAGAGTCACTGAGATGGAAAGAAAGACATTTAGCCTCAGCGCTGCACGTCTTAACCAAAGAAATATATCAGTGTGGAAAACTGTAGATGTTGATTTTGCAGCCGTTAAAGCACCAAAACATATATGTGACCATAGTTGCTATTACCCTCTACTGCATAAATGATGTTTTTTGGGAAAACATGATTGGTGTCATCTGACAATGTATCAATCAGAAAAGTTAATCATCCTAAACCTCCACCCCCCCACCCAATTATTGTTCTGTTGCCAAGGCAACAACGTTCCACACAGATATAAAAACATCAAGGAAAGTCAGATTTCTGTCGAACAATTACTAGTCAAATTGTCTCTGTCCAGTGAAAATCACGCATTTCCGAATTCTGCAAATTTGAATTTTTAAGCAAAAATGAAGGATCAACTGTTCCGTTGAGAACTACTCCTCAAGCGAAATAAACCATCTAAAAACCCATTAGTTTATCTTGAAAATGAATTGTCCCAAAGCTGAGGACAGAGCTTCTTTTAAATAAATCATGAAAAGTTGATGTTTCAGAGAAACATGTTTATCTGAGGACAGTGATGTAGCATATGGTCCCTTGTTTCTTTATGTAATAATTCAGTATTTTTAAAATACGGGTCTTTGATTTCTGGTTTCTAATTCTGTATGGAACCTGAGGAAGCAGCTGCTTTTGGTCATGGAACAGAGATGAGCATCACAGAAACTCTGACTCAAAGTATAACACATACAATATATTTGTATGGCTACGTTATTCTCTTCAAATTCTCACTTCCATCCTACAAGCTGCAATATGGTGTTCGTACTATCCTAACCTAACTAGAAAATATGTATTATTCTTGGTTTAAGAAATATTTCTTTCTATAAAAACCAAGAATTTGTGGTTTGTGTGTGTAGACTGTGTGTAGGTGAAACCTACATAAGTTCTTCTCTCTCCGGCCCTTCATACAATAAAATGTCGCAGTGTCCCGTTAGTATTATAGCAAAAACTTTGACCAGAATCATCATTTTACACGATAATCACTCAATCAACCCTAACCCTCCATCATAGAGCATGGTATTGTCCAACAAGTGGCCTAAATGCACAAATTTGCCTTGAGGCAACAAAGTTTATGAATATATATGAAAATAAATGTCCTTAAACCATCAGTTATGTTCCTTTAGATATTCATGCACATGCTTGTATTTTTTCCAGTTATTTTTTAAATTAAAGGTGTTAAATAGTCACATTTATCTTACACTTTCCTGGTGCTGTGCCACATGTGGATCTGCTTGCTGAAAGGATGTTCCTACCCCAAAATCCAACATTACACCCACCTCAGCTCCTCATCTGATTCATCAGAACTGTGTCATCAGATAATACAATGTGTAAAAATGTAACCATATACAGTAGGCATTACAGTGTGTAAAAAATACACCTTTTATTGAACTCTGCTGGTTATGACAGATCTGCAGCCACATTCTGAAGTTCTGAGAGCGAGAAATCACAGCACCTGATACAGAAAACGTAGTTGTTGCAGCTGGTTTGAGCAGTGGGACAGCAAAAATCCTTTTGCATGCTTGTCTCTAAATAATACATATTGCATATTTCCAGTTTATTTGGGTTTGTAAACTTGGCCTCTTTCTGCCACATCGCCATCTATCAGACACTTGTTCGGAACGTTTTTTTTACAGCTCTGTGTTTGTTGTGACCACAGTCTGCGTTCATTCACTAAGTGTCTCTCCCTCTCAGTCGCTGCATCAGTCTATTCCTAATGGTCACTGGCCAGCCTTGCAGGGTACACGGCTGATACACAGCTGCACGTGGCAGGCAGGCTGCCTTCAGTATGACCTTGCATGCATTTATACTCAGTAAAGGTCGGGCATCACTTTATCTGTCTATCTGTCGCTCTGCTTGGCTGGGACTATTTTGCCTGCTTGCGCACAATCACTGCAAATAGAACACAACTGAGCCCGGCTCAGCTCAGTCTACTCCAGCCAAGCTCCCCCTCATCAGGGACCATAGCAGTCCTGACGGGGTTGGACATGAAAGGCAGTGACAGCGCAGGCGAAAGCGTGGTTAATGCGTGCATATAAATTGGGAGCTCCGCTCGATGCCCTAACAGGCGCTATGGTGCTGTGGAGAGGGAGCCCACTCGCACTCATAGAAAATGCATATTCATGTTCGCCTAAATGGGCATTTGGCACAGAGTGGGGAGGCAGCCCTCTTAAGGAGTGGGTCCTCGGCTGGAGTTGGCACTCCACATCCAGAGGCTTTTTGAGACACTTTTAAATCAGGTGGAAAGACCTCATAAAGCGAGCCTAAAAAGGATCCTATCAACTTATGTCAAGTGTGGCAATAACATCTATTTGATCCTTCACATGTAATGATGCCCAGTCGCTCTCATCAGTAATCACTTCCTCGCTGAAGTATTTCATTTTATAGCCAGAGCTTTGTTTAGGCCCATTTCTAAAAAATAAATCAACATGATTCATTTTTTCACATTGCAGTCCTTGTGTGATGACATGATACCCTTGGTGCACTGAAAAACTTCCCTGCATTTTTAGAACGATATATGAAAAAAAAAAAAAAAAAAAAAACGGGGCCCAAAGCAAAAACAGTACAGACAGCATAATATGATACCAGCGCAAGTGTTGCTATTTTTAATTCGCATCCACTCTGCATTGTTGTGGGCTCCGATCTTCTTTTAGGTCGGGGTGTAAACACAGTGCGCCCTGCAGCCACAACAAGGAGTAGATACCTTTACAGGAGTTCGCCTTTAGTCAAAGTAAACAATAACCGCTTCTCTGAGTAATGCAGTTTGGCCCACAGCTCTCTTCAAGTGAAGTTGATTTGTTTACTGCACACCACAGGCAAAGATTTGCCCTTTTCTTTGTTTTTTTGAAAAGTGTTGCTTGGTTTCCTCTCTGACATTTTCTTAATGTGCAGAATGATGAAATATAGTTTTCAGGTAGTGCAGAGAGTAGCTGTTTCCTCTGTCTCAGTTTACTCAACAGAAACCAAAGAAAAAACAATTACTCCTATACAGCAGTTTTGCAAAAAAAGTGAATAGGCAGATTGGATTGTGAGTTATGGGTCTGCATCAGAATAAGCAGCAGAAGAAGAATGACCATGTTTGAGTGCATGCTCCAGCGGAGGTTGGAAAGCCTTCAGCCAGCAACTATACAGTGTGTGTTTGAGCTCCTTTACACTACTCGAGGGTTTTGAGCAGACAGTTCATTTTGTTTGGGATGAGCAACCTCCCGCGCTTAAAGGTCATCTGCTCTGGACAATTAGAGGTCGTGATGATGGCATAACAGTTCCAGCTATTTAGCAGCTTTGACATGACCTTCAGATATTTTTAAAGTACATAGCTCTGTGTGTGTGTGTGTGTGCGTGTGTGTGTGTGTGTGTGTGCGTGCGCCCTCCATGAGTTACCCAAACAACAAGTTTTGCCTAAATAACAAAACACTGATTTAATTACTCTAATTATTTGCCAATGGGCAGTTTTATAATCAGATTCAGTAAGCCCCCCTGCCCCAACCACTACCACACACACACACACACCTCCCCCCTCCACCTGCAACCTCCCTCCAATTAATCCTTAAAGTGTGCAGCTATAATATCTCCGCGGTGACCTCGCTCGCTTCCCATTGGCCAGATAATCATCACCCACATGTTAAAAACAACATTTCTATGCTGACTGCGTCAACATGTTTAATAGAAGCTTCCTCCCGAGTGCACCTGTGTTAAACCTCGGCATCTGAGAGACCCCACCTAATTGTCTCCTGCCCTAGATCTCATTATTGCCCCTTATTATACAGCTGGACTGATGGCCCCCTAAGTGTGTGTGTGTGTGTGTAGGTGGGGAGATTTCAGGTGTAAAGGCAGGAATCCATCAGCATCTCTTTCCAGTAGCAGGACCGGTTAATTATAGACCAGTGTTGATCAGGACTTAGTGCACTGCACCATTAGTTTCATGAGAGGGCAGGGCAGGGTTAAAACGAAAGGGGCAAGATGGCATTTGGTGTTCATTTTTTTTCTAAAGAGGCTTCAGCGTGTATCTCAGACTGAGAAAGCATAACAGGGAGACACAGATATGAAGATATGCGATGGAAGAGCTACAGCTTAGCGGCTTTATTGAGATGATGTACACAGCTCCATGTCCACTCCGGCAGATCGGCATCTGATAATGCTATAAAATCAGTATACCATGTAAATTACCTCTGCCTGGCTGTGTTAAAGCTTAATCGACCTTGGAGTCGGGTAACCTCCCCGATGCCAGCCACACAGTATCACATTCAGCTTGGTTCATAATATAATTATCTTATTATTCACGTTTCCTCTCTCAGAGGTAATTCTGAGGTGTAGATGTCCAGTGAATAAGTTTGATTAAAGAAGTATTACCATATGAATCCTCAGTGCCGGCTAGCTCCTCCGCACATTCATTTTCATGGCACATCTTTGAGGTGAAAGTCACGATTTTCTTTGTATCAAGGACGTTAAATTCATGATGGGTAGCCTTCCCCCTGCAGGCTCTTCATGCTACCTCACCTTAATGAGCTGGGAATGGGAGCAGGAGGAAAACGGGGATTGCTTTTGAAGGGTCTTTTACATTCGAGGGTTGTCGCAGTGGGTCGTGGAGTGGCCTACCAATGACAAAGGTGACAAAGGAAGACAACAATAGCGTTTGTGGGCCTCACACACAGAATTGCTGCTATGATGGAACGGGAAAATAACCCCAGCAAATACTCTATCTGCAGCCATGAGAGCAGCGCAGGGAGAGGTATGATTGAGTTCAAAGTGCATTGGTGTGTGGGTGGTTGAAACATATTGCTTTTTTTCCCCCTCCTGAAGATCATCATACTGTGTATGCTTGTGTGGTTCACATTTTCACCATTTCCCCTCCACCTGTGCCGGAGGGAAATGACACCGCGGGGAAGTTTTCCATTTGACACCATGACATAACTGGGGCCGTTGAGAAGGTGATGGAAAAGCCTGAATACTATTTTGTAATATGTAACAGGTGTCCTGTTCAATTTTACCACTTTATTGCAGCTTAAAGGGGCAGTTCAGTGACTTCTATAAAGTTGAAGGGCTTCTGAGAAACAGATTAAAAAGCAGAACGGTCAAGCAGAAGAGGCCAAGATATGACTCTTAGTACCTGTTCACACAAACTGACTCAAAGTGACAAGTTTGCTGGTGTGATTAGCGTTGAGCATGTAATTTATATAAGCAGTTCTAATTGGGTAGTTATTTTCTCATGTTGCCACTATATTAGTGTAGTTCATTTACCAAACGATGTGTTTCCATGCATTGCTTCTTTAAATTCAAGTCCTGGGCTTGTTAAAGTTGTAATCCTTAAGTTTTTAGTCCAGGTTGATTTGGTGACAGAAGCCCATGTTTCACCAGTTGGACACTTGTACTGTGAAGCAGAGCATTAACAGTAGAAAATATTGTGTTTGCATTAACAGCACCTTCACACAGCTCTGACACAGAGTAAAGAGAATGAACAGAAAACCACGAGGCTGTTATCAGGGAGATAAAATTGTGTTGGGTTACATGCTGCATCGTTTTCCTGTGAATTTCTCGTGCTTAGGCATCTGAATCCCCCACTACCAATAATATCTACAATAGAGAGAGAGATACTTAGTCAATGTTAACACACTCAATAGCTATTGCAGAAAGAATGGCCACCATAAGTAGCATCAAAATTGGGGTTTGACTTCACAGAAATCTTCATGATGATAACTTTAAAATCTAATTAAAGAATTGGGCTGTTGATTGTGATGATCAGCTTTTTCTGAGGGAGTCAGATTTGTTGTCTTCAGGTTGTCACATGTGTCAGAGGACATCTCAACTTCTCCAGGTTGCACCGCTGTGCAACTTATGAGTCCCAGCAAGTCATTCAAGGTTCAGTTCACAATGAATGGCGCCTTGACTCAATTGCTTGAGGCCGTATACATTAACATATTTCTATTATCCTAAATCTCGAAAACATCTGGATTATACGTTTTCCATGATGCTACTCAATAGCATCTTTCATTAGACCCTCTCTGCACAGGCTTTGCTTGAAATGTGTTGACTCCTAGTCCTAGCCAAGTTAACCCCTGATGACATCACTAATGATTATTCTCATTATCAATTAATCTATTGGTTATTTTTTCAGTTAATCAAGTTATAATTTAATCATTAAAATGTCAGAAAATAATGAGAAATGCCTTCAAATGGCTTGTTTTCATGAACCAACAGTCAAAGAAACTCAATTTACACTCATAAAAGAGAAAAGCAGCAAATCCTCACATCTGAGAAGGTTTTTTTTTTTTGCTCAATAAACAACTTAAACAATAATATTGATTCAATCAAAATTGTTGCTGATTGATTTTCTGTTGATCAGCTAATCAACTAATTAATCAACTACTTGCTTCAGCTTGAAACTTGAATTCCAGAGCTACAGAAGACTTTATACAACTGTTTTCACTGCCTGAATAATACACCACATGATGAGTAAACTAAACTAGATGTGTAAACATGATGGAGTTCCCCTTCAATATGAATCAATGTCTACTTGTGACCCATTGTGTATGTATGTGACTGTATGCTGTATGTCTATGGGTCAACCAAAGAGTGATATTTTCCCCTGTTTCATTTGAAGAATATTTACCAGACTGACAAAGTAAAAATATCCTGTAAAGGGTAAAGAGTAAAAAGCAAAGATTAGAACAATGTCGTGTACGTGTCTTTTTTCTGCTTTCCTGTCCTTCTAATCTTCTTGTGACTCTGCAGATTTAACTTGCGACTCCTTAAAGGGTCGTTTTAGCTTTAGTTGATGTTGAAAATGCTACAGTGTGTATATATGTTTGCCTGACTGATTGTATCTGTGTGTATGTGTGTGTATGCCTGTGTGTTTCCACATAAACGTGTGTATGTGCATGGTTCTACATGTTGTGTGCATGTGGCCCTGCATGCCTGGCCACTGTGTGTGTGTGTGTGTGTACGAACAGGGCTCCACTATGGAAAGGAGAGCATCCGGAGCAGCGGAGGCGCTGAGCTTCACAACTTCATCTCCTCTGGCTTTGTGACGTTGGGTCGAGGCCATCCGAAAGGTGAAGTACCTTTTCTTACTTTCTCCTTTGACTCATCTTATCTACAAATATACCCGCTGAATGCTAAAACGACCCGTGTAATGTTCCACTTGCAACACCAGTGATCAACAACAAGACACCGACTGAGGTGAAATGTTTCCAGATTCAATTTCCCTCCCGAGCAATTCACATGAACTGCCTCTGCATTTTGCAATTAAATACAAGCAAACACACACTTACCGCCGCTGATGGGTGACGACGGGGTGGAGAAGGTGACTCCGAATGCTGCACACACATCCACAACACACACATACCAACGCAGCCATTAGTGCGGGGCCAGAGTTTTCCCATGGGTAATACACTGATTAGTATGCAGCCATGTTGGCCGAGCTCTTGTGATTTATTCCCATCCATTTTGGCTCCACAAATCAGACCCTGTGTGTGCTTGTGTGTGCGTGTGTGTCACCTTGCGGGGGTTGCAAGGCGAGCTCCTTTACCTGCTACTGTTTTCTAAGGTTTAATTGAAAGTGTTTGTGCCGAGCGCGAGAATGCTTGTAATGCTTCATGGTGGCTGACTGCTTTAGTAAAAATCTACATACGTGATATAAATATAACTTGGTTGCACCGCTGCGTATGTGCCCTGGCTGTATTTCCACTCTTCCTCTTTGCCTCTTCAAAACCTGCTGATTTCCTGTTCATCATCATAATTACAGCAGCTGATGACCTGTCATTGCTTTAATAAATACCAGTTCAGATTTATGCGTTGCTTGGCAGGCATGTGCGGCTCTTTCACACAAGCAGAAACTGCTCTTTTACAAAGTATCATAGGTTTGTTTCCAAGCGCGCAAAAAACTGCAGGGGACTGAAATCTTCTCCACACTCTTATTTCTAATGAGGAACCATCGCATTTATATGTTTACATGAAATTAGCTGTTTTTCTCCTTGCTTTTTGCTTCCTTTGTTTTCATCCCCAGAGGGGGTCCATTTCACAATGGTATTCATATGCAGCCAGTGGTGAAAAAAAAATCTGCTGATAATTCTCTGTAGTCCCCCTGCCCCTGAATCTCTACCAGAGATGAGTAATGAGAAAAAAATGATTAGGTTCTGTGAATCCTTATTCTTCTAAATAGATTTTCCCCTCTGTACAAATATCACAATAGCAGCACTCTGGCATCTCCGGCTATATACTTGTCACAACAACAGCATGGGGTTTGGTTTAGCATTCGGCATCTGTGCAGTTAAATCTGTGTTTTCTTGCAGCGGGTAGCCTTTGATTTCCTCTGCTGCAAAAACAAATGAAACGTGACAGATTGAGATCTTAGAAAGGTCTGCTGATGCTAAAATTCTTGCAAAAAATAAAAGTATGTGAAGTATGTGAAGCATGTTTTTTTTTTTTCCAATGTCTTTATTTGGCTGTCTTGTGCCTGGAGGCAGGTACAGTATTACTGCGGATTGAATCCTAAAATCAATGATACGCTGTTGTGAAGTTTGGTTTGGATTTTGTTGCTGCTTGGTATTATCTTTAGCATTTCACTAGTGTACAATCACTTCAGGGCGGCAGAGGGAAACGAACAGTTTAACCAATCCTCCCCCGCTCTCTTTACAAGCACTCTTCATATCCACAAAAGCAGAATGGCTTCAGCTACATAATATATTACTTCTGTCCTTGACTGACTGAAGGATTCAAATTGCTCCTACCTATGTTCAATGTTTTTGACAACACACAGTCATTTATCTTTCCGGTTTAATGATTTGCAAATTGTCAGTAAACCTTTCGATCCATCACTTGACTCAACATTGAATTTATCCAAAATCTGTGGATGGATTTTATTGTTTGAGCAATGGACCTGTGGGCTGATGTGAACTCACAGTGATGAGATGGAGTCAGGTTAAGGTTAACAGCAAGTAAACAGTCCGGTTGAATTTAAATCACACCAGGCTTCATTCTTTTTTGAAGAGGTTTGCACAGCTTGGTTTGCTCTGGCTGAGAGTACCAAAGCTGGGGAAAAAAGAATACAAATAGATATTCACTGGTCTCTCAGTGGAAAAATTCTGTTTCCACGTGAGTTAGATGAAAACAGATGTTGTCTTCTTTGCTGCGTCTTGCTTGTTTTTAGTATATATATGTTGGTTTAGGAGTTATGATGTAGCTTTTTGGCTTGGGTAAGCATGGCGTCTGTTGTGATGCTTAATTATACAAATGGAAAGTGTGTTTGGTTGTTAATTATATGGCAGACTGTGTGAGTGTGTGTGTGTGTGCGTGTTGCTGTGCAGCCCTTGGGGAGGACAGGTGAGGTCAGGGGGTGTTGCTGTGCTTCAGAGCAGCTGGATTCTTCACATCTGTGTGCCAGGGTACAAAACAAACCTGTGCTGAACTCTAAACGAGATCAGTCAGTGCTGGGGAGGGAAACAAAAATCCAAACACGCACACAGCGAGGCTCTTTAATTAACTACAGTCCAAAACTACTGTAATTCACCTTTTTGGTTTGTTAACCTTCCCTTTAGCTTACCCTGTGTAATTCTGCATCAAGCAGTGGTTTTCCTACATTTCCCAGAATGCCTTTCAGCAACCTTTAAAGAAGGCTCGTGAAGTAGTTGTCACAATCTTGGGGCGACACAGAAACTGGGTTTTTAGCTGTGTCCCACTTCCATACTACATGTTAATTCTAAACATAAAGTATGTAGTGTGTTCTTGGGATTTATTGTGAAGCAGTTATAGGAAATGCAATGCATTTGTCACAGAGATTAGTGGAGCTTTGTTAGCTGGGCTTCTGCTCAATAAAATGTGGTCTGTCCAAAAAGATTTGGTGCAACTTTTTCAACAGCTCAGATTTAAATATTGCAGGGAGGAATGGTAGAAGAAACAGCCTCAGTGTGCAGGTAGTTGAAGAGCTGCATGTTTCTCCAGGGTTTGTGTGAACCAGCCAAGTTCTCCAAATTAAACAACCAAATATGTTTGAACATTGTGACTCCAGAACGACAGGAGCATTTTCTAATCTGGCGCCTCTATCGGCAGAAATTAATAGGACAACATGTCTGCGCTTTCCAAAACCATTATAAATCACTGTTAAAAAATAATAATGTCTTATGATGTGACAATGTTTTGGTTAAGGTCTGGTTAGGTTTAGGGACCATGACATTTGTCGTCATGACAACTACAATAATAAGCCACTGTTGGGTTATATCCTCCATCCACCCAACCCACCTCCAAATGAGGAAATTTGTTGACATATGTCATCTGAACTCTACCACTGCTACAGGTCATAATTACTACAGCCAGATTTGACACTTGTACACACCACACATGTAACTATATATTGTTTTTGGGAGACTGACATTATCACCTATTGTGTCATTTTTCTTGGACAGTCTTGAACCAACAGGTCATCAAGGTAGACAGTGCTGTGTACTGTGCTGTGCTGCCTTGTGGAAAACCATTAGCAGCAGCATGGCTCACAGCTCCCCAGCGCTACTGGAAACAGAATAAAGAAAGTATTTAAAAACACAAGAGTTTTTAATGCGCTGTTGATGTATATTCTTCTCCCACACTGCAATGCCAAGTGGAATTGGAGTGGCAACTAACAGCTGCTAAACAATGCTGTGCCCAATTTACTGTAATTGTTCACTACAGCATGTATTTGCAATGGCCAAACAATGGTCACTAAAGCTGAATAATGTTTCTCTGATGATGCATGTAAACTTACAAGCCAACTACCATCATTTATTGATTTAAAAAGTTTGATTTCGATGACTGTTGAATGAGGCTGATGACCTGTGTAGTGTCCAAAATCGATTTTTATTTTCCAGTCTGACACACTGTATTAAGTCTTTTACATAGAATTCCATAGAAACAGTATACTGAGTAGCTGATAGAGGATAAGTGAATGATTTCAGACACAGCCTAAAGCAAATTGCAGATAGAAATTAGTATACTGTAAACACTGTATACTATTAGTATGTTATATGGAACTGGGACACAGTGCTTGACTGGAGCTGTGGTGCTATTTGGTTTTCTAGTAAAAAATTCCATTTTATTTAAAAAAAATTCATTCATACATGGGCATGTGTTTTTTAGACATTAACATGTGAGTAAATTGACACATGTGATTTTACGTGTGAAATGTTGGACATCACATGTGAAAACATCAGTTTTACATGTAATATCTTGATAAACAGCACACATGTAATAAATTCACATATAGGCACATAAGGTTTATCACATGTAAAAACATCATTGTTTACATGTAAAACGTCACAAGAATTTCACATGATTTTAATAACTGTTAACTGTTAAAAAACAACCCAACATTGGCAACGTCTGTAAATCAGCAATCTCTGCTGTAGCTTGGTTGAATCAATGAATTATCAGTTTGTGCAACATAGAGAGACATAAATGTAAAGAAACACTTTCTTTCCACACATACAGCATTATGTCTTTATATCCACTTAACAAAAGCTTACAGACCACTGAAGTCAGCTTCTCCTCAGATGGAGAAGAGGGCCAACAGCCAAACCACCAAGTTGTTTCTGTAAGAACATTTCATTTTTCTGAGTTGCATGACTCCTTTTAAAGCCCTCTGTGACTGTATGGAGTCAGTATAGTGTAAGGGTGGGTGGCCATCTGTTTCCTGCATGATCTCGCTTTGCTGATCCTAGTTTCTGATTTGGTTTTGGGATTTTGGAGAGAATACTTTCTTTTTTCTTTTCCTTTCTCTTTCAGAAGATTTATTGCCGCAGACACATGGGTCACTTATGTTTGTTGCTTATGTTTTCTATTATAGGAAGATTTTTTTTTCCTCTCTCACAGCAGCCTTTTGTTTTCCCAGAGTGACAATCTTTTAAGAATGCTAAACTTTATTTAGCATTCACAGCTGCTTACCTTGCTCCTGTCCCCTCAGCCATCTGTCCAGATCGATGCGCCGCCTCGCATATTCCTTTGCTCCTGTGTATTCTGTTGTCCTCTTGTCCAAAATTAGGAGGCAGCGAGGTTGAGGCTTCTGTCAAACTGAGCCAAACTAATGAGGATGCTCACTGATCTGTTGTGTATGTGTGTGTGTGTGCTGCTGTCAGATGGGACTGCACTGTTACACTGCCTTGGGTGTAAAAACTGCAGAACTGAATTTGAAGCTTCAGAGTCACCAGTAATTGTATAAAAGTTCTCTGGAAACATAATCTCAGAACATAGATAAGAAGGAGCCGGAGCAACTTTGCCTCCCTTGTTTTCTGGCAATGGTGATGCAACGCTACACCACATCATCACTTCTTGCCTACGCAGACTGAAGCCCAATAGCAGGCTTATATTAATTGTTCTTGTCACAGAAGAACTGCGGTGTACTTTTCTATTCACTCACTGTCACCGACCAAAACTCTGCACTGTAAATCACTGTCACATTGTCGCACATATTTCTCTGCACTGGAGTGTGTTTAAAAGGAGAAAAGCTCAGCGCGCTGGCAGGCGGATTGAGAATCCCTGCCATTGATGTAGCAAGATTACAACTCCAACACCTTGATTGATTGAAATTTTCTGCCTCGGACAGGAGAGTGGATTGACAGCCAGCATGCAAATTTGATAGTCTATTAAAAATGCAGTGTGCCAGCTGTTATTGGTTGAATGCGCCCATTTTAATTATTTTTCCATATGTCAGTCTTGTTGATATGAAACGCAGCCAAGCCACAGCATCCAGAGAAGTGATTACTCCAGACAAAGCCTCCATCCTTGACTTAGCGTGTGCCATACTTCATTACCTTGCTAAGCCCAACTTTTAATTCTGCCCCGTGGAGGAACTCAAATTGGTTTTTATGGCAGGCAATTATTGTTTTTATGAATATGAAGTATCTGGAATGGTGGATATGGTGATGTAGCAGCAGAATTAGCAAGGGATGTTATCACAGAACTTTTATTTACGGTGCACATTTCAGCACATTAACGAGTGCAAGAGCCACTAATTGGTGTGCTCCTCATGTAGGAAGTTGTACTGTACAACAGTGTAGTGCTAACAGACCGTAGGGACTTTCAAAGGGGAAAAGAAAGAATCTAACAAAGCAAATATGAATCATTTTGGTTCTGCTGTTACGTACTAACAGCTGTTTGCCTCTCATTTGTCCTTTTGTTTACCTTTTGTGAAGAACTTGATGACAGGGTATAAAAAACCCCTCTCTGCGTTTCAATACTTCCCTCTGATTGTGAAACAGTCATCTCCTGTTCCCCCAAATGAATCAGATGCCATGGAACAACAAGCCCACAGGCAGTATCATCATTTCCAGCCCGTGTAATCAACACTCCAGGCTGATGAGGCAGAAGATGAAAACATCCGCCTGTGAAAACCTTTGGTGTTGTTTAAGCTACACAAGGAAAAACAAGCCCAGACAGGAACTGATTCATATGAGCGGTGACCACGAAAAGCTCCGACGCATCATCAAGCCACAGATAGAAAACGAGATCTCTGATTCAAAACTAAAATTTTCCAGCAAATCAAACAGTGTGACATTCACTCACTGCCTCGCTGCCACTCCTACGGCATTTAATTAGTCTCAAAACCCACGCACATAAAAACCAGGTGCCTGCACATGATACGAGTGCACAGAACAGTATCCATGAACAGAAAAGCATCCTCGCAAGGGATGACATAAATAATATAAATAAACATAAATAATGATATTTAGTGGCTGATTACCCTCAACCCACTTACATTTATGAAAATGCGTTAGACATTGTAGCAAAAGCCCTAACATTGTTTAAAACCACTTTAAGATTTGTGAAACCTTTATTTTGCTTATGAAAACAGAAAAAAGGGTGATTTCACTGATATTTCTCTATCCACACAACATTAGACCAGTTTGGTAATCCTGAGATGAGGGAAACTCCGGGTTTTCAGTTTCAGAAAGTTGTAACTTAAACTCTGTGACGCTAACCTGCTCACTGGCGTGTTTTCTTTAACAAACCCTGAGTTTCTCTCTGTCTCCTCTTACAGAGCCAGACACGCTGTTTCATTTCCTCATTCATTCAGTCTGTATCAAAGCGTGTATTGAATTGCCTTAATTAGGGGAGGTTTACTGTGTGTCAGAATCAAAATCCTGGTTGGATATTAGTTTGTTACAGAAGGACTCTCTAAAGTTACCGCTTTTATGTGCATCAGTCATTTCTTTGAACAGCGATTTTTGCTCTCACATTCAAATATTACAAAGCATGAATTCACCCTCAGCTCAGCATCAAAGCTTCTTCTTTTTGCGAGTAGAAGTTCTTTTTTTTATAACACTGTGACTCTTTTTTTTATTTTTTTATTTTATTAGTTTATTTGTCAGGGATGATGCAAAAAAAAAACATTATAACAACTTAAAATAACATGAAACAAATGTATTGCATATAGCATTTCTAGCCAAGGCTAATTTGCAACCCTTGTCCCTGGTTAGGATTTTCTACTTAAAAATAGTCATAACATATGAACATATGTTCACACAAGACAGCGGTCAGTTTGTTAGAGCAGCTCCTGCACTGAAATATTTATTACACATGATGTGTAATCTCAGTTTAAATGTAAAAGATCGATATGAAGCTTTAGACACATAGGATCAATGAATAATTATCTGTCACTCATGATGTGATTGGTCGCACTGATGGAACATCATTCCTATAATATCGGAGATTATATGTTAATATTTCTGAGTGAGCAGGATCGAGCAGCATCACTGAATGCTGTTGAGCCAAGATACAAAGACATGTCTAAAATTTTAAAATCTGCTATGTTTTAACCTTGACGCCTTTTCAATTGCAAATCACCAAACACACATCATTACTGCTGCCTCCTGTGTTTTGTCCCCGTCAGGTTAAAGCTGAATAAATATATTTAAAATGTAATGTAGATGCAGCCTGATACACAGTCAGATCCCACTTTATCATCATTAAGGAAATGTAAATCTGGTAAATGATGAATTAATGGACAACACTGAATAAAACTTTATTGTGTTAACTTATTGACACTTTTCCGGCTCTTTTAAAGATAAACGCATACATAAGCATTAATATCTCTACACTCAGCAAAAAAGCGAGCGAACCTGAAGAAGCTACAGGTGAAATACGTTGTTCGCTCCTAATAAAGTCACAGTAAAATCACTTCAGTATGTGGCAGTTAATTTTGACCTTCACCTCATAAACAACATTGATTTGCTTCTTCCTCTGCCCGTGGAGTCAACGAGCGGAAATACAGACAGCACCTCTCTGCCATTGCAACCCGCATTATGGTCAGAGATGGGATTACATCCATAGTGATAAGAACTACCATAGAGAATGATTTGAGAAAGTTTAGAGAGTTAAGTTCTGTTCCTCACACGTGGGAACTTTGTATGTATGTTCAAGACATAGTGCAGGATGTCTCAGGCATGTTTTGACTGAGTACTACAGTTCATCCGATCAACTTCAACTCAACTCAAAATTGTAGTCTCCGGATATTCTACATGTGAGGCATTTAGGGAACATTGGTAGCCTGTATGGGAGGTGTTTAGGGGACAGGCACTGTTCTCTCTAGGTATTGAGTAATCTGCCTGTTCAGTCACGTTTTGAATGGGCACTGCACTAGTATTAGAAATAAGGCATTGCCTTTTTTCCCTATAAATGTAGCTTTACATACAAAGCAATAAAAGGATTGTTCACAAACCTTAGTTCAGTTTCATAGTTCATATAATTCATCAGTAGTTTTCCCTTTGTTTTGAAAGTGTGTAGAATTTAGTGACATCTATGGACTTGGCAGAAATGGAATATAATATTCATAAGTATGTTTTCATTAGTGTATAATCCCATGAAAATAAGAATTGTGTTTTTGTTACCTTAGAATGAGCCTTTTATATCTACATAGGGAGCAGGTCCTCTTCCATGGAGCATGCCATGTTGCACCTCCATGTTTCTACAGTAGCCCAGAATGGACAAACCAAATACTGGCTCTAGAGAGGGCCTTCCACATTTTTTGCAAGTTTTGTGGCCACTGTACGTTCTCCTACACGCCTGGAAGGGGGAGGGGTATTCAGTAGGTTGCAACGTGCAACCTCACTGCTAAATTCCACGCACTGGTCCTTTAAATTTCAAATTTCAAGGGCTGTTGTGCTGTCTGGTTTTCCACTGATGAGCTTTTAACAGTACAAGTAGCCAACCGAGCAAGGCTAGAACTTCCCATTCAAACACTTTGGAAACCAGGTCCCACCTCAGGGAGCAGTATGAAGCCTCAAATCAGTTTTAGGGTCTGAAAATCCTGCCAGGCTGCTCACCTTTCGCTCTGTGGCTATTTTTGATTGACAGCACACTCCTATCGGGCACAGTGTACCTGCTCATACAAATTGATGGTCAGGTTCAGGGGAGGTGGCACGGCTGACCTGCTGGCTAAGCACTCTGCGGAATAACCAATAAGGAAGTGTTAATAAGGTCCTGGAGAGAGCAGGGCCGGGGCCATGGCACTCATTAGCAGAAAGAGAGATCAAGACAGATTTCTCTCACACACAATACGGAGAGATGACCGGACATCTCTATCCCTTGCTCCGTCTCTGGAGCTTCCTCTACTGAATATGCAGGAGATTCCAGGATTAGGATAAAGGTTAGTTAGCTTGTGATGGTAAGAAAAAGTGCTACTGTATGTACTTAAAGCAGGAAGAAGCAGTATTTCCTTCTTGTAAACGTGTTGTCTGCTCAGTTAGGGGTTAACAAGGTGTTGGTAGATAAAGAGTGTGACACTCCTGTTTTAGCATTCACTTTGAGCTGTAGCAGAGAGGAGAGGAGTGGAAGAGAAACCGGGTGGTAAAGAGTGACTAGCTGACACTCTAAGACACCTAATTGCAGTTTCTCTTCACCCTCATTTGCACAACTCACTGGAAATCCTTGGTGTCCTTTAGCGGCAGACTGAATTAATGACGATCTCTGGGCTTTGAGAAATTAACACATGCTACAAACACCTTGTGGAGTTTTCTGAAATACCACCAGAACACAAATATGTTGAGGTCAGTGAATGACAAGTCACCCTACAATTCCTGACAAGACTCTTGGGTATCCTGAGGAACAATAGCACTTCCAGATACACTGCAGTCAATTACAGTGATGTGAGATGCGGGGGCAGACAGAGGAAATGACAGTTGGGAGACAGCTCTCTTATCATTGTCCTTCTGTTGTGGCCACTTTGAAACAAGTGGAGCTATTTGTCTGCCAGCGAGGTATGCTGGAGGGAAGAAAAAAAAGGCTTTTATCTTTAGAGACAGGACAAGGGAATATGCAAGAAATGTAGCGTAGACGGAATATCTGAGTGGTAAAATATGAGCGAGCTAAAGAAGAAAAGGAATTTTGAGAGCGCAAGTTAGGCAGGTAAAATGGCAGGAGAAGAGATAGAGAGTCCTTGCAGGCAGGTAGTTGGGGACAATGGCTGCTGTGATGTTTGCTCAGGCACGGTGGCGTACTCTTAATGTGCAGCATCAATCAAGATGCTGCCCACCGCACAGCATGGCAACTTTTATCGCCGCTCATTAAAGTAAGTGCAGATATTTTATGCATCAGTTGGAATGCAAGGACTTTTTCATGCTAATTTCCTTCCTTTAGATTTGTTATTCATCATCTTTGATCAACGGGGTCCTGTACACAAATAAAGTGGAGTGGAGGCTGCACGCCTGATGAATCTGGAATCCACCGTGTGCTGAAGCATCACATCTGCGGATTGCTACCACTGCTTAAGTTTATTTAGCAAGCTCAGGAGTTTTATATATGTTTAATGAAACTGTATAATACATTAAACCCCCCTTCAGTTGTTTAACAAGACTTTTCTTTAGAGTTAAATTAAAGAAGATTAACTTCTGTCTACATGGGGTTATATATCATCCTTTAAAGTGCAGAACAAACAGAGTCTGGAAATCAAGTTTTTCTGTCTTCGTGTCCTCTGGCTCTTCTCTGGAGAGCAATTCTCTGATGAAAAGAACATTTAACAACTTTAAATCCACACCTTCTTGCCCCCCTTCACCCCCATCCCTTCTGCAGGTCCATCCAAGACTGATAAGATTACTTAAAATGCCATGGATTGCTCTGAAATAAAATGAACTTGTGACCTTTGCCCCAAATATCCATCTCTGTGGACCATTTTGCCTCCCTCGCGAAGACGTTAGCAGATGAAAGGAGGTTGGCATGAGCAGTTGAATTGTGTTTTGGGTCTGGTCCCAGCCTTTGAATTTCAAGCTTCTCCACATTGGGGCTTTTTTTTCCTCTTCTTCTTCTGCTTCACAGTGTAAGCGATGGGAATTGAATCCAATGTTTAGTTTT
Source organism: Scomberomorus guttatus (assembly GCA_038419695.1). Taxonomy (NCBI): domain Eukaryota; kingdom Metazoa; phylum Chordata; class Actinopteri; order Scombriformes; family Scombridae; genus Scomberomorus; species Scomberomorus guttatus. Next base: position 21,667,944 of record CM076465.1, on the reverse strand, counting down.
AATTGATTTTTTATGACTGAACGTGAGCAGTGAACACCCTCACTCATTAGAGACATGGGCACAGATCTGAGAGCTGTTAATCCACTGCTAAAAGGACAGTGTTGAGCCTTTGAATCAAACAGCTTCTTCTTTCAACCTTCTCCATTTAAAATGCCTCTCAGCCCTGACTACCTTATTAAATTACAAGATGGCAGCTGTTTGAATTTTTGTTTTCTCTGAATACAACTAACCCAGTTATCAGCCGATGTGGCTCCACACCAGCTGAGAATTCAACATAACAAGGTTAAAGGTGGCTAAGGGATAAAATGTGTTAAGTGCACAGCAGAGTGCTCTACAGCCTGGGTTACCAAATATTTAGCAAGAGAAGCACCAAAAAATAGCTGGCCAAAGCTGTTTATCATATTGAAAAGCAGGATGTTGTATATTGAACAGCCATGTCCTTCACAAAGTTGCTTTGAGCGATAAATCACCCGTTATAAATAGTCATACTAAGGGCGTTTTGAGGATACCACTCCAAGTGTTTTAGATAGGCCTGGTAAAAGACTGATCTTGGCTGTGCTGCATTGACCTCAAGCAGCTTTATATCTACCTCTCTGTAAGGCAAACTCACGCTCTCATCTGTAATCTATTATTCATAACGAAGAGGCAGAGACGAAGACTGAGAAAGACAGATAACTTGGTCGCTTTTTCCTCCATCCACCCCCACCCCTGTATTACTATTATCCAGGGGCCATTGTGTGGGAAAACAAACAGAATGATTGCCTTTTGTTGTATAGGGTGGATGGGGGAATTTGGTATTCTGTGCAGAATTTGAATGTAGACTTGCCATTCAGAGCACACAAGCTATGACTGCCAGTTGCATTGTGCAAATAATGATGCATGGGAGGGGTCAAATTAAAATTTATCAGCTCTGGGTTGGGATCCATCTCCAAATCTATTTCCAGCAGATGAAAAATTGAAAAGGCGAAAGGGAGCGCATGTTCCAGTTAGGTGCTAATTTGCTTAGTCGTTCTTTCTTGTTTTTTGATCGATTCTGGCCAAATGTTAAGAGTTTGTAGTGAGTCTGTTGGGGCAGAGGTAGTGTTTGAAATCTCGATTCCATCTATTCAGTCAAGTCATGCACATTTTAAATGTTTTATTTGAATCTACCAAGAGTTACCCCTAACCTAAACCGTAATCATAACATGCCTGACTCTACCCCTAATGCTAGCCAAAACCGGTGTCCAACCCTAATGTTTTTGTCCTCTAATGGGAGCTGAGTACCCATAATGTAACTGTTTGGACAAATCTTTGGCCCCATAATGTGAGTACTTCTACGTACTGTATGTATATGCCAGCACACCAGCAGCCTTGTGCAAATGCAAACAACTGTGTTCAGCAGCCCTGATCTGACTGTAGAGGCTGATAAATGGCTGCTGTTGTTGTGATAATCAGTAATCATTATCAATTTACAGTGGGCAATTGTTTACCGAGCACCTAAAGAATTCACTAATTTCGCATTCACAGATGATAAACCATTATGTGACACCGTTTGCTTGATGCTCTCAGTGAATTAGCTCAGTGATAATCCAATTCGCTGAACTAGGCCGACAAAGCCTTTAAATGTACCTTTTTATTATCTCTGCAGTATATTTAACAACACACAGTCTCTGTGCTTCTCCATAAAGCAGGTGGTGTTTTCCTGGGCATCCATTTCACACTGTTGTTCACGCAACACGCAAGCTGGAGGGACGAGGGATCAACGCCTTGTCGAGCTTGCCATTAGGCTTCAATTTGAAGAATCACACGAAACGTGAGAGACTTGGCATGCTGAGAGGAGCTCTGTTGGGCTGATAAAGCTACTCCATGAGTGAGCTGTTGGTTATGGAGAGAAAGCGCAGCCATGTCTACATCTTTTAGCTGTCAGTGACTCCATTCCCCCGCCGCACATTATGCCACAGCGTTCCTGGCCCTCTCTAACCAGAGCGGCAAATTGCCTCCACATTGTCACCGGTACAGGCTCTGTGAACTTTTCATGTGGTGGGGCGCTTGAATTATCACTGATAGAGGCTACAGGTATTCAATCTACAAGCCCAGACTGTGGGGCAATAGACAGGGGGCTGAGGTATTATAATTGAAAGGCCCCTTCAATTGCGATAAATAATGAAGTTTCCCTAGGGGCCATTAGGAGTTGGGGAAGGGAGTGTGTCGGATGGAGGGAGGTGTTCTCACATATATCGAGCCAGCCTGTTAACCCCCCACAGAGTGAGGCATGGAGGGAATATGATACGGGTGTGAAAACACAGGAGGGGGAGTCACTCACACTGCTTCATTATGAATTAACCGGAAAAGGTCTATGCATGACGTAACTGTGCTATTACAGTTAGCTGAGATGCTTTTTACTGGCATCATTTTGTCATTTTAGTTATGAGTAGACAGTAAAGAGCCATACTAGTAGTTTTGTATTTTATAGCCCATGAATACGATGCCACACAATGAATCACACATATATATATACATACATATATATGTACTGTACATATGTATATGTATATGTATATATATGTGTGTGTGTGTGTGTGTGTGTGAGTGTATATTTATATATATATGTACTGTACATATGTATATATAAATAACATCACAGCTAACTTTTAAAACCAATGGCTAGCATTCCAGGCAAACATTGGTTTCCATTTTTTTCTCATGGCATGAAAATCTACAGTATCGGCAGACTGTTGAAACTTGCTTGAGTTGTGTAATCACACACAGTGACAATCAAGTCTTTTCTTTTTAGGTAATGCAGTGAAGGCTTTTTAATTGAATCTTCTCTTGAACTGCATTATCTCGCAGGAATAATGTAACACTGAAAAAGATTGTTACACAGATGAAGCCCAATGTCATGGATTACACAACTCAAGTTTCAAAAATCTGCTTAACGATTTTTAGACTGTACAGAAATGAATGGAAACCAATGGCTGCTTGGAATGGTAGAGAAAGTACATCTAAAAATCTAAAACTGTAGAGCATGCATTTGAATACATACAGAAAACATGATTTGTAGTTTAAGGGCTGAAATGTGAAAATATACTGATCCTTTAAAATGACCTATTTAAATAGCCAATAGTTTTAGCCTAATATTGGAAAAGACATTTTGATTATAAATATCTTTTACTTTCTGTTGGAGTTTTGCTCTGATCAGGGCGGGAAAGCCTCTCCAATAGCGTTTAATTCATCATGTGACACTAAAAACCTCTGACACCTACACTAAAGAAATTTTATTAGGGGTTTAGAGGGCACATAAATCATTGTCCCACCACATCCACTATATGGTAGGGCTGTGTGTGGGATGTAAGAGGCATTTAAATGGAATTTTAACTTCAATTTCATTACAGGTTTTATATGTTCTTTATGTAGTGGTTGTGAGTGTGAAACCTCAGTCTTATCAGAAGTGGGCAACATTACTGACTGGTATCTTAGATTTAATAAAAGCTAAACATCATGATAGGCTATTACAACTTGAAGATCATAACTTTCATGGCTGTCTGACTTTATATTAAAGGTAATCTAACTGTAGCCTGTATGTAGCACACAGGTAGTTCAGTGCTTTGCAGCAGAGAAGGAACATCATCAAGATGCAAACAAACTTTTCTTTTCCCCAAACTTTTCCTGCGCATTCCTACCATGCAAGTCACATGCCGCTACCTATAGTATATGCACATAGTAATTGGCACACCCTTGAAGTGCTTTCAAATCAGGCAAATTTAGCCACATGCTGCCGCTTCTGACAGATATGAGCTTTTCAATCCTCTTCCCAACTGAGTGGAGCAGTTTCTCTGTCTTAATTACCTCACATTTGGCACAGTGCACTGCAGAGCTAGCGGGAGCCGCAGGGAGATTGGGACTCAGCTGAGACACTCAGACAGCGGTTGGTGACAGAAGCCAGGGGAGGACGCGGTGCAGAAAAGGCTCCCAGCTAGCATGCCTAGGATGACAGGAGCGGTGGCGGAGGGGGCCAGAGATCCCTGAGGAGGAGCAGAAGAAAGAGGAAGAGCTAGCTCAAGGGAGAATTCCCCTCAGGCACATATGGCGGAATTGAAACATCCATATGCCAGCGAAAACAGAAAATATTCAGTGTGTCGATGCTCTCAGTCTCTTGCTCTCTCTTCCATCTCTCTTTCAGAGATATTGTGTACTAGCTGGTCTGTTTTATTTTGCACATAACTCCATATCCCTCAGGAATGTCGGCAGTAGTAGAGGCAAGACGAGGATGTTTCTGAAGCTCGAGACTGGGAATACAATGTCATGGTCAGTGTGTGGGTGCAGCTATTAAATATAATCTACTATAGGACAACAAGAGGGTATTTTTAAATCGCTAATGGTAGAATGCTAGAGCTATGTGGACTCCCTTCAAACATTTGTAGGCTATACATTGACTTTTCGTCAGTCAGCAGTGCACCACGGAAGTTGATAACATGTCTCCTAGCAATGCTGGCTCTCATTTGTCACTCAACAGGCAGTTTTTATAGCAGATATTTTTACTTGTCATAGTAGGAAAATCACAGGTGTTACTAATAACATTAACGATAGCTCTGTTTTATTCAAGTGTCCCAGTAAGCCATGACAGTGTGACAGTGAGGCTGCGTTCAGACCAAATCTGGCAATGCAGCACTACCACACAGGGAACTGCAGAGGTGTGGGGGTGTCAGTATGTGGCCCGTTTGTGTGATGCATTTGATCATAGCACAAGTAGAAATACTAACCAGAAATCCCAACTTGGTAAACATGCTACAATGCTACATGGTAAACAAGATTCTTCTTCCCATGGGCGTCTTTGGTCTGATTGGCCAACACAGCGTGACGTCAGGTTGCATTCGGGGAAAAGTTAATTCAGGTTAAACTTTTTGCCAGATAACCGCTGCGTTTTTTTTGCTGAGCCCTATGCGGTCCCCACTCCTGCAGTGTAAACACACTGCCCCCATTCAAATGAATGGGAGGGCTGCCATTTTTCACACCTTGCTGGATTTGGTCTGAACGTGGCCTGAGCCAGCATGTGCAATACCAGGACACTGAAACTGAAGCAGCTTAATTGAATTCAGCCATAGTTCATTTGATTATTTACAGCTGATTTTTCCTACTGTGACATGTAAAAAAGGCTTACTTATGACATGGGAAAATCTGTTTAATCCTAAAAATTGAAAAATAGGCATAATAGTTTATATATTTTTTACACAAAAAGAGAGGAGAATTCAAGCTATAGTTTAACTTTAAAAAAGTGTTTTGGCTGCAAAATAGCTACAGGCTCACATCCAAAGCCAACAACAGACCAATCAAATACCAGAATTAAACAAAATCCTTTTAGCTGGTGTTAAGACACCACAGGGATCCAATCACTTAAGAGCACTTACGTCCTATTTTGGAGTCTAAATGTGTATTTACAATTAAATCATCTAATGGAAACCTCCATTCAATTTAATAACTTCAGTAAGGTAGAAACCTGAAATAAAAGAATTATATGTACATGTTATATCCAAGCAATTTACAGCCAGTATTTTCTGTGAGTTAGTTGATAGTGGAAAAACACAAAATAACTCTGCAGAGAGAGTTGATTCCTGCATCCGTGGGCAATGAACCGCAAAGGCTGACAGCGAAGCACTCGAGGTGTTAGTGTAAAACCTGTTCCTGTATCCTTGCTACAGCACAACACTCTGCTACCCAAGCCAATGTTTGCTTGCTCAGTCTTTTAATTATGATAGTCAGCTGATTGTGGGTAAACCATGTATGGAGACAGCAGCAATATGACGTTGATGTGAGATGTCGTAACACTGCAAAACATGTTGTCGACATGAACAACTGGACTCATGCTGGATGTAAAGAAGCATTCCTGATCATGTCAGCTCAATATCATCATAGAGGCTGTTTTTGTTCTCCTGATTTGTACATGGTCCACTGAGGCTTTATGTTGTAGCCTACCATGTACAATTTCTGTCCGTTTAAAATCACACAAAGTGGATCTGCCTCCAGTTCAATTGTGCTCCCTTCACTAAACTGCTTCTATTCCCTGGATGTGGCATTGATCCGTCTACTCAGAGCATTGTCTGTGCCAACCTGACCACCGCCATTAATATTGCATCAGGTTCAGTCTAAACAGCCCAGAACTCTTTTGCAGTCCATCTAGCAAGAGGTAATAAAATTCATGCCTGTCTTCATTCCCTCAGCGAGGAAAGTCACATGGTGGCTGATCTCGCCCTATAGCTTTATTTTGTACTCCAGAGGACAGAATGATTCAGATGCTCTCCTTTTGTGCCAAGAGGTGAGGCTAGGATATGACACTCGCAGGCCATGCAAAAAGTGACTTTTACATTATTTATCACCTCAAATATTAATTAGTAATCTTCAGTAATTAGTATTTGGTCCTTTCATCACTGGAATCAGCTGTTCAGAGAAAATTAAATGTTTACAAGAGAGTGAGTCAATATTTGCTCACTGGAAGTTAAATTAAATTACCTCAATTAGGAATTACTTCTGAGCACTCAAACCCACCTGAGCAGCGCAGGGAGTTCATACTGTCATTGGACCAAATTTTTTGGACTAAACTCCATCTTCATTTTTTCATTGTTCCCTTCTTCTCTCCCTTGACCATTGTGGTTTATCTGCAAATCTAGGGAAGCATGAAGATATTAAATGAAACCAGGAGGAATCAGCCATGCAGCTGCCACAATGCCCCCTGGGAAATATAGTAAAAAGTGGAAAGTGTTTCTAGAGGATGATATCTGCAATGCTGGCAGCTCATTGACTTCAAGCCTTTTAGCTAACTCATTAGCCTTTTAGCTATAAGTCATTCCGGAGACCCTGGTGGCTTTATGGTTGTGCTGTGTTGATGTTATACTATCTTGCTTTTAATTAATGGCCTGATTATCTCAAAATCCACAGTGTGTATTGTCGTGACTCTTTGATATTTATATAATATGATGGTGATTAATGCACAATTAGGGTCATATAAAAGACTTCATGGCTGAATTGGTTGTTTTGGTTTACGGCCTTTAAAATGACCCGGCTTGTATCTGAGGGCGTTGTGGATGAGCTGGCTAACAATCTCGTCCAATGCAATAACCCCGGGCTGCCATCTTGGGGCCCTATTTTTAGAACACTAATTGAGGAAATGTTTTTCTATCCACTTAAAAGAAGTGAATGCTCTCAATTTGATAGGCCACACTTTTGCATGGTAGAAGATCTAAAGGAGATATTCATTTATTTAAAAAAAACAGGTCTTATGTAAGTGTTCTTTGAAGTAACTCCCCCCTAATCATTTAATAGGGCATCACTAATGTACTCTAATTTCTTCTAATTGAATTTGACTATGCAGTTTGACTGGAGCAGATGCATTTGTGCAAAGAAAAACTACACTACTATGTCCATACACAATCCAACAATTATTAAGACATTAGAGCTCTCTTTATAAAGGGATTATAAACTGTAGAATTAGAATAGAATAGAATAGTGCGGGTGTGGTTTGATCCGATTTGATTGAGAGTGGCCAAACAACCCACCATGTTGCTAAATCTTGATTGGTGCATGAAAGTGTGTGACATCACCTTTTTCCAAATGAGCTCCAACCACTTCAGATCAGTGAGAACAAAGACAGAAAAAAAAGAAAACCATAAATCTCTCAAATGAAATAACCTAAACCAATTTAATTTGGGCACAAAATGGTGTGTTCATGTACGTCCCCACAACTCACACTAGTGTAAGTTTATAAGTAGTAAGTTTCCAGGATCTTTAATAAGAACAACTATTGGGTTGCCTGCTTATGAAAAAACACTGACTTTATTTGTTACTGCTGAATTGATGGTTATTAGAGAGTTAGACACCATTAGCCTTTATTAATGACTCATTAATATGTATAACTGCAGACTTGATGGCTTAATAGAAACTGAGAAACTTGTGAGCAACTATTAATGACTTTATGAATGACTTGAATGACTCACCAGCCGGAGCCACAATCTTGCAAACAAAAAGCTGTTCTTATTAATGGCTTATAACATATAAAGCATTAGTAAATGATTTATTAACCAATAATAAAGCCATTACATAAAATGTATTAACCCTCTAATAGGGAGATTAATATTTAAATTACACAAATACATAGTCCATAGGTATATTACTCTTTATTCAAATGTAAACAAATGTTGGAACGTGGAAAAAAAATGTAATAGTTAATCTGTAGTGATCTGTCTGAATTCAAAATTAACAATGTACTTTTGCTCCAGCAGAGGCGCTGTGTAAAATGCACAGTCACTCTGATTTATATCAATAAATTAGGCAATCGTTGCTCTCTTAGCTAACACAAAATAAAGGAAACTAGCAAGCTTTGCTTAACAAACAAACCACAAACAATAAAACATTTTGTATTTGAAAAATCATGAATAAAAGTAAGGCTGTTTGCTGCCTTTAAGAAATACAACTGCCTAGCAGTAACATTACCACTAGAACTAATCTTAAGTCACCACTTAGTTTGTAAGACAGCGGACGCCTTGTGAATGAGCTGAACAACTCAACATAATTTAGAGTAGATGGACTTCATTCGAATTAATTTGAAAAATATATGTGTTAGTTGCTATTGTTTAAAATTAATTTTTTTTGACAAAGTGACAGCCCTAACAGCATAAATATCTTAAACAGGAATCTCTCAAACAGGCTGGTGTCAGTGGCTGTTTCCTCAGTTAATGGGTCAAGCTAACAGTTTGTCACTGTTGCTTACTATCTCATTGCATGCAGAGGTTAGTCAAGGTCAGCGCAGACATATTCCTCCCAAAATACCTTTGACAGGTAACACAATGACATCCTGGAGACAGAATTTGAGTGATATTCCTAAAAGTCCTCCAGCCTCTTTCATAAATAGCACTGCTGCCGTCTGTCCTTCAAGACTTCCTCCCCTGGCAGGCTGATTGATATGAATGCACATAATCCATTCTTTTGGCCCATTGATTGAGCCCGACAATCAAAGATCAGTGTTGTGGCAGAGGTAACCGGACCCTCCTATGAGACGGCTCCTTCACACAGGCGCAAGCAGAGGTGTCAGCTGCTGGGCTACTAATCACCCTATACTGTGAGTAATGGCTATGAAAGCAATCACAGGGGAAATGCATCATCTCTACAGACCCTCGATCTATCAACCTGACTCGCTCTCATTTGACTGAAACGCATGCCAACGTGAAATATGACACTTTGTCAAAGGCAGGGGGAGCACGTTGGCTCCGGAGCTGCAGAATGTAATAATTAAACACACCCATAAAGACCCATTGTATTTCATCTGTTGACATGTACGTGTTGCGCATTTCTGAATGGTGTAAGCTGTTTCCCTGGGTAAACATTTCATGCTTGGCTCTGGTGCATAATTACAATGCTTCACCAGTTTATACTGAGTTACAATATACTAACAGTCATTTTCCACTTCAGTCATCTTTCAATTTGTTTCCCCACATGATATCAACAGAGTAATGGTGGAAGAAGAAAGAAATACCTCACTTGCACACCATCAAATAAGCTATTTGTCAGAGGGTTTGATGTGTTTTGCCCAAACAAAAGCCACAAGCAAGCGTCCTTGGCCAACCGATCCTTTTGACGGTTCACATTATGACGAGCACAAGTGATTCCCTGGTATTCTTTACAAATCTGGGATATTCAAAGTTGTTTGTGTTGCAGTTTAGGCTGTGCAGATGTAATTTCACACAGTGGGGAATGTTTCTTGTCAACCGCAGGAGTCCTCAGTACCATCACCTTGCAATCTTCAGGCTGGCCTCTTCCTGCCCTCTTCTCCAAAGTGCCTCTCGATTATGCAGCATGTTGTTACTCTCAACAGGTGCCCAAAATATTTGCACAAGGAGCCTTAGATTTGCTCGATCAGGAGTAAAAAAGCTAGACGGCAACATCAAGGCTGTGGAGTGTAAAAGTACAGAGGACACAGACAGACTTTCTGTGCTAATGTGCCAATTTAGCAATGCAAAGTGACCAACAATGTGAAACAGGGTCTTTCACCCTGCAACAAATTCAGAAGATGATTTATGTTTTTTGTATATCTAACGAATGCTGTATTTGTCATTTTGAAACAAATTGCTGCTGCATCTCTAAAAATGAATTCTATAGATTTTTCCTCTCGGCTCATCCTGGTTTCCTCTCAGCGAGGGTTATTACTTAATTAGATCGGGGGAAGGCTCTGTCAGATATCTCAGACTGACTGCCTTACCTCAGCCGCTCACGCAGAATACTAATCGCTTGACAGACACTTTAACCAATTACATGACAAAATCTGAAATAATACATTTCCACAAAGTCTGTTGTTGTTGTGGGGTGAATCACTATTTTTCAGGGTTAGACAGTATTTGAGTCTTCAGGTTTTACAGTTCATCAGAGAACACAGCAAACTTGATTCCATGACAACACATGATAATTAAAATTAAATATTATACAAAGGAAGGATTCGCACAGTATTCCATGACATTGTCATGCACATGATGTTCTAAATGTGTGCAGATTATTTTTGGGACTTAATGAACAAAGCGTGCTCTATCCGAACTTTATGTCTTGCCCGAAACTTTATCACAAGAATGTTTATTGAATTACCAACCAAAAACTTGTATGTGATTGCTGAAAGTCATTACCGGATTTATGTAGAATACATAACTCAAAGCATTTGCAGAGACTGCAGTGTAATTACTGTAAGTCTCTATAAAAAGGTTTTACCCCCTGTGGAATCCTTCATGTCAGGCTTAAGCTCTGTCAGGTTGTATGGTGATCATTAGTGATCAGCCTCTTTGAAGTCCAGACACAAATTCTTGATTAGTAAGAGATCATCCACTCGAGGACATTAACATTGTTGTTTTAAGTTGTTCTCGTGTAATTTTAGCTTTATTCTTGGCCTTAATTGTCTTGCTGGAAAACAAATATTGTCCCAAGTGGCAGGTTTCCTGTAGACTGCATAAGGATTCCTCAGTACAGGTGAATTCAGGATTTTACTCCCAACCATCATAAGCCTTCCAGATCTGCAGAGAAGCATCTCCACAGCATGATGCTGCCACTGCCATGCTTCACAGAGGAGATGCTGTGTTTATAATGATGTATTTGTGTAACATGGTGTTTAGTTTGATTGCCCAAAAGCTCTGTTTTGGTGTAGTCAGACCATAGAAGCTTCTTCCAGAGACTTCAGTCTGCCATGTGCCTCGTGGCAAACAGATTTTTTTCAAGAGTGACTTTGTTGTGACTAGTGAAACACCCGGTCAACTGTTGGTGTCTGTGCAGTCTTTCCAGTCTGAGCCTCTGAAGCTTCACTGTCACAGGCCTCTTGGTGTCCTCCCTCACTAGTGTCCTTCTAACACGCTTACTCAGTTTTTAAAGGACGGTCTGCTCGAGGCAGATTTGCATCTGTACGCTTTCCATTTATTAATTGAACTGAACTGAGATGTTCAGTTAAGAACAGTTGGAGTGTTCCTCTGTCTTCATGGTGTACGTTTTGCTACAAAACCGACTCACCAAGTCTGCCCTTGAAGATCCTGACGGTCAATAGAAACCCCTTGAAAACACACACACAGCTCATCTTCATTTAACTAATTAAGTGACTTCTAAAACCAGTTGGCTTCAGCAATGAGGATTCAGGTGTGTCCTTTTAAATGGGGTGAATACTTATACAAACATGTTTTGTAGTTCAGATTTGTAATGAATTTGACTTTGACATTAAAGGGTCTTTTACTGTTGATGAGTGTCAAAAAAGCCACAGTTAATCTACTTTGATTCAATCAAAAACTTCCAAAGGGGGGTGAATATAAGTTATAGGCACTGTATGGTGTGCGTGTGTGTGTGTGTGTTTGTTTTGAAAAAAAAAAAGCAAAAAGAGAAAAATATTACTTGACGTGAGATCCAATCATGATGAAATATTAAAATGCCTACATACAGTGCCAAAAACCTCACCCCTGCCCCACCTAGCTCCCTCCAGTCTGATCTGGAAGGCCACAAAATTAATCACAATTGCTGTGATCAGTGCAGCTGATGTGACTGGTGGCACTATTCTGAAATGTTAATAAAGCCATATTGAATGGTGCACTATTCTCAGCAGGGAGTCCATAGCCTGTGGCTGCTCACTAAATCTCAATGACTTCATTAACTCATTACCATGAGTCATGGCGCGCAGTGCCAACAGCAATTAAAACACAACAGAAAAGAGCACTGTCCTTGGGCCACTGAGCTGCTCGTGAGACTGATACGCTTTACTAGATTTAGCAGGATGATTGACATATCAATAGGCGCAGAGGTGGATTAAATGGCCTCAATCAATATTCAGATTTGTCTCACTCACAACTCGTGCCTGCAGCAAATTGTGCACACCTTGTCAAGTCCTGTTGGCCTTTGTGCTCTAGGCTGTGTGGCAATGCTGCTGTTGAAGCAGGATATCCTGTCTGTCACCTCCAGGAATATGACGTGCCTCTGGGGGTTTTATTTGAATTTTTAATGGTGAAAAAATATTCAACTTTTGAACTTATGGTAATTGAAAAATTACCAAAAGTAAAACAAAGTGGGAACCTGTGAAGAAAACCCAGAGGGCATGAAAGGTCACCAGCATTTTCTCCCAGTACAGAGAAGACTGGTTAATATTCATCCAAATCTTTTTGTCTTTTTATTCCTTATTCAACCAGGAGGCCAGAGGAGACGTAAAAATTGTAACTTTCAATGAATACGTCAGAGCTTTAATTCAACTCTCCCCTCTGTCTTTTGTAGAAACACATTTCTATTCATGAAGCCAATCCTCCGTAGTCATGACACTGCATACTTATGTTTCTTTTGTAAAACTCCAGCAAAATGGCATTTAAATTACAACTGTGGGCTTCAGTCCCCTATGCAGACTTAAAGAAGCCTTTATCTTAGCAAATGACTGACAGTTGATTATGAAAAACCCAGCATTTCTTTTTTTTTTTTCCTGCGTGAAGGCAGTCCACCCACACCTTCTGCTTTTGTGCGCACTATTGTTATGGCTCCATTGTTAATGAGTTTAGAATTAACTGGCTGTAATGACTGGAGACTGGAGCCCCTGCTGTGCCTGATTGTGCTGCTGAATGGGGAGCTGGAGGAAGTAATGTATGGATGGATGTGCACACTGTGTGCAGGTATCTTTGTCTGTTGCTCGCTCACTGGGAAAATACAAGCCAGAACTGGGAGGGTTGTTTTCGGGACGGTCACACCTCAACGCTCGTTGTTGCTATACAGCCTGACATCAGGTGTCATCCTGTGGCCATTCATCTGCTGTAGGGGATTGGTTTTATTCTGTGTTTTTTTTATATCAGGCAGACATCAGCTCTTAAAGCTGTGGCTTTAGTCAGCTGGGAGAATTAGATTCTGCCCAAATTAATTCATTACACTGTGAACGTGCCATTAGCTCATTCAGTGACATTTACTTGGAATTAAAACATTGTAGATGTGGATAAATGTATTAAACAGTTGGTTAATATTTACTTTCAAATTCAGAAATTATATTACGGTTACAAATCCCAGTAACATTCCATTACTGCAACATTTTTAAGGCTTGTTTGATGTTTTATCAGGAGTTGGATAGAAAGGTTGGACCGTTTTGTCTCGTGCCTCCAGTGGAGAGACTGGTCAAGGACGTGTTACCGGGTGTTCATTACTGAAACAGGGGGGAGTTTAAAATATGCAAGAGGCTGTGCTGTTTCAAGTGCTGGAAAAGAAATATGATGCAGGAAGGCTAGTTTCTGTATTACAGTGGTTCCCCCCACAGCCTTGTCAGATGAGCTCGAGTAGCACTTCATCGACATCACTCTTGATGTTCCAAATGTGTTCATTTGAACTGATTTTAAACTGGATGTTATTTAAAAACTTAGTTATATAAACGTGGATAGTGGAAGTGGATTTTTTGCAACAAAGACATACTGTAGGGATTCTGGAATTGTCCATATTTTGTCTTTTTTCCTCTTTTTCACGCCAATTTGTAATGCTATTTTTGTGTCAGTTTACCTCAAAACACACATATGTAGATATACTGTATATACAGTATATATTTTTTTTACCAACTTGACTTCTCCAAAGTCTTTCCAGTAACCTCTGGCAACTGCAGAAGTACCCCTGGAGTATAAGTACCTCTGATTGGGAATCACTGCAGTAATAGATCCATGAGTCTGAAGGCTTATCTGACGCTGCACAGCAGTTATTAATACAATAAGACAGCTTTTTACAACTCTGGACAATGATCACAATGACAACAATTGTATCCTCTAACAATGATGTTACAATGCGTGGTAGAACTACAGTGTTACCATTTCAGGGTAATATATCTGTTATGCCCAGTCTTGGGGTGTTCAAGACACAACATGAATAAGTCCCAGCTTCCCCCAGTCCCAAGCAGCCACAAGACAAACAGCTCAATATAAAGAAAGTGGGTTTATTTACAAAAATTAAATAATGCAGATAGAGCTTGATTTAACTTCAGGGTGGACACAGGCCAACATAACAAAACAAGACTAACTGGGAAGTAACCAGTATAACCTCACAAAAAAAAAAGAAACCAAATGACAACTTACCTACCTAGCTAACATGAACATAAGAAAATTCAATTCAATTTTATTTATATAGTGCCAAATCATAACAAAAGTTATCTCAGGGCACTTTTCACATAGAGCAGGTTAAGACTGTACTCTTTAATTTATCAGAGACCCAACAATTCCCCCATGAGCAAGCACTTGGTGATAGCGGCAAGTATAAACTCCCCTTTAAGGTTGACCAAACAGGCAGTCCAGTACTATAGTTTAGCTGATGTTTGTTAAATTTTTTTGAAAAGTAACAGATAGGATGATCAATGGCCTGCTCGTCTTCCTGCAGAAGAACTGCACCTGCGCCACACGCACTGGCATCTATCTCTAATTTGAAAGGGCGTGTGAAGTTGGGCGCAGCAAGGACGGGTGCACTACACAACAAAGCCTTAGCTGATTCAAAAGTAGCCTGGCAAGCTTTTTGAAGGACAAACAAGTCCTGTGAGAGGAGCCACCACATCAAAGAAATTCCTACAAAATCCCCGATAATAACCACACATCCTGGTGTAATGCTCTTTTTGACTGTGGGACTGGAAAATCAATAACTGCCTGCACTTTTGCTGCTACTGGACACACCTGCCCTTGTCCCACCTGTTTACCCCTATAGGTTACAGTGGCCTTGCCAAATTCACACTTTGCGAGGTTTAAGATAAGGGATGCCTCGTGAAGAAGGCTGAAAGTGAGTGACAGTGTTTTTAGATGGTCGGACCAGGTAGAGGAGTGGGAAATCATATCGTCTAATTATGCTTCACAATTTTTCACTCCTAGGCGCTGGAACGTGGCGAGTACACTTGAACATATGTAGCTAACTGGCCAACACAGTGCTTTGTTAGACATAGCATTGCAATGTGGCAAATCTTGAAATGGTAGACACAGTGTTTTGTTTTTGTTTTTTGCCGGAGCCCTCTTATTGGCACCCACATTCTGAAGTTGGTCTGAACATGGATTTAGGTGAGCAAAAAGAGAAGGAATAAGTAATCTAAAATGGGTTGTGGTCAGAGTTGGAGGGTGTGTGAATCTTGCGTGTTACATGTAAGGACAGAACCTCTGGAGTGCTGTGTGATGCTGCTTGTTAAATCACAATGTCTTGTTTTCTACACGTTAGGTAGAGAAGGTGCAGCAGCTGTGGAGGCTTTAAAGTTATTAGATGGCACCTTTGACTGACCTTGGCTGAGTAACAAAGTAATGTAACAAGTGATGTAGCAAATTACTTCTGAGCAATAAGTACTGAGTAATTGATTACATTTTTTAAGTAACTTGCCCAACAGTGTCCATGTCATATTATATTTCATTCAATGTTTGTCCCCTGCTGGGGAGACAGAACTGGGAAATGCCACAGGGTTGAAGCAAAGGTCACTATTCCTTGTTTACAACATCCATAACAGGTCATGGTCAAGGTTAGCTGTACATCAGCGCTTAGCAAAAACATGTGTATTAAGTATACTGTAGTAGTCTAGTTGGATTTTGGAGGCTTTTTCTCTGAGCCTCCTTCTTCTCTCCCCCTCTGTCCTGCAGCATAATTCTCTATAATGAGCTTGTGGACAGGAGATGAGATATGATTCTTGGAATTAAAACAGCATTTTCTACTTTGATCATCCAAAAGTGTGTGAAGCACTGAAATAAGACTCTCCCCTTTCTTTATCGAATCTTTGCTCTCACTCTCCCTCTCTTAATCTTTCCCTTGCTCGCTCACCCTGCTCTATCTGAGCTTGGGGGATTGCTGTATGAGATGGAGAGTTAATGAAGAAAGGTTTTTTTTTTTCCTGCAAGAAGACTGGTAAACTCCCGCAACTTTGTACTCAGCTTTTGTTAATCGCGTCACGATCGGCTTTCATGCTTCACAATCCCAACCCCTGAACCAGTTAAGCATAAATATTTAACATCGTTATTTTCAAGCCCCTGAGAATATGTCTTAAACAATTGCATAAGCTGCTATACTAATGATTCACTGTTATCTTTTGCTCCTAAAAGTGGCTGAACAGCTTCAGTCTCCATCAAACAATCCCAACAACATCATCCCCTCTTATTCCTTTTCATTACACCATCGTATTTCACATCACTTACAGGAAAAACAGCAGTTAAGCGCCTCCTCAGTCTCATGCACACTCTCGCACTCATAAGTGGCCTTGTCTTCATAAACTGCAAGTGAGATGCAACATTGTCAAAAAGCCATTAAAGATGCTATCATCTAATATGGAGGCTGACGTGGGCTGGTGCTGGCAGCGTGGTTATGTAAGCAGCTTTCTCAGGGACTGATAGCAATCCAACACACCCAGCAGGGGAGCAGTGGTGTGTGTGTGAGTGTCGGGTGAGGGGTGAGGGGGTATGTGAAACAAATCACACATTCAGTGCGCTACATAATATTGCACCCAGTGTTTTGCCACAGGTACAGAGAGATTCACTCCTTTGTGCCAATTGATTTGTTAATATGCTAATGCCTCGTGATTAGCGAAGCGCAAATGCAGAGTGTCTTTGCTCAGTGAGGTGTTGATTGAAAGAAATCAACAACCAGGGTGGCAGATGAGGCAAAAATGCACATTTTGGTAATCAAAACTTTCTTGTAATTACAGGCCAAAGCAGATACGTAAAGGATAGGTTTGATTTTTTAAAGTCTGTCTTATTACAATATTCACACGTCATATGAGTACAGAAAGAGTTGTTGGTCTCGGTAATCGTCCCTCCTCTCTATACTGGCCACGAAGCGATACCTCCATACAGCAACTATACTGCAGGAAATGGGGGATAAAATTCGAAGTAATCATTCAGTGAAAAAGTTCATTCTAAGGTAGCCAAAGTTAACGTGGCTTCAGCAGTTTGAGTTAGCTCAACAGTGTCGATATTTTCCGAAGTTACAGTTTCTTTTAGTATGACATTCCCTTGTTGTGGTAGCCCGGACAGTATGAGGAATGGTAGAGGAAGACTTTCTGGTAGTCACAATGTTGCTTGGACAAAACACCCGCAATAAACTTCCAGGTGACGGCCAGGGCGAAGATACATGCTCGACTTGGTTAACTCACACTGCTGAAGCCTCATATTAGCTTTAGCTAGGTCTTATTTTCATAGTGGCCATCAGCTTTCATCAGGTATGATAACATTGCTGAGATCTAGGAACACAGCAACATTGTTACAACAAAGTCTCACAGCGCGAGAAACGTGAGAAGACAATCAGACGGGTTGTAAACAAAGCCAAATTAGCTAAGCTGTTTGTTTAGTTGGTTTTGCTAATTTAGCTAAACTGCTTTATTTATGTAATGTAAATTTTTGCAATGCCATGTAATGTAACATTTTGTTCATGTCTATGACAAATGTTTCACCGCTGCAACTGTACTCTGGTGTCTTGTAAGTCCATTTGGGCTGGGCACTTGTATGTATATGACACAATAACTAACTAACTAACTAACATACTATTTGGAGGTAAAACCTAAAGTGAGTGCACTCAGAAACTGTGTGTTTGTACAGCAAGCAAAGTTGAACTAGGAAGTCTGTCTGTAAACTGTTATAATTTTACTCTTCTACCTTTCCTCCAAATACATTTGGCTAACCTAGTTTTTGTTTAAAACTTGTCTGACTGCTTGTAGCCTATTTCTTGACTTGTTTGACTTCATTTTAGCAATGTCTCTGTGTTCCCAGATCTCAGCAATCAACTTGATCACTATATGGAGAGACATGGAGGCCAAAACTACAGAAATAAGACCCAAATTGTAATAATCCAGAATAATCCTTTAAATCATAATTACAACAGTGCAGGTTTCCTCCTTCTCAGACTGTTGGGCAGTAAAGCAGTAAATATGCTAACAGCAGCTTTACGTGCTACACCGAAAGCTCTGAATTTGCATATTACTGTGATACACGTGGCGATAAATGAATGATCCATTTGTTTGAATGTGGTTTCAGCTCCCAGGCTCTTGAGCTGAATGCGTCGGCACCAGTAGCAAACATGGTTTATGAGATATTACATACAATGTGAGTTAATATGAATGAATGCAAGAGTATTTAAAGTCTTACAATCACAAAAAACTTTTAGCTTTATTGCTACATGCATCACAGTATGGCAGTAGCCCCTGGAGTTAGTGCTCTCATCTTGTAGCTTAACTGTCACTGAAATGCACATTACAATCAATGAACTCACAGCTGTATTAGATGTTTTAACAAAAATACAATTGCTTTCATGTATTCTATTTATTATGTACTGCTCAATAAAGGTCAGGGACCAAATAGCTTTAAAATGCACTAGTTTCCTACAAGAATTGCCCTTGGTTCTTCTGTCTGAATTTGCTTTTTGTAAGACTCATACCTTGGCTCTGTCTATATTGTGAACGCATGACACGTTTGCAGCTGACATTTGAACGGGCTGACTCCACATCATTGATTTCAGGAGATAGCCCTGCTGATATGTCAAGGCCAGCCAGGGTAAGGTGGCTGGAAATGCAGCGGAGTCCTTGCAGAACGAGTTACCTTGGGCTGAAAATCTGAGCAAACATTGTTAAGTGCTGATGGTGGGCATGCTGGCAAGTAGATTTGCCCTGGGAGGGAGGTCTCCTCAGTGCACTGACTCCTCTGCTGCTTTCCACTCACAGTTGTCTTTCCCCTTAGTGGTGCTGCACCAGAAAGTCAGGAATTTTTGCCTGTTACAGCATCACCCCTGTTGACTACATGCAGGTTTAGCAGTTGACGGTAAAAACACAATCGTATTCCAATTAAGGAGCACAACCAATGCTGTTTACCGTTGAGCTGCCAGCTAAACTTGTGTCATTTGTAACCCTGCTTTAAAAGTCCCCTTTTCATAAATTTCATCCCTCCACTGACAGTCAGTTTTGAACCTTTTGATTTATGTCCAATCCCTACATTGCAAAAAAATATGCATCAAAATAAGTGACTGCTTTACATGGCAATGCTGTGAAATGAGAGGATTGTTTGCTTGTGTAGCATTGAAGGGAAATGCTAAATCTTCCTGAAGCACTCTTCAACCTTACAAGTTTCTGTTAACTAAAACACTGCACATCATAAATACATACTGCATAATGTTGAGTCAGGAGAACTGTAACTAATGCTTGAGCATCAAGGTTTCTTGTCACATTTTGATTCAAAATAACCCAGCTGGAACACTCAGGTCGGTAAACGGATGTGTTGAAGACTACAAATGGATCAGTTTGGTCCTTTACAGCTCATACGGCAGGGTCACAAACAGATAAATTACCTGCATTACCTCAACCAATGCAAAGGAAATACATTCTGCTGCTACAAAAGCTACCTATATAGCTACCTATATAGTTGAGTTCACATTCCATCCTGCAGAAATGCGTCTGCATCGTCCTCATTATCCCCCCTCACCAGGCATAAGGCATCAGATACTGACCAAACAAAGGATGCAGGACATGACAGAGTATGTCCTCTGGAGGAAATACTCCACACCCATCAATACGTCAGCCTTGCATTACATGTCTGATGGATTTATCAAGCCATCAATTGATTATTGACTGGAATAACTCTCAAGGTCATCTCGTAGGAATCGCCAGTATCCCTGCTTAACATTGTATAACATGAGGCTAATGTCAGTGGTGTTTCCTGTTCCTCTAAGGTGCAAGAGTGCAGATTTCACTGCCTCCTGAGGTCAAAACGACCATAATAAATCTAAGAGGGGTTATCAGGAGCTTCTGATCAATACCCATGTATGGAAGGTCAGGACTGCCAATATTAAAATAAAATCATTTCGTCAAATGATTAGATAGAAGCATTGCTTTTTTAAAAAAAATTTCTGTCATTGTGCACTGTGATCTCAGCAGACATTTATGATGGATATTTTGTCTAATTGGTTAGTTTACTCCTCACTGATGTGAAGATGCAACCTCATTATTTATGTCAACTACTGGCCGCTGTAAGCTGTGCCAGAAATCTGTCCATGTTGTTTCTATTCCTTGGTCATTCATAGATTTTCAAAGTCATGGATTATATTTAACTCCCCTATATTAATAATAATGACACTTTATTTGTATAGTATTTTTACAAAGCAAGTTTAAAAAGTGTTTAACAGATAAATACAATGGCATAATGAATACTCTCAAGAGCCCATTAAATACACAATAAATATATATTTTACAAGATTAAGTATATTGAAAATTTAAAAAATAAACCTAAAATAAAAAATAAAAAATCCCAAATGACATTGATTTTAAAACTAATATAAAATAAAAATACAATAGCAAAAGGCATTAATTAAGACCTACACCTCCCCACACACACTTATTTGTGTTTGTGTTAATGGTAAATACATAGCAACACATAGGGCCAAATCCACAGAGAATGGATTGCACCCACTAATAGCACCATGAATTGCGTAGCATTTGCACCTGTAATCTGCCCCATTTTAAGGCAAGTTTTACAGCTGAGTGCAATTTGCCTTTATTTTGCGTCTGTTTGAGTGAGCGGACCTGTTTCCAGTGTTTCAGGCTTTTCTCCACATTTCAGCACACAGATTGGTCCATAATGAAAACTGCAGAGAGCACAAAAGCCTCAAACTGCATATCTTTAATTAGCAGAGGTGCGCACACACAGAGCTCTCCTCAATCACAAACCAACTTTCATGTATTTTGCTTCTTTTACTTCTCACTTTCTCTAGTATAATCTACTGAAATGTCCATCAAAATAGGCTACAGCTATTAATGTGACTCAGTCAGAATCTTGCAATAATGCTGTTCAGGTGTCACTGAATGTATCCAGGATTTCGCAGAAACATCAGTACTGATGTTCTGTTCTTTGCCCACAGCTGGCTGTGTGTCACAGCTGGCGGCAGCATCACACAGCAGCTGAAACAATAAGTGTGTCTCCAAACTGAGAAAGAGGAGCATTCATGCAAGCAGCACAGCAGTGACTGTGCAGTAACTTCATTAACACCGGATCAGTCAGGATCTGATGGTAATTAATGTTCTGTGTTCTACTACACATCTACATAGGTCAGCAGTTACACACAGATTCCAGCTTTATATGGTGGAGTTGTTTGTAATAAAGCAAAGCAGCCCTTATGGATGAATCCTGAGCTCCATCAGTGCTGTCAGGACATGTTTATTTTCAAGTAGCTGAAAGTCCGAGATAAGCCTACCACACCATACCTGATCCAGCCCCAATGTCTGACTGAAAATTTCGCCCTTAATATCATTCAATATCAATTCAATATCATTCAAGCCTCACATGCTTAAAGATTTGAAGAAAGAAAAAGAGACAGACAGAGAGAGAGAGAGAGAGAGAGAGAGAGAGAGTAGTTAACATGCAGTTAACAGCAACTATCTGAAGACGCTAATAACTCCACCCTAATTGTGTTTGGCTATTAGTGCTGGTCTTTGTGAATTAGACTGTTTTTGCAACGATGCTTATTTGCATAGAGAGGGGCCAATTTTGAACTGAATGTATGAATATTACCTCATGACATTATTTGCTTGGCGGCACAGTTTGCGGTGCATTTCACCCTTTGCGGGTGCTCTGTGAATTACACGCTATCTTTTTGTCTCATTTGCACAGGTTTAGTGGCTGTAAAAGCCGTGCAATTCTTTTGTGGGTTTGGCCCATAGTGTAACAGTAGCACAAGTAAAGAAGAATCCTAAAGTCAGGAAAATGACATTAAAATGAAGTAAATTTGCTTTAATGTACAGTAAATAGTTTAATTTCTGAAGTATTCTCGTTTTGATGAGAGGAGCTTTTCTGAACTGACAAAAGGATTAAGGAAGAAAACAGTTTGCGCTACAGTGGATATAATACAGGAGTGTACTGCAAATCTACAGTGTGCACCCTCGCTCTGTTGGTACTGATGTTATGTGTACTTTAGCATTTTAGCGGTGACGTGCTGTTTGCATATTTCTTTCACAGGGGATTTCATGTAAATAAGTACTCTCATGTGGAAAAATCTGCAATTCATGCTCATCAGTGTATTTACAGCAACACTGTCAAGTTTCAACACACCCACCTCTTATCATTAATGTACTCCAAACTATAAAGGTTCATTTGGTCAGTGGGTTTAAGGTAAAAACTGGTGTGCATATCGCTCAGAGCTGGGGAACGCATCCCTGTAGCTGTGTGTTGCTGTGTGGGAGGCAGTGGCGATGAGAAGCTGATGGTAAATCGATATTGATGGATCAAAGTGCCGCATGGCTGGAGTCCTGCGGTGTCAGGGTGTGGGGAACAATGGTGACTTTTTACACCTCCTCCCCTCTTCTCATTATCCTCTTCTCCTCTCCTCCTACCCCAATTCTCTCTTTCATCTCGAAATTCCAGCTCCTCTCTGTCTTCCCCCACGCTTGGTGGCATTTTAAGTGTGTCTGAGTGTGAGTTTGTGTGTGACAGAGAGAGAGGTGACTTGATGCTTTGTGTCATGGTGTCAGGTGGCATCAGCTTGTAGTTGATGGGAAGATAAAATGTAACACAATCGATATCCGAGCACTAAAATTGTTCTCATTTCCCGCAGCCTTCTGCACGACTTGTGTCCACATAGCTGTTGCTGTGACATGTGGGCACCATTTGACTTAATAAGAGAGATGTTATATGTAAAATGAAGCTTTTGTACTGCTTTATTGTCTAATGTTGGAGTGCAACAAATGCCTGTTTTAACAAAAATGGACAATTTCACTCATAACCAAAACTGGTGTAAATTTAACTATATCCTTGCTTTTCAGTCCAACTACTGTGATAACTGCTGGTTGTTCAGTGTAACTGTATTTTTCTGTTATATTACCATACAAGCAGCACAATCTAATAAATAACCACTTGGTTCTGTTTTCTAGGAGAAAAACATTGGCCGGTCCGCTCCCAGAGTCACCATGGTAGGGATGGCTGTTCTTTGTTAAAGGGTCAAAGTTGCCTCTAACCACTTGTACATGATTACTGTGTCTTACTTATGAACCTATTAATGATTAATAGTGGTAATCTGAAGTAAGATTCAGTTCCTGATCAGTGTTTGGAGGCAGCTTATACCTGGAGTGTTAATCGTAGTGCAGTGCGTTATCCCATTGACCTTTATCTATATACCTAACCTTTGTATTTTCCCCTTGACATTTAGCTCTCCTGTCTATGTGATGAGTATATGTGTGCAGTCTGGTCTCTGTGCTCTAGTTGTAGAGGTGTAACAGTATGTAAAATCCACAGTTTGGTACAGTTTAGTAAAAAATATCCTTTAAAGGGCCACCTGATAGCCTAATGTTTAATCGCAATGTTCAGGAGCAGTGACTTACTGAAGTTTTGTCATCACCATGAAGGCACCCAGTGGAGACACTGCATAGAGATGTTGGGTGCACAGATAAACTGTTATTCATTAAGAAATAGTTATACTATGTATCTCCCTCCTGTTTTACACAGTTAAGTACTTGTAGGTCCATCTATTGGCAGTGAGAGTAACTGTCAGGGCAGTGGATAATTCCTGGTGCTAATTTATATACAAGGCACACCCAATAGACTGACTAAAATCACACTTCAAGGAACATTATAATGGGCCCTGTAATAGACAAATGAGGATGATACTCTAACAAATGGTTTAAGCTACTATGTTTTATTGTTTCTGTTTCTAGAGACAGAATGTCAGCCAACTTCAGTTTAACAGGTCAGAACACAGTTTTGTCCACTGTCGCTGTCACTTACTGGAAAACCTTAACACTTCAGAACGATAGCTTTCTCACCTCTTTTGTGTAACATCCAGGGGTTAACCCTAGTAGCATGGCCAAGCTAACAGACAAAAATTGTCCCACTGCCAAAGCTGTCCAGGTGATCTATATATGCTAAGATGTAGCCCTAATTTGACACTATTAAGCTAATTTGACCCCAAAAATGTCGAAAGTTGTATACTGAACCGAACATCCTGTACCAAATGGTTTGGGATGCATATGCGTACTGTTACACCCCTATCTGGTTCTGTTTAAATTAGTGGTGTTGTAATGTGGGCTCACCTACAAAAAAACATTATAAAGAGGAGATTTCAGTTGCACTACAGTTTTTGTTTTCAACTCATAAGTCCATTGTGTGAGTAGAGTTTGGGCCTAATTAATGAAAAATCTATCCAAACTAGGCCAAACTGTATGTAAATAAGAATATTCTGTACCTCTTGATGTTTGTTGCAGCTGGCCCACATTGTATTTTTTTCATTGTATTGTGCCTTAAAACCCAACTGGTCCCATTTCACTCCTCTGTTCTAATTCCTGCCCTTTGAAATGTATGTTTTGAACTGTTTCACTGAAGCTTTTTCTGTGTCGTCCACTTTACTGAAATGAATGTCCTAACCTCTATGGTGTGCGTGGTCTTCGACTCTGTCCGTCTCAGTGGAGAGGAGGGCTGGTCTATAAAGGCATGGATAAAGGCAGTTTTGATGATGTTACTTCTTTTATTTTAAGAAGACATCAGATAAATCTGTGCTTATCCTTGCTTACGATATACGGACCCTCCTCTTCCTCCTCTACCTCTTCCTCGTCCTCCACCTCCTCTCAAAGGAAGTCTGCTTTTCAACAGCCCGCAAATGGAGTCGGTTGGTATGTCAATCAACTGTTGGGAGAAATGGCTTTTCTATAAGAGTATTATTCCTGTAATGTGACACCAGATGAAAATGCCAAATTGTGACACTGTTTGATTTTCAGGAAAGAATATTACCTCTAAACCCAGTGAGTCACCTCAGCTTTGTAGTGAATGAACAGAGTGAAACCAGGCGGGCTCTGTAGGAACATCGAGAAGCACTACTTCAATAAAATGGATCTCTTATTGCCTTTTAACACAGAGGGTCACAATAGTCCACAGAGGGTTCACTGTCTATCACATTTCAAAATGAACTGGATATGAAGTCCATCTCAACCTCCTGCCCTTCCCCATCCCTGCTGAGACTAACATGGCACATTTGTCAAGCTAGAGAGGCAGTGACATGTCAAGTAACTACTTGGCCTTTGGTGTCTTGGGGTGATTGTGAGTTATGAGATAAAGAGCGATACTTACTGGCAATGTGGATAGAAACACTCTCGACTGAGATTTTATTGCACATGGAAGAAGACAGGAGCTTTGCAGTCTGCAGCTCTAGTGACTCATTAATGCAGGTATCTATGAATGCATAATCATATCTGAGTATTTCACTGCAGCTATTAATTTCAGCCATTTCAAAACATGCGTTAATTGCTTTTTTCATGAGCAGACATGAGATGCAGATAAACTGACAAGCACAGCCATTTCACAATATTCTGTATATGCAGACATTTGGTATACAGATGGTTATCTGAAGTGATGGTTATCTAATCTGAACTACATTTGTGTTTAGTTTCTATGGTTATAGTTTAACTGTGGTAAACTGGCAGAAATGGCCCATTAACAGTAATAAAGTCATCTAGGACTCCAAATTTTGTTTTTATGTTTCGGTGTTTTTTTTAGTAGTGTTTCACACAGCATACTGCTTACAGTTTCTCTGCAGTCAATACCACAATTCACAAATAGGCCTTATAGTTTTTGTCTTTTTTGTATTCACACAGGATTGGAATTGGTAGATTGTTTGGAGGTTCATGGGTGTGGTTGTCATGAACTGAAATTTTACAAATTTAAAATAATTTTATGTCAAATTGTAATGAGGTTCATCATATCAGTAGCTGAGATGGCTGATAGAGGGACAGCTTAGCTTGGAACTAGACCTTACACTGTACTGTGGAACTAGAGGCCAGGGTGTCAAATTTAAGTCACTATGTGTAGGATATGAACTTTTTCTGGCTTTGATGTCCCACAGTGGAAGTATCAAAAGAGACATTGTGGCTGACAGCCTCTACTACTCTCTGTTGTTCCCTGATGAATCTGACTCTAACGCCTGTTTCACACCAAAGGCACAGAAAAAAAATAAAGAGCAGCAATAATCTTACAACGCAGCTAACTAGGACTAACAGTCCAGCCCTATATCCCTGTCTTCTCTGATATTCTCCGCCATGCTTGAAAATGTTTAAAGTATTTTGGGGTTATTACCGTATACGCATACCGGATATTATTATATCCTAAACTCCTAAAGCCACCAGGACACCCCAAAGTTGACATTTTTACTCAAGTATAGAGTTACATTCAGGAATTTGAGATGAACAAATTAACTTCTCTTACACTAAAATTGCTGCCATCATAACTTTGGCCTCCCATCAGTGCCCATAAGATGTGCATCATTTAAAGTTCAATTTAATTTTATTATTTAAAATCAGAGTACTGCAGGCTGCCATGGCTCTCACAGCTGTCTGAGAGCTCTCTCCATTGAAAATAATGGCCTACCTCTGCACATTGTGACACACTTGCGCATTTGATCTGAAAGCTAAGATAAATTGGCTGAAAGCAAAACCTAGACATCTTCTATGCTATAATCACATAACAATTCTACCATAGGTGGATTTATATTGTTCGGTACTTGGTCTGAATATTCCAGTGCCAGGTAATATGCTGAGTTCAGGAATGTGGAAATGATTTGAAAATCCTTTCAAGTCATTGCAGTCTTCAGCTATTGCACACTGTCTGATGTTGGAGCAAAAAAGTTTCTTCTATTTTCACCTCACATTCAAGTTTTGATTTTTATATTTCCAGGTATTAACTCGAGTAATATTTAATTTTATATTATTGAGACCTTTGGTGCCAAGCAGTCAATGCTCTGGTAGTTTTACTGTATACTACATTTAGGCTGATATCAGATATCGCTTGTCAAACTGTGTTCCCAGTGCTGTTTTTCAAATTCAAATTGGCTTTATTTCCATGAACATAGTTAAATAGAATATTGCCAAAGAAGGTTTTACAAAGTACAAAGTGTTGTTTCATATCTATTGGTGACGTTTGTGTTTCTACGTGTGGTTTTACTTTTGTTGGCATGGCAGCTATTGCTAATCATGCTAACATCTTCTACTTCTTCCAAGCAAATTGCTGTTGCACAAGCTTTTCTATAGGGTGAATCATATCAAACAGTGACAGCAAAATGAGACTATTTCTTAAAGATATAGGTTAAGCCTTTTCCTGTTTTTAGCTTAATCTAAACTCTGACTCACAGTAGCCACTCAGTTAAGAATGAGCAGTGGAAGCTAAAATTAGCAGAGCTAGAAGTGCTATAAATATAACTTATAAGCATTATCACCAGTGCTGCAATTGGGTCAGAGTTAAGCCTCCTGCTCTGTCAGTGAAATCAATGAGGAGGTGGAACTACTTCTTTCCAGGGGCCTAAAGCTTTGTCCCCTACTAACCGAGTGAAGTGGGGCTATTATGGCAGTTAACATTTAGTGATTAAATGTGAACACTCTTTTTCAGTTGTTAAATGTCAATCCCAGGGTGGCTTCCCGTTCTTCAGCTTCCTTTGCTGCGAGAGGAGGGCAGGGACGTGTTGGTGTCACTGGGCTGTCAACACAGTCAGTGGGACAGAGACACACATCCACATTCATACCTGTCACACACATTTTGCACACATACGTTCAGTTACACACACAGTGCCTTCTGTACCTCCCTCCACCACCACCTCCACCTCCTCTGGGCCTTTCAGAACTCCAGTAGCTCAACTTGGCAGGGCTAATGGGATGGCAGGGCTGTTGGTTTTAGAGAGGGATGTCGTGAGGAGAGTGGAGCAGAGAGCTGAGGATACCTCTCTAATAGATCCGGGGTGGGCGGTGAGGAGTCAAAGGGTGGAAGGGTGCCTTGTGATCACTGGCCCATGTTGCAGTTTCCCTTTTCTTTTCATCCCATAGCCCCACCACATCTTCCTCTTTCATACTTTTTCTTCTCTTATCTGCTTTCTGTCTCAGTTTATTCCGTGTCCACTGTATTTCTGTCTCCCTAGCCCTTTACTTACTTCTCCCTCCACTCCTCCCCCTCCTCTGTGTTGCTGAGAAATACCAAGCCTTTAGGGTTTCCATTAAGTTGTGCCTGTCTGTCTGTATTGTCAGTGTTTTGAAGTATGTCTGTGTCCACCGCCATTTCTACCACATCTACTTACAGACTGCATTTTCAAAGCAGTTGAAGAGTTTTCTGCTTTTAGGTGCTTATTCACATCTGGTGCATAAAGCTGCTGCAGGATTTCATTTTTTTAAAATCAGTTTGCAAGTATGAAGCTCAAATTACACATCATGCCTAATATTTTAGGGCATTAATTTTGTCTTCTTAAAGAGAAGAGGCAACACATGGGTGACAAATTAAAGAGAGAACCAACAAACTGTCTTAAGGGCAGGGGTGGAGCAGTGATTTTAAAAGTGTGGGGGTTCTGGGGGTGGGACATGAGCACCGCAACCCCCTGCCTTCAGCCCCTGTTCTAGTCTCCACAACATGCCAAATCAAAATGAAATCCATGCATTTCTACATTTCTACATTTTTTTCTACTAATATAGTTGTAACCACTGCTTCAGCTTACCATGAAATAATTACTGAGACCATATAACTGTAACAACTCAGGAGAATTTATTTAGGGTCTGGTAGCAGTTTACTACCTATATCCAGTTATTTTATGAAGTGCTGGACTAGAGCATATCTATCCTTATTATACTTCGGATAATCACAGAGTATCCTTATTCTACTTCCTTACATACCTATCAACATGAAATTAAAGGAAACTTACACTTCCATTAAAATGAAATGGATAGGTATAGATAGAATCAGTATCTTCAAATAATTGGCTTAATAATATTAAAAAATACAGGTTCAACCTGTATTTTAGTAGGAATCCAAAGGGGTCCTTTAATTGTCTTTAATTGTGAAATGAAATACCGAAAGTTGTCCAGGAGGATGTGTAGCAGTAGCTGCCAGCTCCTCTCCATTAGCCACAGTGAACAAGCAGTCCCTCTTCATCCGAAGTCCACCTCAAAGCTAACAGGAGAATATCACATAAGCGGGTGATTTGAGTCTAGTGAGTGCAGAGAGTGAGCAACTGGCTCTCACAGGCTAACTGCCACAGCTACAACCATCTGAGCCTTTTTAAGCTCAATAAGTACTGACCAACAACTCAACAGTACTGTTCTCTAGGTTTAATACACAATACAAACTATAACTCACTGTAACTTATATTAAATGCAAAACACACATTATTCCCTGAAATAAGGAGTAAAACTATGCCATCTAAAGCAACATATTCCTTTGGCATTTAGCTGAAAACAGCATAAACCATGTACGTTTACACTCTGGACACAGACGTAACTTGTACAAACTTCTTACCAAAGTCCGCATAGCGATGGCTAATTAGCGATTATCTGAACTCGCGATTAGCATGCTGATAAACAGTAGTTTGGTTGTTAAAACTACCATAAGGCAGGCAACATATTACCATAAGACAGACAATGTTACACATCTTAAATATGAATGCTCACCTTTGTCTATGACTAGTTAAAAACCACAATAGTGGTGACTTTACAAACCAATATCTAGTTTGCCACCTGGCTTTCATTTTTGTTCAATGAATAATCTTAACTAACACATTACATGACAAGATAAAGTTACAAAAGTAATAACTTACATTACTAACTCATTAAATAGCCGTTTCATACCTCTGATCTGTTATCACAGCCAATGGCAAATGACAGAAGCACAGAATCTGAATGCACACATGTAACTGCTACTGAACTACTGTACTTCAACTGTTTACTCCTCTCTGGCCTGGTGGGTTGATCAAATTACTGTGTTTGGCTGGATGGATGTTCAATCAATCTAACCTGACCAATAGGTTTTCCGAGTGTGTGGAACTCTTCCAAAAGATTTTCCCTCATTTGGATGATTGTTGTGGAGAGTGCTGTCTAACACATCATTCCAAAATCTCTTCCATAGATATGAAGACCACAACATATGATTCACATAATTTTCATACTCATCAAACCATTCAGTGAGCTCTTGTCCCCTGTATGGACAACCCTATTGCAGGTCAAGAACAATATGATAATATTGGACGATTCTGCAAACCCCTTGATTATATTCAATGCCAGTGTCTTAAAAACATTTCTTTCTACAATGTGGCAGCTATGGTATGGTTAAGATTAGGGAAACATTGTGGTTATGGCAAACAAACTACAGTCTCCCAAGTCACCTCCACACCCTTAATTTCCACCTCACTACATAAAGGTAGTGCACATTACTTCCTGCATTGGCACTGAGCAATGGCATTGGACGTAAATCATAAGGTGGCAAATTGTTAAAATATGAATGTTATTCCTAGAGATACTGGGCTGGTGTGGCAGCATTTGCATATGTTGCTTCTCCACTCATTTATTCAGGGCCTTCTTAAATGTTTCACCCATCTGTGCATGTTGCTTGTCATGGCCCAAAGCGTTGTGTTTGGGGTGTTGCTTGGGTCTGATATTAGGGAGCTCACCTCTGGAGATTGAGTAGTTGTTCGGGCAAACACTCTGATGACCTTGTGTGTTTGTTTGTGAGCTTATTTTCCCTCCCCTTTAGTTCTCTCACAGAGATGAATGTTTTTCCAAGGCTTCATTTGCCTCATCCCTACTCAAACTTACTTCACTGTTCATAGAAATAGAAGAGATTGTGCTTGTATACACACACACAATAAAATCATAAACTGAGAGCTTACTGGATATCATGACGTTACTGTTCAGATGTTGGACAGAATGCAAATTCCTAAAAATCAATGTTCTGATTGTTTCCACGATACCTTGAAGTATGCGACAGCAATCGATTCTGCAAATGCTTATTTAACCTTGGCATGAGGTTCAAGGTGTTTAGTGGTCAGCTCAGCATGCCTCCTCTTGCCTCCCCCTGCGTGCTGTATGTGGATGTGATGTTTGGAAGTGTGATGTGAAACAAAATGCCACACCAAATGTCAGATTACTGAGTCACTTGCGTGCCATCTGGACGCTATTATGCAAACTCGCTAAGGAGGTATTCTCCAGAGATAAGCGAAGGCAAATTTAAAGTGAGTAATCGTCTTGCAGAGCTGAGGGCGACTGTATCCAGAAGAAAGTGTCTGAGACTGGCCTCTGCAGTCCCTTGTTATCATAGGTGTATGGTTGATTCAGCCACTAAATCTGACTGGCACCATCTGACAAACACACAGCTGCGTCATCAACATACTGACAGAAAAACATCCATTTAGCAATTTAGATAGGGACCCTGTTTAACCCAGCAATCTGGAGATCATGTCAATCACAAATAATCAACCTACTGTATGATTAGACAGCAGCAGCATCTATTTTATTATGGCCATTTAAGCAGATGAAAGCAATAACTAATGGACAGCAGTGCATCTGGGGGGTCTCACCCTCCACTGTAAACTCCCTTCATCATTGACAAATTGTTTTGTGGGGCTGCTTCATGGTAATGGGGGAGTCGGCACGGTAGGTGGAGGTTATTTTGCAATGTCAGCTCAAGAGGGTGAGAAGGGTGCCAGTGTGCTGGGGTGTTCCGGGCCGATAAGCAGCCACATGGCTCAGAGAGGTTGAGGGTGCCGGTTGTGCTGGGACTCTTTCTTGAATATGGTTAATTGGTCCCCAGATTACAGAGGGATTTCTGAACATGGCTGTCCAGGCTCTTAATGAGCTCCAGTCTTCTGCTTCTTCTCAGTGGGCCGTTCAGCTCGGCCCGTCTCTCCGGGCCCCTCAGACTGGGCCTTGAGTGGAAATCACCAGAACGAGACGAAACTTCTTAGAGATCAAGAACATTGCATAGTATTGGTCCATGTCTTAGTTCTGTAACTGTACTTTTAAAGTTTGTATTATTAATAATGACATCTGGGAGACTTCAGCCAGTGTAGCCAGCTCTATGACGTCTTTTTTCTCTTTGTGAAGTTTGTCTTTCTGTAGTTGCATAGAAATTATACGTTGCAGAATTAGTGGACTAACTATATTTTTCAGTAGAATATCACAATTCAAATATTCTCAAAATGTAACTTTTAAGAACTATATTCCCTTTATTATCGGGTTTTATGGACTGACATTACTCATATGTATGTATACTTATACATTACTGGTGATGCATGATGTTCAGACAGAATACCTGCCGTTCACCAAATACATGCTGATATAGGCTGGACATGAAGAATAGATGGTTGGATTGAATGCCATGTGTCTGTCTGTATCAGTGTTTTAAATTTCTGCATATATTTTGCTGCCATCTCTGTTTTGGGTTTCCGTTTTTGAAACATTGCAATTACATACAGCTAATGCAAAATGCTGCCCCCAATTTTTAAAAAAAAATCAACATAACATAGAAATGTTCACTGATGTTTTTAATTTCTTTTCCTACAGTATCTGCTCCTGGAAATTGAAATACAAATTAACATTTTCATGGTTATGTTTAAGCAACTCAAAGCACTTGGTTAATGTTAGGGATAAATCCAGTACAGTAAGCAGTAAACAATGCATGGGACACAGGTTGGATTAGTTGGATGGTTTTAGTCTGGAGCTTGGTGTAGAAAAACATCTTCCATATTTTCTCCAATATAGGTAAAACGTAAACGTAATCCAAGTAAATTTCCTACAACTATTAATTTACTTTGTATTTGGCAAAGCAAGTTAGTAGTATATGAAGATATTTTATAGGAGACAAGACAAGTACATAAACGTGCTAAAACTTAAAACTTGCTTGACATTGTTTTGTTTTTTCTACAGTAGAAAGTATAGTATTTCAAAACTAGTCATGAAAAACTGGCATTTTTATTTCCAAAAAACAGTTTCACATATGAGAACAAGTTAAGGGTTTCCAAGAGCTGTATGAAAGTTGTGTTTTCATGTATTATTAATTATGATTAGCAGTATTATCGCAGAGGAGGAGTTCTTACTTGACAAATTACAGATATTGTATAAGACATAAATAAGTAATGATCTTCACAGTTATCACAAAATTCACATTACATACATCTGCAGACGAACAACATTTATTCAAATAGGGTTCCAGTTTAACTCAATGTTCATCATTTTCAGCAATAGTTGAAAAGTACTGAAAAAACAATATGATCACAATTTTTGTGCTTTTCCTGTGGCACCTTTTGTGTTAGAACGGCATGTGAAAGCTGTTACATCCTGGCTGTAGGCTAAATCACTCTTGTTACACCACAGATGGTAACTAAACAGACATATATTTATATTACAATGCTGTTAATTTAATATATTCAGGAGACACGGTCTCAGATGTCAGTGAATTTTCCCACTCCAATAATCTCTTCTGTGAGAGTCACTGTTCAGCATTTGTATGAAAAAAGACAAACCCAGTGAAGGAACACACAGAAGACACATCCCATCTATCTCCATAGCTCGAGCAAATATTGAAACCCATGATGTGAGAGCGTCAGGCCTCCCTTTCCTCTTTCACTTCTGTGACAGATGTAAATGGATGTTTCAGCAGTTGGCTCTAATGCATTTTTAAACAGGCACAGCAGCAGACAGCAAATGAATGTGTCGCGACGGCAACACACTACGACGGGGTCTCCATCTATCGCTGCCTCCTCCTCACATACAAACATACAAAACCCACGCACACACATAAGCACACATATATACACACACACGTTCCCTACACACTGCTGAGAATAGCTGTCATTCATCAACTTTCTCTGTACAATGGGCTCAGTAAAGGTCCCATCTTTCAACTAAAGCACCTCCACACTGCGGTGCCCAGCCAAGCGCTGTACCACTGCATCACACTCCCTGTCATCCGCAAACACTCCGGCACAGTAGGATGGATAGATGATTGGGTGAAACTGTTGTTTATTCTCTGAGTTGAAATTAAAATGGCTCTGCTTGCCAGATGACAACACCGCAGACTGTTACTGCTGATTAGACCGTCCTCATGCATACAAAGAGCCAGAGGAACGGGGCAATGGCCAGAGATGGAGGACTAGTGTGTTTGTGAATGTTTTAAAGAATTTTACAGTGGTGGAGAGAGCTCAGAGCACTGCAACTTAAGAAAAACACAAGCAAATAAAGAAAATATCCTCACCACTTCTGCAACACATGTGCCACATTTAGATAAAATGCTGCAAAGAAATAAAACAAACGTAGAAACACATCCAACATTTTAACAACACCCTGAAAATACAGAAACAACTCTATGAAACAGTTACAGCACAAATGGAATTTTGGAGGGACAATAAAAATTGATGGACACGCCCAGATTTGCTGTTGGACACTTGACAGTGACGTTGACAAGCTTTTTATTTTTTATTTTGACAAAATAATCTTAATTCAAGGTCAGCTCATCAGCTTTTTCCGAAGGGCTTTCAACTGCATCTCATGGTCTGCATTAACAAACAGAGTTGGCTTGGCTGTCATCATGTGACTTAACTATAGAACTTTGGTTGGTCACATGATAACAGGAGTTACCTTTTTTTGTAGCCTAATTGCGTAAAGTGGTTACATGTATTCTGTCACTCCCCAAGCCTGAGTGTGAAGTAGATCTGCTGCTTGAATGACACAGAAAGTACTTGCATTTTTGATCAACGATATCATATAATTTTAAAGGCTTTAATGCATGATCGGAATGACACATAAATAGATCCAGGGCTGTGCGACTTTTTTAAATAAGTCGCTCAGTCGTGAAGTGGGTGTGGCTGTTTTGTTTGTATAAAGGCGATGTGATACACATTGCTACCATCGGTTTCACACTATTCTGCTACTCGACATTTGGTGCACCAACAAAAGCAGTGAAGAAGAAGAAGCAAACTAGCAAACATGAATGTAAGCGATGCAAGATTTAAGAATTTTAAAAATCAGCTCTGCAAATGTTTTATGAGGAAGAAAATGCATTCAAAACATTTGTTAGACCTCGAGGATAGACACAATTCATTTGGTGGGGCACCCTGTCTCTCTTTCTTCACCGCTGAATGTCTGATAATGGCAAAATGCTCATAAAAAAACACCAAGCATAACGTTAGTTAGTTTAAGACTTTCTTTTTTGTTTAAAGAAAACTTCTGCACCCTTAAAACTACAGTATTTAGTCAATCTATTATTTCCAAAGTCAAAAATGAGTGTTCATGCTCAAATGTTTATTGTTGTTTTAACATTCAGATTACCTCTTGCATGGTGTAGTTTTAATCACTAGCATACCGAGGAAACTTCTGTTGTTCTGTATGCTTTGCAGTGTTTCTGTATTTGCTTGTATTTTCTGTATTTGCAGTGTGTTTCTTCATGCTGCCCATGTGTTGTCAAATTGGTGAAAGTGTTTTGAAATTTGCTTGTGTTTCATTCATGTGCAGCACTTTTCCAAAATGTGACATATGTGTTGTCACAGTGGTGAAGATGCATTTTGACTTAGTTTGTGGTTTCAGTGTGTCAGTGTGACAGTAGAGTTACACATGAGGCATCTCTTTTAAAGATGAATGCACAGATTCATCTAGTCTCTGTATCTTTACTCTTTAATAATACAATTTTCAAAGAATGTGAGGGCCTGTGTGTTCCAGGATAGGATGTGATGAATATTGTATACCAGCCCTGTATCTTTTCCCATCTGTAATGTTTCCACTGTAGCCTCTGACTTTCTGGATTCTGTTTGATGTAAAAATGTTTTGCAGGGCAACACTGAGGTTACAGTGGACTCCACCTACTGTAGATTCACTCATCCCACAATCTTTTTCATCTTTTTTAATGTCCATACCCTTAATTTGAGGAAATTAAAGGGATATTTCACCCACTAAATAGGTTTGCCAGTAATTGAAGATGTTAATGTGGAATCCTGACTTGTTTACACAATAATGTCAATTTAAAATGCACACATTTCTCTTCATAAGTCTATATTTTGTGAATTATATAAAAAGCATATCTCAAAATGCCACCAAACTTTAAGAGCATTTTAGTGAATTATCTCTTTAATTGTCACCCTCACACTGCAAACAGTCTGTATTTGGTCTGATACAGAACATTCCTCATGGACACTGAACAGATCTTTCATTGCTTTTGTCATTGCAGGTACCCATCAGCACAACTATAACCATGTGGCTCTAGGTAGCCCCACACG
Source organism: Scomberomorus guttatus (assembly GCA_038419695.1). Lineage (NCBI taxonomy): Eukaryota > Metazoa > Chordata > Actinopteri > Scombriformes > Scombridae > Scomberomorus > Scomberomorus guttatus. The sequence continues at coordinate 21,631,488 of CM076465.1, read as the reverse complement.
CACACCTAAGAATGGTAAGAAAAACTAGCGGGAGAGGGGACTATTAGAGTGAATTCACAGCTCAGCTCAGTGTTTGAGATGAGGCATGGACCTGGGCATTAACTTGAATATAGTGCTTGACATGCATGTGTGAAAAAACCCCTTGACATGGTCCTCTTTTCAATTCACCCCACCACAAATCTATTCTGTTATTGAAAATGAGGCTTTTTTTGTTGTTGTTGAAGATGGAATCGTAGAAGCGTCACATCCCATAGTCATGAACATTTTTCTGTGAGCGAAACTAAAAGGAAATACAATTGGCTTAGGATCAACTTAATGTTCTATCGAGGTCATCCTGTCCTCTGGTTGACAGAGCGTGTGAAACCTGCGACGTTACCTGCTGTTATCCCGAGAACAAAAGTTATCACCGTAACCTCATGCACCCCCGTGAGGAGCATCACCCTGAACTGGTTTTTATTACTGATGTCATTCAGCTGTTTGCTCAAATAGTTCTTGTGAGAGAGCAGAGGCTGGCCCCGGGTCACAGACTGGCAGATGTGAAGAGTAGCGGTTGCGTAAGGATGCAAGGTGGAGGCTAGAGCGAGGAAACAGCAAAGATAAAAGGAAAGAAAAGAGGCCATAAGCTGAATATTCACTGCCTTCTGTATTTATTAAATCACTCTGATCTTGCCATTTGATTTATATTCTGTTTGTTTCAACCACAAAAAAAAAAAAAAAAGTGACAAGCTAGCTCTCAGGCACTTAGGGGCTATGCTGGAAATCTGCAGTTAGAATAGCCCCTTTTTTATGGACATAATTGACCATAGGGTCTATTTTACACACACAGACACAGACACACACACACACACACACACACACAGATAAGCAAACCACAACTGTGGAGAAATGCCTTGGAGATCTATGGAAAACATGAAAAATCCATTTCAACAACACATCTAACACAGAGACTTTGATCACAGGCCCCCTGAAAGGCTTCAAATTTCAGCACGCAGTGTCTTTTCTAGATAAAGCCTGCTGCCACAACCCCCCCAGCAACCCGTCACTGAAACAACCAGGAGATACTGCTGTAAATCACAAGCAGAAAATGCGCAATCGTACACACAAGTGTGCATCACATGCCTCAGGAAGTAAAAGCTGATTTGATTTGAATTATTTTTAAGGGGGGGATTTTCTGTACTAGTCATGCTGAATATGGAGTAGTTTCTGTTTTTCTCACCATCAACATGTTTCTGAAATATTTGTTCTTCACTTGGGTTTGGTAGCTCACCGATCATTGAGACGTGGTAAGTCATACATACATACATTTAATTTAGTGTAAATACTCATTCATCACATTCCAGCTCACATGTGTGTACACATACACCACAAACCAACCCCTACGTTTGTGCTTTCCTTTCTTCCACTGAAATTCAATGTGGTTTCAGACCTGATTTAAATAGCATTTGCTAATAATTCTTGCTGTTTGTTTTAACCTGCTTGGACAAGCAAATTTGTTGCCATGAAAAGAAGAAGAGTCCAAGAATCCTTTTGACATAGCGATTTAGTGATTTTATGTGATTGTTAATATAGGCTATAGTACACAAGATTTTTCCATATTTTTCTTACTGTTATCAAATCCTATGAAAAGATCAGAACCAACTATGTCTGCCTCTCTTTACTTTCCTGACATCCCTACAGCTCACTAATATAAAGTTTCATTTTCAATAAAGGCTGAGCAACTTCATGAACCAGCTGGGCACTGTAGTGTTACTAAAACCGGACTAATTACATTTGTTGGGAACTATTTTCAGCTGCATATTAATACACATTAGGTCCCTTAGCGAGTATTTATGGCAGCAGGATGTGTTTTATAGCCTGGTTCTGAATCGTTCAGCAATTTAAATAGGTCTGGTGTTGTGCTCATTCACGGCTGTTTACGATTGTTTCTCCGACTGTGGAGAACAATCACAGTTTGGTAGCAGGATTAAGAATGGTGACGTTAGCTACAGCAGCAAAAAATGGCAACAGAAACTACGACAAGCATGGATGAGATCAACGCAGTTGCATATTATTATTCAAGCAGCTATCATCTGATGCATATGCATCTATATATCTACCTATAATGTCAGAAAGATTTTATGTGGGCCAAACAACACATGGATGAAGTAGCTCTTGTCAACATGATTAAAAATAGAATGGTTAAGTTTTTATTTCAGGACAAAAACAGAGGAAGAGTTTGGTCGCACAGGTACACACATTCTCAGCTCATACACGTTTCTGTCTGGCTGAAGATTGGTCGACTGCTGCTTTCCCACACTCACTAAACACAGTTAACCTAAAGAGTCACAGCCACAGTGAGCAGGATGAGTGCTACTAAAATAACACCTCATTCCAAACAGAAATGGGCAAAAATGAACAATGTCAGACTAAATGATTGAAGTCAGGTAGCAACTACACTGGTGTCATAATAAAGTCACCCAGTGCAATTGTGATTATACAGGCCATACTTGTTAGTGGGATCATTGTTTTTTGGTGTTTTCATGGGATTTCCTGATAATAAGAATAATATAGAACATCTCCAGCCTTCTTTAAAAGCACGTGCTAATATTTGCAAAGACTATTTGAGCCAGGTCTGTGTGGTTGTACTGTCCGTCGTGATGAAGCAGTGAAATGTGTTTACTATTGAGATAGCTAACAGCATGCACAGTCTGAGTCGATTCTTCCCTTATTGATGCAGTGTGGCAGACAGTCCACTTCCAGATTGTTCACATCCTTCGAACCCCCTTCCTGCAGCTGCCAGGACCCCCTGCTGTCGCCCGGCCCTGCCGCCACCCCTCCGTCCTACTCTCTTAAGCTTCCTCAAGCTTTTCCTGTTCACCCTTCTATTTTCTTTCCTTCTTGTATTTCAGTCTCCTTTTATCCCTTTTAGCTCCTCTTATCTCCATCTCTTCTACTCTTTCCCTTCCTTCTCTCCATCCTGCAGCAGTTACTAAAGCCCTATTTTTATCTGTCCGTTGGAGGCTGGTCTTGAGCCGCACCCATGCCCGCTGCTCTGCACTGCGTGACAGACTCACAGCTCACAGGGGAGAGCGAGATAGAGCAGGAGCGAGAAAGAAAATGAGAGAGGGGGGAATACTGAATGGACAAGAAAGAATTAAGGAGCGAAGGAAAGTGGGTGGCAGCATGGTAGGACAGATAAGATTGACAGAGCGTGGAAGATGGCAGTGAATGGGACAGACTGCGGATGTTTGTGTGCGTGCATGTGTGAGAAAGAGAGATAAAGAGAAAGACGAGAGCGAGAATAAAAGAAGGTCCAGTCACCTCCCCCCCGTGCGTCTTCCTGGCCTCATATCACGTCGCATCAACAACAGCCAGTCCAGCATCCCAATGCTCCCGTCCCAGATCACATCACAGCACTGTCACTAGCAGGGTCACTCTCCAGCAGACATCTGTTGTTTGGTGTGTTGTCTCGTTTTTTTGTTCCTTCTTTTCTTTTTTGGACCGCTGTTTCCTCCTGTCAAACCCCCGTCACTTGTCAAGTCTGTCCCGCACCAAATGTTCACCGCGTGCCTGATGTGACTGCCTTTACTCCCCCATCACTGCCACCAGCACGTTGGAGTTTTAGATATGCAACCATTTCTCAAAGGCAGATACACTCTCTTATTGTTTGAGTTAAAGCTCAGGTAAAGAAATGTTTTATGTTAACTTTAGGGTTTCATGTGCCTAAATGTTATTCCAATGTCCTTTCCTAAATGCTAGGACATAATTGTGATGAGGACATACTAAATCCCTTTTTGAAAAATGATCAAATTGAAGAATAGTAACTTTAGGGTTCCTATAGCTGCTTCATTTTGGACAGGTTGATAAACCACCCAGATTTGCTAAATTCTAAAGCCAACAAAATCTAATAGAATATGTTGATCCTCCTGTCTTTTTTATTAGCAAAGATCAGTGTATAAAACACTCAGGTGGCAGGTTTCTCATTTTAAGCTGGCACTTTTGCCATTTAAAAAGACAAATGTATTCTACGGCAAATTGTATCAGCTGTGTTAATTTATGTTAATGCTGTAAGTAGCTAACTTACCAAAAGGCCAAAATGAAACTTGGCTTTTGTCTAGTTACTGTGCTCTCTGCAAGCTGGTGTCTGTACACGGCCCAAGATCGTTTGTTAGAGAAAAAAGCACCACTCTACCATCACAAGTGGACTTTGTTTTTGCATTTCTCTGAGAAACAATGCAGCTGATCGCATCATGTCACTTTGAATCTCCCAATTAAACTTTCACGTATATCATGTCAATAATTAAATTTACCAACTTCATAGTTCTGAATGGGGACCTCCAGTATTTGGAACGAGTGACTTAAATGAGGTGTGCAAAAGTAGGATAAAATGCGATTGGTACCCCAACCCCAACAGAAAAAACCCTAATCCTAACCCTGAATTAGGCTTGAAAAAACTGTGAGTGAGTAAGTGTAGAATCTATAGGTAATTTAAACCCCCAAATTCTATGAGACAATACTAAGGGCATGTCCTCTCTGTCCTCAATGGTAGCTACGTCCCTGGCAACAATAATAAATAATGTACACCCCTCATTGCTCAAAGAGGTCTGGAGAAACTCTGGCATCTATATTTTTTGTAATATTTTAAACTGACAAACAAAATGGTTTAGCTTCCAAGAATCCAACCATGGATTTTTATCTTATGCCAGAGAACATTTTGAGATTATTTCGGAGCACCTCTGCATCCAGAAAGTATTTGTATGACTAAAACTCCAGCCTGCCTGCCAGTTCACTCTTCCCTTCTCTGCCTCAGCCGGTGGTCTTCCATGATGGTTGCCTGGGGTCTCATCCTGGCTAGCTTTTTCGGGGGTGGGGGAGGGGGTGGGAGGAAGAAGCCATCCTGCCCATTTTTTTTCTCTTCCCTCTTCTGTGTCTGTATATGTATGTATGTGTCTCCAGAAAACAATCGGATAAGCGGCATCCTGACCTCGCAGACGGAACCCTACGACCTGTCTTTCTCACGCTCCTTCCAGAGCCTGTCTCACCTGCCGCCCTCCTACGAGGCGGCCGTCAAAGCCGATGTCAGCCGGTTCTCGTCCCTGAAGAAACTCAGTAGGTCCAAGTTCACTGCACTAATGCAAGAGTAGGCTTCCTGCCCTGATGCCCTGCATGATAAAAATACTGCATTAAGTGTGCTTTCCTGACTCCTGACTGGGACTTACTGAGGGGCTCCGAAGGGTTTCAGCTGTGAAAAAGATTTGCCTGCTGTACTAAGGACATCAAGCAGTAGAAAAATAGTACTTTCTTCTGGAGATTTTTGCAGCTCCCGTTTGAATAAACATTTCAGTGGATGGAGAACCATGAATCAGAATCAGAAAATACCCATTTCTCAACTCTGATCCTTCATGAAATCAGCCTAGTCATCTCAAGAAACTATGAGTCATTGATATTCCATGCTTCCCTTGTCTCCACTTAAAGGCTGCAGCCACTATTTCTCTCGGAGCGTATAAGTACATTAAGCGGCTTCTTGTGCCTGGCCCGGCTCGGTATTGATTTAGTGGTGCTACGCTGGATTTCTGCTGCGTAATGAGGTCTCATCTCATGACATTCTCTAAAGTGGAACGCAAATATTCCTTAAGGCTTGTGTAATTTCATCATGCCTGCCCCACTTCATTGCTGGCTCGCAGTCAAAGTGAAGGATGACGATCTACAACTCATCCCGTCAGAGCTCACTCCACACTGGCTCCCACTCGTAGCTGCCAGGCACCATTTCAAACAAAATGGCAAAACGGGTTTGCAGGATGCACTGCTATTTACTGGTTCTCAGTTGTAGAAGAAAAAACAAAAATCCCTGTGCTTGAAGAATGCTTGTGAGAATTAACATAATAGTTTTTGATAAGCGGTAAGAGAAAACCAAGTGAATTCAGTTGTCAAAGATAGTGGCCCACGGAAGAGACAGTGTTAAAACAGAAAAATATCCTTCAGCAGTGTCCCTCAGTCTTCACAACTTTCTTTCTGCTTCCAAAGCAAATTATTTGTTGCAGCAAATAGCCAAAAGGCTCCGCAGTTTCTTTTTGTTGCTCAACTAGTGTCTGCACACTGATAGATCATGTTGGATTGTGCTGGAGGGAAGATAGAGCAGCGTTTTCATTGTTGGGATAATAAAAGAGAAGAATGCTACTGCTTATTAATGCAAATTGGTATCAAGCTGAAGAAAAGCATTTAGCCCATTGCAGCTCAGGACAGTATACATCACAAGTTATTCATTCACTGTATGGTAATATGGTTGATGAGTTTGCAATGCCCTGCGCAGATCTTGAAGACTATTATGCGTGAGAAAGGAACATCTTGTTTTTATTATCTCTCATAATGAATCGATTTGCAGCAAGCACCCGTGGCTCGCTGCTGAAGGGGATTTTGGCTGAGTGTAATCTTGACAGGTGGTGTGAACACTATTGCACCCCTTATTGAAAAAGAAAGGCTCAGACTCAAGAGTCATCTATAAACTCTCAATAAAGTGGAGGGGTCTGCTCTCCATAATTTATTTCTATCATATAAATGACATTAGTGTTCACCTTTGACTTAGTGTGATGGTTAAACATTCATGCTGGTGTTCAGAGAGAATAAATAATTAGCTTCTTTGTAACGATGGACTTATAAATGTTTCCATTTTTGAATAATTCATGCTGCATTTCATCTTTTTGTCAAGATGTCTGACAGAGTTTGTGTAAATATTTGTCTTTATGCATGGTTTTGTGTTTGTATGGCATGAAGTTGGTGCTACATTCACTATTACACTCTACTGTGTCTGGAAATGTATTCTTGTCTTTCTGATCTGCTTCCAAATGCATGTTACAGTTGTTTGTACACATGAATTAGGATAAAAACACCCACTCAAGGACATGAAACACTTGCAGTTCTCAATGTGAAGTGATCGTGCAATAATACAATTAGCTTTCCAGCATGTATATATGAGGTGCCTGCGTGCTTCCCTCCATATCTGTATGAAATGACAATGTTTGTTTATAGACTTTCACATGACCTTTGAAAAGTTTGCCCCCACAGCCAGAGCTGCCAGTAGAATCCCAGATGAAGCCTGGATGTGTGGATGTTATGTGCCTGGCATGTAATACGATCTGACTGCGATCCTCTGTCTCTCTCTATTTTCTATTCCCCTACATGAGCTTGGAAAGGTGAAACACAGATGGGTCCTCCAACAGTATTCCCTGCATTGTGTGCAATATTCTCCACTTTATCCGATTTCTCCCCTTGCATTCTAACACCTACCCTTTCTTTCTCTTGCTTTCACTCTCTGAATCTCCTCTTCACCTCTTGCTTCTGTTTTTTCCCCCGTCTCCTCTACAGCAGATAAAGAAGTCGACGACTACTACACTCGTAAGCGCCACCTGCCTGACCTAGCAGCAAGAGGCACTCTTCCCTTGCATGTTCTCAAAATGAGTCAAGACCAGGTGGGTACACAGGTGCTCAGTGTAAGTGTGCAGGCGTCAAAACAAGGGCATGTTATTTGCTTTTTATTCATCTGTGAGCCAAAGCAAGTGTGCTATCTCAAGTGTGCTATCTCTGAGTCTTCAGATTTGAATTTGTTAGAATCTATAGCTGGTCTTTCATTTCATTCTGCAGTGGCGGGTGTGAGGTTCTTTTACTAGGGGTGGATGAAAAAATCAATTCACATAAGAATCTCAATTCTTGTCTCCTACAATTCTGAATCAATTCACAAATGTCAAAAATTGATTTTCTAAATGTTAGTTAATAACGTGATGTTGACGTAACGAAAAAGGTGGAACTCAACTGCCATGGGCAGTGCAGCACCTGGACAGTCTACTGCACGCACATTCTAGAGTTATTTTGTAGTTCATCTTCAAAAAAGGCAGCGGTTGCAAGCATGTTTTGATTTAATGACTAAATAATTACCTTTGCGAGACGAACGTGAAGTGTATTGTGAACTTTCTACACCGTCACTAAGAGACTAACGTTAGTGGAGCGGAGCAGCGAACTCCAGCAGTAACAAATGAGACTGGCTGACCAACACACACTGCAGCATTAAACAACCTAAACCAACTCTGAGGTGAAGAAAATAACTCGGTGCTCAGTCTGTTTCACCTCAAAAGCCCTGCACCCGCTCAGCGTCTTGGACAGCGATGGCTTTCCCCGGAGCTAACAGTGCAGCAGAGAGGCTGCTCTCCACTGCTGGAGATACAACATTAATACAACATAATAACAACACAGCGGAGCACTCCGCCTCCCTTATACAGGCAGGAGACTGTAAGATGCTTTCAAATTAATTAATTGATTGATTAATGCAGTTAACTTTTTAAAATAAAAAGGCTGTGGACCATTTATCTTAATTGCCAGTTATGTTTCATATTGTATTTGAGTGGACTAAGGACACCAGTGAATGGTTTGGCACACAGTATACTGGAGCAAGAGAATCGGTTTTGAATCAAGAATCAATTCTGAATCGAATTGGACACCAAGAATCGGAATCAAATCGTGAGATTCCCAAAGATTCACACCCCTACCTTTTGCCCCTCTGCTTAATAAACTCAACTCATTCATCTTTTGCTTTACAGCACCGGGAACAGCAGCAGCAGCTCCAGAGCCAGCCCCCACAGTCCTCCATCTCCCAGGCCCCTCCCCAGTCGCAGTCCTCGCAGCAGCAGTCTCAGCAAAGACAGAGGCCTCGTCGCGTCCAGAGGGCCATGTCCCAGGACCGCGTCCTGTCCCCACAGAGGGCCCCACAGCAGGATTACAGCATGTCTTCTAATGGGATGTCCCCATATGGAGGCCGGATCCTCTCAGATGAACAGCTCCTGTCCGCTGAACGTCTTCGATCCCAGGAGCGTCTTCTTCCACAGGACCGTCACACCTCCCAAGACCGCCTGTACTCCAAGGACCGCATGTACTCCAAGGACCGACTGCTGTCGCAAGATCACCTCTACTCAAAAGACCGCCACTACTCTCAAGACCGCCTCTATTCACAAGATCGCCTGTACTCACAAGACCGCCTCCTATCCCAGGATCCTCTGCTCTCTCCGGACAAGCTAATGATGTCGCTGAAGCGTGGCATGGTCAGCAGCATTTCTGGTGGGTTTCGAGGCAGTGACAAGTCAATGTCGCGCGCCATCTCGCACACGGACGTGTTCATACCAACCACGCCTCTAATGGATCGCTACAAGATGACCAAAATGCACTCCCATCCCAGTGCCTCTAACAATGGGGGCAGTGGCGCTGTGGCGCCGGGCGCAGGACCAGGAGGCACTGGACACTCCAACACTTTAGCCATGAACCAGACTGCATCTAAGAGGCAGGCGTTTGCCTCCAGACGGACTCACACTGTGGAACAGCTCCACTACATCCCACAGCACCACCAGCAGCAACAACAGCCACAGCACTACCGCACAGGCAGCAAGACTGAGGTGACTGTGTAATGGCAGCCAGGGACTACCTGAACTGCACTGTTGTATGCCAGGGGGTGGGGGTCAGGTTGATTGAGGTAGGTGGGTACACTGGCCTTCTATTAGAGTAGGACGGGGGCAATATCACTTTCTTTGACTGAGGTTCCTGCAAAGTCAGAGATTCCAGGACCAAGAACATCCACTAGCTTACTGTGAGAGACCGGAAAAACGAGCTACACTGTACAATGCATACACTGGCCCAGCTATATCTGAAGCCAGAGAGGTTGTGGATGGGGGAGGTGTAGTATTATCCAGCTAACTTGCCTACTATTATTTCCACTGTCTTGATTACCCTATTCATCCACAGGCTCTGGCCTCATTCTGTGTGTGTTTTAGTGAGAAAACACTGATCGTGTCTGTTTAAGCCTTTATCGGGCCCCTTTGTCCAACAAATCTATTCTGTGACCTTTTCTGGAAAATCTTAAAGGGCTTTGCATGGTTAAACACAAGGACCGAATTCCTCCGTGACTTCTGTTGTGCAACACAACGCCACCACAGGTGATGAACTAGGATGAGCCTGTAATAACTTTATAAATATATAAATAAATAAATTAAGTAATTAATTAAAAAAACACCATTTGTACGCCCTGTCCTACTCATAGCTCTAGAGAATCTCAATGAGAGAAATTGAAATGGATGTTATTAGCACTTCTATTTGGTGCCTCTGACAGATGTTCCATTTCTAAAAACGAAGTGGTTTTGTGGGTTACAAAGCACAATCAATTAAAAAAATTCTGTTGTTTTTGATTTTGTTTCTGAGTTTGAATAGTGATGGCTAGTTTGTTTTGTTATTAAAGCAATGGCAGGTTTCTCTTTTTGTTTTTTGGTTTTTGCTTCCAGTAGACGATTGTAAATAAGCTATTCTAGAAGCAGTACTATGGACAAGTCTGTACTGGATGGACTTTGTATTAGACTGTCTGTTTTCAATAGATTCTTAAAAAAACAACTATAAATTATCACTGTTTCGTGAGTTCAGAATAGAAACCCACTTAACCAAGTATTTGACAGAATAAATTAATACTATACTGTGTGTGTCTTTGCAAAACTGTTTGTAGGACGAGAAGTGAATGAATGTGTTGTTGATAACAGATATACCACTGTTCATACTTGGATGTAGACTGTGTTCCATTGACATCAGAGGAGTTGAACATCATGGAAAATGGATTATAATGCTTGTTCAAGTAGGGTCAAATAAAACATCCATATTTTTCTAAACATTCAACATTGTTCCTTGAGAGATGTCTGTGTTTGTATTTCCTTCAAAAAGGATACACCACATTACCACTGTATGACACAAAATGATGCTGAACTCTGCAAATAGTGTTAATGAGTTTTAGGTATACAGACATATTTTTTGAAGCACAGCTATTAGTTTTTTTCACAATGTAGGCACAAATAATCGGAATTCAATCTCATTGTATGGAGTCAAAGCACCTGTTTTCCCTAATAAGTCAAATTGGACTGAATCACTGTGAAAAAGGCAGGATGTAATACAAGAGGTAGATTAAATTACACAGCCTAACAGTAACCCTAACTGGAAAACATATATTACTGAAGCGTATATAATAATTATCATATTTGTGCAATAATTTAGCTTTTTCTATGATGTACATCTCAATCTAAAAACCCCTACTGTATGATGTTTATTTACAGAATAGTGAAATGGTATAGAGCTGCTTTATAACCTGCCTGATGATTCACATAGCACAGTAACTATGTCAATAATGTGGCAATAATTTGCCATAAATTATCCAAGTTTACAGTATAAAAATGCTACTTGTAACCTATTGGCTTACATGTTAGGATGCATACGTGTCCTGTGCATAATAACAGCTGGCCTGTAGCCTCAGCCCACTGCAGTCATTTGGTGAACCCATGAATACAGTATACTGTGAGCCATGGAGCAGACTTTTGGCACAGATTCATATACATTACAAACTCAAACCAAAACAGTCTGGATTTCAATGTATTATATTACTGGAGTCCTTGTATGATTACTTGGTTTCTGGCACCTGCCAACACAGCATTGCTTCAGCAGCATTTCAGTGGCTATATTTCAGTGTGTAATTAGAACCTGTTTCATATTGAAATATAGTCATTGAAATATTTGTTTAATATTTGTTGAAACAAATTCAGCCTAGTTTTAACCTAGATGTCTTTAATCTGGATATCACAACAGGCTATCATGCCTTTTCCATGCACCCAAACTTCCTGCTCCAGACTTTTCCTAACAGTATGACAACTTCTTGAAACAAATTTTTAGGACACCATGTGTAAGACAGTTGAGCAAGAATACAAGAAGGCCTGCACCACCTGCAAGGCTGTCATTGTTATGCATAAAAAAACAGCTATTGACTGTCAGTACCAGATGCTTCTACTAAGAAGCCAGTTTAATAATCACTTTCAGCACAGACAGAGCATAAAGGTCCACTCACTAATTCATCTGCTTGTAACCAGAGATGATGTCAATAAACACAAACCAAGATCTCAGACCAGTGAGCAGAGTAATTTTCAGTCTCGTAGACGTGACTGTCAAAATTCACTACGAGATGACCAGAGACAGCTAGCCACCTGGAGTCACGACAATCCTATAAACTGCAGCAGGTGCATATGTAGTGTAACTATTCATGTCAAATTAATCAAATTAATTCAATATATGGCCCAGCCCGACTTCTAGATGTCCAAAAACAAACAAATTTAGCCCTGTTTTACATGTCTAGATGTCTTTTGCTACTTAGCTACTTTGCAGAATAAGGATGGAAAGCTACTAGATGTCCAAAAGCATTTACTTTTTAACTTTAGACATCTAGACATCTAATGATCTGTATGCTCCATCCCAACCTCCTATTTCAGACTTTCTGTAGAAGTATAAAAACATGATGGTACTTTCTGCTTTCCTACTGAATATGAAAATGTTTTAAGCAGCAATCAATGCTGTAATTTTTCCAGTGAGAACAATCTCTAAGATCGTTTTAATTCATTTTCTTATTCGTAAACATCTAGTTGTGCTGTGTAAATATCTTTTTTGTCCCTGCCTACTGAGGCATAACACAACCAACAAGATTATTCCTGCCTCTAGAGCAGCTCTGCCTCATAAAAATGTTTGTACAATTACAACTTCAATCTGCCAACTGTAAAGGTTTGATTTTACAGAGGAGGGGGGTCTTCACACGCCTTATCTCCCAGTATGTCACAGCCAGACCCACATCTTTAACTGACAGTTTCACCATGATATATAGCACCCATGCTGGCCGGGGCAGTACTTCAATTTGACATCTGAATTAATATGGTTGACTTTAATGCTGGTCAGTGCAATTTCAAACCCTCTTTAAATTCATGGAAATCCATGGATGCGAACGACAGTTCTCACAGCAAACAACAATGCCTGCCCAAACACACAGAGGAGGAAAAAAAGGACAGCGGAATATTGGAAAAAAGCGAAATAAGTTTGGGTTTCCAATTTACACTGATCCTCCCAGCCCATCAGCATTTAAATGAAAATATGAGTCTGCAATCAAAAAGAATCTATGGATGGGAGAGCAGCTGAAGCGTGAGAGGTAAGATGGGTACGATAGCCTGGGACAAGCGGTGCAACTCAAGCGGAGGGAAGAGAAGGAAACTGGCCAAAAACAGGGCTTTCCATAAAATAATCAGCAGCTTTCAAACTGTCTTTCCACATCTCATATGGCACTCCTTTCTCAACAATGTATTTCATTACCCGTCTCCTCCACTTTTAATGCAAACATGATCCGGGGGCAGGGGACTTATTTTGTTGGTTAAAAATTTAGTTTGCACTCTCTGTACTTCTCCATTTATCCCTTGCTTTTGCAGTCCCGGCAGAGCTGTCAGTAGGCACTGTCATGTCTTAGATTTGAAACAGAAAGAAATCATTCCATTTTGATCTTCAGAAACATTTTCAGTGACATTCACAGGATGCAGTTTAGACAGACAAAGAAATGCAGCTAGTTCCAGTAGGGATGTTATCTGCCTTATAGGAAACTACCACCAGAAATCTATACACCAGTCCGGTTTGGTCTCGAATCACAAAAAATGTGATTCCTTCCCCCAGTTTTTCACATGTAAATGAAGCACTCTGGCAATAGAGGGAAAAGATATATGCTGTTCAGTGTTTATAAACTCAAAGCTGCTGTGGATATTGAAAAGGCTAAAAGAACATGACAGTGGCAGAATCCCTGCAAACACATCCATCATGTTGTGCAAACACTAGACTGCGTAGCTCAGTTCAACTGCATTATGTTCAAGTGCATCACTTCTCTCTCTTCAACCAGGATTTCAAGCGCTTGTCACTGCTTAACTAGAGCATGTGCCTCTTTCTTGCCACTTTTTCCTCCTTGACCACTTTTTCCTGCTGCACTTCAGAAAGGCTGACAATGGAACTTTAAGTGCAACACACACTGACTGCCTTGTGTAGTGTCAACTGATAGCACATACCAAACACACTATCAGAAGTAATACAAGTAGTTAAAATAATTCTTAAAGGATAGGTTCACATTTACAGCATATTTTGTGTCTACTATGGTATACATACTGCTCTGTAAATCATGTGCCCTGTGTTCTCCTTCAGAAACCAAAAGGGGGAAATTTTGGTCTCATGTAGTTTTGCATTAATTCGACAGAATACAGTTTGTTCTCTGTCTACTTAGATGGAGATCTTGTTTCCATATCAGCCAATCTTGACTGAAGTGATAGGGTGTCGTTCTATCATAGGCAGAGCAGACGGTCACACTGAGCCTGATTGCATCCTGCTACACAACCCAAGACACTCTGAACAACAATCCACATTAGCTTTCCTGCTAAAGTGAACACAGGTCTTGTCCTGCACTTTAGCTTATAGAGAATGTGAAGTTGACATCACACTGTGTTGAATTGTAGGCACGCACCGTGTTGTGAGGATCGTGAGGATCCCGCTGCCTTTCTGTTGGTGAGCTGGAGCTACGAGTTGGTTACTTTTACCTTCATCACTGAAAGTGTGCTCTGCAGCTTACACATGTAGGCATTGTGTAGGGGATCTTTAAAGTGAAGTCCACTGAGAAGTTTAAAGCAAGGCTGTAAACTAAAGATATTACAGTGAAGTTCACAGTTCAGAGATAGTAGAGCTGATGCAAGCTGAGCTAACACCACAATGATATGAATAACATGCTGACTACTGATCTAAATATGTTTTGCACAGGTAACCCCTGTGAATAAATTTGTTATACCAGTTTGGACATAGAGTGTCATTCTGAACCTGTAACACACTCAAACTAACTGGCTGATTTAGCTAATCCCTGATGCTTTATTTAGCAATCAGCTCTTAGTTTGCTAGTTGTTAACTGCTTGTTAGTAACTTATACACATCTGCCTTTTTGTGTCACAGTAACATTACGTTTATGTCCAGCAGTTTACTTTCAATTAACATCCATCAATGTTATACAATCCACTAGATTAGTATAGCTTCCTAAAAAATATGAAGTTCTCAAATGTTTGACTGCTATTTGACATTTACTGCTGATAACTAACTGAACAATACTTGAAGATTCACTCCACACTTAATGAAGGATATTTTAGAATATAGTTACAGTAACTGTAATCACTCCAGTTCTCAGATCTTTACACTGGCTTCCTGTCTGTCAAAGAATTGATTTTCAAATACTACTGTTGGTTTATAAAGCACTGTATGGTTTAGGGCCAAAATACTTTTCTGATCTGCTGCTATGTTATGAACCATCCAGACCTCTCAGGTCGTCTGGGACAGGTCTGCTTTCTGTTCGCAGAGTCAAAACTAAACGTGGAGAAGCAGCGTTCAGTTTTTATGCTCCACATATCTGAACAAACTCCCAGAAAACTGCAGATCTGCTGCAACTCTCAGTTCTTTTAAATCAAGGCTAAAGACTTTTCTGTTTGCCGCTGCCTTTTATTAAATCAAATTTGAGGCTTTTGATTAATATCTTACACTGCACTGTAACTTTTACTCTCCTCTTTTATCTGTCTTATTCTATTTTATTTTTATTTCCAATCTAACACTTTTTTAATTGTAGTTAAATGTCTTTTTATATCGCTTTGTGTTGCTTTGACACTCTGTCTTTATGAATTTTGTTTTATGTAAAGCACTTTGAATTGCCTTGTTGTTGAGATGTGCTATACAAATAAACTTGCCTTGCCTTACTCATGAACAGTTTCTATCCTGTCTACATAAAATATGTAATACTTAAAATTTGAAACATCTTGTGTTATACTTCTCTCCATCAACAGGCTGAGGGGCAAAGCTGCATCACGGTGAGTGATGAAGACCACTGCAGCAACATGGGACGCCTGAAGAGAGTGAAGCTTGATGCAGGACTGAGGCAGAAGCAGCAGGACATCCACCAACCGTTCCTTAAATGAATATCATCCTCTCAGTCTGCCCAGCCAGGAGACACAGCGTGATGGCGCCTGTGTTGGTGTGCTGATGGGAGCATCAGCTTGTTCAGTAGTTTCAGACAGAAGCACCCAGGGGTTGGGCTGTGGCTGCTGGATGTTAGTGTAACCCTTCACTTGCTCCTTTTGTAAAATAAAGTTTTATTCTATACAATTGCAATGTGGTGTTCTTTCGTTCATATTAAACATCTGTACTGTACTGAAGTGCTGAATGTGACATATAGAACTAATGAGTACTGTTTTGTGTAAACATGATTGCAGAGAACCTGAACATAACTTATGTGCAACAGTTTACTAAAAATTATATAACGCTGTTTGTGTTACCAAGTGTCCATGTCAACCAAAAATGTAATAATAATCCATGATGACAAGTCTACTGGCCTTGTACTAATTTAATGTTGTTACTGTACATTACATTCAAACAATTAGATGTGTAATATGGGGTTAACTTTTCACATTAATACTGAGAAAAAGAAGAGAGGAATCACAGCCAGGTCTGTTCAGGTGACAAGTACAGTAATAAAATATGAATGTTTATGATTTCTGTGAATGTTCAAACTTTTGTCCATCTCAACATTTCTTTCAAAGACTGTGACAGAGTGGACATGAACAGTAGAGGGTCTGCTGTCCAGGCTTCTGCACTGTACAGAGGCTGCGGCACAGGCTGCTTCTGTAAATACAGTCACGTGTAAATTAATTGCATATAGATCAGTTTGAACTCAGTGTAAGTATATGTGACCACTTAAAAACAAAAGAAGTATGGTTATTGTTGTCACTTCACAATAAACCTAGCTAAAGTTCAGATAATGATTGTTCTTCACGCTGAACAGACGCTTCACCACTGTCTGTCCTTTGACTGTCTAGTAGGTTTTGTCTTTTGTTTGGTTTAATAATTGAGACAAAAAGAGGAGAGCCACCTTACCTTTGCGAGTATGACTGTGCTCTCGCAGTTTGCCCGCTTCTGAATTAGCAGATCTCGCACCTAGCCACTGCAAAATTGTTCATGAGCTTCTAGGGATTTGTAACTTTTAAAAAGGTGAGCAGGAAACCACTGTAGCAGGCACAGGCAGTTAACAGAGCGCGTTCCTCACAAGATGGCCTCCGTCCCAACATGCAACGCAGCGTGACGTACCTTCACGTTCCCTGTTGAACGAGCCACCAAACAAACATTCACCGGGGAAAAGTGCGCCTCTAATGTCAGTTAGCAGCTAGATAGCTAATTAGCGGCTCAGCTGCAGCACATTAAACAACATGTAAACATACCTGAAAAATGCCACTTTAGACTGTTTAGATGGTCCTTTCTCTTCAGTACCACTAACAACTAACAACTGTCTGCCCATGACACGTAGCTACAGCACAAGTTTGTTTTCTTGCTCCATATGGTGTAACACTCCAGCCTGCCAGCTACTGTCAATCAAACAAGATCCCGACACGCCCATCCAGCCCGCTGAGACAAAAAGGACCATTTCTGATATTTCCCCAAAGACCACTTTTCTTCCTTTTTAATAATAAAAAACTAACAATACATTTAAAAAACACTGCCATTGCTTTTGACGGTAAAAAGCTGCTCAACTAGTCTGTTAAAAGCACCTCAACTCTGCAACCAGTGACTCTACATTTTATCTCATGTTCTTCTCCTGTACGCAAATAATCTTGCATATAATTTGTCAAGCATACATTTGTCATTTCTAGTTGACACTGTGGGTGTGTGTGATGTATAATGTGTCCTTTGTACTGTTTTGTTATTGTGCATATGTTTTAATTGTGACCTGCCATGGGACGGCAGATTTGTAACAGATTTTTAACATTTATGTTTAACACTGTACATGGTCAATTACAAATAAAATAAATATTATAAAAATGGATGATTAAATGTGATATGATTTCAGTAGCACTGTAATACAATACTACTGTGGCCATATGTACTGTACATTGAAAGTGTTATTGGTCACTGTATTTGTTTGTCCTGTTCATACTGGCCTGAAACGCATCCCCTCTTAATGCAATTTGGGGGTCAAAACTCATAGTCCTTGTTTTGTGCGAAGGCGCTCTCTAAAGTTTAGCTTAAGGTATAATGAGACTTCAGTAGTCTGAGTTAACCCAATCAAGTGGATATCTTCCAAAGATAGTCTTGTTAGTGCCAATTCCTGCTTTGTGATACTATTCATACTATTCATACTAGGGAATTTCATACTAAAAATATACAAACTTCAATATCAACTTGATTTGTCTGACTTAGACTGCTGACAGCTATCATAAATACTTAGATAACACTAGGGGTGAGTGAGAATTGTTGTTTTTTCTATTAAATTTGGGGGAACTGATCCTTTAAGTTGATCTAAAATTGAATAGAAGACAGGCTTTGATTACAGAATTTAAACTGATCAAAAGCCCAGATAAAAATAACAATTACTGCTACTACCAAGTCACAAAATGTCAGTGTGTGTTAGTACACAAGTACCAGCTTGAATGTGGACTGAGATAATCACTGCCATTATGAGTCACAGTAAGCTCCTAACATACACACAGTAGGTTGCTGTTGCTGTGACTAGTTTCTGCCTGACTGCTCAAAATGTGCCCCAAATCGCCATCCTCTCCCAGCTTATCTCCCTGCATGCAGGACCCAACCCCAGTTATTTGTGATAATCCACAGATTGTAGGCAGCTAACAGACATTTGTTTTACGACAGATGCCAGATTCAGATAAACATTTAATTAGCAACTCATCAGCTCTGTCAAAGCTAATTACCCCCAGTCTCCAGCCCCAGCCAAAAACTACTCCTCTCACAGTTGGTCTGCACAGCAGCTGACTCTGCTGGCTGCGGCGGGATGTGTGGAGCCAGAGGCTGAGCGTAGCTGAGGCCCTCGTATTGTACCAGAATTGTGAGCGGCTAATCCGGCCTTTCTGCCACATCTGACTCTTCTGGGTCAGAGCAGTGAGGAGAATGGGTTAGATAGAATTACAGGCTGAGACAACATTGTGCTATTTATCAGCACTTTACACGCCTGTTGTAAAAAATTACTGCTAGCGAGGTGTCTCGGCAATGCTTTTGGTTGTCACAACAGCACATTTCTCAGTGCTCAGAAGGAATGCGGTGTGAAGTTTGGGATGGGTGGCGGACACACAGTTTGGCTGACAAGTGGTTTCTGGATAGTGCAGTGCAAAAACAGCACAGAAGTGACCACTTCGCAGCAAAGATGCCCACTGACAAGAAGAGAAGTGGACAGAAAGTGGTGATAGCAAGTCTGTCCTCCACCAGATGACCACAGGATGATTAGGCTTCCTTCACATGATCATTTGTTGGTTTATGGGTATGTAGAACATGTAAAGAATGACATGGTGGATAGCACATGCAGTCAGTGAACAACAGCCGGAATTCAAGGCATCATCTCCATGGTTATTAGTTATTGTTGAGCCTTGCAATCACATTATCACATTTCACTGAAATTAGAATTCTGCATGCTTACATATTATACACAGCAAGGCATCTCTATAGCATTCACATTAGTGGCTTCTCTGGACTGACCTGTATCCTAGCAACCGCCTGACGTCTCACACAAGCAGATGATTAAAGGTACCTTCTTTCCCATTCTGAGCATGAACCCTTTGATAGATTTCCCCTCCTTTGACTCCAGCATCCTTCCTCAGTAGCATGCCAAGAACACTCATATTACCTACAAACATGAAATATGAATCGCCACGCTGTTTTTAGCCTTTTGAGACTTGGGGCCCCGTCATTAACTGCTCTGGAGAGCTGTTACATGCATTTGGCTTTTCATGTCGCACCAGGACAGCGGTTGATCTGCAGGGGCGGTTTGAGGACTCTTTGGTCCAAAGTGAAGCTCCAAATCAGCGCCTACACCACTCCGTGAGCAGGAATAAACGACACACATGCCAGTGAGTTTGGAAGGTGCTGTCTCTCCAAAACCAGAAACACAAGAGCTAAATTATAACAGATTAAACAGTGTTTTAGTCTACATTAGCTGCAACCGTTGCCCAACACTGCTATATTGTTACTGTATACTAGTTAGCCAGGCATGCTAATATTTACAGCTTACGTAAGAACAAACAATACCTCTGGCTTTTAGTCTTATATCGTGTGTAGCCATCATGCATATTTAAGAACTTTTGAAAGGGCTCTCATTTTAAAAGTTAGCTGGTAACATTTAAGTCAACTGGAAAAGCAGTTTTCAACCAACTTTCACTGTTAGCATTAGTGAATTAGCTATCGCTGGTTTTGTACAACTGATACAATTACATACATTTCCAGACTTGTTGTTACAGGTTTCATTGACATGTTAACATGCTCAAAATATTCCAGTTTTTGCCCTTATTCTAAAAAAGACAATATTCCTACTAAGCTGATTACATTTCTAATGTAAATGAATATTCCACTAATAATTAACTAATAACTAATTAACTAATAATTCCTGTTTACATGCAGAGGGTTTTCAGGGTTTCCAGGTGAAAAACACTAGTGAGCTGCTGCCTGATATTTATAAGTGATATTGATATGACTGATATTATAAATTTAGAGTTACAGGCACATCCAGTACCTAGGTTGTCCCATAAAGTTTACTACACTGCTGAGTGTTTTTGGTGCATCACACCGAGTCAGTCCTGACATGCAGCCATGGACTGACGGTGGCATTATGAAAATATATTCTGCCTGTGCACACGTCCAATCCCCTCTGTCCCCGTCGTGGAGAAGGCGCGCTGTGATTTTCCAGCCTGCCCTGAACAGCTCTCCACTGTCCTCTCATTCCTTTCCTCTGTCTGCCTTCCTGCTCCAGCATTTATCATTTTGCCTGTGCAGGGGTGCGTTACACAACCAGACCATCATGCATCTCTACCCCGGCCTTGCAAACTGTTGGCTAGTTGGTTTGTTTACAATGCACAGAGCTGACCGTAAACAGGCAAGAGGCCATGTGTCGCAAACTGTGGTAAAAACCCCAACTGATATGCATATTATGAATGCGCTGTATACATGTCCAAAGAATGCTCCTAAAAAAAAGTAATATCAGCATATCCCATGTCTTAATTAGAAAATACTACATTCAGAATAAGGCCTAATTCGGAATATCCAAATGGAATATAATGTTTACATGACCCATATTAAATTCAGAATATTGTCATATTTGGAATAATAGTGGAATATTAGTGTGCATGTACACTGTCATGTATCTATACTACTGATTGAGTCGTAGGGACCTACTTGGAAGGGAGGAGTATTTCATCCTCCAGTGGCTTGTCACTGTGGCAGGCAGCTTACTTGGCTGGATTGGGTTTCTGTGTGCAGACACACCAGCTTTTCTCTGAGACCAGCCATGTTGAAGTGGACCAACTGGGCCAGCGCCCAGTACTGTGTAAACAGGCAGTGTAAAGGAGAGAATGGAAGCTAGCCTGAAAGCTACATTGAGCTTAGTGCACACCTATTAATTTTTCTAATACTAATCCAGTCAGTTTTAAAATGGCCACTAACTGTCAGGGATATTTGATTTTGTTCAGTGTGTTAATGTTGTGTGACACATACTGTGCAGGTACTTATTGGTGAAACTATATACATTGCAGTCAAGTGCATTTTTACTTGACATGTATAACTGTGTAACTGCTGCTGCACTTACAGGCCAAACGATTCCTCCCATGCAAAGCCACTCCACAGTTGCATGGGCCCTGTACACGTGTACACAGGCAGAATATATTTTCATAATGCCACCTGAAGGTGTAATTTGGGAGTTCTACATAAATTGCCTCACCCTGCATCATTGCTTTCCTCCTCCTACTTCCCCTCATCTGCTCCTCCTCCTGACGCCTCTCTGTCTCTGAGCGCATTGTTAAGGCTCTCCAATAACCAGATAAAGGAGACGCCGGGGAACCTGGGCTGAGACAGCAGGAGAACAAGGAGAAAGAGGGAGGGAGAGATTTTTAAAGCTGGGTTATACTGTAGAGTGTGTGTGTGCATCTACTGTACATGCTGTTGAGGGATATATCTGTGCAACTCCACACTTTTTGCTTTGGAAAGGGTTTTTTTTTTATCTCAAATGAAGGAGGAGGGAAGGAGTGAAGTGGGGAGAGGAGGAGGAGGAGAGAGAGGGAGAGAGTTGGTCTAAAGAAGAGAAGAGGCAGGACTGGGAGACTGGAAACGGGAGATAGGGGAATGACTGCATATTGCCACTAATATGGGATGTATCGAAGAGCATGTGAAAATAAAACTGAATGCACAATCTGGAATGACGAGATAAAACACCTTTATTCTGGAAGTTTCTCAAAGGTTGAAATGACTTGTACACATAGAAAAATATATACTTTATATGATCAATTAAGACATGATTATGTTATTAGAAAACGTGTAAATGGTGTAGGTAGTGTTGTAAATGTGTGAAATCATGTTAGTTAAATTTATTGTGATATTCCCCAGCCAGCTACAGCTTTATAACACCTCCTCAAAAAAGTGACTCACAGACAGAGAATATCACTAGAATTTCTGCACAAGCACACACAGATAATGAGCATTTTAATAACTTAGATACAGTAGTTCAACAAAGTCTACAGACTAGTCATGGATGATTTTAAGAGTCACAACTACTTAAAGGTCCCAAAACCTGCATTTAAAGGCGTTTTTGCACTTATGCAACTTCAAATGGCAATGAGCCAGTGTGGCTGTAAGTGTCACCTACAATATAATGGAAAACTGAATTTCCCAATATTCTCTTGACTCAGGTGCCTGAAAGACATCATTATGCAGCCTCACTGAGAGCAAGTGCACAAGCATCAAACAACAAACATTGTTGACATTGAGACAACCACTGAACTGTTTATGTGTCATGATGAATCCTACAGCATGTTTCCACCACAGGAACCTTTTCAGGTGCTTAGAAAGCTTACCTGCTAACCAGTGAAAATGAAAAAATGAAAGTAATGTTGTTGGCTTCCTGACTAGTCTAAAAAGTATGTAAGTATGAGCGAACAAGCTGAGAGCAATAAGAAGCAAATGAGGAGGAGAGAGGGAGCAAGATCAAGAGAAAAAGTGCATTAATGAGAGAAACACTTTTTTCTGTTTATGTGCTAATTTATGTGCTAAATTGTCCACTTTGCATGTCTCTTTTGTAACTATTCATTAAATTCATTCTAACATCAGAGTCACACCACAGTTAACAATGAGAACACAGTGACTGTTTCCTTGTGTGTGAACATTCTGCCTTGTATGCCGTGGCTGTTTCTGAATCTGTTATGAGACTAATTTATCTCATCTTCATGGTTCTAATATTATTGCACGAATGCAAACAGGAATGCCTGAAGAGGACTTT
The DNA here is from genome assembly GCA_038419695.1 of Scomberomorus guttatus. NCBI lineage: Eukaryota > Metazoa > Chordata > Actinopteri > Scombriformes > Scombridae > Scomberomorus > Scomberomorus guttatus. The sequence goes on along the minus strand of CM076465.1, from coordinate 21,608,312 downwards.
AAGTTCCTAGTTTAGTTGACTGAGTTCAGTTACTGTGGCTCCATAGTTCCTGGAACTGTTTCTTTAAAAAGGGATAGTTGTGTAACAGTAGCACAAGTACATAAAAGTCATAAAGTCAGTGAACTAACTCAGTTATCAGTAAAACTGTACCAGTAAAGGTTTGCTATCTGAAGCTAACTGTAGCAAGCTGGTGGTCATACCAGACCAAGAAAAGCTGTAGCAGCAAAACCCTTGAGTGTACTGAATTGAGCAAGTGTGTGTTTTATTGCTTATGAACTCAACTTTACATTCATAAAAGGATATGAAGTTATTTAATCTTTCAAAAGTTACATAGCCTCACTTTAAAATATTTGGTCCAAATGGGATCCAACCCTTGACCCTGTTAACACCACCACCTTCACAATAAAGCTTCTGAATGCCTGCTAGATCTGCAGAAGCAAAGCAACTCCAGCTAAGGTCCACTTGGAGGGGTTTTCTTTGGTCTTCAGGTTGAAGGTCCATACATAGGTGGGTCCCCTCTGGCGGGTCTTGTAGACAGGACACTGGTAGACATTCCTGTTCTCCTGTTTGTCCACAGGGATGGCCCTGATGAAGATGACCGGCATTGTCGGGGTGAGCTCTTTCAGGCGGGCGTCTACAATCAAGCCAGTCTGAAAGAGAAAGAAAGTATGGTGCAGGGGAGGAAAGGGAGGGAGGGGGTGTGTGTGTGTGTGGGGAGGGGAGGGTGGGGTGGAGTTGGGGGGATTGGTGACGAGCCAGTCAAGCACAGACACACATTTCACGGAGCTGAGGGAAGTAATAAATTAGTGCGAGGTGCAGTGAAAACTTGCTCGTCCATTACTTGTACTTGCCATTGAGGCTGCATTTAAGAATGTTCCTTTTCAAGAGAGTAAAAAAAAGATGTTTGACTAATCTTGGCTGGCACAAGCGATGTTAGACTTTGAGAGAACACAACATTGTGGTACCCTTGAAAAGTGGTGAAAGTCAGCAGAGTTTGAGTCGAAGTCAAGCTGCTGTGCCTTAGAATACACACTCTATAAACACACTGAAACAGAGTGGTCTGTCTCATTAATTAATCCTCGTAAACTTAGTGCCTGACAAACAGAAGTTTCCCCATGCATACACAGTGACTTTCAGGAATGAATGTAAATCCTGATGACTTTGGAAAGCTCAGAGGGCAAAGCCATAATTGCATCTGCGATTGCTATAAAACTTTAAAGAAGTGTTAAATACCAATAACTGTATGTCCATGTGGTAAATACAAATGATGGGTATCTTAAAGCAGGCCATGTGGGCTCATTGAGATTCATGATAAATTAGTTTTATGACACTGTATACTCACTGTTACTAGGGGAACAGATAGCTAGTTTTATTGTTTAATCCCACAACATATTGAGGGAATAAAAATGGATTAGTGTGGCACAGAGTTGGAGTATTCATCACCATTAAGTGGTGTCCACATGAACACACAACCTTCCCCTGAGTAGTGTCTGTATTTCTACCATATCTGTTCAGTGCACAAGGTGTTTATCATATACAGTATCTAGCCGTCTTTGATGTCTGAAACCCCTCTGAATAAGAAACAAGGTTCATTAATATAGATGAGTAGGTTTATTATAACTCTTTGACTTTTATTACTGCACACAGCTGTGTCCAGATGTAGCGCTGTTTACTCTCCTATTCACACTCTGCTACTCCCCACCTCTGGCACAGGACTGAAGAGAGGAGGAGGATGAGGAGAAGAAGAGTGGAGGGAGTTGTGAGGAGAAGCCGCCCCGGCCCGTCTGTCCGCCTGTCTATTTGCCTGCGTCTCCAACTTTAATGAAGAAAAAAAGGAACCACTCCACTAAAGGGCGATCTAAGTGTTCAACTGCACACTCTGCACATTCCCTAATTAAGAAGTCTACAGGGATGCTCCTTGAAAGCTGGGCGCATATACAGTAGCTGTATGTATGTAGATAGATAGAGCCCTGGGAAGCTGAGTAATGCACTGTGCTCCGAGAGCTGAACACAAGCAGGATGCAAAGCACAAAATTAAACCAGAAAGGGAATGTGGAGTCCCTGTAGGGGGAAGATATCAAGGTTTCTTTACTTTACTCAGTTTAAAGATGCATTTTGAGGTTAGCTCACCTTATGTTCATGTGTGAGTCTGTCATCCATCATCAGAGGTGGTGTGGAAAGGAATATTACAGGGTGCTTGTGAATCAAAGTAACTCCTGTGTTGTCTTTTTGTTTATTTTCTATCTACACTGTGTCATGACATGATAATCACCCATTTGCTAACTCTGTGACAGTCAGCTGAACATAGAAATCTATGAATAATTACCTGCGTGTCCCAGCGTGCTCCCTCCATGTACAGCCCATGTACATAAGCCCCTTCACGAGGCGGGGAACTAAAGTCCTCACGATTCTTCTTGGTGACATCACACTGCAGACCCATGCTGTCCAGAGGCCACTCATTCCTATCATCCAAACACAAGGAGATTTACCGTGTCACAGCAAGTGACTTTAATCAGATTTCACCCTGCGATGACCGCAGGCAAACCAACCCTACTGTGCAGTACCTTCGAGCCATGGCCTGCATGATGGCTGTGAGGAAGGACTGGGGGTTGAAGAAACCAGCCAGCCACACTGCAGAGGGCAGCACAAAGTCGGTTGACCAGGCTTCCAGCTCCTTGATCCTGGCCAGCAGGTCAGTGAACCAGAGGGCCAGGCCAGACATGGAGGGGTAAGCCCGCTTGGTCCAACTGTCTGGCACCAGGTCCAGGAAAATAGCATTCTGAAGGTTCTCCATGTCACTGGTCATGGTTAACTCTCCCTAAAGGGTGGGGGTCACAGAAAAGACAACATTTAACATTTGAAGTCTTACTAAAATTACAAAAAATCAAAAAAGTGATTTCCTAATTTATTGTTAACGTTGTTATTAATTAAAGGAAGAGAAAAAAAATCTCAGAAATGGTCCTTTAGCTTCTAAGCCTTTGTGGGGCCAGTGTATGTGTTTGATTGACAATTGGGCCGCCAAGACACAATTTAAACAATCTTGTTCTGGTAACTGTAGCTGACAAGACAAGGATAGGCAGTGTTTTGTTAGGAGTGGTATTAAAGAGTAAGGGCCACAACATTTAGCAGCAGAACAGCTAACTGTAGCACAGCTGACTAGTTAACCAGCTATCTAGCCTGACATTAGCAAACTGACATTAGCATTGCACTTTTCCCCCAGTGGATGTAAGTTGATATGTTGAATTTGTTAGCAAACAGTTGCTTATTTCCACATCCAGCTGTTACAGTGCAACATTATCATTCATTTGGAGTCGTGTTTCTGTACCCCTGGTGAATGTAAGTCCAATAATCACTCTGTTTTAGCTCTGTTTTTGCTCTCTACCAATTCCTGAGAGAAATATCTGTCTCTTTAGCTGCTAAATGCTCCACTGTGTTCACCAGCTAGTCGACAGCTAACTGTGTCTGTTTTGTGCTAAGCAGGTAGTGTACAGTGGCTTTCTGGAGCTTTTTCTCTGAAAACAGCTGCCTGCTGTGGCCAAAACGATACTAAGAGCGCTGAGAGTGAATCAAAACAGTAAAGTTGCAGCCGGACAGCTAAACAATGAGCTGAAACTCATTATAAAGATCCTTAAAGCCGAGGGGAGCTGCAGAGTCACTGATAATTCTCTGTAGGTTCATCATGACAAGTGAAGCCTCTCACATTACACAGTCATTTGATTGATTGTTATTATAAAAATATCAATTATAGCCACTTTAAAGAGCAGATCTGTATGCTGTAGCAGGAAAACTGCAATTTTAGTTCAGTTGGACTCTTACTGCTTTAATTTGACTTACTTTAATGAACAGGCGGCATGCGGATGTTAGAAAAATCTGTTGTTTAATTTGGCTTTCATCCTGTTTCTGATCAGCTGGATATTATCTATTTTAATTAGGAAGGCTGTTCTGAATGTTGACAGCCTCTTGTACTGCCTCTTTTGTACATTAAAGTCCTTCATTTGGTGTGTGAATTTTCATTACAGGAAGGAACCAAGAGTTCAACGTGTCAGTTTCTGTTCGTCTCAGCAGCCAAACATTGGAGGTGACACCTCACAGCCACATAAGGTGCTGAACGGTTACAAGGCCTCAGAAACTACTGATGCATACATAAACATGAAGACAACAAACACGTCAGATAAGGAAATAGGCTGTAAGATAGAGAAGATGGCACTGAAGAGTAATGAGAAAGCATACGAGTGAAAACAGTGGTGTCCTTCACCAACTGATACTGGAGCTGATGTATTGCTGATGTATAGATACCCATATGTGACAGTCATAACAATTCTTTATGAGGATGATAAGGTTCTGTAGATTGATCTATATCGGAACATTTGCCATGAACCTTTCACCAAAATAATCCTGATCCGTCAGTTCAGCCACAGCACACTTGACATCACTATGGCACTATGAAGCTGCACCATCTCACCAAGGCTAACATTCTGATAGTTCCTATTTATTCCACTATAAAGACGAAATATGATTCCATTTGCTGGTACAATAGTCTACATGGCTTTTAAATCACTGAGCCGATTTATTGAGGCTTGTAGTGTCGGGAGATCGAAGCCTCATAACTCCTGACAAACGGTTTTACACATTTCTCTCCTCTTTTTTCTCTTTTCGTTTTGTTGTTCACGCACGACTCAGTCAGGCTTGACACACACAGCGCAGACGTCTCATTCCTTTCTGCTCCTCTGTAAGCCAGATGTCTGAGTCATCTCAGACTGGGCTTCTGACAAACAATAGAGAAAAAAGGTTTAGTTATGCAGGAATACTAATGCAGCAGCCTGTCGGTGTCAACAGCAGCTGAGCCAGCGTAGTGTGAATCATAGATGTTGAGGATAATTGAGGGTTTTGTGGTGGATTTTGAAGGACAGTTCACTCAAAGTACATTTGTTTTACATTTAATGGTATTATGCTGATGCTCAGTCCCTGCTGGACCAGTGGGATTTGTGGTCACACAAGGGTTATTGAAGTGCTTCCAGAGAGTCCACAGCAATAGGAGAAATAGTCTGAAATAACAATACATTGAAGGTGCTGGCTACAAAAACAACAAACCTTTGTTTTGAAGAGCAATAAGAAGCTCACAGAGAACTGCACATTTAACTTTTTTTTTTTTTAATTTTTGACTTTCTTTTACAAATATGTAGTGTGAGCACAATATAAACAAACGGGTTTAAAACTAGATTTTGACACAGGGCTTTCCTACAAGACAGGGAACGCATCAAGATTAGGTAATAAAATAATTTGTGTTTGCAACTAATCAAATGACCAAAACCCTTTTGGGGCCAGGGTCAATTGCCCACTTTGCCTAGTTGGTAATTTAGCCTTGGAAGCATAATGGCTAATAAGACTACTTATTCTGATGATGTGCCTCTGCACTTATAACAGTTGAACAATGTCAAAACATTTGTTCACACCTATTACAGCATTAGTAAAATAATGTGTAGATGAATAAAACAATGCCTTTAGCCATTTATTTTACATCATATTTTGCCACACTACAGAGCAAATATTAAAGCTGCACTCATCAATATTTTTTAAAACAACAACTGATCAAATGATTATGGGTAATGGGGTGAATGGGGTCACTTGAAGTGACAAACCCACAGAGAATTATCACCCAACTTTGCAGTTCCTCCCAGCATTTTAGCCTCTTTCAGATCATTGTTTTGGTTTTGCTGCCTGCAACTTTACTGTTTTCGTTCAGTCTCACAGCTCTCATCAATCTCCTTTCAAGCAGCAGCAGGTAGTTGTTTTCAGTGAAAAAGATGTGATAAAACCACTGTACACTAACCTGAGCTAGTGACTAGCTAAAGAACATGGTGGAGCATTTAGCAGCCAAAGAGCCAGATATATTTTTCAAAACAGAGCTAAAAGGAGAGTGAATACTGAACTTACCTTTGTTGGGCGGCCAGAAACACAAGTCCAGATGAATGCTAATGTTGCTGGATGTGTAAATAGGCAACTGTTTGCTAACACTAAATGTCAATGTTGTGTTTACAGCTCGCTTTGCTGCCTGCAACTGGCCAAAAATAAAACCAATTCATGCCACAGTGGCTATTAATTCTTTTTTCTTTTCATTTGTAGCCATCAAAAACTTTCTGTAACTCACTGTAATCAAAAATCAAAACGCCATGGTTAATAAAGAATGAAATCCGTATTTTATCTATGGAGGCATGTTATTACACATTTATTTAAGCAAAAAGCTGATAAACTCCAGTGAACTGATTGGCTGCCACAGCAATTATTTTTAAAATGCTCAGTAGAAAAAGATACAACTGAAGAACCTTCCATGTATGTCACATAGCAACTTTAATCTGAAGAGCATTGATGGTATTCCACTAGTGAGGAGCATAATTATCATGATAAGCGCTCCTTCTTCTAGCATTACAGTCTTCTCACCTTGAGGCCCAGGCTGAGCTCGCGGAGGGAGCGTCTGATCTCCTGGGTGAGGAGGTTCATGCGCTCACACTCCTGCAGCGCCACCACCTGGTAGGGAGTCCTCTCCTCTGCCTTCCCGAGCAGCTCGGCCATGTTGAACTCTTCCGGGAGTTTCTCCATGATCTCCTCCAGCACCGCACGGACCTAAAAAATGAGTTGACAGTAAACATTATTGCTTTCTCCTCAGAGCATCTGTGTCCTACTCTTTTGGATCATCCTACTGTTTCTATTAAAGATACTCAGGACAAGAAAAACAAAAGGGGAAAGAATACTCCTTGAAATAAAAGACTTATGAGAGATTGAGGTTATCTGTGTCAGATAAACTCAGTACTGCCAACGTTGACAGCCTGAGAAAGTGTTACAGTTTTAAATAGACAGTTCCATAAATATTCATGAAGATATATTTTGCAACGGCAGCTCTTTGTTTTCAATAACAGTCTAATCCCCCCAGAAAATCAATGCTCACATCATATTTTTGTGGGTAAGTGATGAAAGCTAATGTCTGTGTCAACATTTTCCCAAGGCAACCAGCATTAGCAATCAATCAGCGGATTAGGTGCCGAACAAAGGATATGAGGTCATCATATCTATGGATTTTTCAGTTCAAATATCTGATCTGGGCTTGGCAGCAACTGAGCTCGCTGAATACAAAGTGGGCTTCGTTGGTAAACTCTGCATGGCTGTCATCAGTTAAGACAGGAGTATCTAGGCTTCTGAGCCAGAAAGGTCACACATCATAATACATCGAGGAACAGAAACACACACACAAACACACAAAAACATGCAGCGGCTAATATGTTTGATGCTAGACGGGTGTTTCATAAAGCAAGAATAGCAGTTACTCCAGGCTTACTCCAGTGAATAAGGCAAATTTGTCTGTTTTTATAAAGGAGGTTTAGATAAGTCTGATCTAAGTTACCATGGAAACTTACACCTTCAGACCAAGCAGCAACTACCACAGCTTGAGCCTGAAACCAATGTGGAAGTACCTTAAAGTGCCACTGGCTAGTTTTCAGGCTTAACTTTAACTCAGGCATAAAGGAACAGACTGAAATTTTGGGAAAGACATGAGAGATTGATACCACTTTCATGTCTATCTGTAAAATATGAAGCTATACCGCTGGGAGACAGTGAGCTTAGCTAAGCATAAAGACTGGGAGCAGGGGGTAACATCTGGCCTGGCTAGCCTGGTACCAGCACCTCTAAAGCTCAATATTTATCACATTATATGTTATTTAATATGTACAAAAACAGAGTGTGACAACCTTTAATATGTAATCCTTTCTACGGAGGGTTATTTGCTGGACTTTTTTGTGGCCAGGCGCAGTGATATCCTGAAGTCTTTCCGTCACCATAAGGTTGCCAGGCAACCAGCGGTTGGTAGGTGGATTTTTTTTACCCTTGGACAGAGCAAGGCTAGCTGTTGCTCACTTTTTCTAGCCAGAGAGTGGTGTTAATTTTCTCATCTACTCTAACTCTTGGCAATAAAGCAAGTAAGTGTGTTTCCCAAAACTATTATCTTTAACCAGAGTTAAAATCAATCTGCCAGGCTGTAACAGTGTTTTCTCCAATTTCCTCCCTGACAGTCCCTCTTTACCGTTGCTCCATGAACAGCGTCACTTTAATCTGGAGACACACTTATTGTTTCTGCTGCTGTGTGATGCTGCAGGTATTTAATAAACTCAAAAGCCTAATTAACGGTTGTACTTTGTAATAATCCTGCATGTTCCCTCAGCTACGCACTTTCTCTACTCTCTACTTTTGTCTGAGTCTGAGGTCACTGCTGGTCTACATGGGAAAAAAAGTTTACTTTGTTAGTGACAGTGGTGGACAGGCTGTAATATTTTCCATATTATATGTTTAATATGATCTTCTCTGTGGGGGTGAACATCACAGTTTTGTCTTTTCATGTCAGTTTAATGTGAATTCATCATTTGTGCTCAATGTCACAGGTTCTGGTTCAGTTTTATAGGCTCATTTAAGATAAACCCCGCTTTTCTGAGCCACCTTCATGAAACACCCCCTAAGATTCCTGAAGCATGTAAGAGAAAGCCATTTATTTTGTTGTATCACAACCAGAGCAAATGTTACCAAAATGTAACTCTCTCATGTAATTGACACTGTTTTGCACTGAACAAAAAGCAATTATTTCAGATGAATAGTGTTTAAATTCATGCTTAAGAGCCATCTCATCATTCACTAGCAGAAAAATAAACACGTTCTTATTGAAAAAATATCGTTTGCTGCTTGTTTCAAGCAACAGTAAGCATAAAGACTTTTTAACAAAGCTAACACTCAGACAAGCAAGACCCTTATTTATGTTATTAAAAAAGCGACACTTGCTCCATTGAGGGAGTGTGCAAGGCTGCACACGCTCTCTGACAGAATATTTGTTTGAGCTTTTACACTCAAATAAGCTTTATTTCAGTGCTGAACCAGAAAATGCACCAGAAAATGCCATCCCTGTTAAATCACCCTGGGTGCTGTCAGAGGCCCCAAACAGTTGGCCTGCAATTTATTTCCAATTCAGTGTGCAGCAGCAACAGAAAATGTCACCTGTTGTCATCATACATTTAAGATTTGCTGCTCTTTCACAGAGTTTAGTGCGACAGCCGTCTTCGTGAAAGGCTGTGGTTTACATATTTACTCAGGATATCTTCTGTGTGTGAGGGCTTGACTTTTCAACGAGCAAATCAGGATCATAACTCGAGTTCAAATACTACCCTTTTATCTCCTTATACCTCACTGACGTGCCGGTGGATCAGTCATGACAAATTTATGCTCTGTAGCCAAGCATTTTTCAAATCCTCAGAACTTGATTTTAGATTCTAATGAAACTCTTTTCCAAAGTTTCCAAAGATACCAAATATGTCAGACTGAATTTTGGGAAAATATGTATAAAATTCACAAGACATGGTTCATTGGACAACGGTGCAGCCATAAAAAACATGGAGTCTTGGGTTTGAATGTTTCACTCACACATCATACAGGGCAGTAGCTATAACTTTGCTTCCATGCACACATTTGTTTGTAATATTTACAGACCTTTAGTCACTTAAAAAAATGTGCCTCAGAATGATCAAATAGTATAACTGTAAACCTGCTGGTGAGTCCAGCTAATTAAATTCTTTGAACACAGTTAGAAGACTGATTTGTTAATCAGATAGTTATCATGAATAACAGTGCACTCTCATTTTTAAATAAACATAAGTAGAGAGTTGAACCTCACTCATGATTAGCTGGGCGCTGATCATGTGGTTGCACTTACATGGGTAGGTGTGATGGGAAGCCTCCCAGCATGCACTGGGGCAATAGAGTGTTATTTTGTTCTACATTGTGCTGCGCAATGTTTCCAGTTCCCACATTTCTATTATTGTTATACAATTAGTTATTATGAGTGTATGTGGTTAGACCATGCGTGATGTTGTGGTGTTGTGTGATGATTAAGCAGATTTAGTCACATGGCCAATTTATAACATTAGAATTTACATTCTGCTTTATAGAATTGATCTATAGTTTATGGACCTCTTTTAATTTAAATTTAATTGATTGTTTACATTCAAGTAAATACAGTGTACACTTATTACTAGTACAACACATAAATTTTGATATGTGATGATAAATTCCCATCATAACATCATAGCTGAATATAATAATCTGACTGTCTTAAGGAACCTAATTTTATGTGGCGTGTTTTATCATTTATGGGTATTACATTATAGTAAAAATTACACCAATAAGTTGGTGTAATTTCATGATTTCATCTAAAATCTTCACTCTACAAGAAAAGTCATTTGTATGTGAAAATGAGTTCATATGTGGGTGTTTGCCCTGAAACTCTTCGTCATCAATGATCAAATCAAGCTAACTCAGCTATCTACAAAGAACAGGACAGATCAAATAGCTTCAATAAAGAGCTGGAACAAACTGATAAAATATGATACAGCATATATGTGATACTGTCAGTGTGGAATAAGAAGATTTTTCCAATCTTGAAGTTACTTAAGGGGAAAAGGGAGGAAACTGGATGTTAAAGCTTTAAAAACTGTGCGTTCAAAATTGTGAATGACAATGCAAATGCATCAGAAGGTGACCATTTAAGTCCTGATGGTCACAAAAATCAAACAAATCCAATGAATAGTGATGGAGTACCTGAGTCAACACAATGGGTTTTTGAGATTTCCTGAAAGGATTTGAATAAGTTATGTCCAAACTGGCGATGCAAGTAAAATCAATCATTTGTTGTTGTTATTTTTGTTGTCATTGTGAAAAAAAACACTATGAAGAAAATAAAAGTAAACAAACTTACTAAACAATCTAAACACAATTTAACAATGAAATCTGTTCAAGCCTTCCCACAGATGACCTGTGTAGCGAGTATAAATCATATTTTATATGGACAAAAATATGTCCCTGTCTATAAACTTTTGTGTAGTTGTGGTCTGGGGGCTGCATTAGCCAATCAAATTCATGCAAGTGCACATTCTGGCTAGATTACTGTAACTTCACTGTATTTCTACTATTCGCTGTGATGCAAGTTAAAAGGATTCCTGCATGGCTGTCATCTTTCTAGAGTTATAAAATCCCGGTATTAATAAAGTCCCCCTCCACTCAAAAATGTGTTTTTCTTATTGTTCCTACAGTTTAATGTTTGAGCTTCACTGTGCAGAATGATGTATGTGCAGAGTGTGTTTTCACATTCATCTGCTGAAGGAGGAATGTTTCTCTGTGCTCACCTTAAATCTGAGTTTAAGGCGTGCACCTATGAGCATGACTTATGACATTACAACTAGTTTGGAGCCATTCGGGTCCCTTACACAAGTGTGATGTGGAAACTCCAGTGCTCATACACTGAGAATGGACTTTCCAGTGAAATAGGAGACATCTTGTGTCCAATGGTTCAACTTTTGGAATGAAAAATGTTTACATATGAGGGAGAAGGAAGAGATGTAATTTTTAGGACTTTAACGAGATAATTGAACTTTTTGGTTTGGTGGAAAAAGCATATTAGACACAAATTACTCTTCAAAGCAGAGGATATGTCAAAACATGTCTGGAGCGGATCTTTAAATGCTGTGCAGCATTTGATAAGCTTTCAAACCCATGGATCTATTAGTCAAACTAACTTCCTGGATCAGATTCAGATATCTGTTATATTTCTATTTAATGCAGGGCTGTTTTCTGTTAGATTGCCTGGTAATGCTTGTTGTGGCTGAACGGGAGCAAATCCCTGCAAGCAAGTTTCAAGATATTGTGGAAAGCCTTCCCAGGAGAGTGGAGGCTGTTATAGCAGCAGATTAATGCTGGTGGTTTAGGAATGAGATATTTAACAATCGCATCTGGATACCCACATACTTTCTCCAGTTGTCTGTATACACTTTTGGCCATGTAATATACAATAAATATTATATGTCCATTATTTTAGAGATGGACAATGAATAGATATACAGATTTTAAAGAAAAATCAGCCAGTTTACATATCAATCCATCTCTCATGTCTACAGATTGATTGTATGAGTTATCTTCTTTACCTTCTCCTCCCGCGTCGTCCCGCCGCCCTCACCGACTCCTCCGTCCCTGGGCTGCATCTCCAGCACCGTGCGGAAGAGCTTCTCTGAGGTTTGCGTGAGGAAGCCGATCTCAGCATTGGGATGAAGGCCGTACAGGTAGGGGGACTCGGCAGGTAGTGTGTCATCAATGTACTGGAGCATAATAAATCCATGTCAGAACATCAGAATTTATGACTGGTGCATTGCTAGAAATCATAACCCTAATTCTTCCTGAAAAAGTAAGACAATTTAAATTCAAGTTTTAAACAGGACAATATTTTAACACCAACCCTAACTGAGATTATTTTAAATTAACAGCATGGAGATTGGCAACTCCAATTATTTCCTTACAGAAAAGTACCAAAGTCTTTTTTTTCTTTCACACAGGTGTTTCTTCTAAAGTACTGCTGACAAAGACAAGAATGGAACCGTATAAATGATGAGATATTTCTGGGTGAGATTCAAACACTCAGGATCAATTGACAGACTGCTAATGAACATAACAAGAGGAAGGAAATGTGGCATTTTCCATCTGCTGGTCCATAATGAATATCAATGTGCTTTTAAGTTAGTGCAGATGAAAGTGGAAGCTCAATTGAAAAAGGGTGCTTTTTGTGGGGCACTTACATTAAATAAAAAAAGCTCTTCTAATCATTATGTCCTGATGAAAGTTTTGATGGAAAATCTATTGGCCTTTAATACAGAAACACTTAGTAGTCAGCTTTTTTGATCTCTTCTGTACTTGCTGGCTAACTTTCTCTGATTGCATACACCTGTATGTTGTTAAAAGGAGAGTAAAACTGCTGAGTCACCAAATCACCCCTTTGTGCCTATCCCACCGCTCTCTTCTACTGTAGGTTTGCTCCAGATGGTTGTGAGGGAGGCGATGGCCTAACCACCCAGACCACCCTCCAGGGACCCACAGGCTTTTACAGCCCCTGTTCTTCGGCCAAATCTCAACCCATCAGCTCTCAGCTTGGCTATGTTGTGACAGCAGAATGTAAAACGCTCCAGCCCTTCCCACTGGAGCCACTATGACAGCCAGGATGTGCCTGTTGAGCAGCACCCAGACTGAGGAAAAATTAAATAAAAAGTTGTACTCCCTGCTCCCTCTAGCTCCCCGGGGAACACGTGGGGCAAATCTGGACTGTCTGCCCAAACACATTTTCTGAACCGCTGTTATTCATAAAAATGTTGGCAGTTGTCAGTTTTCCTTAAGGGACACCAGTTAAGCTGGTTCCTGCTGTCATAAAATGAAGCTTTAAAAAATATCCACCCCAAAAAAAACAACTCCTGTCCTGTCTCTGTCCAAACCAAACAGAGATGACCACAATATGCTTGGCCTAGCTTATTTATTAATTTCCCACTGAAGAATGATCAATAATATCTGAGCCTTCACAGTGTGCTGCAGCAGTTGACACAGCAACCTGCCTCAAATCTGATTTCACCCTGTCAATCAAGGTTTCTGTTAAAAGATAAAATAACATCATATGACAAGCAAGGTGAGGTAGACTGAGGTGCAGTAATCTAATGATGCCTGCAGCTGTCACGACTCATTTCTGAAGTGCTCTAAAGCAAAGTCAGGCTTCATTATGTCAACATGATTAATGGTGATCACACAGCGGATGAAATCATGTATGTTGTATTATATACTCTAAGCATTTTAAATGTTTAGCTGTCAGTGGCTGTAGGTGGTGCTGGATGCTTGTAGTAGTGACTGCTTGTGCGGTCGTGCAGTAGCTACTTGGTTGGTAGGTAGTTTCATTTGGGGCAAAACAGGATAGTTAAGAAGTGCACTGATTGCATTATTCAAAAAAAGTTCATTCATGATCTTGAGTTTTGACAAAATAATCTTTACTTTCAACCACATCTCAAGGTCTTCATCAGCAGATGGAGTTAGTTTTTTTGTCATGGACATGGCTCAGTTGTCATCGACTCTGGTGAAGACAATGCGGTTGAAGATTCAAGAAAAAGCTAGTAAGTGGTCCTTCAGTAAAGATTATTTTGACAAACTACAGTTCAAGTTGCTTCATGTTTGGCAGAATAGGGTTATATGAAATTTTATTATCGCGATGCAGCTAATGTGATAACCTCCATTTTAGACTCTCCGTTCACACAAAGGTAAATTTGCAAATCGGTTTCTCCTTCTGTAAAGAATTTGGATGTTCTTCCTGTATTTGTGTCCCCAAATGTCCATATCATCACCTTATAAAGTTGTTATGGGTAACTTGTTAAGCATACAGTTTTGTATTTATGCACATAGCAGACATGGCACAACATTAGCATTCATTTGGAGTTGTGTTTCTGGCCACATTAGTCCAATACTCACTCTCTCTCCTTTTCATTTTGATTTGGTCTCCACCAACGTCAGAGTAAGATATCTGGCTCTTTAGCTGCTAAATGCTCCACTATGTTCACCAGCCAGTTGCTAACTTCTCCGTCTGCTGTTTGGTGCTGAACAGGTAGAGTACAGTGGGTTTTTAGAGCTTTCTTACTGAAAACAGCTGCCTGCTGTGGCTTTGAACAGGCTTGATGAGAGCAGTGAGACTCAACTAAGGCCATATTCAGCCCAAATCAGGTGGTACAGCGAAAACGTCAGTCCTCCCATTCATTGGAATTAGGGTAGGGTAGTGCGTTTTGGCTGCGGGCATTTTGGCAACAGCAGCACCGCGCCGACCTGCAGCCGGAAAGTTGAGCCAGAATCAACTTTTGGAGAAACACAACCCGACATCACTGCAGCTGAAGGCTGCGGTGACCAATCAAGTCGGAGATCAGACTGATCAGAACTGTAAACTCTGCTATGATGGAGTAGAAAGACGTTACTAGGAGAAGGGGAGGACATTTCTCTTCGTTTGATAACGTCAAGAGTAAAGTTAGGCTTTGCTGTTGGCTTCCCGACTAATTTTAAAAAATACAAGTGAGAGCACCAGCGAGCGAGAGAGAGAAAGAGGGAGAGAGCAGCTGTGGTCGAGCGAGCTAGAGAGTGAATAAATAGAGGAAGTGTTGGTAGTGAGAAAGCCGGTGAATCAGATCAATAAAACGTTATTTTCTGATTGTTTCACAGCGGTTACGTTCTAGAGCACAAATAAACACACCCCCACACACCTCTGCTCTGCAGCTGTACACCACACCGCCTGATTTGATCTGAATATGGGCTAAAACATTAAAATTGTGGGCCATAAAACAAAAACAGTTAGCTGAAGGATGTTATAATAATGGGTGATAATTCTTTGTGGGTTCGTCACATTGACCCTTTAAAATACACATATTCATTTGACCCACTGTAAAAATATTGATTAGTGCAGCTTTAAATTCTGCTGAAGTCTAAATGTTATCTAAATGACAGCCCTGCAATGCACTGATGTTCTGTTCCAGTATTTCTTTCTGTTTATCCAAAGGCATGCTGGGATAGACTCTCTCCCCCTAATGGGAATGAGCAAGTTTAGTAAATGAATGGATGGATAGCTGCAATCACAGAATCTATTCTCTAAACCATTTTGTTGCGCATGAATATACATATTTTGTGTCCCATGACTCATCCAGTTTTGCTCTTTCTCACTTTTATGCCTTTCAACTTTCCCTGTTAGCTAACTTTGTGATCTCAGTTTGCTAACATTCAAGTTTGCCACTCAGACTTGCAAACTCTTTCCACCCACAGAGCAGCTCCACCTCTGAGAAATATTTATATCTCAAAATACAATCTGTTATGTCCCAGGGACCCATATGGGAAGAGTTTTATTGTTATTGATTTGGCATAGAATTGTAAAACTCTACACTGTACACAGGGAAAAGTGATGGAGAAAGAATGCTTTTAATTATAGCAATTCAATTTTAGCAATATTAAGCCACTGATAATTTGCTGTGGGCCACATAGAACACCCTTGGGGACCTCTGATGGCCCCAAGAAAACACCCAGAAAGCCACTGCCATAATCTTCATATTTTCTTGTCATGTCTTTATTACTGGAATTTAAAAAAAAATGTATCCTGCATTTTCTCTCTTCTGCTGTATCCTGTTTGTTGCTGGAATGACTTTAAAGTTTGATTAAATCTGGCTTGGAACAGGAGTCGCAGCCTTGTCGACCTCACCTGATGGTAGCTGTTATAGTCCATGTTACCAGGCAAGTTGAAGCCAGGCGCTAGGCACAGCTCTCCCTCCATCATCTCAGGTTTGATAAACTCCTCCAGGTAGGTCCGACACAGGCGGCGGTCCCAATCGTCTGTAATGTGACCCCCGTACATGATCTCGCCAAACAGGTAGCGCAGATCATCATACGGCACCTGGGAATTAGAGACAAGGGGGATGTTGATTTGCTGGAAAGAGGCCGCTGGTGTTCAGCTGAGGTCACATGTGTTTAGATTTCCAATTAAGATTACAAATGGTTGGCTTTGTAATCCTTTGCACGGAGATAGAAAAAAACAAAGACACACCTTCGGATTGGCCTCCAGGTAGTTGTAAAGGACATTGATAGAAATGGTGAGGTCTCCAGTGTTAAAGGGGTACGATCTGTTCCAGCCCTGAGGACCAAACTTCCTCCTCTCTGCCACCACCGCATGAAAGTAGCACAGGGCGAACAGAATACTCTTAAACTCATTCTCCCGCGCACACATTTCCAGCGTGTCCTGCAAAACAAGAAAGAAAGAGTGACACTTTTAAAAAGACACACACTTCTTGAACTGTGCAGTCATATTAACGCAGCCGTGTCGGTGTGTTGCAGGTAAAAAGTTGTGGCAGGCGGCCCTGTGATCTCTTTTATTTTGTCAAGTCCCCAGCGGTGCAGCTCACTAACAGACAGACAATGAGATGACAAGATGGCAATAAACCCAACAATGAGATTCCCTTTTAATTGTCACAACTTGTCAGGCACTTTCAGCCTCCAACCGTCTCCTGGGCTCATTATTCCAGACAGGCAAATAAAAAACTGGACGCAAATGGCATTGTAATCTCTGGGGAGAAGAGACAGTTAAATAAGCATGCCAATAACCCCTATGGAAATAGGATGGCTAAATTCTCTTTATTCCAGCATGTGTCACGGTGAGTGTGGCGGTGAAGGCCCTTTCACTTCCCCTGCCGCAGTGCCCTGGGGAGCTGACTCCTACGATGCACATGCATGCACACAAGTACAGTGCAGACTACCACACACACACACACACACACACACACACACGCACACACGCACACCCTTTCGGAGATTTAGTTAATATTCTGCACGGTACTCCTCTGCTCAACACAGCTGAAAGAGATGCATAGCCTCCCTATTCATGACCTGTGGACTGGAGAGAAACAACGTGCAGTCAGATCGCCTAGAGAGAAGGACACCAAAACACACAGACACACACATGCATGCCTCTGCACATGCGCTTAAAAAACACACTTTAATATCTGTGAACTGATAGAGGTCTGAGATTAGCGAGTCT
Organism: Scomberomorus guttatus; assembly: GCA_038419695.1. NCBI lineage: Eukaryota > Metazoa > Chordata > Actinopteri > Scombriformes > Scombridae > Scomberomorus > Scomberomorus guttatus. The sequence goes on along the minus strand of CM076465.1, from coordinate 21,590,869 downwards.
AACCTGAGAATTTGATAGATAAACAAGGACGATCAGTTTCAGCAAACAGGGAATTTCACAACAGTGTTATACAACTCAGTAAAAACCTAACTATTGTGCCACCACAACCATTAATTTTAGCCCACCCAGACTCCACCTTACAGGCTTCTGGGGATGGAAATAGGCAGTGGAGCTGTGCACATCTCCCAGTGAAAAGGTCAAGAGGAAAGAAACTGTCATTTCTCTGGCTTAGCGCTGGCTTTAGCCACGCGGGTGGGCTATTACAGAGAGTTAGCCTAACATTGATTAGCTTTCACTGAGTACACAAGACTGGAATATTCCCTCATCCTTACCTCAGTGGACCTCCCTGTTGTTCTGCATAAGGCAGGGCTCACAAGCACGTTGCACTTATCAGGCAGATAGACATCGGCAAACTAAGGATTGTGGAAATGGACTGGGAGGAAGCCGAGTACTCAGGTAATGGTGCGGAGGAAGATGCATTGGCAGCGAAGCACTGAGGTAATGGTAAGGCTTAGATAGAGACCGGTAACTGATAAGGTAGAGAAAAGCTGGGAGAGGCCACTGCAGCGCACTGATCCATTCCAACTACGGGGGCTGTAGAGCGGCCCGGGAGCTTGATATTGTCTGGCCACTTGCCGATAACAAACAAAAAAGTAGCAAATTGACTTCGTTGTTCCATCCTCACATAATACTGCTGTCTCCCTGCAGAGTTTAACCACACAAACTTTGAATGTTAGCATGTGCAACTTTCACATCTGTCCTCCATGGGTCAGAGGCAATTCCAGGGTGAGTGAAAGGTGACTCCCCCATCTGTTAGATGCTACATTTCTGCAAATTGGCAACTTGATGAGAAACCTGGAGTGAAAATTGGCATGTGCTGTCTCAACTGCCACTCATAGCAAACAAGTAAATGAGTCAGAGGAGGGTAGCAAGTATCAACACGAACTTTCAGTCGCCCTCAAATATAATATAATAAAGATCCCATGAGATAGGCACTTGAACTGTTACTGGAAAACAGTGTATCTTTATTAGTGACCTCATACTTTCATATTCATATAATAATCATACTGCCTTTCTCTCCATATCTAATAGCCCATTGGTTAAGTTGAAATCTTGAAAACTAACAGTTGCGTACTTACACATCCAGCAGTTACAAAGCAACATCATCATTCATTTAGAGCCTGTTTATGTCCACCTGGTGAATGTAAGTCCAATATTCACTCTATTTTAGCTGTTTTTAGTCTCTATCAACTCCTGAGGGAAATATCTGGCTCTTTAGCAACTAAATGCTCCACTACACTACCCCCACCAAAAATAACGCTATGAGAACACCGAGTATGAATCAAAGGAGTAAAGTTGCAGCCAGACAGCTAAACAGCTGAAAGTCGCTATAAAGCTCAGTAAAGCTCAGGGGAGCTGCAGAGTCGCTGATAATTCTCTAGGTTCACCACAACAAGCAGCACCTCTCATTTTACTCACGTCATTTTTTCATTGTTAATATAAAAATATTGATTATAGTGGAGACCCTAAAAATCTATTTTCTCATCTTGAGTCAGAGGATCCTACTTGAACACAAAATTTTCTGCCAAAGTTAGAAAAGGTGTGGTTATTTCTTACAAGTGGTTTTGGTGATATAATTTACACCTGAGCATCAAACAGGAAACAATTAGTTTCACTCATTAAAAAAAAAAAAAAAAGCTACATACAGTACCAGTCAAATGTTTGGACACACTTATTCAAGAGAATGGGAAGGTGTGTCTTTTGATTGGTACTATATTTGTGACCCGTTTTTAAAGAATGATGTCTTAGGCAGGAACCAATGAGCTTAGGGCTGAGAGCCACAGAGGTGGAAACACATTGTTTATTTTGGTCTTTTCATGACATTTATTGACATTAAAAAATATATAAAGTACCTCCAGATGTACCCTTTAAGTAAAGAAGAAATACCAAGCTGTTAATCTACTCCATTATAAGAAAAAAAATTCTGTACTTAAAATTTAATTTAAATGAAGCAAAAAGGACGTATCAGCAAAATGCATCAAAAGTAAATGTGCTCAATATGCAGAACTGCCCCTTTCAGAGTGCTATTTTAAAATATATATTTTATTCCTGGATCATTATTAATGATGCATTAACATGTAACCAGCATGGCAATGTTGAGTCTGGTTGTGGTTGAGGACATTTTAGCTACAGTATATACTATTGGGCAGTTTAATCCATGACTATGCTTCATATTTTAAGAGCTCATCATATGGTTTGTATGTAAAAAGGAGTGAAGAATAATGTAAATGATGAAAATAAGTGTAAAGTACTGCAGCATGAAATGGATATACTCTTGTAAGAATTGTACTTCAGCGCAGTACTTGAGTAAATGTTTGTAGTTAATTTTCACCGACAGCAAGGATATCATGAAACCTCTATGTGTGTTACCTGGTTGAAGTTGTCCAGGGCCTTGTGCAGGTTGGCGTGCATGCCAGTAGGCGGTTCGTTGGTGATCTTGATGGAGTTCTCCAGTATGCCCTGTGGGATGATGTGCCCCTCGGGGGTGGAGGAGGGCTCAGCACTGACGAACACCCTGAAGTTCTCGTGGCTTCCCTCTGCATGCTGCTCCAGAAGTTTCTCTAGAGTTCCCAGCCAGCGAGCCACCAAGTGGATGTTCTACAGGCAGGGGAGCAAGAAACAGAACCAGCAAGGGTAGGGTTAAAGAGGAAAATTGCACGTTATTGCAGTATTACAGACTAGTTGTTAGGCTAAATGAATACTCCTCTCTGAGGGTAGAGAGCGTAATCTTCACTCAGATAATGTTTTCTGTTGAATATCTATGAAAGTCTGGGCTTTAATGGATAACACATAATAGCTTAATAAGGTACTTGATGCTGGAATTGCCTGTATAATTTATGTTTGTAATGACAACTAGCAAAAAGGAGCAATTAAAATGTTGCATATTCTCCTCTCTTCACTGTGACTTTGATGTGTCACCAAATTAAATGGTACACAGCACTTGAAACCCATTTCCAGGTTGCTGATATTAAGCGACCGCTCTCCTCCGTAACTTCAGCCTGACTTTTCTGCATATTCATCTCTCAGTGCGGCACGGGCAGCAGAGCTGACTTGTACTATCACACAAGCTCGGATGAGCTCAATTTTCCATCTCAACTGTCCTGACACTTACAGGATATCCTGTGAATGATAAGGAGTCAGCCAAGCCCCCCCACATCTCACCATGCAGCACTGCCCATTCCCTAAATCTAATTACAGCACTAATAACTCCAGTCATTAATTCATAAGCCTCTTTACTTTCTCATTTCCCTTTGCTCTCCATATTCAATCTTCCTTATGATGGCTGAAGTTAGGCCTCTTTCCGAACGACGGGACATGACAGGGAGAGGAACGTCAATTTTTGGAAGAGACGGTGAAAAAAAAAAAAATGAGGAGAGAAAAGTTTTTCACTGTGTGAGAGTGAAGTCCAGGAGGAGCTGGAAGCTAAGAAATGGATAAGTTAGTTTGCCTCGTGATGCCTTAGAGAATAATGAATGGTATACAAATTAAAAGTCTAAATTCAAGTGCTTTTTCACCAAGCTGGAGTACAACCCTTCCTCTTGGCATGTAAATAGTTTGGCAATAAAAGTGAGCCAACAGAAGAAGTGAGACTGCCTCAGAACTTGTCACTGTAATGAAACCATTCATCCTCTGGCTGCAAGGGGAGAAGGGGGGGAGGAATGGAGAGAGAGATGGACCAGCAGGCCGACAGACAAACAAACAAGACAGAAGAGCAGCCTCTATTTTATGGCTTTTTAATTAACTTTCAGGTGCAATTTTTTTTGTTCCCTCAACATCTTCTTGATAAGGGCCTTCCAGCCCCTGTGATGACTAGCTGATACTACATCAAAGAGTCACCTATTTACATAATAATATAAAAGTCGAATCTAAAACCCATTAGAAGACACCGCTGGCAAGGTCTTTGAGGCATTGCTATCAAATACTACCTGAGGGAAAGCACAATGGCACATCCAATCTTGGAACCCATCGGCTATCGTCTGATAGAGATTATGGCACATCCGACTGCATGTCACACACATACACGCACACGCACACACACGTGCTGGCTCGTACACAAGCAATTATAAACACATGCAGGGGCACGCACGCAATCTTTGTCTTTCACACACACAAAAACACATTCGTCAAGGAGCAGCGCTGAGGACAGCTGCACAGCTGGGCTCCAGCACTGAGGAGGAGGCCCTGCAGACTGACGGAGGAACACAATGAACGCAACTGACGGACAAACAGGACTGCTGACACACTGCAGGCGCTGACAGCATGGCAGACTGCCGAGTCTAAATTTAAAAATGGTGAAAATAAATTCACAATATGCAGGATATAGTTCATGTGTTGTTGGTTTTGAAAGTCTTTAATGCTTGACTAACACTTTTTATAACATTTTGATTTTATTTCCCCTCAACTTTCACTGTTCTCATCAGCCTTGTTTCCAGAAGCAGCAGGCAGCTCTTTTCCGTGAAAAAGCTGTGATAAACCCACTGTACCCTACCTGTCCAGCACCAAACAGCAGACAGGCACAGTTAGCGTCTAGCTGGTGAACATAGTGAACATCTGGCTCTTCAGCAGCTACAGAGCCAGGTATGTATTTTTCCCCTTCTTCTGACTTACATTCATCATGTGGCCAGGAACATGACTAAATGAATGCTAATGTTGTTTTGTGTCTGCTGAATGTGTAAATAAGAACTGTAACAGCTTGTTGCACTGCCCAGGGGGGCCAAAAAATTGCCTAATGCAGGTTTAACTAAAAGCTATACAATAGTACAGACCACCATGTCAAAGAAATTTTAAGGCCATCATGACAAAATAAAATAAAAACTAAATAAAAAAAACTAAATCTGTGACAGCACAGGGAGCGAATCATTTCAGCATTTTCTGATCCGCTGCTTTTATTGTTAAAGGGGACATATTATGCTTTTTGTGATTTTCTGTTATTTATATACTGTTATGGTGTCAGTATCTATGTTAAACATTAAAGTTCTGAGACTTGAGGTTAACGTATGTAGAAATGCTTGCTGCAAGTCAAAAGCAAAGGCTTTAATCTGTTCATTTGCAACAGTTTTTTCTACCTTGCCAAAGAGCTGACGTCAGCTTGTCGCTCATAAACGGCTGTCTGTTCCATAGCCTTTGTTACTGAGGTTGTTGCTAAAGCTTTTCCATGAGTTGTTCACGTTGTTCATTCTCATATTTCGAATCGGATTTCAGCTCGAACATGTACAGATGTATTTGAGAAGTTGACATTCCGAATAAAGAACGAGAAATAGTAGTGAAATCCTGCTGCTATTTTTTGCTTCATGGTTTGTTGACTCTGGAGCTGGTGAAAGTCTCCCGGGGTGCAGCATCCAAGAGCTGGTCAATCAGAACAGAGTGGGCTCGTCAGGAGGGGGGCCTTAGAGAGACAGGAGCTAAAACAGCCTGTTTCAGACAGAGACTGAACTGAAGGGCTGCATAAAGGGTCAGTATGAGCTAATACGTTTTTTTTGTTTTTTCTTTTACTGTAAATCGTGCAAAGATAAATGTAGACCTGTAAATGTGCATGCCTCCTTTAAGGTCTGATACGTTTTCAAGTTTCTAAATTACATTTATATACTACAAATTTCATTATTGCATATTGGAGGAAACATAATTACTGTATGCATCTGTGTTCAGTGGCAATGTTTTTTCTAGTTCACAGTGTCTAACTGTCTAGTCTAGTTGCCTACTTTCTAGTCCACAGGCTAGTTTTTCTACTACACAAAGGACTACAACAACCCGTACAGTATGTTGTAAGGTTTAGGCTATTAAAACAGATTGATAAAGGTTAGGAAGAGATTGTGGATTTGTTTAAATATTTAAAAAGTAACACATCCTATTTTATGACCTAAATCTTTCTCTAACCTTTACAAAGTGCATTTGGGTTCCTAAACATTTGTGCAGATATGTTCAGTATAAGTATATAAGTGTGACTGCCAGGAGACAGAGTTGAAAGAAACTTTTGAAGGCTGACTGTTGGTAGCAGACAGAACCTGAACAGTGGTCTCCTGTGTCAAAGGTGTGATCCAGCCATCCATAGCAATCTTCTGCCTAGGACATTTTGCAAAGGTATAGCAACATCACACTACTTCCTTTTTTTCTGTTCAGGGATAAGAGCAATAATGCTCACATTTGCAAGAGTTAACTTGTCAGGAAAGTGCCAACATTTCAAACAGTGAAGCCTGCTGTTTTTTTTCTGTCACATAAAGGTTATCAATGTAGGAATTAGACGTAACAACTATGGATTAAAAGAACATTAAACTGTTAAACTGTCAGTAAAAAATGTCAGTCAACAGATACAATAGTATTATCCTCAATGTAGCTGAACCTCTTCAATCAATCATCATAGGTCAGCTCTACATCAATAGTTAAAACGAATCTTGTCCAACTCTCAATGTAAGACTTGGAAAAAAAGAGGAATGCATGAATAATTTAAGTTTCCAAAGACTACCAAAGCTATCTTGCTCTTTCTTACAAAGTAAAGTGTAGAGAGAGGACATTGTGGGAGAGCCTTTTCATCCAATTGTCTCCCCTGCTTTCTCTCCCATCTGCACTTCTTTCTGCCACCGGCTGCAAATGGGGTGGCTTCAGCAGTAAATGTGTGAAGAGGCTGGCGAGTTTAGGCCACTCGATTCCCACTGCCTGCCCAATGTGGGATATTCAACTCCAATCTGCCCGATTGATTGCCTCTCCATGTTCCCCCCTCCTCTCTCCCAAAGGGCTGCTTTCAAAGTTTCTGCATCTCTGTCTCCCAGGCCCATCTGAGCAGGAGCTGCTGTTCTGCAGTATAATTACCCGTCGGCAAAGGGGATCCTGCCATTGACCCGGCCCTCTGCTGATGGAGCCGGGCCTGGCAGCGGGAGAGGAAAGGTGGACTGTGAGACGAGAGGGGGAGGTGGATAGGTAGGAGGACAGCTGAGATGAGAAGGTGAGGAGGGGAGGGAGAGATAGCAGGTTAGCGGGAAAGGTGGGAGGACGTGAGGATTGATAAGAGAGAAGATGCGGTGTGAGAAAATGATAAGACTAAAGTATCAAAGTTACGTGGCGGAATGAGAGGGTGGGAAACGAAATAGAAGAGAGAAGATGGAGTGTTATATGAGCAGAAGATACTGTTGGTAAAAACAGAGAGATGAGAATATGACACCTCCTTCCTCCCCTCCATTTTATCTCCCTCCCGGCCAGTGCCACGGGGGTGGCTCTCAGCGGGCAGACAAACAGACAGCCGATGATAAAGCGAGTGGGAGGTTTGTTGCCAGGGGGACAAGGCCTTTTTAAGCCTATCGATCGGGATTCTTATGCAAAGGTAATTAAACAACTGCTTGTCTGTGCTATCCTGGGTCTGAAGTGGAGAGTGATGGCGTCCCAATCTTCTTTTTTTAATTTTATTTCTACCAGCTGTGTGAATTAAAAGAAAATGGTGTCACGCAGTGCCCGGTCTGCGGTTCATATCTGTCGATACTTCCCATTAGAATTCCACCAAGGTTTCCACTTAAAATGCAAACGCCAGCCTTGCCCTCCAGATAAGAGGAGAACAGACACCGCAGCTGTAGATATTGTACTGTATAATGCCGCAGCCCTTTCAGTAAGGAAATTTCTGCAGAAAATTAAATTCACTTTTCCGTGCAGACCTGCGAGGAAAGCAAACACCCCATCGACTATGCAATGAAAAACAATGTGATAATACACCTCATTCAAAAATCCTTGACATAAATGAACCCTGTATTCATTTGTAAAATGTGTTTTAGATATATTTAGATATGAGTGGGGTTTTTTGTGAGTGTCTATATGTCACCTTTTATTGCATCTATTTTTTAATGATTTGATAGCTTTTGTGTGAGGTGGATGGGGTTTACAGTGATAGACAGAATGTTTAAACAATCTCACTCAAGTGTCATTTTATACATTTCGTATTAGTGTTCAAACAGCCCGAAATATAATTGGATTTACCCAATATGATGGTTGAAACATTCTCATGAAAACAAATTAGGTGGTGTGTGGGCTCACTGTGAATGAGGCTAAAATTGTGAGGACTTACGTGTAAAATACACAACAGTATTTCTTGTGCATTATATTAAATACCACAGCCAGAGATGTTTGTCTGTGTCTGTACAGTACGTGTATGTGTGCATTGTTATACTGTACCTGCAGTATGACCCAATGGCCATTTTTAGCTGCCAAATCGAGGGCTTGTTCAGCTACAACCTCCTGACCCTGACCCAGAGACACATTGTGGAAGTTCTTGTTGTCAAATGTGTAACCCAGCTTCTTCCCTGAAAGAAAAACACATTTCTCATTTATTGTTTAACTCAAAGGCCTGGTTTGGCATTATTCTATATTGTCCTTATTGTAAACAGATACTATGGTAAAACCAAAACCAACAATGTGTTAGTCTCACTATACTTACACTTACACTATATAGCTCCAAGCCTATATTCCTCTTACTGAAAACAAAATTATTTAAAAACAGGTCATAAATATAAACTGTAGTTTATTTTTTTAAAGGCTCAGTGATTTCCTAAACCAGCTGGGCACTCTAGATTTCAGTCAACAATAGTTAAAAAGAAGGAAATAGTGCATTTTTTGGGGATTGAGTCAAAATAAACTACAGTTTGTGTGTGAGATCATGGTTATGAAGGAACATGTCACCCAGTGCTGCAGTGTGGCTCATTGATGTGTTAAAAATAGATTTTGGAACAACGGAGCTCTATGGCACAGAAGAATAAGGTAATACTTGTTAGTAGGATCAATTGTTGCTTTTGATCTTTTCATGGGATTTGTTGACAATAAATAAAATATAGAATGTCTTTAAAGTTTAAGTGGGATTTCTGGAAATGTTCTTATTTTTCCTACTGAGAGTTACAAGTACGGTTGCCAAACTGTATTAACCAGGACATCCCGCATATTGGGCTAAATTGGTCCCGTCTTACAGATCCTAGATCTGATATGGATACAACAGCAGTAGCAGATTATATACTGATCATGCCACAGGTGACATCTGTAATCCATCACACATACCCTCATGCACATCTACGTATATGCATACTTAATGCCCCAATTCCTTCAAAAAAAACAAAAAAAACAAAACAAAACAAAACAAAAAAGTTTCGGTAATGTCTGGACTTGTTTGGTCAGTTTGGCATGTGCAAATATGGATAAACCTGCAAAAAAGAAAAGACTGTGAAGCTACAACAATCAATGAGAAGTGAAAAAGTCGTGGGTTAAGCCCGTCAGCAGTGACTTGATAAACGCCTTCTGTACTTTATGCCGTCAGGAATTCTCAATTGGCCATGGAGGTGAGAATGACCTAACTCAGCATGTTTTCACAGAAATACAGAAGAAAAGCCACTCTAGCTAAAGGAGCAAGCAATATCAGCGCATTCTTTGTGACATCTACTGCAGAAAATGACAAAATCACAGCAAGTGAAGCCTCATATGTGTACCATACATTTAAACATGGAATCAGCTGCAACAGCACCGACTGTCTTGTTAAGCTCAACGGTGCTTTGTTTCATGTGTTTCAATGTTGTGAAGAAGATGCACTTGGAAAGAACAAAAGCTCAGATGATTACAGTGAATGTTTTAGGACCAAAGACTGTGTGAGATATTTTGGATGATCTGTCCCCGACCAAAGGTGAGCCCGCGTATTATTTACGCGGGCTTGACCAATGACTCAACAAACAAGGGAAATAGAAAAATGTTTCCAGTGTACATGAGATATTTCTCTGTATCTGATGGAGTGCAATGCAGGTTACTTGACTTTTATGAAGACAGTGATGAAACAAATGGCATACATCAAGCTCTGATGAACTGTCTGGAAAAGCATGAACTGGATATTAGACGCATCACAGCCTATGCAGCAGATGCCAATGTCAACGTTGGAAAACGCTACTCCGTTTGCCAGTTATTGAGCAGTGCCAACAATCGCATTCTGAAAGCTAACTGCCCAGCTCACATAGCTCATAACACCTGCAGGCAAGTCTGTGATCAGCTGTCAGTTGATATTGAGTCAATTGTTTCAAAGATCTACAGCCACTTTTCAGTATCTGCTTCCTGAAGAGAGGAACTGCATGCATTTTTAGCCTTTGTTGACATTGAGAACACGATGGCTCTCTCTTCATCCAGCTGTCGATCATCTTCTGCAAAGCTGGCCAGCTCTGAGTACGTACTTCAGGTCCCTTGGGGAGACCTGTCCTGTGCCACTGAAGAAGATTTTTGAAGATGATTTGAAAAAAATTGAGCTGCTGAGATTAACTGTGCTTTTTCCACAACATGGGGTATGTTTTTGACCAACTCATAAAAAAAGCTGGAGGGAACAAAGCTCTGCATCACAGATGTTTACGAGGAAGTCTGAAAGTTCAAAATCAAGATGCTACAGCGGAAACCGGACATTTTTGGAGACCAGACTGAGCCGCTGATGGACAAACAGTCCAGTGTCAGCACAAAGGTCCAAGCAGTAACAGGACTTCGTGAAGTTCTATGACTCTGCCATTGCATACATTGACATCCTCTATGAGGAGCTCTCCTTCGCTGACCTGGAGCAGGTGGTGGCTGCCCTCAAAATAGACAGTCAATATGGACCAACTCTATTAAGGTTTTTGTGCTAGCCGGGAGGAAATCCAGAATGCCAGACAGGATACCACAAAATCCAGAGAAGTGGCAGTTTTCCAAAACATAGGGAAAGCCAACTTGATCATGCTCAGGATATCTGATTTGTCCTCAGTGTGCCAGGCTCTCTTCGTAGAGAGGATTTTCACTCTGATGACCATAAATTGTCAGACTCAAAAAATAGATGCAGCACAGAGCTGATCAAAAATAAACTTCAAATATCTGTGAAGTGTGCCTTGTCATGTAAGGACTTCTCTCTGGCTGTGCAAAAGGACAAAGGACTGTTTGAATCAGTCAAGAGCAGCAAAAAATATCCATGGAAAAAGCAGACTTGGTGAGTCATGCCCCTTCCTCTTTTGCATTTGATGTTTTTTTTTTTGTTTTTGTTTTTTGCTGTAAAGGTCCAAATTGTGATTTCTTTGATCATTTATTTTGAGGTTTATTTAACAGAGGCCTAGCCTCCCAAAATGATGTTGAGTAGGTGAATGCTGATGAACACATTACTGATGAGTGACATGAGTAACAGGTGTATCATTATTCTGTGGCTTTGTGATTTACATTTTATTTACTGTGTTTATTATGTAGTTTTGTATGTTAATTGATAGGCTTATATTTGTCTAAATAGGTTTTATGAGCCCAACCACCTTTTAAAAAATAATATTATTGTAGTCTACAATTATAAGACAGGAAAACTGTATGCAAAACATTGGCAGCAAATGTATTTCTTTTCTGTATATGATCTGTAGTAGGAGTTTTATGATCTTGCAGAAAAATTAAATTGAGTAAAAAAAAAGGTTTAATTCTGTTGGCAAGTTGGCAACCCTAGTTACAAGAGCAGATCAATGTTAATTTTAGGTCTGTGGGTTCAATAGAGAGGTAGCTCATGTTTAGCCTAGCTTAGCACAAAGTCTATAGGCAGCAGGAAACAGCTAGCCTACGATGACCAGGCATCCCGGTTTCAAGCTGGGTGTCCCGACAAATATCTGTAACACACTAAAATGTCCCGGTTTTCAACATTCATTACCAAATTGTCCCGGTTTTCGTCACAATTAAAATAATAACTTTAATATTATACTTGTTTTCAGCGCTTACATAGACGTTTATCATGTTCTGTCCCACTCATTATTACCTAACCCAATATAAAAACATAAATACACCACACATCTGAATTCAACACTGATTTGTCTGTATGCGTGTCAATCAATCAATGTGTTATTGTCAAGGCTGTTGCTAGCCTATGATGCTTACGGCTCTTTCTGACAGAAACTGTCAGTATGCTAACAGTTAGCTGTCATGCTGAAGAGAGAGTTGGTCTTTTCTAAAGAGCACCAGGAGGCTTACTTCTTCCTTCGTAAAGTAGCCAGCAACGAAAATGCTGCGTTCTGCACACATTGCAAGAGTACATTTTTGGTCATGCATGGTGGAAATGCTGATATAAAAGATCATATTAAGACAGCCAAACATAAGTGATGGTTTCCCTGTGAGCTGAGAGATCCAGAAAAAAAACTCTAAGAAGAAAGCCGGCAATCTTCTTAAAGGTAACTTTCTTTAAAGGCTCTTTCTCGATTTTTGTTATTAATGAGGTATAATTGTGATTAAATGTTCTGACGTTTTAATATTTGTAAACTCACAACCAGCTCGTGGCATAGTGTTGTGAAGATGAAAGTTAAAGTTATTTTTATGTTATAGCTATAAAGTTATTTATAGACCACAAAGAGATTTGTACCTTGTTTTGTTAGAAAAAAAATGCTGGCAGAGAATGTGTCACAGTCGGCAATTTAGCCGACAGCCTGCACTTCTGCACACTGACAAATACCTTGGTGGATTTTGGAAGACAAAACATAATTTTTCGTCTGCTGAGGTGCTGTCCATGGTGTTGAAAGGTGTGCTTGGTAGGTGTGCGAAGCATTGAAATAATTGTCCCCCATCCTGATGAAAACACCTATAGTCCATACATAAGCACATACATGTGTGTGTAAGAGGTCTTATTTACCTTTTATGTCATGTTAGCTGAATAGCAAACTCACGACCAATAAGAGTGAGTTGGGTTTTGTTCTGTTGAGGAAGTGCACAAATTCGGCAGCTTCATCACAGAACTTTGAGGGAGTCTCTAAAGTGCATGCTCTCTGACTTGGCCAGAGAATGACTCTAGGTTTACTGAGTGTACTGTGTCACTCAGGGAATCAGTTACCTTTTTGACAAGCTAGCAGTGCTAGCGTGATATATTATATGTTACTTTCTGGTACAAATCTCAGTGACAGCAAAAGCCACAGAAACAATCATTGTGTGATAACTTTGTTGCAGATAGGTGGTTGCTGAGCTATTGTCCTCATGAACAGTGCTTTCATGTACTTAGATTTGTACAGACGGAAATTAAAATTGCTCTAAGCAGCAACATACTGAACTCACTACTGACCTAAAAACAGCAAGAAACAGCACCACAACATCATGGTGTTACGAACAGTGATGCAATCACTTGTTGATGTACAGAATGTACTGATGTGTTTGAACAGTGATGTGATCACTTGTCCTAGAAAAGAACAACCTACGTAGTCTGTGATTCTGATTCTTTGAAAGGAACTGAACAAAACGATTCAAATCAGCTAAATTTCCACCTCTAGTGAAGAAGCAACGACTGTATTGAACACAGACATAAAACTGATATTGATCTTCTCACCTTACTCTCAGTAAGACATTAAATATGTTAATCTAAGCAGAAGGTCAATCACTTCAACTTTACCTGCCCACCTTGAGTCTGCCCATTGAGATTTAACTCAAACAATACAATTATTGCAGTCTGTTTCATTAAAACTCCAACCTGCAACCAAACAGATAGTGAGGTTTTGTCTCGGGGATATTAGTACCCTGCAGAGCGCACAAAATCACATCGTCAATCTAATGAAAGTCTAATTGAAGCCTAATAACAATGAGAAACCCAACAGTCACAGCTATAATGGAAAAGCACCTCTCTCTGGTTTGGAGTAATGTAGCTGCTGCTACTCCATCACCACGCTCACTCTACAGCAGCAGCGATCAGTTACTTTTAGCTTTGATGTGATTGAGTATGCTCAGAGTGAGGGTGTTGATTATCAATAATCACAGCCCTTACAGGCCGTTCCAGTAGGAGGTCTCCCTCTTATCATATTATGGTGGATTTCACATAGGGTCAAAGGTGTGTCTGCGGCGGAGCTGATTTAACCTCTTGGTGCTGCCTGGGATCCAAGTCAGTTGTAAAAAAAAGAGGCATCTAAAATACCCAGAAATACTAGTAACATACTGTGTTATTCTGGGTAACAACAGCTGTATCTGTGTGTCACGTTTAAATGAATCTATGGTATGGATTACTTTGTGTAAGAGTGACTTTCAGGCAGAAACTCAAGAAAGTCAAATCAAACAAAAACAGTACATTAATCAACATGATGAATTACTTGAATACAGACATTTGAAAATGTATGGCAGACTTGGTTACAGTAGAAACACTGTGGAAATCTCTTTGTTCCGGTAAACTGATACAATCCCTGCAATCTGAATATTTCATAGAGCTGATATCAAATACCCACAGACTGAATTATTTGGCAGCAGATTCAAAAGTGGCAGGCTGTGATGGTGCTCCGTTCCAGGTCAGTACAAAAGCTCTGACTTAGGGCATATTTTGGTAAAAATCAAAACAGCGCGTCCTGCCGCGATCCGCATTATTCATACAGGAATGTAAAGTAACTCTAAAACCAATGACATTTACTTTCTGCTGCCCCTAATACACCAGTGGTGTCTTCTCATATATTTGTGACCTTTAGTATAATGCCTTCAATCTACCCCAGAGCCTGTTGTGCATTGCCAGTGATGATATCACTGCAGAGACATATGGCAGATGTGTTGGGATGACTGCTGTTCTGAGTGATAATCCTATGCAGTAGGAATCAAAGTGGAAATCATGCATGCAGGTATGCACTTGACTTCAATTGGCTATTCCATGGAAAACTCCCACATTCCCACAACATAAAGAAATGACAGATAAACTGGCAATATATATGCTCTGATAAAAGCCCAGGACAAACTTTGAGGCTGAATTTTATGGCTTATTAAAGATAAAACAAGTGAGAGTATTACCATGTTTCTCCACATCCTTCAAAGGGTCAACTCCAGGAGAGAGGATGAAGAACATGGGCGTAGCTGGACCCGACTCTTCAAAGGAGATGGCAAAGTCCAGTGATCTGCCAATCACGTACTTGCTCCCCAGTTTCTCCTCTACAAAGTCTCTGCGGGGAGAGTAGGACTCAGTTCTCAACACTTTTTATTATCTTTGACGGACAAGCTGAACAACTTGAAAAATTGGAATCTTCTGTAGTACACTGCATGATATAGACAGCTGCTTATAGAAAAACCTTAACTCTAGTCACGACTGTGAGTCAGCGGCTCGTTTCAACTTCTCTGGATTAATTCCTTTGGTTTTTCAAACATCATGATTTGCTTACTATAGGTCCAACCTGAACTTTCACTCATTTTAATAGAGACATCACACATACTGTATAGATTGGGCTCGTTGGTTCTCTTTGAACAAAAATATTAATCATTCAACACCCTTACTGGAAGAATGTTTGAAGATACAAAGCTAACATAAACGTTAAATTACAGCATCTTAAAACTTAATTTCAAAAGCTTAAATTATTTTATCGGCAGACACGGTTCTTGTTTATAATAGGATCAATACATAGCTTCAATTATGTATGACTCATACCACAAATATACAGGTTAATTGCATGAGTCAAGTCAAGAAGCCTATATCACATTATGCAATAGGGCTCTTTTGATTTGTCATCAAGACCCCATTTCCACACCTGGTATTAATAAGCGCTCTCAATATGCAAATGAGGTAGGCAGAGTTGTTGGAGTTGAAATATGTTGGGTTAAGGGAACTGATGCAATACTTTTGAGGAACCACTACAGTGTACAAGGCGATGATGGCCTTGCTATCTAGGCTAACGTTACTTATACTGCAAGATTGTAATCAGCACTAGTGGAGGAGCTTGCTAGCATTGCTGCTAGCTTGGCCAACCAATAAACCAGGTCAAGTTGATATCATGGATATTATCGATCGATTGCGCATGCGTTGGCGTCGGTTCTGAAGACTCCTTAGTCTGCATACATGGCTCCAGTCACAATCTCCCTCACATGGACTCTCTTTTATAGATAATTTTGTTCTCTTCTGGGAATGTCGCACGTTTTTTGCAGTGGATGGACTACACCCAAACCACAATGGCTCACAAATGTTAATGGCAGACATTCTCCATGCAGTCTCAGCTTCTCCACCTGTATGACCAAACCCTGAAAACACCTGTGCTGCTTTAGACTCTAATGTGGTTGATTCCTCTCTGCCCAGCGCCACCTTGTCCACTGACGCCCTCTACAGGTACGGACACTCTGTGTCATGCAATGATGCCTCAATCATGGAAAATAGCAATACCATACCAATCAGTAGGCCTCGTTGTTTGCCTATTTCAGATTTTAATGATTTCAGCGATTCTCAATATCTTAATTCATATGATTAAAACATAAATGCAGATATAATTACTGTCATCAACAAGTCAAGTGCTTGTCTGTCTCGCTTGAATTATAGACCAAATGGTTCTGTTTTAAAGGTGCAGTATGTAAAATTTAGTAGCATCAAGTGGAACGGACTTGGCAGAAATGGAATATAATATTCATAAGTATGTTTTAATTAGTGTGTAATCACCTGAAAATAGGAATCATTGTGTTGGCATTACCTTAGAATGAGCCCTTTATATCTACATAGAGAGCAGGTCCCCTTCCATGGAGCCTGCCATGTTGCACCACCATGTTTCTACAGTAGCCCAGAACGGACAAACCAAACATTGGCTCTAGAGAGGGCCTTTCACGTTTTTCGCAGCTACCATAGGTTCTCTTACATGCTTGGAAGGGGAGGAGTATTCCGTTTGTTGCAATCTGCAACCTAGATGCCACTAAATCTTACACACTCAGCCTCATGAGATTTCATGCATCCCTTGCACAACCACCCCTACTAAAATGATGTCTGCATGATTTTAAATTACAGCAAGGCCTATTACACTTAAATATTAAGAGTCTTCTACCTAAAATGGACTTTGTTCACACCCTGGTAAACGAATGCTGCCCTGACATCTTCGTTCTCACTGAAACTTGGCTTGCTCAGAGAATTTCAGATTTGGAAATACCTTTGGATCGTTACAATATCTTTCGCATTGACAGGAAATCAAAAGGAGGTGGAGTATTGATCTATGTCAAAGACTTTTTGGCCTGAGATGTTGCTGCTGTCACACTACTAAAGAGTTTTGAATATATTGTTCTGGACATCTGCCCTTGAGGTAGTGACCATTTTACAGTTATTGGAATCTACTGTTCCCCATCCACAAACTGGGGGGCCCTGGAAGAAATTGCCCAAATTAATATCATCCCATGTTAATTCTGAGCTAGTTATTTTGGGTGATTTGACTTTAGATTGGCCCACAAAAAACTCCCAGACTACAAGAACTTTGCTTAGAGCTTAATATACATCAGTTAATTTCTAGTCCTACATGACCAAACAAATCAAATCCTTTTAAATCAACCATGATAGATCTTGTATTAACAAAGAATCCACTTAATTTCCCCTACTAGTGGAGTTTTTGCTCAAGATATCAGCAACCATTGCCTAATTGCATGTATTAGAAATACTCGAAACCTCCAGACTAACACCAATCCTTGCATAATAAAGAAAAGGAATTTTAAACATTTCAATGAGCAAATTTTTTTAAATGATTTGTATCACTCTGACTAAGTCCAATTTTTAACAACATACTTAATAACCATGCTCCCTATAAAAATTTTAGAGTAAAACACTACTCTAATCCCTGGTTCTCTCCAAACGTTTCCAAAACTCTTATTGTCAGAGATGCTGCTTGGAAGACAGCCAAAACTACTAATCATCCGACTGACTGGCAGAATTTCAGGCACCAACAGAATAACTTATGACTTATTAGAAAAGCCAAATCTGACTTCTACTTGTCCTTGTTTGCAAATACCTCTGGAAATGCAAGTGAATTTTGGAAAATTATCAAATCCTTGACAAATAATTCCCCTGCCTCGCTCCCCCCTAAAATCTGCTTTGAAAATCTAATTATAACAAACAAATTAAATATGTGTGAAGTCTTAAATCATAATTTCATTTTACCTGGTAATATGTTGTGTACAAACAGTTCACTACTGCTATCTTAAATGCTGGCTCTCCATCTGCAGGTTCTTCACCAAATGTGAAGGTGTACCACAAGGGTTCCTTCTTGGTCCTCTTTTATTCACCATATACACCCACTGACTGGCCACTTTATTAGGTACACCTGTGCAATCTTATGCAATCCAATACAACAGCTCTGCCATAAATTCTACATTTATGAAACTTATACATTTTCAGTTTTTGCTGACATTCTCAGAGAGGTGACAATTTTACTTTATGTTTATTATTGAGGTCATAGTGGGTGGTGGTGTACTGGAGTGAACTATATTGAAAAGTGTTAATATTTTGCCCCCCTCATGTACGTTAATGGAGTGGACAAAATATTAGGAACATCATTGACTTGTATTATCATGCAGAGTGTTTACATGCACTTGAGTAACCAGGTTACAGTCCGTTTTCTCCAGAAAGCTGATTTCTTAATTGTCATTTAAACGAGAAACTTCTTTCTATAATCGGAGTATGGGATTAGAGAAACCTGGTTTCCACAGGTAGATTTTACTCCCTGGAGAACATTGATTTCTCTGCCATGTATACGCGTAACCAGATTTCTAATCAGCTTTTTACAAGTAAGCATGTGCACAATAACAGACTGCAGACAGAGAAAGCACAGTGCTGAGCAGCTGAATGAAAGGAGAGATCATTACACGGAGCGAAGTGCCTTCGTATATAACATAGAAGTCTGACTGAAACTAAAACAAAGTACACCGTCAGTTTCCACCGCTGAACATTTGACTGTTAAATTCAGACACATTTGCGCTGTGAGGAAGAGCTTCACTCTGTCTGTCTGTGTCTCACTGTGCTGCCTGGCTGCTCCGACACACGATGCACTGGACACACGACAATACGAGAGCATCATTGCGAAACGGAATGCGGCACGATAAGCGATTTATCTCGATTATCTTGTTTTCATAATCGTTGGAAGCCAAAATCATAATTGAAAATAAAATTTTATTAATCGCCCAACCCTAGGCCCTACTGCAAAAACTGCCGAGTTATCTCTGCTCTCTGGTTACATTTAAATACAGTACCTACAATGTCAGGTCTCAGGATATTTTAACATTAGCTGTACCTCTTGTTCATACTGAACTTGGAAAAAGTGGGTTTCAAATACTATGCTGCATACAAATGTATTGAGCTCCAAAAATATTAAGTTACATTCTCTTATTTCACTTGAACATTTTAAAAGGTTGTACTTATGTACTTGCAATCACACTTGTAATTGCTTTTCTTAATTATGAAAAATGTATAATGTATATCTGTGAATTAGCTGTGCTTCTGTCTATGTTTAAATATGTTTAAATCTGTATTTTTGTACACAGGTCTCTCTTGAAAAAGAAATCCCGATCTCAACAAGACTACCTGTTTAAATAAAGGATTACATAAATAAATGAAAATCACTTCCCCTAACATGGAACCAACAGCTTTGTCCACCAGCTCTGCATTTCTAATTTGCATATTGCAGCTAATGAGAATGCTTACCAGATGTAAAGGCAAAGGTCCCATCAGTCATGTCTTGCACATTGTAGAGCCCCCTCGAGAGTCTCGGGAAACAAACAACTTTTGGCAACTTTTTTTTTTGGCAACAAAACATTGACATTTTATGTTGTCAATGTTTTGATAGGGTGAATGTACATTTTTACAAATCCAGCAGACACAGAGCAACAATAGCATTTCTTTGGAGTCGTGTTTCTGGTCACCTGATGAATGTAAGTCAAATATTCACTCTACTTTTAGCTCTGTTTTTGGTCTTTAGCAACTCCTGAGTGAAAATTTTTGGCTGTTTAGCTGCTGAATTATTCACCAAGTTTACCAGCTAGTTGCTAACTTTGTCTCTACTTTTTTAGTGCTGGGCAATTAGCGTATAGTGGGTGGGTGTATATGAACTTTTTAGCTGAAAACAACAGTCATTTTTTTCCATTGTAAATATAGAAACAGTGATTGCCAGATTCTACAGATGTCATTTACATCTTGTGAAGATCTGATCTGATTGCATTCTGATTGCAATGTGTTGTGGACACATTAAAATGTGTTTTTTTCAAAATGTAGATAAGATATCCAGATTAAGATTGCATGTTAATGCCAAGTGAGAATGTGGTCCAAGTTGGATTCACTGACATTCCTAGACAGAGGGTGAGGGCTTTTTCCCTACTGTCTTCTTCAATAAATGAGGCTCATTGATTGTAACTGCAAAGCCGTGTAATTGAAGCTACTTCTGGGCAACAGATAAACACAGAGGCAGTCAGTGGTGAGCACAGGTGCCCTGTCAACTCAGACTATAAGCCAAAGGTTAAGCTGTTTAACCTTTACCCTTTCACCAAACAGCACAGGTCAGTAAGATCCTTCACAGATCACAGAGCAAAGGGCAAATGATGATTCCACCTCTCACCTGACGGCATACGTCATGCGGTCAGGCCTCAGGGCCCTCATCATGCACAGCCTCTGGAGTGAGGTTTTGTTCTTCCACTCCTGTGGGAATTTCTCTTTTTCTGGACACTCAGACTCAGCAAACTTCTTCCAGCGTTTGGCGGAGCCCTCAATGTCTCGGTCCAGGTTCCTGAACTCTTCCATGGAGCACAGAGACTGGTGGTTGGGGGAGGAAAAATACAGAAAAGTTACTATATTTTGTGCTGCTACTCTGTGATCAGTGATGCACATTAAAGGTTTTGACCACTTCAGAAAAATTTCACAATACACAGCAAAATGACTAACTTTGTTTGCAAAGGTTGTGGGGGAAAAAGCAGACAGGAGTGCTTATCTTTCCTCATGCCTATATAAATAATATTTGTTCAAAAGGAAATGCTGAGCAAACACGATCTCTTTCATAACGGGACAGGGGGTAGGGGAGGACTGAATATGCATCCGCTGCAGAATCAGTAGGGGCTTCATTGTGATGCCCCAGCTGACAGACACCTTATCTCATCTGTGGAGAGCAGCAGTGTCACGCAGTGCAGCCTCGAGCAGGTACGCTCCCTGACGAGCAGGCATACAGACACATGCAGTGTGTACGCTGTCTGCTGTCCGTACTATGAAGAGGACCCTGAAATATTCCCACAGCAGACATATAAGATTATAAGAGTATAAGATGTTATGGGAAAGAAATAGCCATGTTAATCAATGAAACCTGTTCTTCTTCCGCTCACTAGTTGGGATTAAGCTGAAAGGCAGAGTGAGATGAAGTCACTTCAACTCAGTTTGTTTAATTACCACAGGCGGTTGGCAACCTCTCAGCCCCGGTGAGGGGGGGATACACTGGGTCTCAAGGGATTCCTGCTCTGCTAATATCATCAAGAGGGCCAAGTAATCAGAGGATCTTATCCTGCTTTAAAGCCTTCCAACTGATTATGTTTCCAACTGCGATAAGAAAATCGAGTGACAGAATTTGATTAGCAGGGCCTTAAATATCCACAGTAGGTTTAGTGCAGTTGAGGAAAGGCCGTCTCCAAACTCTCAGAGGGGTTTAGGTTAAGTTAATATTCTAGGCGGTACAGATTGAAAAATTCATGAGCATGAGAGGCTAGAAAAACATGCTGCCATTAGGGTTTAGTTTACTGCTAAACTGATCTGACAAGAGAAAGAACCTCTGCTGCTTGACGTCCACAGGGCTGCATTGCCAGACGTCTGTTCTTTCAGAGAAGCTACGGTATGTAGAGTTTGTTCTAGTGCCCTCCAATGCTGAAGCGTAACGGGGTCACAGAGCAAAGCAGGGCCCCAGAGAATCACATGCTGTCAGACTGGAGGTTTGGGTAAAACGGAGAAAACAGACTTCAATTATGCTGCCGCCTCTTTAAGTATGTTTTCACTTTAATGCAGAGTTGTTGCTGGGAGACTTGGTGGCACAAATTGCATCATAGGAAGCAACTCCAAACGCTGTGTAAAGCAGCTAAGTGCTAAAATAACTTTATGGAAATTGTGGATTTCACTCATGCCTCTCAAACATGACAGGCCTGGAGGAAAACTTTGTTTGGAAAGACATAGCAGGCAATTAAATATTTTACTGCTGGAGACTATTTTTCAAGATTTCAACATAAAGCGGCATCTGTGGTGGGATTTTAAAAATGGAGCTGATCTACAATTTAATACTCTCTTCATGCATCTTTTTAATACATCTATATGAATCTCAAAAGGAGTCTTTATGAAAGAATCTACTATTTTGGGATGGTAGAAGCAACTTTATGTTTGCATAAGTGTGCAAGCCAACTGAAATTGCATGGATTATAATGTAAATGGAGAATATGTACAGCACTGATACTTTACATCTGGGCTCTGACCTCAAAAGGAAGCACAAAACTCAGGACAACAGGGAGTGATAATACCTGGGGTTGCTAACCCCCCCTAAGAGAAGGTAGATTCAGAGCCTACAGGTGGATGCTGGGGTGGAGATGGGGGCTTATGACATACTATATGAACAACAATATGAGCAGCAGTAGCAGCAACTTATAACCTAGCTTTCAGGTGAGTGATGTGACAGCAGGCCTGGCAGCAAAAGAGTGAGCACAGCACTGATAACTTGCAATAACAAGTGCAACACCATGTTGAAAAGGGTGTGTTGGATATATGTCGCAATAAGAACAGTATATGATGTGAGTGTAGTGGCAGAATCATGCTGACTGCCTCAGCTAGCTCGCAGGCTTTGCTTTATTAAGACATTCTATTTAGATTAATTTAAAACAGAGAAAATCTTCACGGTTTTAGAAGCAGAAAACATGTTTAAATTTTTCCTTGATAACTGACATTACATCAAGCTTCCAGCATCACCAGTTTCTGGTTTGACCATGTACTGTTTGTACCCCTTTGCATGTGAAGACAAGAATTCTGCTTCTCTCTGTTGTCACTCCATTTCAGTAGTGGCAACAATACAACCATCTCTGCCTCTCTCCGTACCTTGATCCCTCCCCAGGAGTGGTTGGATAGGAAATCCACTGGTGATGTTACACCTGGTTGGGCAGGGTATCTCAGAAGAAAATCCAGCTCTGCCGGGTTTATTTCTTTATTCATCAGCAAGATCTGGGGACACAACAAACAGGAAGGACTTTGAAATGTTGAATTTTCAGCACAAACCACATTTCCTTTCCACTTGATTAGATCCAAACAGGGCTGCTGGTCTCAGGAGCAACTGATTCAATGGCGAGCTTGTTCTTAAAACAAACCATGCAGAAGATGAAACCGGCTTCCCTTCCCTACCTGGAAGGCGAGCTGAGCGATGTACGTGAGCTTGTCACACTCAAACAGGCCTCTGGTGGTGTACTGGAAGACTGAGGAGGTGATGCTGTCAATTAGGTTGGACACCCGCTGCTTCAAAGCCTCGTCCGGCTCGGCCTTCAGAACCGCTTTCTGGAAGACCACACTGAAAGCCTGCAGATGCACAGGAGCAGACACAACACTCAACACTGACTCAGTATCAAAGAGTTACATGGAACAAGATTGTCGAAAACTTGAGTCACTTTCTACAAATTATAAACCAATACATTTAATATTACTTGTTTAAATGGGTTTTGTTGATATACATGGCTCATATTGGCCTTCCTTTAGTCAGCATCATTCACCTCTGACATGATGGATATGATGCAGTTTGTTCTAAAGATGAACTGATCGATACTACTTTGGCTGATCATGGAAAGCCCTCAGCTGTAATTGATTGAAATGCATTTTGAGTTCATACAAGTATGCATGAACATGTTATGAGTGTCACAAGAGAAGAATTTCAGTGTCACACTACGGTCTTCACTCATACATAATAGAACACAATACTGGGGTAACATTGATCACTTGCACACAAGTGATGAATTTTAAAGTTATGGAAAAGATTAGGAACTGACACAAAATATCAGATCTTCAGTCGAAAATATTAGCAGTAGTATCAACCTCCTAACTGTAAAAACACCTATTGTATTTTCAACAGCCCGTTTACATGATACATCACTATGATACATACCTATTGTATTTATCAGACAAATTAATAGGAAGCACAGTCAAAAGATCCTTTTTCCTTTGAGTAATGGTATGGGAAAAAAAAATCACAATTTTAATAAAAGAAACAGTAGTGTATTGCCCTACTTCCAAAGGACTACAAAATTAAAGGGTAAGGCTGATGGTATTCTATATTTTTCTTATTGCCAATAAATCCTAAGTAAAAACCAAAACAAACAATGAACTGATCCTGATATATCTCATTCTTCTGTGCCACAGAGCGCCATTTCTTATCCAATAACTATCAAAAACACACCAGTGAGCACCATGTTCCTTCACTACCAAAAACACGAAACACCAATTCTGTTGTCATTGCACTGGCTCCCTGTCTCCTTCAGTACAAGCTAATAACATAATACATCAACAGACATGTGCCTCCCTAACTACAGGAACTGATCACACTTCAAACCTCCACCTGCACCCTCAGATCTGCCACCAGCTTGCTCCTCTGGGCCCCCAGTACCAAGCTCCGCACCATGGGGGATCGAGCCTTCTGCTCCACTGCACCACGCTTGTGGAACAGCCTTCCTAACCATCTGAGGGCAGCACAGACCCTAGTCTCTTTTAAAACAGGCTTAAAAACCTTCTTATTCAGGAAGGCTTTTCCATCTTAACTCTAACTTAACTAATCTTAAATAATTTTCTTTATGTTGTATGTTTTTTAACGCTGTGGCACTTTCAGATTCCCTGCAAATGAAAAGTGCAGTACAAATTAAATTCATTATTATTATTATTATTATTATTACCATGAAGATAAACACTGTAGTTTATTTTCACTCAATCCCACATACATCAATGGGCTTAGGGATGAGGGTAGGGAGATCGGAAAGTATTAAGCGAATGACTATTGGAAAGACTACTTCACAGCTCGGGCTGTTGTGAAGTGTGAGCACCTAAACTAACCCTCAGCCTATAAGATGGTTCTTTAAATAGGCTACTAAAAGAGAAAGAGTAGCTCCATAGCCCACAAAATGATTTCATTAGATTTGACTTGTGACCATTCTCAACTGTGATTACATTAGTACAATTCACTTTCTAGAGCATACATCTAACTACTAGTCAAAGGTGCAAGTTCAAGTCTAACTGTATTCATCTTTGGGAAAGTGGTAGTTGGAGTGACTGTAAATCAAAACCTTACTAAGGAAAGATAATTATCTTCTTCTCTGAGTACTCTGGTGTCTTTTCTGTCAATTTAGGAGAGTCACACTTTGCTCTAACCTGGTGTGAAGAACACATATTGTAATGTGTTTCATTTCATTCACAAGGTCAAAGGTATATAGACACTGAATGTGTTTTCATTTGATTATGTTGGGAAATAACTTGGACCAGGGCAGCTACCTGCGGAGTTGGGAGTGATTGCAAACCATATCTCAGGCTGCCTCCTCTCAGCACTCTCTGGCTGACAATATGAAAGACATTACGCTCTACATAACCACATTAGGGAGCCACAAACACAATAAAAGCAGGGCAAAGAGCATAAAACACGGTGAGCAAATGGAAGAAGGAGGGGAGGAACAGAGGAGCGAATGTAAAGAGGGGTCTCACTGGGGGCCCGTGAGGCAGGGAGGAAACATGGCGGTTCAATAGAGAGGCTACCTTGAGAGAGAACTGGTACATGGGGTGGATTTTATTGAGGTCGTTCATTATGAAGTACAATACGGAAGCCCGTGCTGCTGCTGGTCGGTAGTGCTCCCGAGCCTCATTGATTTTGGCCTCTGTCACCTTGGCTTCTTTTACCTACAGTAAAGACAGTGCAAACACAAATGGAATTACACACATAGACACAAGCATACATCCACACAAATATGCATACACTCAGGGTTCATCAATCAGCTAATGATGAAATTGTGCACCCTCCAATAAAACACCCTCCAGTGAAAAGCAGAGCTATTCCAATTTCACGGTTCCAGCCAGAATGTTCTCACAGCACGTGGAACACGACAATTATGTGCCGCTTTTTTGCCAGCAAATGCCTGCGCCATTATGCTCAAGAATGAACATCTGCAAATGCAGTGCTCATCTCGTCACTGACAGAAGGCATACTCACACATCATCATACAGCCCTTTCTCAGAAGTGCTCTGAAGTATCAGAAACATCAGTAATTCTCTTCTGGCAGAGATAATACGCTAAGCTGACATGATCTGATTTAATGACCAAAAAAAAAGAAACAAAGCAAGGGAGTAAGAGAGAAGGGAATATGGTTATAGCTCCCAAATTACAGTGTAAATATTTTGTACATAGAGGTTACCAATGAAATACTTACTGGGTACCTATCAGTGGGTACAAGGGAAGAAGTACAGCGAGTAAGGGGTTAACATATTTGAATTCAGGAGGAACCTAGAAATAAATTACACTGTAAGAACGTTTTTAATTACCCGGTACATATTCAATAATTACCGTTTAGAGAGGAGGCCAACAGGCTTAGCCTATATGTCCTTTTACCGTAGCTGGGAACACTTTAAGACTGCCTATATAGCATTCATAAGCAGTGTACAAACATTTAATAAATGTTTAGAACACATAATGTAGTTATAAGCAGATATAAGGACATTTTAAGTATTTATTAATGTACAGTATTTGTCAGCAATTATAACTTCAATTATGAAGACATTCTATATTATTACAACTATGTTTTACTCTGTCACTGTATTGTTAAACATTTATATCTGCTTATAGCTACATTATAGTGTGTTATAAAACATTTATTAAATATTTGTATACTGCTCATAAATGCTCGCTATGCTATTGCTAGTGAGTATCATGCTAGTGAGCCTAGGCTAGCAAATTTCAAGTGATTAGGAAAGTTGAGTTGTTCTGTGTGTGCAGGATTTTGCCCACAAGCTTGTTTTATTGTTTGCCACTGAAGAAAAAGAGAAAAACAAAAAGAAACACTAAACTGCAAAACATGACAACTGCTAAATCTTAACAGCTGGCTAGGTTAGCATGGCCCATTTGTCTTTATCCAGAGGCTTCAAACTTTAGGAGTGTGTTTTTTTTTCTTTCGAACAAACATTCAACTTACTGTTTTGGCATTTTAACATTCAGATGTATATATATATATATATATATATATATAAGCTGTAAAGATCAAAAGAACAGGACCTTCTCTTCGATCTCAGCAGCGGTGCGTTTGGTTGTCTCCAGGTTTTCCACCAGCTCTGTGTCGCCCAGGAAGTTCCCTGAAGCGGAGGACAAACGGGACAGCAGATTGTCCTCCAGCGTCTTCAGCGTGATCTTGAAACCATTCTGCTGCTTCGTCAGGTCGGACTAATAAACACAGAAATGCACAATAACTGTGACAGGTTCTTTTCTGGCCTTATCATCAAAATCTGAGGCAGTGGGAGATGTTCACGGTGCGGGTCAGCGTGAGGACATGAATACTGAAGGGCACCTCAAAGGCAGAACTAATCAATATGCTCTGCATCGGCTATCCGGACCCATGAAGGGAGCGCTCTGGGTTGGATTAGCCAGCTTCCGTCTGGTTGCTGACATCAAACCTCTGCCGAGCGACCTAACCCTCGGTGTGATGAGACCGTCGATTCGAGCAAGAGAGGAAGGAGCTTTGATGGTGAACTACACACTGACACACACTCACATCCAGTATGAATCCACCGTTACGAGACATTATGGATTCGGGTATGAAGCAGGCATCACGCAGAATATGCACACAAGCACACACAGCTCAGTCACAATGGGTTTTATTCACACCTCACCATATGGATTAGTGCACCCCATCCTCTAATAAAGCTCGAACTCAAGCTGTTTTTTCTTTCTTTGTTCTAGCTGAAAAAACAAAAACGTCTGAGAGAAACTTTCACTTTTTCAAAGCCTGGCGTTTGAGAGGCATTTGGAGAACAAAGTCGACAGGGCATGGTTACTCTCTTTATTGCTTCATCCTGCTTTGTCCTTCATTATAGTCTGTTGCAGCTCCTTGTTTCTGCTCGATAATGACTTTGCTTTATTGAAGTTTCCCTTAATAGAAGCCTCTGCGACCTTTGAATTGTTGTAATTACGGGAGGGTGGGCTGTTGTGAGATTTGCCTACTCCGGTGTTGTCGGAGACTGATAATAACCGAGGTTTTTTGAGTGGCGTGATCCCTGACAGACGGTGGTAATACGTTTCTGGCAGCGCTGCTTCTGCCCCCGTGTTATCACAGGGGGATGCTGGGAGGTTGCCGGGTGGGGGTTGGAGTGCGGGTGGAGTTGTTCCTCTTCCCTGTGGCATAATGTTCCCATGACAAAAGACATACTTAGCTCAAATCGCACCGGGGGAGCAGATAGTTTAAGAGATCACACTGCTTAATTGCTCTCTTTATGACAGCATTTCCTATTGTAGTGATGAGAGGTATTTTACACCACTGTTAAAACTAATTGGGCCTCTGCCTTGTTAAACTTTACAGGATATGAATTTGACGCTATTACTCGCTCTGTAGTTGAAAAGTTCTCCTCTGACAAAACTGCACAGGGAAGAAAATGATGTGATTCGTGGCATTTTAAGGAAAGACCCGACATGCATGCGCTTGGAGCACGGAGG
Organism: Scomberomorus guttatus; assembly: GCA_038419695.1. Lineage (NCBI taxonomy): Eukaryota > Metazoa > Chordata > Actinopteri > Scombriformes > Scombridae > Scomberomorus > Scomberomorus guttatus. Next base: position 21,562,430 of record CM076465.1, on the reverse strand, counting down.
GAAAGTACAGAATGGTGGACATTTAGCCAGGAGACATTTGGCTGTGTGACTCAACTGTGACCTTCTACTTGCCCAGACACATGTGCTCTTGAGGGGAAAAGCTATCCACACCAAAACATTCCCAACTGGATCCAATAATGAGTCAGTTTTTAACGATTAGCTTTCCTCTGGCACATTGTACTTGTAATTACCCTTGCTTGGGAAAAACAAACAATTAACCAGTCAGCAGAACACCCTAATTGGGATTAAAATGAGATATTACATCTATCATTTTTTAGGCAAATGATTACCAAGTGCCACAGAGCAGCCCTGTTAAGGTAATTTGGGAAGTGGAGCATTTTAGTTCTCATTAACGCCGAAGGTCTGGGTAAAAATTGTGCACACACACAAGGATGTACACATGCATGTACACACACTTATATATGCACAGAGGAAGGACCAGAGGAGGTAGTTATGCTAGTTAAAGGTTGTGGACTGATCCCGCTGTGCACTCTCCAAAAAGGCAACTTGACATTTTAAGCTCCTTAGCCTGTCTTTGGCTCGGTTAAATGAGAGCTCTTTCACCCAGTAGTCATGTTACAGCTCAGTAGCCACGCTAACCTCATTAAAAGGTATAATGGCGCCGACTCGTTCAAAGAATATAAACAGGTACAGCCAATTTGCACTTTGCTATCAGTCTGATGATTGTTATCAGTCTGGGTTGTTTACTGACAACAAAAAGGCATTCAGCACTCGATTCTACGGGCCGTGTTTTCATGGTAAGGTGCTTGGAGTGTACACAGCAACCCCCTCCCACCCCCCACCACCGCCACCACCCAACCACCACACTCAACTTTCAGTGTTAATTAAAATGATAAGTGAGTTCCAGATCTTGTTTTTTTTTTTCCCCTCACCCTCCGATCTCAGTGAAATGCTAATTAAACAAGCTTCATTAAATCACATTTCACTTCTTCTCCATTGGATTTTGCTGAGGGGACATAAGGCTTAAAATAACTCCAGCATTTCGGGGCCCCCCACCTTCCCCTCCTCCCCACCTTCTCTCCATTTATTAAAAATGCTGATTTGTCCATGGATGAAAGCCTACAGGTCTGAATAAAGCACTGCCTACAGAGGCCCAACGCAAACAAGGACGCCTCCAGAAAAACCATCAAAATGCAAATAGGATTGTGTTAGAGTAAATCTGCCTGACCCGTTAACAGAGTTCCCACATTATCTTCCGTTCTGATCTCTCGGAGACTCCGCCGTGAGCCAGACACGTTCTGAGCGAAGAGGGCTTTCTGATTTTCCCTTGCCTGCTACTGACAAGAGCCTCCGCATTTAAGGAACAGTGGAAGTATGTCAATGTGTTGTCTAATTGCTGTGGTACAGTAGCGCCACCGGCCAATCCATTTCAAGCAGCTGACAGGAAAAGAGCAGATTGTCGATGAGACGAACGCGAGGCATCATTAGGCGCTGGAGCTTTGATCAAGTGAGTTTTTGCTTAATTACGAACATTTACATTCACACCGTAGACCGTACTGTGGGTATCGTAACTATGTGCTGCTCATTACTCTTCGAAAGTCTGCTGTACTGTACACAGAGTACCGAGCCAGCCATTAACTCTGACCAGCGGTGACAGCTTAAAGCTACAGCTGGTGACGGCGACGCTGATCAACAGAGTGGAACAACAGCTTTCCCCTCCTCACAGTCAAGGGGTCGAGGGTCCGCACAACAAAGAGAGTCATTTACATTAAAAAGGAAAATACACCTCAAAGCGCCTCCTTTCTGCTTCTCCTTTGATTTTAGAGAAGTGGATGTGTGAACATAAATGAGTTTGCCAAAGTGATAAAAAAAAGATGACTTCCTTGAGGATAGCATCAAGACACAATTACACAATTCCTGGAGCTCGATGATGAATGGAGGAGAGTCACAGTAACAGTACCCAGGGTGACTGTGACATAATGGTAAATTGTCAGTGCCTCAGAAGTTAATACGTTTTTTTTTTTATTTCGTATTAATGGAATTGTGCCTTCATGGGTGATTCTTGATCTTAAATACGTACTTTCACAACTGTTGATTATCAAACAATTTAAAGGATAAGGCTGTTAGTTAATTAAGGCTATATTTTTCTTATCGTCAACAAATCCCAACAGTGAACTGATCTACTAACAAGTATTGTCTGTGTATCCAAAGCCTAATACATCTTATCCCTCTATGCCGTATAGCTCCACTGTTGTCCAAAAATTATTAAAAACACATCAATGAGTCACACTGTTGCACTGGGTGACATGTTCCTTAATTACCATGAACACACACACTGTAGTTTTTATTTTGCCTCAATCCCACACACACCGTCCTGCTGCCAGAAGTACTCACTAGAGCACCAAATGTGGATTCATCCACCACTTTTCCTCCTGTTTGTGTAACATTTGTTAAAAACTGCAGTGCCCAGCTGTTTTAGTAAATTACTGAACCTGAAGTGAAACCAAATATTTGTGAGGTATTTTTTAAAGATTTACATCCTCAGTAGTAACCAATGGGTTGGGGCTGAGTACCACAGACAAGGTAGGGAAGTCATGAAGTATTGAGAGACACATGGTTGGTTATAGTCTTTACACAGGGTTCTTGACAATAAGAAAAATATAGACTGGTCATTATCCTTTAAGATGAGGCTTATTGGTGGATTTTCTCTGCAAAACAATTTTTGGGTGGATCTTGCAGAGGAAACAACGGGCCTCATGCAAGAACATAATTTGTATTCTTCTGCTAAACCTCTCAGATTCAACAAACTTAAACTGTGTTACCAAAATGTTAACAGATTAAAAAGAATTTCACAGCTTCATGTTCTGGTATTTAGCAGTGTCAGTAGTCATATTAGAGCAGTGCGAGCAGTGAGTGTGTTTTTATCACCAGAGATGGAGACAAAAAGATTGGGATGTTGTATATTCTTGTAGAAAAAGTGGCCTTTGCAAACCTGTAAACAGACAGGTGAGTAGGCAATAGTTCAAAACTAAAAATCAACTCCCGAATGCTGTGAGCACCGTGAAATTTTGTGTTGTGTATATTCTTAACTTTGGCACTATTAATAAGTGAAATCATGAAAATAATGGTATGTAATAGATCAATTCCTGCATTCATATTGGTGTATTTTTCTACAGACTGAGCTGAAATGAAACAAGTGCACATAAATTAGGTAAATAATGTCAGGCATCAATGCGAGGATGTCACGTGCAAGCCTATCGCACTACTGCTATCCTGCTAGTATAAGTTACATTTGTTTTTATTTGTTTCTTAACCCAAGGCAATGGTAGGGGGAAACACTGCACAGTGACAATTGGTCACTGGAATTTGGATAGTAGTAGTTAAGAAGCTGTGGAGTCATGCATAACTATTCAAAGTAATTGTAATACTGTTTAAAAATGAATGTCAATATACTTTGAAGAACACTACTCAATGTACATTTATATGGTGATCTAATTTTCTCATTACTCTATGTTCCACATACAAATCCACCATGCACACAGAAGCAAATGCACATACAGACACTCACCCACACACAATGACACACTTAGACACGCTCACACAGACACGCATGCACACACAGTCGTGCAGTGTCCCGGTCTCCCAAAATGAGGAACCCAAAGCCCCATAATTATCACACATCCACTTAGTTTGCCGTTAATCAAAGGCACCAGCTGATTGTTTTGGAATCAAAGAGCCTGGACCTGCAGCCTCTTGTGATGTCTAAAGACAGACAGCGTTTTCTTCCTGATGTTTAGCGTTAAAGATGGATAATGACGAGCGAGAGCGCTACGCCGGGCTTCTGGAGGCCCCTGACTCCTCCAACTGTTTCTTTTAATTACACCTGCACAGAAGAGATGTTAGGAGAGGAACTTAAAGAGCCCAACGTGGAACAGTTGTTTTGTTCTGTGATGGCACCTGATGGCTGTGACAGATACTGCTTTCATGTCTGTTCTGGTTCACTTTAACATTCCTGCAACATATCAGTTAAAAGAGATCTGACAAAAAGTCCTCTTTGTAGTTAAATATCTGTATCAAGTAGTGTTTCTCTCTGCCTCCACAGATAGTTTGACTTCCTCACCTTTAGCTGTTCCAGGTCAGGTCTCTCCATGCTGACCACAGCAGCCAGCAACTGGTCCTCCAGACCATCTCTGGTCACTGTGAAATTTATCAGTGTACACTGGGCCTGCAGCTCCGGCTGGTAATGAGGGCTGGCGAGCTTGGTGTGCAGGATGAGGCGGAAACTGGGGTTGTACTCACACTCCTTGTCTCCGATCTTTATGTACCTGTTTGGTAAATGAGGAACGGAACATTTTTGATCATTGTCTGTGGCTAAATGAAAGCAAAGATTCTGAAACGGTGATGTGAAATGTGATTGGAGCAGACACCACTCAAGGAGACTCATCATTGAAGGCAATACTATAATTATCTGTCATGCTCCTGTATTCAGACAAATGTGTCCTTATTCTTTGTGTCTGGGACACTTGTCTTTAATCAGCGGTTCTCAAAGAATGTCATGTCATTGTCCCTTTAAAGAATAAGTCTGGTGTTATTCTAGATCAACAAATCCTACGAAAAGACTAAAACAAATATGTTGGTTGTCTCTCAATACATTACAACTTCTCTTCAGCTTCCCTAAAGGTTCAGTGATTTCCTAAAACAACTGGGCCCTGTAGTTTTAAGCAAACATCACTCAAACTGGAACAAATAGTGAATTTGCTGGGGACTATTTTCAGATGCGGATGAACACACATTTAGTGCTCTTGCTTATTTTGGCAGCAGGACAATGCCTGATACTTTTATTTTATAGCTTTTGGAATACACTACTAAAGGCAATACACTACTTTCTGTTTAATTAAAAGTGTCATTACTGGAAGGAGAAAGGATGTTTTCACTGGATGTATCTATTTGTTTTTTTACAGCTTGTGGTAATTGTGACTTGACTTTGCTCCTTGTAATTTATCTGATAAATACAGCAGATATATGTATCACAGTCGGGGCTGTAAAACTTTGAATCCAGAACCTGGATCTTAAATACAGTAGGTGCTATTTCAACAAGGGTTCCACCAGTTTTGGAAGGTTAATACTAATGCCTTTGTTTTTTGATTGAAGCTGCAAGTATCTGACATTTTGTGTCAGTCTCTACAGTAATTCTTTCCACATATTTAAATCTCACTTTGATGGTGAGAAAGAGCATCTGATCAGTGTTACCCCAATATTATAATCTCTTAGGAATAAGTGGAACATCCTCTGTATTAGACCACAGTTTGACATTCAAACTTTTCACCCAAACTAATGACAGTAATTACATGCTCAGGCATACTTGTATGAACTCAAAATGCATTACAATCAATTAAGATTTCCATAAAACAACGAAAGCAGTATTGATCAGTTTGTCTTTAGAACATACCCCATCACATCCATCATGTCGGAGTGGAATGACACTGAGTGGATGACATGAAAAAATATCCAACATATATTTAACAAAAACCAAGCGACTATACTAAACTAAGTGATCAATATGATATTGTCATGTTAACATCAGTCACGTCCAGGTAGACAACTGGCTGTTGATTTAAATTCTGGAGATATATGAAATCTACAAACTTGTTTATTTCCGTTGTCATTTTCAGCTGTAACGTTTAAAGATATATAGTTAAACACAGTGGTCTGACATTTCTGCTGTGCTTGTTCTATGTACTGTGTTGCTTTGCTAGCGTCTTAGGTTTGTTTTGTGGCTATCAGCGGTAAAACCTGGAGCAGACGTTTGAGTTGTCTTTCTTTTACGTTTGTGAAACTGTTGTATCACCGTGTTTCTACAGTAGCTCAGAACGGACAAACCAAAAAGTAGCTCTAGAGAGCGCCTTTCATGTTTTTCGCGGTCACTGTAGGTTCTCCTACACGGTTGCTAGATGCCACTAAATTCTACACACTGCTCCTTTAACCATTTTCTCTTTAGTTGAGAGTATGTCAGTTGTTCCTCGCCCCCGTTTGCTCTGGGCCATTAAATTGTGTGTACGTGACGCAGGAGTTTTCTACCCGGAAGTTAATGTAAACAAACATTGTGATTGGTTCTATAGTGGTGGTATATATGCTTTAGGTTACCTTTTATGAAAACATCTTCCATCCAGATTGTTGAGAGTTTATGTAGACATGCAATACAATATTTTGTCTCTCATCATACTTACTGCTAAATTAGTGTTCACATGTATACACTGCATCACTGCATGTGGAACGAGTGAAAATTTTGATTTAAATGACAGTTTTTGATGTTTGGTGGTACAGACATTTTTTTTCAGTAGCAAAAGATTTCGCACAACATTAAGAATTTTCAAAAAGCTTGAAGAGTTTCTTACCTGCCCTTCTTAATGGTTTCTCTGCCCAGCAGTGGTCCAAGAACAGGATCCAAGGTTTCCTCCAAGTTCTCTATCAGGACCACTTCACCTTCTGCCAGAGCTCTCTCTATGGCATCCAGGTACCTTTCAAAATAAAGCAGCAGGTATTTCTCTGTTAATACTTGTCTGAAATATGTCCAAAAGACCACCATGTCCACATTCCAGCATAAAGCTGCTCACCCTCTCTGCCCAATGCGGATGACGCGCAGATTTTCTCCGTATTTGTTTTTGATCCATTTGATGCCCTGCAGCTGGGGGTCCACCATGAGGGGCCAGCGCTGACAGGAAGTCAGAATGGTGGCGTTCTCGGTGGACATCCTGTCGGCTGGGAGCCCCTCGTTCTGCCACGCCGCAATGTCGGCGTCGTCCGTCAGCATGGTCAGAGGGTCCAGGTCAGGGGTCACGGGGATGGGAACCTTGCAGATAATATCAATAAGCATGTGTGATGTTTGCATGTTCCAATTGTAAGACTACACCACAGTGGTAAAAATGATTCAAAGTCATAGTATAAAGTTATATGTAAGTTTGTCTCCTACTGAAACTTTTCTCAAAATCCTTTCATTTACTGTGATTGAGAGCTACTGCAAACCAGCAGATTACTGAGTCTTTCCTCAACTTGTTTCATGTTGTCTTCACTCTCAACAATCTCCACCGGCATCAGAACCTTGTTGGAGACAACACAAACTGACCTTTCTTTCAGCCTCCACGCATTTGTTAGGGACTATTTTCAGCTGTGGATTAAAGCATATTTGGTGCCGCAGTGATTTTTTTTTCAGCAGCTGAAAAGAAGAAGATTACCAAACTTTTCTTCAATTTGTGTAAAGGAAAAACGTTTTTTATAGCTCAGGGAAATAAATCACTTTATTTTTGTAGCTATTCTGAAGGTTATGATAACGTTGTACTCTTAATGAGGTGACATGATTAAACAGGTTATGAACAAGCCGACAGTTCTGGATTAGCTTTCAACTTATTTGGAGGTAAAACTGAAAGTGAGTGTACTGTCACTTATAAATCCTCACTGCAAAGCAAAACCATCAGTGTGAAGAACTACGGCAAGTACAGAAGGTCAAAGTGAACCAGAAAGTTGGGCTGTGAGTTGAGTTTTACAGTCTGAGTTTTAATTTTACTGTTCACCTCCGTTTTCTCTTCAAAAAAAAAAAAAGTCTGGCTAACCTGGAAGTTTGTTTACAACCTGTCAGATAGTCTGACTGCTCGTTTTGCCTTAGCTGACATATTTTTAGCCAAGTTGCTGCATTCTCAAATGTAAGCAGTTCATTTGCTGAATTAAATATGATCATAACTGACAGAGAGAGGGGTATGACATACAACAAAGGTCAGCAGCTGGAATGGAACCATGGACGTTGCTGTTATACAGTAAGCATCATAACAGGTAGGGTAACGGTGTGCGTGTCCTTGAATTTTGTCTTTATGATCAAAAACACAAGCAGCCCAAGCTGACCAATCACCATTCTTGAGGTTTCCACATGGCGTCTTTGCAGCCGGTGTAGCTGCGACATGTAGTTAAGACTTTTGAAGAAGAGCAGCTATGGACATAAGTTCTGTTGCCATCATTGTAACCCTTTAACGCACAAGTACAAGCCCACCCACCTTCAGCTGACTGAGATAAGGCCTCCACGTGTTGTCCATAAGCTGTAGCCTGTAGCGTTTGGTGAAGTATCCCAGGTAGGAGATGAAGGCGGTGATGAGGAGGACGTCTCCGCACAGAGTCCTCTCCTGTTTCCTGAAGTTTTCTACAGCCTCCGCCCAGCGAACATTCTCTGCTGCGAGGCCTCCCACCTGAAACACAGAGACAAAATCGGATCTAAATTCATCTACGGCTGCCATCATCGATGCACAGACACATCAGGAAATCTCCAGAACAACAATGTCTTGCTACCTGCAAGTCCTTTTTTATTAGGTTTTTATATCCTTTATCACCTCTCTGCTCATGCAACACCTCTACTCTTTACTGCAGCAATGATGCAATTTCCCATCAGGGATCAATAAAGTTCACCTTAATATCTTATCTCTTCCGAACTTGAGAGGCACCACATTTCGATACAGAATGTAACTTTTCAGCATAAATCACAGAAACACTTTACACTTCAGCAAGTTGACTGCATTTGCATTGATATTTGTGAGTGACTAGCAGATGAGCACAACTTCTCGTCCTTTTGTTGCTCCTGTCAGGCCTTTTGGAATCTTCCTCTGAATAATTTAGATTATCATACTAACAGTGTCAACACTCATCTTTTTGTTTCGCTGCTGTCAGCAGGAGATTACCACACCGGCAGATGATGGTGGGATTTATGCATATGTGTGTGTGTGTGTATGAGTGTCTTAGCATATGGAAAGAGAAGCTACACTAACAAGCAGAGATAAAAAATAAAGGGTGGGCAAATATGTGAATCAGTACAAGTTCGTGCACTAGTGGTGTGACTCTAAAGCTACTATCTGTATCTTTTATTTCATAAAAATATCTGTATTCAAATTTATACTGGAATTGGTTAGGATTTATACCCGAAGTTAGAGACTGTCAGCTCGGCTGCTCACTAAATATACAAAATACCATTTATAATATACAGTATTTTAACCATCTACCTAAATGAATCAGACCCACTTAGTAGATAAAAGATGTGTAACTTTGGCTAATAGTTACACAGCGGCACACAACAGTTAATGGTCCAGGTGGAAATGAATAGTGCAAATAGAACAGGAGGTATTAGCAGCGGGCCATAATGCATGATTTTTCTTTAAATTCTGGAGACTGTGTGCTGTATATAATGGGAGGAGGCCCTGATGAATGTAAATTTGAAAGCTATTAACAGGCCATAATAGCTCATTGTTCCATATTGTATTTTTTTAATGAGGTTGTTTGTGCAATAAGAAGAGGTCCACATAAAAAGAAAAAGTGTCTATGAAAAAAAGAGAACGCTCTTGACAAACATCTGAAAAGCTCTCTTGGCCATTTTGCACGCGCTTCTGAGATGGTCCCTAACTTCAGCTCGTCATTTACTGTCAAGTCTCCAAGGTGCAGGCTTTAATATCAGATCATGACGTAAAAATAAAATAAGTCAGGCTTTATCCTTCACTGCACAACTAATCTAGTGAAAACTGATGAAAGATATTGGGGATAAACCCCGCCGAATATCTGAATATTGAACTTCAAATGATTTACATCTTCTTGCTTTAAGTAGCCTCTATCCTATTTGTTAACAAAATCTGCATCATGTAAAGCCCTGCTGCTTTGGCTGCTAACAGTTCCTGTTTGCACTGTACAAACAGCCACCTGGTTAAGTCTGAATCAGATTATTATGAGCCAAGACCTGAAGCTTTTAAGGGCGCCTATCTTCTATCATTTCTATCATTTCCAAAGTGATTTATGGACTTTTATCCTCAATGGACAATAATAATGATATTTCTGTAAAGATGTGAGTTAGCAGTGTGTGTCTGATGTCTGTGTGTTTCAATTTGATGGAGTTATGACTCTGAAAAGAAGTGTTGTGACATTTTTAACAAATTGTGTCAATCGGGTGACATGTCACCATGAATTTGGACGCTAAATAATGTATTTGTATTAATTTACATCCTTATTGCGCACATCTGTATCTATCTCATGGAAGGAGTAAGTAGGACAGCTGGGAAAGAAAGTGTGTTGTGTGTGTAGCTGATGCTCCGTATGACCCCGCTGTTGCTCTCCTCACCAGGCGGTTGGCCAGGGAAATGGTGCGCGCCGTTGATTCTGCTTCCTGTTGGCACTTGAGCTTGTCTGCAGTGGCTTTCTCAAACTTGGCTGTCAGCTTGGCCAGGTTCTCATTAAGGTGCTGATAGGGCCGCAAATACACACACACACACACACACACAGAAGCAGAGAAAAAAATTGGCACTTGTTAAAATACAGCGCAGCCATAAAGAATCCTCAAAGACAGAACAAAGATCACTGAAGTCTGTGTATGAAAGAAACTTGAGAGTGTGTGAAAAGTTGGTTAAAACTTATCATTCCCTCTGCTATGGATTTGTTTGGCATATGGAAGCAATTAGCACAAGGACAAACAGGATTAATCGGTGGAGAGGCACACAGGTTCATTAGATTAGTTTGAGGATTGCTAATTCCCCTTGGCTCCGAACCCACTCTCCGCTCAAGCGATCTGACTGAGGGCTGAAAAATGACAGAGAGAAGTCATGCTGGATCTTATTAACAGTCGCCACTCTGCACTCTGCAGGGTTTGATGTAAGCAGCAGCCGCAGCGTCCTGAGCATCGCGCTCTGCTGGGGCTCTCTGGCACTCTCATGTGCTGAATGTCAAACGCCACTGAGAAACAATTATTTACAGCTGCTTTTATCAATAGGGTTTTTAGGTTGATGGATTTGGTTTTAGATTAATGAACAGTAAAAGCCTTTAATAGCACTTATACCAGCTTTGTATCGATGAAATACTGGTGGTATATCATTACTGGCAGAGCGCATGTGTCAACTGTCACTCAAGCCTTGATAAAATAATTCATATCCTGAATTTCTGCTCCAGTTTATAGCCTCTGGTTGGTTGTTTTTATTTTATTTCTGTTGCATCAAAATCTTTATTATACTGCCTATCTTCAGGGTTTGATAGAATTGTTGATCCATACTGACATCTTAAGAATCTTTTATGGCTAAGTACTGAGATTTCTAACTTTCAGAAGTCATTTTTCAGCACACACTCTGCTTTGTTAAAGATTCAGCCCACCAACTGAAGCTTTGAGACTCTATTTAGTGTTTGTGTCAGTGCGTTTTGTGTGACTGAAAAACAAGAGCAGGACTTCAAAGAACAGAAAGGAACTAAAGTCCTTTCTTTAATAAAATGGTAATACATAGATCCTCTGGATTTTAGATATTGAAATTGCCTTCTTTTGACAGATATACTTGGCATATAACAAATAGACTCTTTCCTATTTCATGTACATTCAGTCCAATGCGAAGGCTTACATTGATCTTGCTCTTGATAGCGGCGAGCTTCTCCTGTGCAGCAGCCAGCTCTGCGTTGGCCTTGCTCAGAGCCTGGCGCTTGGGCTCCACCTCGCAGTAAACCTCGTAGAACTTGACGATGTTTAAAACCCAGGAGCACAGGCCTGCTGCTGCATATGACTTGGAAGCCACTAGATCTGGCTGGAACTCTGGATCCTGAAGAGGGATGAAAAGAACACACAAGTGCAAAAGTGCAAAATGTAAAACTGATCAAACATTCACACATCAGAGCTCTGATTCATTCAAATCAGACTGAGGGCTAAAAAAATATATTGCTATACTGCAAAAGGGCAGGGGGGGGCACCTGGGGGCAATGCCTGTCCAATTGGGCTTTTGTGACCCCCAAAAATTTTGATAGAGTGGGCAAGCTGTCAGTCTGTTAGTCAGCAGATTGACAGCTTGCCTATCAGGTTCATGAAAACTTCCTCTCTTACTGTACGTGACTGATGTTAGGCTACTTCACACACGCGCTGTCACAACACGGTTTCATGTTGCCAACAGCTAGATGAAAGTTGGAAACTACGGCTAAACAGCTATCTTTGAGCCGCTTTTAAAAAAAAAAAAAAACACATCCAGAGGATGAAGCATGTTTGGACCAGACTGTACCTAAAGCGAAATCACAGCAGGATGGTCACGAGACGTTTGTTGGCTCTAAAGGACCCATTCAGTCACCAAAATACGGTGTAGCAACAGATCCAGATGCGCCTGAGATCATCCATGTTGACTGGACACCTGAACAACTTTAACTTTCGCTTTAGTAATACTTTCCACTCATATCTGGGATGTTTGATTTGAAAGAGAACTTCTTTTAATTCTAATTGTAACTATTCTAATTATCTGTTAACTCCCCCTGCTGAAGAGCAGGTGGAGTGACCTCTTCACTCGGCAGATGTCTCTTGTTTTTCACTCTGCATTGAGTGATGGTTATTTTGGGGTGCTTTAACTTTGCTTTAACTCCCTCATGCCTCTATGTGCCTTTTTCCTGCCTCTTTCCTTGTTAAGGAGGCTGCAGTGGAAATTATGAATGAAAGTTTTGACAGCATTTTGGGTGCAAATTCAATAGGCTTATCTCCACCCGGTTACCACAGTTACAGTCAAATCAAGCGCACCTGCAGAGCAGCCGCCCCACACTAAACTGATATAACAACTACACGAGTCGCATGTTTTACCTGCAGGATTTGTGTTTTAATGCTGTTGTTCATTGTCAAAAGAAGTAAAAAGCTTGCGTCCTGGTATTAGTTCAGTTTGACCAATGGTGTAACTTCATCACTCACTCACGGACCGCGGTTATAGGGCTGACCCCGCTGTTGCGGCCCAGCCAAAAAAAACATCCAATCTATGACCATGTAAAATGGAGTGCCCATATCTATCTATCTATCTATATCTATATATATATATTTATTTATTTATTTACATATAGGAACACCTGTGCAATCTAGTGCAATCTAATGCAATCCGATACAACAGCTCTGCCATAAATTCTACATTTACAAAGTTTATACATTTTCAGTTTTTGTTGACATTGTCAGAAAGGTGATAATTATACTTTATGTTTATTACTGAGGTTGTAGTGGGTGGTGGTGGTGTACTAGAGTACATTATATTGAAAGGTGTTCCTAATATTGTTAATTGTGGACAAAATATTAGGAACACCATTCAATATAATGCACTCCAGTACACCACCACCCAATACCACCTCAATAATAACAACACATTACAACTATTAAATATTAAAGAACTTTCAAAAGACGTAAAAAAAGATTTCACATTAATATTCTCTGCAAAGTAAAACTGCGTGGTGTACATAGTAAATTTAGACTGAATTTTGGCTTTATCTGCTTCACTGACATACCTCGTATCCACTTCATTGAACTTGATAATCAGGGTGGCTGTTAAATTTGTAACGCTTAATTAACTGGCTGATTTTCTCTGGTTGTCATTTGGACACTCAGCAGCAATAATGTGCCACTGTCATTGTAGTCACACCAGTGCTAAATTTAAGACTTATTAGTTGAACTTCCCGAGCAACAGACATTGCACACTGCACCTTGTTAGCATCGACTTTGAATGAATAAGAATGAATGAATAAGAGCTACTTGAAACACTCGCCTGCAGGTAAGGCTGAATAGCTTTCAGACAAGCTTCTGGGATGTTCTCCTTGTTGAAGTTTATCAGAGAGTCCAGGAACGTGTCCACTTTGGCCATCATCACCTTTGCAGCCTTCCAGCTACGATCCTTTGGGACTTTGCCGCCGGGTGCCATCAGGACCATTACAGCCGCAGTGACGTTGGTCACCGCTGCCACCGGAGAACCAAATGACTTCAGTTCTGTCAGATTGTTCTGAAGTAGGGAAGATAGAGGGAATAATGGATGGAAAATGAAAGAGCTGTGATTTAATTGAGTTTGAACGACTGCATATCTCTGTGGTCTGCTGGGGGAAAAAGAGAGAAAAAAGGAAAGGATTAGAATAAAAGAAGACGAACCTATGCTGACTTTGAGAAGACAACAGAGAATTCTAATTAGGGCATCTTTAGAGAGCTCTGAGCAGTGATTGAACTGTCTGTTCTGCTTGTTTGAACAGAGAGCACCTTTTAAACACAGAGGGTGTTTTTGAAAATCCCCCAGGCTGCTCATAAACCGACATGGGATGTGAAGATGAAGTAAAATGCCCGCAGAACATAGAGAAGACATTATTTTAGCAAAGACCCAGCTAATTCCTCTGATTCAATAATCTTTTATACAATTCAAGGCCTGTGTGGACATAACTTATTCCACTGAAGCTGGGAAAACAATATCAAACAAAGAAAAAAGAAGACAACCCCTCTTAAAAAAGAAGAAAACTAAGAGAAAAAAGTATGGATGGAGCAAATCAATAAGACACAGAGAGGGATAAGAGAGTAACTGACCTTATTTAGAGTGTTAAGGGCATCCTGCGCAGCGAGGAGAGCTGGTTCAGCCTTGGCTAAGTCCTCCTCACAGTCTCTCTGTTTGCCGCTGACCACCACAGCGATGGCCGCCACCTTTTGCTCTTCCTCATCAGCCACGGCCTTCTCCTTGGACACCTTCTCAGTTTCTATCCCAACCACCTGGGGACAGCACACAGGATTTATTGCTGGGTTAATGTTGCAAGCTGAGTCAGTGGCTTAGTTTTCACAGCATGGTTTTCCGTGTGGGTACACTCCGAAAATAAACAACTATTTCAGTGTTCAGATGACACTGTATATTTCCTTAAAGAAGGAAAAAAGTGGACATTTAATTGACTGAATATGCAACTAGAAATCTGCACTAGGCAGCTTCAAATGCTGGCAAACCCCAGAGTGGCAGAAAGAAAAGTTCAACACATAAAAATGTTGTACAGCTCGCTAATGTTTACCCCTCCAAACCTAATTGAGATCAATTTGCAACATAAGATAACAGAAGATGAAAAAGATTCAAGGTTTTTAAAGTCCAGCTTGTTTCTTTTTTTCCCTCACGCGTCTACTCGCTGTGAGCAGAGCTGTTTCTACACCCAACACCAGAAATCCATCTGTGGATTATCCAGAGTAACAGGGACATTGTGTCTGGAAGTGCAAGCTGCTGCTGAATTTCTGAGGTGTCAGTTTTAATTTCTTTGAGCACCACAAACGAAATGCCGCCTCACCTTCATTGTATTAGAGTCTCTGCAGAAATCTCAGAGACAGATATCTCAAAACCTGGACAAATATAACCAGAACTACCAGCTAGATACCAGCAGAGGTACTGTAAGTGAGACAATATCAGCATTTAACAGTGATTCTGCAGAGTCAAAAAAGGAGCAAATATTCTTGCCTGGATCAGCTTGTCGGCATCCTCGTTCTTCTGCTTGAGTTCCACTTCTTGAGCAGCCAGCTTGGCCTTGAGGTCATCCACCTATCAGAGGATGAGACAAGGAGGCCAGGAGGTTAGGAGGATGTGATTAACTGACATTGCAGCCAAGACTAGAGATCTGGATGAATAAACTGTCGATCATATTCACCAGACCAGACCAGAATCACTCCCAATTCATGTCCATACTGTATGCTTGCTTATCAATCTACCTGTTAATTAAAACTTAAAGGTACCCTGTGTAGGTTTTCTGTAAACAAACAGCAGTTGTGAAGGTAAAGTAACTAAGTACATTTACTCAAGTACTATACTTAAGTAAAATACAAGTACTTTAAAATTGTACTTGAGTACAATGGACTTTTCTCTCTACATTTATTTGACAGCTGTAGTTAGTAGCTACTTTAAAGATTAATTTGCTATATTCAAATATATGATCATGTGAAAAAATAGATGCATAATAATACATTAAACCAGCCAGCAACATATAAAGTAGTTAAAATTAATTCCAACTCAGCATGCTAGCTTAAAATATCGAGTACATGTTGCATCCAAAGTAAATTCCAATTTCCTTCCTCATAAAACATTTTTAAAGATAATTTTTGAACATTTTGAAACCTGCATTGTTTACATCCATGTTGACATTGCTACATTTGTTGGTGAGTTACCTTCACCAACTGTGGAATAGCATGAAACTGAAAGACGTCATATAGCTCCCTTTCATATAGCTTCACTTACCATCACACTGGGAAATTTGACATGCAGTCTTGCATTTTATATTACCGCAATCTGCAGTCAACTGAATATCATGTCGAATGTGTATAATGTCACCTGTGTGTTTGTGCACATACATTGGCATCTTTGTGCTCCATAGCGCCACAAGAGGTTTAAAACTCCTCCGGGTACCTTTAATGAAATAGTTTTGAAAAATATTCTTATTTGCTTTCTTGCTAAACATAGATGGAGTAAGAGAACGGGATACTGTGTTCCAAGATGGCACCCCATTAATTCCTGTGAAAGTTGCTCACTAAATAATAAAGGTTTAAAATAAATGCTAAATAAAATATTTGATCCAATACAGCATGAGCACTGTGCTGCTTTCATGTCAGGCAAAGTCCAGCCAAGTTAGTTGATCTTTATGCTAAGTTAGGCTAAACACATCCTGATTTCAGTTCCTTACTCTCTCACCACTCTCGGAGACAAAACAAATAAGCATGATTCCCAAAATGTTGAACTATTCCTTTAAGTTCAACAGGAATTCACACAAATGACAAAGCCTTTCTGGTCTTCACAGGTTGGGAAGAATAACAGAACACATGCATTAAAATGAGGGGAGTAGTCAATAAAGCATAGGGGCAGGCTCCCAACAATAATCTATTTTTGTCTCATTAAATGGTATAAGTAGCAATCAGTGTGTATATCATGGGCACTAATGAATCTATTGCTATCATCTAATTGAATCTCTTGGGTGGTTTTGAAGGACTGATCATTTGTTTTTGTTGTTTGTATCATCATTGGATCTTATTAGTAATACAATCGCTGATCGAGCAAGATGGCAGTTTAATTGAAACCTAAACATCTCCTCAGATCTTCAAAGCAATAAATAGGATTCCGTGGCTCAGAAAAGTCGAACAAATAAGCTTCACAAAGGGGCCTAACCCTTTGCGGATAACATTTTGTGCCCTGCAGGATTGTGCCTTGGACCAGGCATGTGACCTTTAATCCATTACTACAAAAAAATCGTATTCTGTCCAAGCAGATAAAGGGTCAGGAAAGGATGAATTGCATGCATATCTGGAAAAGAAATAAAAGCTTTAAGATCAAGAGCTACTATCAGCACACAAACACACACACACATACACAAATGCACAGACCAAGGACGGTCGTAAAGAGAAATTAAAGCTGTTACAAAGTCCTCATAACTCCCCGACAAATAGGGCTCTGCATTACCGTCCGACTCCATCAAAATGTTGCACTGGGGAAATAAAAACAGACGGTTTTTCATGCTTGTCTTTCAGCTAATTAACAAACAGGAAATCAGGCCGGAGGGAAGACAACCCTTTCGGGTTGTGATGATTCTGTGCAAAAGATTCGGTCGAACATTAGACGAGCACCAAGTGAGCCATCAACATGATGAATAGGCAGGGGGGAAGACAGCAGGGGGAGGAGGGGAGGAGAGGGTGAAGAGGGACAAACTAATTGGTGGGAGACATGGGTGATATTCAATACATCTGAGCGACTTCTGTGTTGTGTTTATCAGCTGCAGAAAGAAATCCAAGCCTCTCTCTGTTCCTGACTGGCTTTAAAAAACATGGCTACAGCCCACTCTCACTCCCTGTTACTGTTAATGTAAATTACAGCTATTGTTTCTTAAGGCAAGATAAGATACCAAAGCAGGCAACTATACCCATTCATCCACATGTGTGATGGCTTATGGACTGAAAACAACCCTTTTCAATTCAACAGAGTTTTGGATTTCAGTGTTTGGCTCGCATTGCCGTGGTGATAAGTATAGCTTCATTCATGCAACAAAGAAACATCTGGCTGTGTGCGCATAGGGAGGAAAAAAAGTCTAATGTTTCCAGTTATGATCTTTTAAGGGAAACCTGGGATTTTTCTTCTGAATGCAAAGAGCTGTCAGGACTCATCAGATTTTTGTTAGAGATTAGGCTGGAAACATCTAACACCACCCCTGTGAATTACCACCTGCTGCTACTATTATTAGTACTAGTACTACTACAACTTCTATTACTAGGCAGATTACTAGTCCTACCAAGTCAAGTCAATTTTATTTATATAGCACCAAATCACAACAGAAGTTATTTCAGGTCACTTTTCACATAGAGCAGGTCTAGACTTTACTCTTTAGCCACTGTAACTATTCCTCCTACTGCTCCTACTACTATTATTACTTGCAGTATTACTAGTGCAACCACTATTACTATATTATATATTATAATTATATATGATATTACTACTTCTATTACTACTTACTTAAATATTAGTATTACTTGTGCTATTACTATTAATACTACTAATATAATTGCGCCTACTAATATTACTCCTATTCCTACTATTACGTCGGCATGTGTGTGTGTGTACCTCGACTAGCCTTTATAAGATGAGTGGGTGAGCCACAGAATCCACAATACACACACACACACACACACACACACACACACCACTACTCAAGGCTAGACCAACCAAAGGTGGACACAACCTCCACAAATTTGAAGAGGAAAAAAAACAAGCAACTAATGTGTCCTCAGGGGAGCAGATGACTCATACACTCATACAGCATCTCCTACAATCCCCCCACCACACACACACACACATACACACACATTGTTGCTTTAACCCTCCTGGTCCTTGTTTATCATGACCACAGCAGCCCCTGGTGAACCACAGATCCTCTTGCACTGAATGTTAAATAACACCAGTGTGGATGCACTAACAAACACAGGGTGCATTAATGGTGGCTAGCTGCTGTAAATCGGGTGTGCTCTCTAATTAGAAGGTTCCTCGATTACCATACAGCTTCTATATGTGTGCGTTGGCTCATTCCTACAGCAAACAGACCGCAGGAAACAAAAACGTAAAGCACTCTGTCGCTTTCAACACACTGACGTCATTTCTGTATAAGGTGTATTTATGCATGTGTGTGATTTTGTGCGGGTGGGCATGTGTGGGCATGTTTATGCAAAGCAGTGCAGATGCACAGTATGTAACAGCCAAATTGTGTGTGTGTGCTTTTACATTTACTTGCATAGCATACTAGACCCACTATAATTAGGGCTGCTTCACACGCAGACCTTGTGTTGCATTATTCATATACTGTAGCTCTCTTCTGCAAAGGTGTTGAGATGGTAAACATTTGAACAAATGGATCCAGGTGTAGATATTAAAGATGGAAACATCAAATGATACAAATAAACATTTCAAACTACAAAATAAAGAAAAGGCAGGAAGAGACATGCAGGTATTTTTCTGCTCTTTGTGCTTTTACAGAGGTAATTTGTGTGTGTGTGTGTGTGTGTGTGGCAAGTTTAACAGACTACTACAACTACTACTGCCACTACTTTTACTACCACAAATTACTACTATTACTATCATTACCATTACTGCTACTAATACCACTATTACTTTAACTATCATTACTACTACTACTATCATTAATATTACTACTACTGCTACTATTTATACTGCTAGTATTAGTATTAGTAGTAGTATTAGTAGTATTACTACAACTTCTGCTACAACTGTTACAACCATTACTGCTACGTTTGGTACTACTAGTACCACAACTGCGTTTACCACTACTGTTACTACTACGACTGTGACTACTATTATTACTACTACTGCTTCTATTACCACTAGTAACTATTACTAGTATTTGCACTACCAGTATTATACCTAATACTACAACTACTGCTACAATTGTTGCTACTACCACTAAAATTACCACTATCACCACCACTGCTACTACTATTACAAGTATCATTATTTCCACTGCTACAACATTAATAATTTAATTGGAAGAGGAAGTAATTGCAATAACAACATAAGAACAACAGTATAAAAGTTATAAAAAACAAGTAAGAGATCTGTAGAAAAAAGATAAAACAGCCAAATATAATCATACAAATCCCACAGATAGAAAAAAAGACATCAAAGGGAATATTAAAATAGTAACATATACTCTGGTGGTAACATGACAGTGCTGTATTATGCAAACAACAACATATCTATTAGTCAGTCAGGAAAGAGAGACAATAAAAATGTGTTTTGCAGCAGGATTTTAAAAAAGAGACAGTGCCAGCAGTCTGAATACTAAGTGGAGGATCGTTCCAATGCAGAGTACAGCAAAAACTTGATCAACCCTTGATTTTAACCTTGACTCTGGAGCAGCTAAAATGCCTAAACTAGTAGCTCTTAGAGGACCTTTTGGACAGTGGGAAAATTCACTGATGTAATCTGACACCTTTTCTTATTTCTGAAAGACAAATACGTCAATACATGGAGATGTACACTCACTGAGCACTTATTTAGGTTTATTATTGAGGGCGTAGTGGGTGGTGGTTTACATTATATTGAAAAGTAATTTTTTGTCCACCCTATTAACACACATGAGGGGGGCAAAATATCATTTAGAATTTTCTTTCCAAAACAAGATATCAACCATTAGATTAACAGCTAATAATTACTGTGAAAACTTTGCCACTGCAGTAATTCTCAACTTTAGTCCTTGGCCTTGTTTTTCATTCTAGCCACCTAATGACAACCAATTTACACCTGTACTATCAGGGGAATGGCACTCAATACCTGGTATAATAGGAAACCAGCAGTACTCATGGTCTCAATAAACGGATGGAACAACTGTGTGACTGAATGAAAGGAAAGTTTGGCTATTGGGTCTTATTCTCATGGTATGCTATGGGTCAACTATGAGTCATGCTAATTCTGATGTAGAGGTTCAGGAAATGCGAAATCTGGCAAAATGTGAACTCACAGCTGGTTTGGTTAGCCAGCAAGATTCCCCACAAGTAGATTGCTATGCAGTTAGCAAAAATAGCTAATCCAGGGGACAAATTTCTGCAGAACTCAGTGCAAAATCAGACTTTAGTTTCTGTGAAACTGAAATTTGTTAGAAAAGGTTTAGTAGACTTTTCGTGCTTCCCCAAATATGTTGTTTCGCCAAATCTCAAGGTGGTGGATGCAAAGTTAGCATGACCCATAGTCAGGAAGTCCACAATCATGAGAATAAGTATCTACATTTTCCTTTAAAGGACCAGTGTGTAGGATATAGTGGCATCTAGCGGCGAGGTTGCAGACTACTACCAACTGAATTACCCCTCCCTCCCCCTCCCCTTCCAAGTGTGTAGGAGAACCTACAGTGGCTGCGTAACTTGTGAAAAACGCGAAAGGCCCTCTCTAGAGCCAGTGTTTGGTTTGTACATTCTGGGCTACTGTAGAAACATGATAGTGCAACATGGTGGGCTCTGTGGAAGAAGACCCGCTAAAGACCCACTAAAATCTACACATTTCGCATTGAATAACAATCATTTGTAAGGATGCTCATTTCAAAATATGCAGCATTTTAAAATAAAATACCTCCATTGCACTAATAGTGTGTGTTGGACCAATGAATGGTCTTTGTCTTTTCAAGACAAGTGCTTGAATGCATTTAGCACAAGCAAACTTTCATTGTACTGCCCAATTATTTAACCTATGAATTCACGTGAATTCTAAAAGTATAATATATTGGTATTTATTTAAAGAGATTTTTAAATTAAAAGTAGTTTTTGGGTTAGCTTTAAGGTTGATATGTAATCCATTTGGAGTTCCCACCACACTATGTCATAGTCAAACTCACATTACAACAGTTCTCTAACTGTTGACAAATTATACACAAATGACACCACAAGGTCCATTTAGCAGCAATTCTGGAGCTTTCAATCATATCCTGTGATCTCTATCACCATTTTTTGTCCATGTTGGTTTATTTGTTTACGCCAGATTTAAACATTTTTATAAGACTTTTTAAAAATTTTT
This sequence comes from Scomberomorus guttatus, assembly GCA_038419695.1. Classification (NCBI taxonomy): domain Eukaryota; kingdom Metazoa; phylum Chordata; class Actinopteri; order Scombriformes; family Scombridae; genus Scomberomorus; species Scomberomorus guttatus. Next base: position 21,540,642 of record CM076465.1, on the reverse strand, counting down.
TTAAAGTCTTTAAAAAAAAAAAGACTTTTTCACAGTGAAGAGGGAGCATTTAAGATTAGCTCTCCAACTGCGTCCATCAGAAGACTTTTGGGATGTAAATATGGGGTCATGTGCCACAAATGCTGAAAATTAGTAACAAAATGAATTAGGTTCAGAATGAACAATTCATTCAGAGACCTTTAGCCCATTATGGGTACAAGGGGTAAAGATACTGTGTATGATACTGTTATTTTGGAGACTGAAACTATCATACATGGCAACAAGCATTAAAGGTCAGTACCTGAGTGGAGGTGGTGTTGAGCTTCTGCAGGCCGTTCTCCAGCCGCTCCATCTTAGTGGTGAGGTCTTTACTCTTCTGGCCCAGCAGACTGTGATACAGCTTGATCTGCTCCAGGAAAGACTTGGGTGTGGTGTAGTTGTAGCGCCGCTCGTTGGCCAGGTACTCCTTGGATGTCTGATTGACACTCATATGGACGTACGCCATGAATTTACTGACTGACTCCTTCACTTGGGGCTGCGGGAATTAAAAGTCACACAACTGGTTACTTCAAGATGACAATGCAGATTTGGTGAGAAAGCAATATTTCCTGAAGCTCAGACTCTGAATTGAATTTTCGGGAAGCTCCTATCTGCTCTTGAAATTAATATCACATTGGTTGTGTCACGGTGCCTGACATTTGAAATTATATTTTCAGAGTGTGAACATCATTTTTGTGGGTGGCTTCATCCCTGTGTGTATATTAAAGTATGAGCTGTTCTCACTTCGATATTCTCCACCTCCTGCAGGAACCTGAAGCTGACTGACTCCAGCGCCTCCTGTGGCCACTCATGGAACCAGTCGATCGCTGTGCAGTTGACCACTGCAGGGAACTTCCTGCTGCGAACCCTCAGTTTACTACCGACTGGAGAGAAGCACAGAGCCACCTGCGATGCATTTGAAACCACACACGCACACACACACACACACACCAAGGTCAAACAGAATTGAGTGTGAAGTCTGATACAGCATTCGAGCTGGATCATAGTCATTTTCTTTTCTCTGTGAGTACAACTCCAGTCACACACAGAGTCAGAAGAGAAAGGCAGGGAACTCCTGCTCTGATTAACACTTCTTCACGGTCAAGAGGGGGAATGGGAAAATGTGAATCAATTATTTTCAGCTACATCATTAAGCAAATAAAGCCTCCAGCAAGCATGTGAATTAAAAGACTGTGGTGAGCTCTGGGCTACGTTAGACTGATTTTCGCTGTTGGAGAATAACAGCTGGCTTGTTGAGAAGCTCAGCCAGATGCTCTATACCATCAGACTAAAGAAACAAACATGCAGAAGGCACACCCAAAAACACTACTGATGATAAATGACCTGGAGAAAGAAAGAGCTGCATACTTATTTTACATTTTCTGTCATACTTGTTTGACACACTGAAGCTTCACCTCACTGCTTTAATCAGAATGAATGCTATATTTATATCATTCAACATATTACAAACAGTAGTTTGCAGCCTTTCTTTTTGCTTATGACCCCTTTATACAAAGTCATGTCAAATTATAAACCCTGTCACAGGCTGCATGCACTGCTGGATTAACCTGTTAGGGGGCCATGGGGCAAAAATGAGCTGCGGGCCCCTGTTGACCCACACACGGTACAATACACATGGCATCTTAATCATATTATATTAATTATAATAAAACAGTACTCTACGACGCGTATCAAATATGGTAATTTTGTGGTAATATTATCAAGTGCAACAGAATGTTACAACTAGATTTTTACCAGCAGATGTGGCAGCGTCACATTACAGATGTATCCAGTTTTCCTGGCTACAATGGGTCGAGCTACTGTGTACACAAATATTGTTTTGAAGAGTGAAACTAAAATAGGGGATATATTGTATGGAATACTGCCAGAGATTATGCCCTCTGCTGTCTTTACATGCCGGGTCTGTTTTCGGCAGAGCAGTCTCTGAAGCATAGAATCTACTCCCTCACTCATGTATGTATAGAAATGCCAATATTTACTGACAATTGGCATGAAATGAATATTTAACAATGCATTTCATGTGTTATAGTCTTTGATTTCATGCAATTTTTTGTCTTGTTTGCTTATCTAATTTCTTTTCCAAAGTCTGTGAAGCAGAATAAGAAATGCTGTGATTTTCCTTCTGCTAATAAACACTACTGAAAAAATACAGATACAAAATCAAGACAAGAAGGCATTCTGTGTACCTGTACAGTAACTGAAACGAGTAAAGTAAAGCCACAAAATATCTGTTACCATATGGATCATACATGATATTTAACATGCTTGTAAAACACGGAAATGTCAGCAAAACAACTCTAAATGGTATTGTAAATGTGTCAGCTGAGGAGCAGGCTGCTTGAGGACGCTCTGCTTCTGACACTTTTACTAGACGTTTGACATAAAGCTGAAATGACAAGTTAATTAATCAATTTAGTTGATCCACAAAAAATTAACTGGCAACTATTTTGATTTTTAAAAAGTAATTTTTTTAAAGCAAGGATGACAACATGTGAGGATTTTGTTGGTTTTCTTAGTCTTCTCTGATAGTATATAGAATATCTTTGAGGTTTGGATGGTTAATTGGACAAAAACTATTTGATATCCGCTCAGGCTCTGCGTAATAGTGATGGGCATTTTTCAATATTTTCTATAGATTAATTAATTAGAAAATAATTGCCAAACTATCTTTAAAAGTTCCTCATCTAAACTCTGAACTGGGAAAGGCTGGTTGCTGGTACTATGCACCTTTCTACTGGAATAAACTGCAACACAGCTTGAAGTTAGACACACTCATTCTGTGTTTCTAATGAAACAGACTGTTTCATTAGAACAATGTTTAGAGGCCTGAAGATGTAACACTATACACTATTTCACAAGAAAAAAGCAAAAATTAAAAAAAAAAAATGTTTGGCAGAATTTCTTTTTTTTAAATATTAGTATTTTTCCTTCCTTAGTAATCATTTGCAACCCTTTAGTATCATCTCACAGCACCTTGTGAGGGGCCCAACACTCAGGCTGGAACCACAGGTCCAAACCATATTCTATTCTACGGAATAATTGTAGTAATGATTTGCATTTTTAGCCTGGTTTGCAAACTGATGCTCAGCATGCAGAGCTACATGCAGAGACACACTCTCAGCATGTTTCCATGCAAACACTCTGAATAAGATTAACAACATTTTTGAGGAAGTGCCCCCTTCCTTCCATCCAGACAGACAATTTTGAGAGACCAAATAGTTAGAAATCCACTCTTCACAAGCCTGTGCCCATAGGACTGCCTTCCTCATTTATTCATTCTCCAACCCAGGGAGGCTTGAGCTGGGAGCGAGGCGGGGGTGGAGGATGTGGGTGGTGGTGGGAGTAGGGGTGCACACTGTAATAATGACAGGATAAGCAACCCCCTGGAATCCCTCTCTCCCCAGGGGGAACAAAACGGCTACGCGTTGGTGAAATTATCTGCAGCTAAACGGTGGCTTTTCTGCTCGCACCGGTGATTTATAATGACGTCCACCGCCTCCGAAAACATTCAAGTTCATCTGAAAATGTCATGAAAGAAAATTGTCTGGGGAGAGGCTTTATCATAAAGCCAGATGTTTATCCAAGTATGTTTTTTTTTATTTTGGAATTGTAAATTAGAGTGTGAGGCAGCATGCTGTTGCTATATTAAGAGTAGGTGGAGATCAAATACACACGCAGCTCTACAAGAGAGATTAATGACAAACTTTCTCCCTAAGGAGAGCCACTGAGAACAACTTTTTCTGGATCATTAGTTGTGAAATTCACAGTAACAAAGAACACACAGCTCTTTGTCCTGTACTTGTCTGACTATCTGACTGCTTCACCTTGAGCTGTCTGCGAACCCGGTCGATGAAGAACTTCCAGCAGTTTTCCCTTGTATCCATCAATCCAGAGCCGCGCACCTCTGGCCTCACGCTGCCAATGATGTTCTCCACCTCGTCATCTGGGAACAGGTCAGGAATCTCTCCTTGAATGAATAAAACGATTCACATTACCGCTGGGAAGACCACCAGGAATGAAGGTGATTCTTTCTTTCTGAGCCAAACTTCAGTGAGAACTTTGCTATTTTGTTAGGATCTGACTAATAAAACTAAATGTTGGAGCGTTAACCCTTTTGAACCTTCATTATAGGCTTGTGGCATAGTCATTATATGTGTCCCACAGGACATGTTAGACTAGGGAAATGCCATCATTTTGCATGTGAGTAATAATATACATGCTGTAGGTGACTTTTTATGGAATAAAAACTAAAAATGTAAATTGTAATTTTTTTGTCTTTATGTCCAGACGTTATGTGCAATACAGCACAACATCCATATATGAATGTATAGAAGATATTTTCAGGGAGTGTTAGTAATGTCAAAAAATGTACTGCTAGTGCCAAACAGACAAAATCCAGAATCCCCATTTTCATTGATTTTATCATCTTGTTTTGCTGATTGAAATTGTTCTGTGTCAACCAGAAAACAATGTCTTTTATTTTTCACATTATTTTATCAACACTTCTGGTTTACACACAGGCATGGATGTAGCTGTAAAAAGATTGACTGGGTTTCTTTTACTAGAGAAAAAATCATAAATGTGATGATAATGAACCAAGATCTCAAGGAACCCTAAACCTAATTGTAACCCTCTAAGCAGAGGAGATGTCCATTTTACATTTTTTGCCCTAACCCCTCAAAAATAAATCTGAACTTCTGAATTTTAATATACCAGTATGAATATCATAAAAAACAGGTGATATTTATGGAGCTTCTACACTTTGTTTTACATTGTTTGGGTTTAAACTGCTTACTATATACTAGTAGTTTTTACTATGTTATTAAGTCTCTTGATTTTAGAGTGTGGTGTTGTTGGATGCTCCTGTTACACAACGGAATGGGTGGGCTGCCGGTAATGCAACAGTTTCTTTGCCAGCGCAAGAAAAGAAAATAAATTATTCATGTCGTCCTCCCATCCCTTAGTAGAGGAAGGCAGAGGTACGATAACATTATCCCATTTTAGGGCTGTGTTCCCATTTCTTTTCCCTTGAAAAGAAAAGGGAAGACGCCTGTTGCATACCGCTAAATCTCACAGACACCGGTTCAATGAAAAGAATAACCGGAAGTCACGCCCATAAATTAGGCAAGGTATCATCGCGCTGGGAATAAGGTGGATAGTACAGGTAGATTAGCTAGCAAGGCTACTAAAAAGTAGCCTACTGATGTCTTTAGCTGTCACTAGTTTCAACTTTTCATCTGTAAGAGGAGGATAAATTACTCCTTTTTTTAAAGTGCCTAGTCTTGCTTCCAAAGTCTTCAAATTTGAAATTAGCAGTAGTTGCAAAGTAGCACTGAATGTTGTATTGACTGTCCTTTCCAGTACTATACAACATGATATAGTACATTCATTTCTGCATACTACCAGCCAAATTATTATAACATAAGTATGCAGGGAATTCTTTGTTGTAATTTTATATTCATATTTAATAATGGTATGTGTTGCACCTTCACATGTAGAGTATAAATCTAGATGTGAATCTTGCTTGCCATCCTGCACAATGATGTGTTGATGAGTAATGCTGCAGGAATGACACCGCAGTGATTTGTTGCTGTGGCAAAGCAAAAGCATTTCTCTCAAAAAAAAAACACGCAGTAATTAGTGAAGCCTGCTGTTACCCGATGCCAACAGATCGTTGACCAGAACGAGGAACTTCTCGTCTGCCACTTGGGCGTCAGTCATTAGCAGCACGGTGCCAATATTCTTCACGCCAGCTTTGATGTAGAGGGACGCCAGGTCACTCTGGGCGACAGAGAGAGGGAGAAAGAGATGGAGGAGGAGAGTGACACACATAATGAGATTGGGCTGTGAGAGGGCTAAAGATTTGTTATGTTGCAGTGATACATGCCTGACACCTGCGAGGATACTGTGTGGATTACCAGTATTCTGTTTACATATTGTAGGGATTATGTCTGTATTTCACTCAGATACACCTCCATTTTTAAATTTAAATTTAAACCTCACCTGCCTGGCAGGACTGTATGCATGTAAAAACTTTTTAAGACTTAATATGAGACTAATTGACTTGTTCAAAAGTATGTTTTTGCAACATGGTATGTGTGTACTGTGTAATCCTCCTCAAACCTTGAGGTCAGCGATACCGTATCCTTTTCTCAAGGTGATCTGGAAAACCTCCAGATTGGAGATGAAGGCAGCCAGCCGGGTCAGACTCTGCTTGCCGCTGCCGCCCACTCCGACCAGCAGCGCATTACCCCGTGGAGACTCCAGGATTCGGTTTATACGGCAGCTATATGTGGAGGTGCAGACAGCCGGAGGAGGAGGGGTGTGAGGGAGGAATCAGTGGAAGGGTGAGATAAAAGGTAAGGGGGGAGGCAAGCCGGATAAAGACAATCTCTGACTCATAAGGCAAACAGCAAAAGACAAACAAATACAGGTAGTTTGTTTCTTCTTCCTCTCTCTGCTTGTCACCACCACCCTCATCACTCTGTTTCATTCTGCATAAAATGCATTAAACATTAGACTGAATTGTACTGTGCTACTGAGAATCTTCTTGTCTCTCCATTTAAAATTGATTACATTTTCATTTTTGTTGCTGCCTCTTATACTGACTGACACCTCAACTATTTACTGTGTGCACATCTCAGCTTTCTTGAGCGTTTCAACTGAAATATCAATTGCTTTTATTGTTTACACAACTGATTAACTCACCTGCTTTCAGTGCTTACAAACTGACAACTCAATTTCCTACAGGACTTTAACTGAAATTTTATAGGCTCTCAGTGTTTACACTTCAACTGTTCTCACTTCAAGCACTTGCTTACCCTTCAACTGACACTTCAACTCCCTCAAGTGCTTCAACTTAAACTGCATCTCCCATGTGACCAATTATTTCAGATGAAAAGAATTAACATTTTATTATATTCTCAAATCTTTATAGTTTGCATACACTTTCTTCAGAAAACTTAGCATTTTCTAGATTTATTATTCATCTTACTCGTTAAATGATGAAAATGTAATTGCTACTGTATTTTCCTGGTAGATCATTGTGGTTCATGCTAACACTGTTGAGTGATAGTAGATTAGCATAAGATAAATCAAAGGACTGACCTTTTTAAGATAAGGGGGCATTTTTTGATTATGTGAATTGCAGGTTCATAAATAAAAAGCAATAAATTATTATCTGCTGTAGCTAGGTTTAATCTAGGATATCAAATAAGCACATATTCATGTATAATACAAGGATTTTACCTGCACACTATCTGGTACAGTACAGGTACAGGTAGTTGCTAATTTGAAAACAAATTTCCTGCAGGACAATAAAGACTATATTTATCTATCTACTGTATCTATCTAATTTTGTGTGTCTGCTGTTTGGTGCAGGGCAGGTAGTGTACAGTGGGTTTATTAGCACTTTTACACTAAAAACAGCTGCCTGCTGCTGCTGCTACAAACGAGGTTGATGAGAGCTGTGGGACTGAACCAAAACAGTAAAGTTGCGGTTTGTAAAACCAAAACTGCAGGGTTGGCGATAAGTCTCTGTGGGTTCGTTGTTACAAGCGACCCCTTTCACATTACACTGTATGTAGTCATTTGATCCATTTTAACATAAAAATATTGATTAGAGCAGCTTTAATATACTGCTATATATAGTGACTGAAGACCAAATATGAGTATTTACATCAGCAGGGCTGTGAATCCCACATACACACATTGACTAAAATACAGTGCCCATGTCAAACATGTCACTCTGAGCAATGGTGTGGCTCACTGATTGATGTTGGTTTTACTTTAGCCTTATAAAACAAACTCATAATATGTAGTCAAACATTGTTCAAATTTATTTTGAATTTCTATTGGAGTTTACTAAGATTATTTTTCTGACCTTAAGGGGAATTAAAAAGGGGGGCAATTACTGTTAGGGGGTTAATAGTTTTTGGACAATGATGGATATGGTATTTATTGACACCAAGAAAACACCCCACTAAATGTGATTTATGTCTTTTATTTCAACAATACTAAAACATATTTTTTTAGATTGAACCAACCTAACCTCTACTCTGCATTCTTGTTAGCTGTCATGATATATGCTGCATGACTTTTTACAGATTTTCCTGTCTCTGCTTTTGACAGTCTGTAAAATAGAACTGTTAATCCTGAAATACCCAGGAAGCCAGTTGATTTCCTTGACAGACAATCAAGAAACTGACAAAAACACTTTCTTTACACTTCCTTACTCTCCCCGTGTTGTCTCTGGGGTTTTTAAACTTCCACTCACATGTGAGCCATGGCGTCCTCAAACAGAACCAGGTTTAGGGTGGCGTTGACCTCATTGTAGCTGTCCAGCACCTCCAGCAGGGTTTTATTGAGGCTGCTCCAGGACTCCGCAGCCATGTACCTGGCCTCCCCTAGCCCACGGGCAAAGTGGCAGTACAGGTTCATCCCCCTGGTCTGCTCCAGAGTCTCATCCATGTCCTCAGGGAGGGAGGCACACAAACACACATACACACACACACACACACACACACACACACACACACACACACACACACACACACATTGCAGTGGTAAACAGACAAACCAACACACTACCCCTGTCAGCATAACATTACTGTTAAGCTTAAACAGTCTGGACAGGGACACAGCTGAATATCACAGCTGCGCAGAGGGTGACCTAGTTCATTTTCACCCTGGCAACTGTTGGGCCCCCGAATATTTCACTGGAGAGATTTTGTGTCTCTTAGGGATGCTTGTTTTCTCTGCTAACTTTCACTGGCATAAAGCTGAAGTAGGTGTGATGAAGGACAAATTTGTTACGAATTCACATCTATATTATGGTACAGTCTTCATTTTCATAGTATCAAGTGCACTTCCTTGCAGTGCAAAAGTCTCTAAAGACTTTCTTGTTTGCACGTAAAAATAGCAGGAAAACATGCTGAATATTGCTCTGTGGCGCAGGGGCAAATTGTCATAGGTGTACAGAAGGTGCCAGCTCTGAATAATATATTCTAGAGTGGGTAAGATTATTCTCTCTCCTTCTCCTTCTTTCTCTGTGGGTGTGTGTACACATATACTTGTCAGGTTCTTCATTGTGGCATGACTAGTGTGCAAGCGATAGAGTCAGAGAGGGTAGTGAGGGGAGCAGTGGACAGAAAACCATTAAAATGTTTTCCAATTTGCTAGGCTGACAGCGCAGACCCTGACAGCCAGGCCCCCATACCACACTGATTAATATTCTCTCCAACTCTCTCCTGGCCCTCCATCCTCAACCCCCAACCCCCAACCCCAACCTCCCCACCCCCCACCCCCTCCACCCCCTCCCAACATTCCTTTTTCTCTTCTCCTCTTTCTCCTCGCTGTGTTGGCCACTGATGTCCAGGTCCAGACAGGCGGCCTAATGATCACCCCCCCATCCTCCAGCCTCCCATTCTTGTTTTCCTCCGCTGAACTTTGTAAAACTCTCACCTCGTAGAACTTTTTCACTGTGTCCACCTGCAGCTTATCAAAGACCTGGAAGTCCTGCTTCTCCACCAGCTTGTCTCTGTAGACCCGGTTGGACTCGTGCAGGTAGATTTTCAGCAGGTCCGGTGGGGCTTTCAGACACTCGCCAGTACAGAAGAGAATGCCCTGTTCAGAGAGGGGAGAGAGGGATGCTTAGAGTTTCATTCCAGAGGCTGATTTGGCCCATTTACACCACAACAACGAGGAAAATACAACACAGTCACTGTGGGTAAATCAATGGATATTGAGTGGGCAAGCTGTTAGTAGGTGTGTCAGAGAAATTCCAGAAATAATAACAGTACTTTCCTTTCATCTCACTGTCTCAGAAGTATTGCTGTATGTGGAGATAAGTTCTGTGGGTATGTGTTAGAAGAATTGGAAAAAATCAAGGAAAGAGTCTGCATGTGACCGTAATGCTTCCAATGAGTGTTTATTTTCAAACAGTCTACAGTCATGCTAGCGCTGCTAACCCTAACCCTAACCCTGAACAGGCTCACAATGACAATTCTAACGTGCTGATGTTAAGCACACATAATGTTTACCATGTTAACCATCTTAGTTTAGCATATTAGCATGCTAACATTTGCTAATTAGCACTAACCACAAAGTACAGCTGAGGCTGATGGGAATGTCATTAGTTTTGTAGGTATTTGGTCATAAACCAAACTATTGGACAAACGATGATAACACTAGATGAAAATCAGTGATCATCAAATTCTTACAATTTATCCTGTATCCTGTATCCTGCCTTTATCAAATTTCTTTCCAATCCATCCAATAGTTGTTGAGACTCAAAACCACAAATGTTGGGGGAGTGGTGGCCTGAATTAAAACAAGCTGGCTTATGACCAAAGAGGTTGCGGTTAATTCCTTGGGCCAGCAAGATAAATCTGGATAACGTTCTAGTGGAGTTGCTCAGTGGCCAGTAGATCAGACTGTGGTTGCACTGGGTGTGAGGTGTGAAAGTGTATACTAGTGTAGTGTGGTGTGAGTGATCAGGGCATTCTTGTAAAAGAGAGCAACTTCCCCCAGGATAATAAAAAGGTAAAAAAAAAATGTCAACCTTATGGTGGCACTAGAGGAAAAGTCAGGGGATCACCAAAAACAGTAGGATTCATCCTCTGGGGACCATGATGCCTGTACAAAATGTCATGGCAATCCATCTAATAGTTGTTGAAATATTTCAAGTCTAGATGAGTGTTGGCCAACTGACCAGTCAAATGACCAACATTGTCATACCTAGATAAATACAGATCAGTGTTTCTGTATCTGTGGTTCATACATGCAGACATCCTCTATTCAAAAAAACTGAAATTGAAACATAAAATCACAACAATAAGCAGATTGGTTTGTGGATGATCGATGATTAATGTGTCTCTAGAGGAAGCCTGTGTGACGTGAAGGCTTTCCCACAGGGCCAATCATGACGCAGCCAGGCGGAACTCGGCACAATCTAGGTGCCTCACATAACAGGTGCCGTATAGGATGAGAAGAGGGACGAAGAGGCACCCAGGCACTGTTTGTTCCCCTCTGTGCACTGTCACCCAGGAGGCAGAGGCAAGCAGATGTTGTGTGTTTCCAGCCCCAGAACTTATTCTAATCAACAGAATCATCTCCGGGGGTAAAGCCAGCTGAATCTGATCTGCCTTCATATCTGAGCCCACTGAATGTGACAATTGGCTGCTAAATCCACTGTGTAATGGTGCAGATGGGAGGTGTGCCTGCGCGTGTGTCCATTTGCATGGATGTGTGTACTAAAGATTCAAACTGAGCCAGACACTACTCTAGATCCACAAAAGTCAAGATTTTTTCCTCGAGTATGTGTGTGTAATCCTTTGACTTTTAATAGATCTGTCTTTTTCTACTCCATTTCATTGCTTAATGGTGTCAATCACAACACTCTGCATTTATTGCGTAAAAGTATGCCTGAGAAAAACAAAACACCATATGGCAACTCCATATAACAGTCATATTCATGGCTTAGCTGTTCGTCATACCAGTCAAACAAACGGCAAAGTGCTAACAAACTGAAGGGAGAGAACTTTGTTTTCCTTCTTTCCAGCCGGCTTTGGCAGACTATCTCATCCTCTCTGTCCCTGATCTTTCATTGCTTTGTTCAACTCAGAGGAAAGGGATTAGAGTTCTGGGTGTCGGCATGTATCCGTCTGTCTGTGGCGGACACGCTTCCCTCATAGCCTGACAGCTGCTCTGAGCCCCAAACAATGCTTCCCTCGCTAACAAATGCACCCAGCTGACTATCCACAGAACATCATACTGTGCACTACATATTGTGCAATCAGTACAGTTCGGCTTCAGACTCTGCACCGCGAGTCTCATGTACTCTCTTTCACTCTCTTTCTTGTCTCTGTCCTCCTCTTTCATTCTGTCCAACCCCCACCTCCCCCATCTCCCCCCTCACCTCTTGAGTTTCGAGGAGCTCATTTAGGCTGATGTGGAGAAGACAGGTCTTCGGATATGCCCGCTGGTCATGGCAGAGAACGAACATTGGTAAACAGCTCTTTGACAACGCTCCCGGTCAGATGCCAAACTGTTTGTCTTGCCCTATTAGTGGAATTTGGCTACTGTACTTCACTTATAGTTCGTCTAATTTAACATCCACTGGGCGTGATTGATCACCCAATGCTTGGAGGAAGTACAGATTTATGGAGACAGTATGAAGGAGAAAGACAGAGCACTGTAAGTGTGTAAACAAGTGGAAAAAGTGCCTGAAAAAAGGGGGAGTGCAGGGCAGAAATGAAATCTGATGGCATTAACTCCTAGTGGTCACAATTCCTGCCTCAGTCTTGTGTCTCCCTACCTGTTGCCACTTCCCCAGTGGCTCTCTCCCTCTCTCCCTGTGTGTATGATTGTGTGAATGGAGACAGGTGTGCTGGAGTCAGAGCAGAGCCCCACCAGCTGCGACCCGTTCCATAATCAAGACCTCTGCTTATACTTAGCCCTGCCAGATCCACATTGTCAGATTGTAGCCTCTGGTCAGTCAGTCTGTGCTTCAAGCCATTTTTGCCTGCATTTATCCTCAGGGTTTTTTGGTGTTGTCTGTATCCTGCTCTCGCACTGTTTTCCTTGTTCTTTGCAACCCCATCTACTCTGGCTCCAGTCCCTGTCTCCTGTTCCCTGTAGTCCCATTTGCTCCGTCTCCTGTCCCTTGTCTTGTCAGTTCTGCTTCCCTGCCCTGGACCCCCACTCCACCCAGCTTCCACAGATTCCACTCCGTCCATCTCTGCCAATGTCCAGCCTGTTCCTGAACTGTCAGCCACCTTTGCTGACACCCAGTCAGATCCCAAGCCGTCGGCCGCACCTGCCGACATCCTGCCAGACCCTCAACAGTTGGCCACACCTGCTGACGTCCAGCTTCTTGGCCACCCTTCTCAGTGGCTTAGCTGACGCCTTGGCTCTCAAGGTCTCTAAGCATTTCTGTCGACCTCCAGAGCGGCCCTGCCTATGAGTTGGCCTCAGGCTCCGCCCATCTGTCCTGACATTGGCACACCTCTGGAGTGGTCCCACCCACCTGTTTTGGCATCTGGTCGACCTCCTGAGCGGACTCGCTCATCTGTTCTGCCGTCTGGTCAACCTCCGGAGGGGTCCCACCCATCTGCCCTGTCTTCTACCCCATCCGCCTGTGGTCCTCACTCTGCCCCTGTTTTTCAGTCCTCAGGCCATCTGCCTGAGTACCCCTGCCCTGCTCATCTCCAGTGTCCAAGTCATCCATCGCCTTAGTTCTGCTCCCTGGACCCCTGCTCCACCCAGCTTCCACGAATTCCGCTCCAGACCTGCTCCCCTTGCCCCAGCTGGCCTCAGCTCCTGGTTCCTAGCTTCCAGCCCAAGCCTCAGACCCAGGTTGCTAGCTACCAGCCCAAGCCCCAGTTTCCCAGCGACCAGTCTGAGCTTCCCCAGGCCTTCATCCCACCCCCCACCCCCCCATCCCAATAAATACATTGTCCAACCGTGTTCCTGTCTCCTCGCCTCTGAGCGTCTGCATTTGGGTTCACCTGCTCTGCCTCCATGCAACACTTATTATTCAACAAAAAACCTAACCTGAGAATTTTGTCAGTAATCAGCAGCAACAATACTCTCATAACAATGCAACCTTGAGTGCTGCCTGGACCCGATTCTCTTGTCACATTTAAAAACGAGGGGAAGTGTTACAAGCTCACACAGAGCCTCTGAGCTCAGCTTTCTGGCTCATTAGAGTTGTTCATAATGAGACAGTTGCCTTTAGCTACATCTCCAAGTTCCGAAACTTAAAAAAAACAAAAACAAAGTGAATCACAAAAAAATCCACCAATTATTTCAGCCTAGGCAAACATCTGAAACGTCAAACTAGAAAACACTGAGTGACGACCATTTAGGCCCCATGCTCGAAAATTAGAGGAGGTGTTTGTACTGTCATGCCAGATACTTTCTTTCTTCTGAAGGTGCAAAAATGCAGAAGTACAGTGGGGGAATTACAGCTGAGGCAGAGCTGTGAGGCTGCTCACCTCTTCCCAGCTGTCCTAATATGTTAGAGCCAGGAGCTGAATAAGTTGGGCAGAAAAACTTCAAATGAGCTCCAGGACTCCCTGGCTTTCTTTATATTCTCTCTATGGGTAGAGAGAGGAACAGCCAGAAAGATATGACACTGTTTCTTCTCTCCGGTTATTTGACGTCCGGTCACGCTGTGCAGACTCTTTTTAAAAAAACAAAGACTTCACAAAACAGGCAGAGTGGCCTCTTCAAACCTTGGCTTTAAAGTGTTATGGTGCAGCTAAACTCCCTGCTGTTTGAAGGCAGTATTGTGTGTGATCAAGGGCCTGGAGGGTGAGGTCTGTGGGGTCATCAGGGCTTGAGCTTTGGGATGGTAATTATGCTTAATCTCAAAGTGCAGAAGGCTCACGCCTGGAATAAATCAGCTCATTATAATGGCTAAATGGCAAAATAAGGTCAATAATAACATACTTAGGGTGTTTTCAAACCTGCGTTATTTAGTCTGGTTGGTACAGTTCATTTGGGCAGAATTGTACTTTGGGGCAGACCAAAACAACAGCACAGAGACCCTTTAGAGAAAACTTCTTGGATTGGTCACAAACAAATTCTGGAGCAGTTCGTTTGTGGTGGGAAAGTGATCTGAGCTCCATCTGACCCAACTACAAGGCATACTCTGCAAGTTTGAGCTAAACATCTCCCATAGCCAGGTGTGCTTTACATGCTGGAATGAGGATGAGTGACATTAACAGCTGCTACAGTAGCATCTAGCCAGAGAATGAACCAAAGTCGTACCTGGACCAGAGCAAACAAGCTATGAGTTTGAAAATGCTCTTAAAGACACAGTAAATTGGCAGTTAAAGCAAAGTGCTTATCGGTTGGTGAAACAGTCTAAAACCCCCTCATTGATGGCAGAAAACTTTGAGCCTGGAGCTAAATGCTCAAATGTTGGCATACTAACAATGCTAACATACCGATGTTTAGCAGGTATAATGTTTACCATGTTCACCATCTTAGTTTAGCATATATGCTAACATTTGGTACTATTTGGCAGACATTCATGTTCTATCTATTACGTTCCAATCAGCCTCAGCTGTAGTTTCTGCCAATTAGCAAATGTTAGCATGCTAACATGCTAAACTAAGATGGTGAACATGTCAAACATTATACTTGCTAATGATCAGTATGTTAGCATTGTCATTGTGAGCATGTTAGCATGCTGAATTTAGCCTTTAGCTCAGACCGAGTGCAGCCTCACAAAGCTGCTAGCTTAGCAGTAGACACTTTTGGAACCCTGTCTGCCCTTTTGAACCTTTGTCTGCTTGCCTTTGCCCCTTTGGATTTAGTTGCCTGTCCTGACTGTCTATCTGTTGTCAATATCCACCTGCTTATTTGACCCAGCAGTCTTTGCTTTTAACCTACCTTGCCTGTGTGTTGTGTTTGTGAGTCATATTTTTCATATTACATATAGCAATTTGAGCCATTGCTATATTGATGAGTGCAGCTTTAAAGGGGTGAATACAAACTAGTATATTACACCTACAGTATGTACTTTCTACATAGTACAGTAACAGTATAGTAAGAACTGAGAGCTCTCCTGTAAACTCCTAGATGGAATTATGAAAAATGAAGTCCCTATAGCTGAGTGGCTTAAAGCATTAATTATACAACAGAGTGTATTAAATGAGAGAGCCTGCCCTCCATGAAACCGTGGAGGATTTTGACAGAAATATTGCCCCAAAAGCTTCTCCCTTGACAGCCTTCGTGCTCTGATATTATATTCATTTAAATACATTAAATCATCACTAACACCCATGGAAGTGCAAATCCATTCTATTTTCTGTTACACTTATTTCAGACTTATTTCTAGCTTTCAGACCCAGCTCTTAAATCAATAATCATTTAGATGAGAAATTAGTGACAGAACCCTGGCTCTTTCCACGTGGGAAGCAGAGCCGTAGAAACGAAGAGAGAATCAAGGCAAAATATCTAACACTTATTTGAAATGGAAAAGGGATTGATGTGAAGAACACCAAAACTTTTTCTAGGTGACTTCTGACATTACATTGTGAAAAGATTAACCAGAGGTCGCTCTTTAAAAAAGAATGTCTGCGTGGATAATTCTCTTTAGTGTATTTGTGTGTCACCTGGAATATGTTGGAAAGATCTCGCAGGTTGAAGATGTAGTGGAACTTGACTGCGGTGGGGAGGAAGGTGGAGGAGACGTGTTGGTGCAGGGCCAGAGCTAACTGGACCAGGGTGGGGCAGCTCTTCTGAAGGGTAGCGCTGAAGCCCTCTCCTCTCAGGTGTTGTGACAGGATGGAGGTGTAGATGGTGCTCAGTGCCTCGGCTCCAGGAAAAGACAGGGCGAAGACTGAGAAGTGGCGCTGTGGAGGTAGATACAGCATAAGCAAGGCAAAAGTAATCATGTTGCTCCTCACTAATGATGCAGTTAGTTGTCTTCCTGATTAAAAGCTAGGGTCATCTTGGGGACATTTGCTGTGTGGGACAGCAATAAGAGAAGAGGGACAGTCACTCAGTCAAAGTGTGCTTTTTAAATTCAAATGTGACCATTTTCAAGTTTGACCTGTAATTTAATCACTCTCCTTTAGCAAAATATCCTAACTTTGATCATATGATCAAAGACAGGATTGATTATAATTTTATCCCATTTTTTGATTATTCTCCACTGTGTGCAGTGTCCTCTACTCCTACTCCTGTGTCTATTGAACTTTAAGGGCAGTTTAAGATGAGGCTGATGTGCTTTTTTGGCTGCAGAGACACTGCTGTATTTAACAGTTGCTGTATGTGTAACTGCTTCTAGATTCTGACCGATAATGGATTTTCGAGGTCGATACAGTTGGTGATATTTGAGAAAGAAAAAACTAATATTCATAAATTTACTGAATTTTTTTTGTCTAAAGAGCAGCTTTTAGGTTGGTGTTCAAATTTATGTATGTAAAAATGGTCTAGAGACTGGATTTTCAAAACAACTTTTGAGCTGTCCTGGTGAGTGAGCGGCATTAGCAAACAATACCTGTGTTGTTTCATTTCACAGTGTGGTAAAGGTTACTATCATTTGTCAGGCAGTAACAAACCAATCAACTCAAACAAAAGTGAACAAACAAATGATGAATGAAGAAATGAACAATTATTGTGGCATACGACTTTGACCGCTGTGTATTTCTTGTGCTCAAAAGTTTAGATACATTGTGTGTTTCTGATAAATTGCACAAATAAACAAATGAACAAACAAACCCCACAGGCAAACCCACATAATTTCATGAATGCTATAATTTATTTTTCCTTAGTTTTGTCAAAATCCAATCAACTGTGCATGGATGGCCTTACAAATGAATGAACAGACAAATGAACAAACATGCACACAGAAAACCTCAAATTCAGACAAATATGGTGGTCCAAATTTATGCCAAAAAACTACAAATGAATAAACAAAAATGTCACCTAATGTATGAAGAAAAGACTGTCTATGAAAACATGTGCAAGAGGAATTAGTGTGCATGCAACCTCAGCAGTGAGTTGCATAACCAGTGGAACACAGTGTGCTGTGAGGACATGTTGTGTGTGTGTGTGTTTACCTGCAGCCGTGGATTGATGGTGAAGCTGCCAGCTGTGGGGTTCATGCAGGACACGTATTGAACGCTGTGTATTTCCTTCAAAAGGAGCTTATTACGGTCATACCTGTGAGTACACACACACACACACACACACACAAACAAACATGCAGAAAAAAATCATTATTTAACAGCCTTGCATGCACACAGGCCCCCCCACACGCTTTCACCTTGGCTCACACACATACACACATCTTCCCCGCGCTTTTGCCGATATGAACGCCTCAGCACCCACTTAAGCTGGCGTGGCTCAGTAGCATCCTACTTCCTCTCAATTTCATACCTGAAATCCTCCCAGCATATCTCTAATGGGCTGACCGTGTCTAAGCCAGTCAGCCTGTGTCTGACTCAGTGGAACCATGTTCAGAATGGCCTCACTGTGTCAGTGAGATGAGCAACAAAATCCTTTTAAGGGGAATCATACAACCCTGCTCTCACATTTGACTTCTGACACTCATAAAAGTTGTAGCATATTGATAGTGAGGAAGGGATCTGTCTGAATACTTGAAAGAGGAGGTTTTCAGAAGAGAGGCTCTTTATCTGAATTATTAGGGTATTACACCTATCAGCTACTGGCACTCTGTTATCTGAATTATCCTTTTCTGTGTTAATACATGGAGAAATTGTCTGAAACTGTCCATCATTTAAGCCATTAAAGTGAGGAACAATTCCACAGTGTAGGCATCATGTTATTACATTTTAAACAGCACAGGCATGTACATATATATGTATATATATTGCATAGCTGCATGCAAGTGACAGGGCCTTACCAGTGGTTGTAGTCCATGTGTTGGCGTATGAGTGTGTGAGGTTGGACCGTGCCATATGCATCCACCTCAGGCATATTCATGTCGTCTATGAAGTAGATCAGTCTTCTGTTGCCTGGAGGTCCGTAGTTACGCCCTGCTTTCTTCTCAAGGGGCTTTTCCAACACCGCTATGTAGGAGAAGAACAGAAGAACAGAAGAGCCAAGAGTATAAATGTAGGAAAGAAAGAATGAGTGCTGAGAAATGCGTAATTGAATAGACAATATTTATGGAGTAGTTCAGATTAAGAGTCAGGGGTCAATGTGGAGACATTTGATATACCGTAAGTAGGAGAAGATACATAAGCAGTAATAGGCACTGAGGTGTTCCAATATAGAAATTTAGCAGACTTGGCAGAGTCCATTATTTTCTATATTGACCTCTTATGTCATGACAAGAAAACAACAAAACCGAAATTAATCCATTTTTAAAGTTTGACCAGCTAGTTGCTAACTTTGTCTGTCTGCTGTTTGGTGCTGAGCAGGTAGTGAACAGTGGGTTACACAGCACTATATACAGTATACAATTGTAAGACACCTGACAGTGAATCAGAAAAAAATATTCCCCATGACCTACAAATGAACTGTTTCTACCTTGGAGCATAGCAGACGTGGTGTAATAGTTAAACGGGACATTTTTGATCATGTATTTCTCTGCGTCCAATGATCCCAGTTTGTCCCCGACCAGAACAGACTTCCCAGTCCCAGCGTTCCCGACCAGCATGACGGGTCGACGATGCTCCAGGAGGCGGTCCATGAAGTAACGAACTCGAATGGTCTCTGTAGTGTGGACCAGACACGCCTGCACATAGGAAACACACTTATATGGGATGCCCACATTTAAAAAACATTCAGTATATGCACATTCCTTGTTAAGTGGTCTCTTTAGACTACAGAATAATATGCTAAAGTGTAGGGCTGCATCTGATGATTATTTTATCATTAAATTATTTTCTGAATTAATCAATGAACAGTTTGTCTATAAAACCCCCAAATATGTTGGATTTTTGAGGCAGATACTCTAAGTCTTCACCAACTCTTGATCAAAAAATCTGGGTGTTAAACTGCTAAATGCTCCACCCAGTTGCTAACTTTGTCTGTTGTTTGGTGCTGGGCAGGGAGTGCACAGCAGGTTTATCAGAGCTTTTCCAATGAAATCAGCTGCCCGCTGCTCCTGGAAACAAGGTTGATGAGAGCTGTGAGACTGAACCAAAGTTGTGGGCAGTACATCCAAAACAATTAGCTGAAAGACACTAGAACAAAGCTAAAATTACACATAAAAATATTGATTAGTGCAGCTTTATGTAATGTATTGTAATTTAATGTAAAAAATAAGCCCAGTAGATAAAGCTAAGATAATCTACAACAACCCACTGTACCTGAAGTGGTGTATCCGCATCCATCTCAAATTTAGGCACCATTTTGGACCAGGGTTCAAACTTCTTGCTCTCTGGGTCGATGTAGTAATCAAACACGGTGCCCTGGGATGGGAACTTGATGGTTTTGAACTCAGCCACCCACCACTTGCTGAACTCCACTCTGTAGTCGACCAGCTACACTCACACAGAGCACACACGCAGAGACACAGAGGGTAGGCGACCGGTCAATACTATAAAATGACTTCCTCTCTGCTTTTCTTCTCCATACAGTAGCTATGGATCTGTGCATTTGATTTACACTGGTGTGAATACAAACCAGAAGACAAATAAACGGCACAACATAGAGATACAGCCACAGCAGCTGAAGGGTAGAAAATGAGAGATGGCAGGCCTATCTATCCATCTGTCTGATTCAGACAGTGAAGTAGCCTCATCACCTGCTGGCTGGCAGTTCCTTGTCTTCCACTCTGCCTCTTCCACCCCTTGGTACCTGTCTCCTCTATTCACTACCAACTCTCCAGTCAATAAAACCACTTAGCATTTAAATGCATCTGTGATGGGAAAATAAAGTGGAGTACATTTGTACCAAGGGAAGAGCAGTTTTATCTCATAACTTAGATGGACGCGCTTACTGTATGGCGCTAACTGGATTGCTTAGCAACTACTCGCCACAGCTCTCCTGCTGATTTAAATTCAGCCAGTCTGTGTGTTGTTGAGCCGGAATGGAGTCCACTTCATTTTCAGATGGAGATCTCTCCCCTTTCAAAAAGCTGCCATTTCTTCAACTGAAAATAACTTTCAAATGACTTTTCATAAACACAGACAGAAAGTTGAGTTGCATAAGAGCCATCAGGCCTTGAATAAGACCGAGGAATACCCATAATGCAAGTGCAAAAAATTCTTTTCAAGAAGGAGTTAAGAGGAGGAAAAATAAAATCATTCAGCTGTTTCAGACATGGCCCATTCTTTTCCCTCTTTATGCAACCACTTAGTAAGCGCCTCACATGCCCAGAGGCCCACACAGTACCTGGTCCTGGAACATGGCTCCCCCAAAGGCCCAGACCGCAGCAAAGACAAAATAGAGCTCATAAAGTTCTTTGGCACAGTCTGGCGGGGTATTTTCTGGAGTCAGCAGACACTCTAGCAAGTAGCACAGCATCTGGACCATACTCTGCTCAGGGACAGGGATGATCTTCTTAAACCTGAGCAAAGACAGACACATTACGTCACTGTATTGCTGAAAAGAACTACAATGCTGAATGAGAAAAATAACATTTTTAATCACTTTATGTAACTTTGAGTTAGTAGCACACATTTTCTTAACAGATTTAACAGAAAAAATACAGCTTCTCCAAGAAACAGGCTGACAGATTTATAAGGTATGTGGTATCGTGGGACAGTGGTGCATTTTCTGGATTCTGGCCTGAAACTGAGGACAAAATATTCCTCCTCTGCTTCCTGTTTTTGTTGTCTACTCCAATAGCAGTGGTAATGGAGGTGTTGGAGGAAAATTGAATGCAGGACAGCATCCAGTTCTCCTGAGTCAGTCCCTGTTTGTTCCGGTCCAACCCGCCCACTTTCACACAGTTCCTTCCCATGTTATGTCACACCCCGACATCCTGCGTCAACTGGAAATGACTGCAAGTATGTCATGTCACAGTGACAGAGCTGCTGAGAAGCTGCTTCACCTTGATCTGAGGGCGTCCAGGCATGAAGGGAGGTACTTGTCGAACAATATGGTCAGGTTAGCCTTCTCTGATTGGACCTCCCTCCTGTCGATCCAGCTGGACACCGGCGGGTTCCAGCCAAGGTCTGCTGGGTTTATGTACAGGATGCCTGGAAAGAGGAAGAGCCAAGCTGGAACTTTGACACATTTAGTGATTACAGTACCTGCACACATGGCCGGGTCACCTGTCAGGAGAGCCCGGGGCAAAAATTTGTTGCTGGTCCCTCAATGACCCCCTCCACTTCCCGCCTTTTGTACAGTGTATATGTCCATGTCACCTCAAACCTCCCATCAAGTAAGTTATAGGAATATGCAGCAGTGAGTAGGGCTGTCACTTTTTAAAAAATTAGTTTGAATCAATTCAAAGGCAACCCACTGTTGGACTCAGTTAGGAGCAGGTTTGGTTATTAGCAATAAGTAATAATTATCGAAGATAATAAAATCAATAGAAATTATTAATATGAATTAATAATTACGGGGAACCACCCTGAGGTCAGGGACCAATAACCAAACAGTGAATATCATCTCCAAAGGGGTGTTCATCCAAGAATGTCAACATCTGAGAGATATGAACATTACAGGATGAACAGTGAAGGCTTCATTTAACAAACATCTATCTATCTACACTATGACGAGCAATCATAAACAATGCAGTTATAAACAGCAAGACAAACATACAACACCAGCAGGGAAGGTGTGACATGGTGCATTGTCTAATTCGGTGCTCCTTTGACTGGTGGGAGCCCTATGAAGGCTGCCGTGTGGACACACAGGCCTGGCCCTTTGTTCTGGCCATGTGCACAGCCCAACACCATGTAGCCTAATCCTAAAGCTAACAGCTAACTTCAGATTTGTTCATAATAATAATGGATTACATTTATATAGCGCTTTAACTTGATACCCAAAGCACTTCATAGTGAAGGGTGGAAACTCTCCTCAACCAACACCAATGTGCAGCACCCACCTGGGTGATGCACGGCAGCCATTATGTGCCAGATTACTCACCACACATCAGTTTGAGGTGGAGAGGGAGGGAATCATTGAGCCAATTACACTGGGGGATGATTAGGTGGCCAGATGGAGGGAGCGGTTGAGGTTGGGAATTTTGCCAGAACAACGGGGAACTCCCTACTTGTTCCAAATGTGCCACAGTATCCTTAATGACCACAGTGAGTCAGGACCTCGGTTTAACATCTAATCCGAAGGACATCGTTGGGCCTCATAAACCATGTGTATGAGACAAAGGCAGGCCTGCATGCTGTCACAAAGCCTGATAACAAAGAAAGGCACCAAGTCAAACAAAAGGAGTCCAAAACGGACTTCAACTCCCATTATGTTCTTCTTAACTCACACCTAGGTGTGAAATCCGGCAGTCAAACTCTCAGCTCTCATTGGACGAGACCCACCGGAAACAGAAATGGATTTCCTCTTCCTGGCCGTGGCGTCACCAAGACTATAAACACTCCACTCACTGTCTGAAATATACTTCCTGTTGCTTGCACAGCTAACATGAGGAAGTAACTCCTGTATGTACGTGACTGTAACTAGGCCACACAATCTCAACCTTGCTGGACGTGTGGAGATTTCTGTGTTCAACCGAGCACGGTACTGGATCTGTAAAAGACCACTGTGCAACCCAGCGCTCTCAACCTTTCCTGCAGAAGAAAGGTGTAGGATAACTTCTACGCCCTGCTCGCTTTTAACTGAGTCGACTCCGCTGTTTTCTCTGCAACACAGCCAAGAATCAGCTGCCATGAAACCCGCTGACAGAGCGCGAGGACAACCCCATCAGCATCTCAAGCCGGACCCGAAAGACGGACTGAAACACACCCTACTTGCTTCCATAAGCGACACAAGTAAGAGTCTGGGCAGAGATTAAAGTGTGTTATTTTCAGCTTTATTGCTGTTGTTTGTTGTGAAGTTAACAGACTGTGAGTCTGGTTGTTGCTGCTGATAATACTGTGAAGTATTATTGTTGTTTGCTGCTTGTTTGGTTGTGTTTATCACGCTAGACTGGTTTGTGTTTGTCCAACTGCTTGGACTGCTTTGTGTTAGCTCGCCATTATGTGCAACCATGGGTTGCATTTCATTTGTTGAAATCAGACCGGAGCCGGCGAAGTACATTCGTACTCTCTGTGTAAATGAAAGCAAGCTCCACTTCTCCTCACGATCACTGAGATTTTTGTTCTTTGGTGTCTCCACTCTCTCCTCTCTACTAACCCACTTGCATGTACACACACATGCGCGTGTTTAAACGATACACATTTGGTGAGCAGATAACTTGGTAACAGAACTCAGCTCTGTTCCCAAGTTATCATATTGTTAGAGACACGTTGTTAAGCCAGGGGAGACCATTAACTATAGTCTCTGTTCAAATCTAGTGATCAGCCTGTGACCAGAACTCTTGTGTGACCCCACGTGGGTCACGTCCACCATCTTGTTCCTCCTCCTTCCTCTCTGGCCCACCAACACCTCTTCCAGCAGCAGTTAGTTTTTCCCAGAAGGTCTCCCATCCAAGTACTAGCCAAGCCCACACCTGCTTAGCTTCAGTCATTGAGCAGAAACAGGGTACATGTTGGTATGGCTGCTGACATTTTTGGTGTGGTAGTATAACTTGCACAGTCACATTTTTGAAAGGCAAAAAAACAGCTTCACTTTAATTCCACGATTTTTGAATACAAAATGCTTCCACATTTTACTTCTCAGATGGTTTAGTGCCATAATTAGAATGGCTTGCTACTGCAGTTTCCCCCACTTTGCACACAATGAGAATGAAAATAGCCTAATTTACTCACAATAGGTCAATAATGGCAATAGTTCATACGATAGATCAGAGTGACAGTTACCCTTGCTGAAGTACAAGGCATACATTACTGATAATTAATATTTGATTTTTTTTTCCTATGCTCAAATGGTAGTTTGAATTTAGAATTTTTTTATAAAGTGGCAGTCCTACCAGTAAAATAATTAAATCTGCAGCAATTGATTCTTTCTCCACTTGGTGGCAGAGCAACAATTGGTGGTAGGGTAAACATGTTAGCAAACAGTTGCTCTTTTACACATCCACCAGAAATGAGGCAACTTTAGCATTAATTTGGAGTCATGTTTCTGGCCACCTTACATAAATAAACCGGATATTCACTCTCCTTTAGGTTTTATTTGGTCTCCACCAACTCCCGAGAAGAATGTCTGGCTCTTTAGCTGTTAAATGCTCCACTAGGTAGTTGCTAACTTTGTCCGTCTGCTGTTTGGTGCTGGGCATGTAGTGTACAGTAGGTTTATCAGAGCTTTTCTGCCTGCTGTGTCAAACAAAGCTGACAACAGCTGCAAGACGGAACCAAAACAGTAAAATTGCAGTAAAACCAAAACAAAGGGCTGAAATGGAATGGGGTCTTGGTGGGGAAGGACATTTTGAAACAAATCCAACACAAACACAATGTAGTCAAAAGTACACAGGTAGAAAGATGAGTAAAAGGGGCAAGTACTGTAAGAAAAAGGAAAGGAAAGCAAGAGCTACCTGCTCTGGATACAGTAGCAGGGGTAGCAGTGCGAAGGTGGCTGATCTCAAACACCAGTCTCATGGTGGGGTTCAGAGGAATTCGTTCATTACTGGCCAGAGTCAGAACCTAACAGAAGGAGACAGGATATTTACACACAGTGTACGTAGAATCACTGAAAAAGCCTGTGTTCTTTTGTGGCTATTACACAGTCTAAGCCAGGATTATGTCACCTGCTATCCTCAAATCTTTTCACTATTCTTAGCATTACACGCACAGACTGTCATTTATTCTCAGAGTACAAATAGTTTACTACTCTCTCGCATCAGTGATGACTCAACCGTGGACCTATTCATATCTGAATGCTGATTTTGTGAACAACAGACAGTAAAAATGTCTAACCTTAGTCATTTTGATACTGAATAAAAGACTCAGTCTCCACATTTACACACACATACACTTGACTCTCACACCTTGTTGTCATCCATGACTGTGTTGAGTGACTCAATCCACATCGGGTCAATGTCTCCATCCAAAACAATCCACTTAGGCCCACTGTGACTGATGTTGGCCAGCTCACGCATTATACAAGAAAACAGGCCTGTGGGAAGAAGGAGTTTACATTTTGGTTACTCTGCTCAGGACATTAAACACTGTGCTGGTCAAACACTGTTTCTGAAGGACTCAGTCATCACCGTCTTTCCACTCTCTGGTGGCCGGGTTGATGATGCCGAAAAGCTCGTCATTAGTCACTGCCTTTGGGTTAAGGTCTGCCCACACGGGTCGGCGCTTCATGTTCTGATAGGTCCTTTGGAGTGACCTCATCACCTGACTCTTCCCAGTTCCTGCGTTCCCGATCACAAACACAGAGTGGCGCACCGCCAGTAGCTCCTCTAACTGCACCACCTAACACACAGACAGAGTGAAATGTTTAAGATGCTTTGTTTACCACACACAGAGACACTGATGACATGGTATCCATATAATCACTGACCCTTTTACAGGATAATCTAGCATTTCATGGGCCTCTATGCTGTACTAGTCAGTGTACACATCCTTAACGTGCTGGTTTACAGCGAACATAATTTGATGCAGAATGACAGGGTAGTGTGATGCACTGCAGTGCAGCACAGCAGCTTAGTACACTTTTCACAGGGAACAATAAATGACAGCAGTGATCTTCTACGCCTGCACAAACAAGAAGGACAGAGAACTACTCAGCCTGTTGTATAATGTCTTCTTTCTATGGAGACCAAAAGTATTCAGTGTTAAAGCCCCTGTAAACTTGGTTTTAAATCTTAAATATTTCTCTTTAATATTAAATTTTCATGACCAAATAAGAGTAAAAGTTTGGGGAAAAAACATGACATAATTGTAAAATGTTCATTAAACATAACATTGTTACTGTGTGGTTTGATTAGATTAGATTGACAATGGCCTGACAACAAAAACAAGTTACCCCTTAATTGTCATCACATTTTTATTTATGTAAAATCCTGGTCTGTGCACACGAGTGCATGATATCATCTTTTCCAGCTAAGCCCCGCCCACTTCAAGCCAGCATATTCTGCAATAAAAAACAATAACAGTTCATTTCAGGTCATTCTGTTTGATTCCAGTAGGGGCTGTTTTTCTTTTTTTTTTCTCTTTTCTTTTGATTTCATAATGGACAGTTTTTTTCCAGCAACTATAGGTTTTTACTTTAGTCTAAATAAGCAAACAGCAAATCACATAACTGGCCTTGTTGTCTTAATTGACAAAATGGCACTGTGAAATAAATGCAGACTTTGGCAAATGAGCATTTTGAAATAAAAATTGCTGGAATGAAATAAAAATGACCTTCAATAAATTCTGCTATTGTGGAAATAAGCAGGATGAAATAACATTTCATAATATTGGGATTGGACTATTTCACAGTGTAATCATTATTTAGTCTGTTCTTTTTCATATGATTATATTACATTTCGCAATGCTTTATGCATATATTGTATTGAATGCTTTTGGTGTCCATATTCTTTTTCCACTTTTCTACAGTCTGACAAACTAACAATGATGTCATCAGGGTTATCTCAGCTTGAGCTTGCGGGCAAACAATTTTTAAGGGAAACCAACTGGAAGCATGGAACTGGCAGTTCCAGTAATGAATGAGTTGCATTATGCAAAGTGTAAGGATCCAGTGTTGTTGGAGCTCAGTCCACACTTGGAACTAAAAGTCAGGATATCTTGACATTAGCTGTGTTAATTTTGACCAATCTTTTATCCCCCAGCTGTATATCACTATTTAATTGCTGGAGTAACTTTTTAAAAAATGTATTTTATTAAAAAAAAAACTGTAAAACTGAGCATTCATGTGACACAAAGAAAGGAGAAGCTGGTTTCTAACCTTCATTTTTAAACATGGTTTCATTCTAAATTGTCATCACCCAAATTCCTCCTTTTTCCAAAAGTGTCCTTGAGGTTTTGTGTTTTCTGTGTTGTAATATTTCCATAAATACCTCTATATAAATAAATACCTACATATATACTTTTCCTGGATTGTACTTTTCAAGTCTGGATTGTGGTATTTTTCTGTGCTCTTGCTTCAGTGCTGTAATCTGAAAGAATCTAAATAACTATTTCTTACCTCCAGTAATTCAAGTTCAAGTTCAAGTTCTTCAGTATTATTCGCTCTACGTTTGGTCTTTTGAAAAACTCTCTATGAACTGAGATACCTCAGAACAAAACACATTTAAAAGACTTACATGTATAAAGAATGTGTAGTTTGCTTTTCCTTCACTACAGTCCCTCAAGCTCTAAGAATGGTATGTTTTTTTGTATTTTCCACTCTGTGGTACAAAAATATCTCAAGTTGGGTGGTACCACTTCAAAGCCAAAATAACATTTTTTGAGTTTTCCTTGACTTATAGTGTAGCATTTTCTGTCAATTCAGGTATGTGAGGTGACACCACAGAGTGTGTAACAAAGAGAAAAAAGAGAAAGAGAAAGGAGATTTCCTTCTCACTTCTACTCAAACATACAGATGGCAAGCTCAATCAATGCCATCGACTGGGCTCCTGACGGCTCCTACTCCACATCCATTCAGCTGGAGCGCAGGCGGCTTTACCCTCTCAAAGGCCCCGGCTGATTACTGCTTTGATGTGGGGAGGACTAATGCTAGCCCAGGCTAACGCTAAAGGTATGCAGTCTCTCTCACCTCGCCACTTCCCCCTCGTTGTCTGAAATCAAAAGGTTGGCCGCACAAACAAAGACAGTAAAAGTTCAGGCTCTGAGGGTGGATGCTTGTTATTGACTGCTCCGCCATTCTCACTCTCTCTCTCAGTCTGTTTCTCCTCCTCTTTGTTTATTTCTGTGGCTGTCTCACACAATGTCAGGGTTAAGTGGCATGGTGCAGCGCCAGCCCTCACTGATGGAGTGTTATTATGTGTTTCCCGTGTCCATTTGACCTGAGGCAGATTGTACTTATTTCCCCTGGTCCTGCGTTCATCTATCTCTGACATACAATGCCTTCTATTGTGCATGCATGTGTGTGTGTGAGTGTGTGTATCTTTATGTAATATAATGACAAGAATTAGGTCAGCAGCTTGGGCACCTGAACTCTCATTGCAGCCAACCATCGGCTTTCTGCAATATTTGCCCGATTCATCCAGATCCTGCAGATTTGTTTGACACTAATGTCCATTTCCCAGCGGAACATTATGACATGAGGTAAACAGCTTTCGGAGGGGAACTAAGATAAATCTAAATGAAAGTGCTACAACTGTAATATCTGTCTAAATTGTTAAAGATGACACACCATTTGGGGACTTTGCTTGTGCTTTTCAGACAACTTGTGATTGCCTTTGGCTGCGTCTGCGGCTTAGCAACCAGCTTACACCCCTGTGGGTTTTAAAATTTTTGTAATCAAACAGAATTTGATAAACTGCAGTAGAAAAGTATGAAGACTGTCAGGAGGAATTGTGTTTACTGTACCTTGAGCACAAAATTGTCTTCGGCTTGTAACTTCAAGTCCAGAATAGACTCCTTCACGTGTTTTTCAAAGTCCAGGTCTCTCTTCCTGGGAACGTCCAGAGCAGGGAATAGGTCTCCTATCAGCCCCATGAACACGGGCATGTCATCAGTCACGATCTTGGGGATGTTGAAATCCCTCAGAGCTCTCATCAGCACCTGGTCCTCCGCTCGGCCAGGGTCTCCTCTCTTCAGAGAGCCGGCCACCACCAGCACTGATTTGATGGCTCGGAGGCCCCAGTCATAGTGGTCCTTCAGTAAAGGCCAGAGAGACATCAGTGAGTGAGATGTGCAAAGCCGGCGGCAACAAGAGTGGAAAGTTGAAGCTAATTAAAACTAATGAGCTGCCTGGTTTGTTCCTCCACCAGCCATTCCAGCTACTGATATCATGAAGCTCATCATAGTTTAGCAAAACTTTCAGATCCATCTGCCTCCAGACAACAAATATTTAGCTGCGGCTGCTGACTGAACTCTTCTCAAATCACTTCAAATCATCAGCTTCAAATATAAAGAAATGTGTCCACTCTGTGAAAGTTGGTATTGATTATAACAATCCACGTACCTACCGTAGAGTGGAGACTCTCAATATGTTACCTGTGTAGCGAGTAAAAGAACCTTTCAAAATCTGTAGCAATGAACCAAGGGGTTCTCCGATTTGCGCACTCTCTCATATAAAGTCTGACCTAACTGGCAGAGGTGGTCTCTGTCTCAAGTCTCAAGCAAGTCCCAAGTTACTGTGGTGAGAGTCAAGCAAGTCAAGTTGAGTCTCTGCTATAAGTCAAGCAAGTCACAAGTCCAGTCATACAAAATTCTGATGATCTACCCAGTTTCCACATTTAAATCAGTTGAAAGACAGTGGTCACAAAAAGCTGAGTTTTTTTCCCCAACATGAATGAAGACTGTTGCAGCCTGCTTACACCTTATAAATCTTACTGATATTTGACATTTTGTGGCAATCAATAACAAGCCTCATAAATGAATAACAATGGAGGCTCCCCCTGGCTCCCCTTCAGGAGGGTCACACCATTTCTCCTTGGCATCATCAACATATATTTTATCCTATTATCATTATATTATCTGCATCTGTCCAAGGTGCTTCTCATTGGTATTTCAGCTGCTTCAAATAAAAAAAGTCCTGTCAGCTCTGATGGAGCCCAGGATTTATCCATAAGGGCTGTTTAATTACACGCTGTTAAATTGTATACTGTACACTGTGTACTGTGTAGCAGAGCACAGAACATTAATTACCGTCCTGTTGGCCTGTTAATGAAGTTACCGCTGCTCTGCCTCTTGCAACATGCATAAATGCGCACATCACCCTCTCAATTTAAAGACGGACTTACCGTTTCTGCTGCTGTGTGTTGCTGCAGGTATTTAATAAGCAGCTGTGAGCAACAAACAACATCAGTACTGATGTTTCTGCAACATCGCAGATACATTCAGTGACACCTGAACGACATTATTGTAAGATTCCTGTCTGAATCACATGAATAGCTGCAGGTATTCTGATGGACATTTTAGTAGATTATGTTATAGATGCCAAATACTAGAAGTAAAAGAAGCTAAATAAATGAACGATATGTGATGTTGGGAGAGCTCTGTGTGTGTGCATCTCTGCTGACTAAAGACACACAAACGGTGGTGTTTGCACTTTCTGCACTTTTCATAATGGACCAATCTCTCTGCTGAAATGTGGAGAAAAGCCTGAAACACTGGAAACCGCTCAGCTCACTGTAGTAAGCACCATATTTCTCCCCCTCCCTCCGATGCTCCATGTTAAGTTCTGCTCTTTTACATTAAAATACCAGTTTCGAGGAGCAGAAATATGCAGGCTCGGCTCAAAACCTTCAGGGCTGAGGCAGTGGCAGCACTCAGGACCTACAGGATGGACCCAAAGCTTTGGCACCGCGCTCACAGCTGCTGTGTTCACTGTTGCTGTTGACATGAACACAAATGAGACGCAGGAGTTTATCTGTGAATGATGAACATCCAGTGCGTTTGGAGTCGGTTTAACACTAAATATTGAGGGAAGAAATTAGCTTTCTTTCAGCTTCTGGAGGAATATTATTTTTGGACTAGCCTCCTCCATGATCGCTGCCTCCTGCGTTGGCCTCTGCTGGTCTGCCGTGTTCTAGTAGGTTGCCAAGTTTGTGGCATTGCACTAGAAATCACCCAATCATGTTTCAAAATCAATAAGTAACTTCTCAATATCTAGAAAAATGCAAATATTTCATAAGGAAAAAGTCAAGTCAAGCAAGTCTCAAATCCTCAAATTTTGCGACCTGAGTCCTCCATCTCTGCTAACTGGTGATACATATTCAATCCAATTTTCCCATATTATATGAAATTTGTCCAGTTCCAATCTGGAAGAGAAAGTCAGCTTCTGCATCATATATATATATTATGCATTACCTCAAATGTAAGTGGAAATTCTACCCTCAATGTTTTCTCCATACATTTCTTAAGCTCCTGCCAGTAAAGGCTAATAGAGAGGCAATCCCAGAAGACATGGAAGTGATCGGCTTCATTTGCTCTACATAATCTCCAACACCTTGTTCCTTGATATTTTTTCTGCCAGTGTTATAAAAAATCTTGTAATATTTTTCCATCCGTATTCTCTCCAAGATAAGGAGCAAGTTGTTTTCCACTGTTTCTCATTAATCTCTTCCCATTCGTCCACTGATAAGATATTAGCCTCTTTCTCCCACTTCTCTTTTATATATAGTGTATCATTTCCTTTTACATTTTCCACTCCTGTATATCATTTTGAGATTAACTTCCTACCCAAATCTGATTCATATGCCGAGGTAAACATTTGAAAAATTTCTAACTCCAACCCATCTAGATTCTCCCTTCTTATGGTTTATTCTAAATAATATCTCAGTTGCAAGTATTTATAAAAGTCATGATTGGTTAAACCATATTTATCCTTTAATTCTTAAAAGCTTTGGATTTCCTTCTTCTTTAAGAGCTCCCAGTATATCGTAGGTCCCCTTTCCCAAGTTTTAAACCTCTTATCTGTTCTATTTGGTATAAAGTCTGAGTCATATGGAATCCATCATAATACCCTACTGTGTGCTTTCAGGCTATTCTTTGTGATTATTTCTAACCAGATCTTAAGAGATATGCCCAACCACGGATTCATCTCCCCTCTAAGGTGTTTTCTCAGTTCATTATCACCTACTGTATTATAGCCTGTATAGGAACACCATCTGTTGTACTACCTTCGGTTTCTTTCCATCTTGCTGAGTAAATTTTAAGGATTTTAATGAGGTCATTGAACATTTTTTTTTGAGGAAAAAACATATTAGACTCAAATTATTATTCAAAGCAGAGTATTTTCATATATCCTACAACATGTCTGGAGGGATCTTTAAGCTAATTTGCAGCCATCATCCCTCACTAGGCTTTTAAATCCTGCTTCAAACAGCCAAACAAATGAGCTGATAAAACACAATCTGGATAAAACAATTATACTTATAAAAGATAGATGTTCTGTATATTATCATATTCCGTACATTGACATATAGGTGTGATATGGTGTAGTGTAAGTTTACAGTATGTAAACATGGATTTGAAAAGTGAATCCAATCAAAAGTTATTCAGTGTTCACATCTTTGTTGTTTAAGCCATTGTTTCATTTGTGTCATGAAAACATTAAGTTCTGATGGTGTTTTTAATTCTGGTGGAAAAAGATGACTTGTTCTTCGCCTTGGAACTCTACAATTACTTAGTTTCCCTTCTGGTCATAATTCCAATCAACTGACAGATTATATCTGGGGAGAGGACATTTATGCACTCAAATATTGTTTTTATGAATGAGAACTTTATAAAGTTGTCAAAATGTAGCAGATAATAAAAAAGGCTTAGTACTCTACAGCGAGCCTAACATATTGATTCTTGTATGTCATTTTTAATGTCACAATAATGTTTCTCCATCATCAGTATAATATTTATACCTCATAAATGTGACCATATTTATCTCAGTTTTAATTGATCATAGAGTATCACTATAATATCACAGGGATTGTTCATCTGTGCGTCCTACCAGAAGCTCTTCAGATGAAGGGACAGAGAAATGCAGAATATTCAAAACACACCCACCCACCATGAAACATTAAAGGAATAATTTATACATTTTGGGAAATACACTTAATTGCTTTCATGCCACGAGTGAGATGAGAAGATCGATACCAATCTCATATCTCTATGCCGAATATGAAGCTTAAGCTAGGAGACGGTTATCAGAGCGTAGCGTAAAGACTGGAAACAGAGGGAAACAGAAAGAGTTAGCCTGGCACTTCTAAAGCTCTCTAATCAACATGTTATATCTTGTTTTTGTCAAAAAACACAGTGTAAAAAAAAAAAAAAGTTGAGGTTTTATGGAGGTTATGCTGGATGAGATTTAGAGGTGCTGGTAAGCAGATTATATATATATATATATATATATATATATATATATATATATATATATATATATATATATATATATATATCAGTCAATATTAAGTCGATATTAACTTTCTTTATACAACCCATAACATAAATTTTTGATAAGGCTCCCTTAAAGTTCTTTTTTTTGGACAGTTGTGACCAAGAAATGTACTGGACAGGATGTTTTATAGTAACTCAGGTGGATAAAGTATAGAACGTTGACACTGTTCCTAAACAAATATTTGTTTTTTCTGTACTTCAATTTCTTGTCATTTATGAACTGACATATACACTGATATTGATATTTCTGCAATGAACTGATATATATACAGTTGAGCACAGTTGGAGTCTGGCTAGCTGTTTCACCTACCTCCTGTCTTTATGCTAAGCTAAGCTAAACGGCTCCTGGCTCCAGCTACATGTCTAATCAACAAAACATGAGAATGGTATTAATTTTCTCATCTAACTCTCGGCAAGAGAGTGAACATTACTATTTCAAGGCCTGTATAATATTACTATACTTCTATAATATCCATGTCAGGACTTATCAGGTCAGGTATGTCATTTCTAACATCAACATTATGTTATTATATAATTTTCAATCAATGTATTCCCAAAATCATTTCTTTCTCTTTCTCTGTTATCAGTAGTAGAACACACTGAACATATTATTGTCAGTTTACTGCAATGAAACTAGAGGCAACAATTAGAGTAACATTTCAGCTCCCTGCAGCTTTTTGATTGCATGAAATGAATTTCACAGTGGAGTGAAATACACAGTGGGCACTGTTGTCTATTCATTGACAGGAAAAAAAGAGCATTGTCATTCTGCAACAAGACTATGCAGCAGAACTTATGTAATATTAAACCCACACTTATGAACCAGCTGTTTAACTCGAGAAAGTAGTTTTCTGAATCTGTGCTTTGCATTGATTTGCAGTTTCAGCCTTTGTGAATATAGCTTAGAGAAGCAGCCTGGTCATTATCATTTTATTTCATTACCACTAAGCTGCTAATAATTGGAAAACCTGCAATGAAACTCCAGCAAACAGGTTTGAGAAAGCTAAAAAGTATAATTAAGTTGATATTTAAAAAAGAAGTGGGACTTCATAAAATAGCCATAAAAAGGAAATAGTATGACACTTCATTCATCTACAACTGAGGGCTCATAAAATCACGTACGTACGTTGATGAGCTCCACTGTAACTGTTAGTCAGCACTGTGTGTGATTTTATTGCTTTCTTAAATAATTAAAGTAAAAACATGATGTAAAACAGGACCCAGACTAAAAAAGGATTAAAGAAAAATTTAGATGGAATAACATCCAAATTCCCTGCAGCTTCTTATTCATATGCATGCAACACTTCACTCAGACGGTTAAGTTAGAAAGCCAGCTCTTGTGTGGTGCCTCTGAGTCATTCCTTTATCAAAAGCCTCAAATATAAAAGGAACATTGTGTCAGATGTTCAGCTTTTGAAGTGGAAATGGATCTGGCTTTTTCTAAACGTATCACATATGTAACAATGAAGAAACAGATAGTACCTGTTTGGACAGCAGCTCTTTGCACAGTGTGTAGAGTGTGATAAACTTCCTAGCGAGGATCCGAGCGCTAATGAAACCCTCAGCCACCAGCATGATTTCACAGATCAGCTCGAAGTCTGGCACCACCATGGCACACGGTCTGTGGAAAAATGGAAAAAAGCATTAAAATAGCCTCATTTGTAGTGCATGGTCACATTCCTGGATAAATAAACGGTGCATCACTACACTAGGTATACACATTAACTTGTGTGGTCATACCTGAACAGAGCCTTGAGGTTCTCAGGAAGCTCAGTCCTGCCGGCGTAGCCTGGATTCATCGTGATGAAGATGCCCACAGAGGGACAAAGATTCACCTCCTCTCCCATGAAGTTAAACCTCTGCTTCTTATCTCGAATGGCATCCTGGATGCTTTTGACCTGCACACACAGTACAGAGAACACAACACAGAGCAGAATGCGCTGTCACTGTTACAGCTGGTTAAATATCCCAATGGAAATAAGTCCTGAACTGTTTTGTGCTCTTCTTGACATGTTGTTGCGTGTGGTTTAATCTCCTCTTTTTCCTAATATCAAGTAAATTAAAATATATGTACACTGAAATGTGTCCAAAGTACTAAAAATTGAAATAGAATTCTTTTTGAGATTTTTAATCTTTTTACTTATTCTTTGATCCAACAGTCAAATCATAATTTAGCTTGTTTACTTTTTCTGGAGCTTTTGACTGCATCTGGTAAATACTGTCTCTGTTCAAACATGGTTTCTGACACTGATGATGTGAATGTCCTCCTTGATCTTTCTTCGGCCATCCAATGACTCCTAGTCAATGACCTTTGACCTCTTCTCAGTCGATGCTTTGAGCGGTTTTGGTCTGGTGTTGACAGAGAGCTGATGTTGTCTGTTTCCAGTCTTCAGTCTGTCTCTTGTCCAGGGTCCTTCTCATTTTACCATTGTAGTGTTTCCCACAGCTGTCCACAGAGAGGTTTACAACCTCCCCATCATATACGACCACCTGCTATCCTACATGACCAAGGTGGACCTACTCCATTGGGGAAGTGAGATGCGGTTGAAAGACAGTAAATGGTCATTTTGTCAAGTAATTGAGTCAATTTAGGAAAAAGTTCTACTACTGCATTTGAAAAGTTTGGGGGTTACGTTTGTTGAATGAAAAAAGGGTTTTGGAAAAATATGTTTATATCCTCAAAGTAGTTGTAGAAAATATGTGCATGTGAAGGTTTTATATTGTAACCCTGTTGTCAGACATGAATGTTGATATTATGGGATTCTGCAACACCTTGGATTATATTCAATGCAAACATTTTTAAAGTCTCCCTTTCTGAAATATCTGCACAAGGCAAGGTATGATTAAGTTTAGTGAAAGATTGTGGTTTTAGCAAATAAAGTATGGTTAAGGTGTGGTTAGGGTTAGGCAACAACAAGTCCTCCATATTAAATGATAAAATCCGTTGACAAGAGTTTCCTGATCTGACAACCCTTTCAGCAATCTGTCCTTTCTAAAACCGTTATAAATCACTGTTGAAAGATAAATATAAAATATGTTTTATGATGGGACAATGCTGTGGTTAAAGTCTGTTTAGGTTTAGGAAAACATCATGGTTTGGGTTAAAATTACTGCTCTGTTAAGGTTAGAAGACCTTCATCGTTACAGTTACCATAATAATCACTTGGTTAACGTTGGACAATTGTGGTTTGGTTATGATTAAAAAAAAAAAAAAAAGACAGTTGGAAACTGGAAACAAACAGTGATCCCAGGTGTTAAAGTCTGAGTTTTGTTGAGCCATCACTCCGACCTCCTCCCTACACAGACTTTGTCTCTCTATAATAATGTCACCTGATTTCCCCTTTTGTTCCAGTCATAATTACTAGGGCCGCTAGAGGGTGCAGTTACTTGAACATGAATATAGGCTGTTTTGGGGCACTTGCTGAAACTCGACATAACAGTCTTTCCACCTCGCTACATTCCTACTTCCTGCATTGGCACCGAAGTTTCCAACTAGTGCTATCACTCATTAGCATATCATTAATATCACTAAGCACATACCAGAGTCAATTTGTAACAGCTTGTCAAATTGTTATGCAGCATGCACCTTTTTTTTCCAGGGACATAATTTCATCAATAATATGAGCATGGTATCAGCTAAGGTTTACTGGATGGATGAACTGCCGAGGCACTGCTTGTCTACATTATGATTGAATGAGATATCAGAAATGAACTTTTTGGTGTGTGTGCCTTGGCCCTTAAAGTTGGAACCCCAGCCTGTGAGGGGCTTTATGAATTTAAAATGCGTGTGGTAAAGCTGTGTAGCGAGTCGGCAGCTGGAAAGAGGAGGAACATCTCTTCATGGATGAGTACTCGGCTACAGATCACTCAGTCATACTAACACAACATGGAGAAAAAAAAATGCAAAAACAAACAGTGCAGCTGCAGCACAAAAAAAGAAGAAGAAAAGTTTTCATGAAAACAGCAGAGGGGCTTGTTTTTTATGTGAAATGACAGCAGCCCTCCACTGCTACCCTACAGGGATACGAAGTAAAACACCAAAAGCACATTTTTAAAAAGTTCAGAAACAGACACTGTTCTGTAAGGTGTGATCCGGTGGGTCAGGCTCCACTCTTTGTTGCCTCTTTGAATTTGCAGACTGGAGCTAGCAGAGTGAAGCTTCAATATATTCACAGTCCAGGCCTGCGTTGGCTACAACAGAGGCAGAACTTAAACAATTTATCTCCATGTTGTTACGTCTGGCGGCCTTCTGTTTGTCTCTGCTTTATTTAATGTAGAGCTGGTCCCACCACCTGTGTTAGCAGACCTAACTGGCAGCCGAGTATGTCGCCGTGCGATGGTAGCTGCTCCCACTTTAAGAGGATGGATTAGGTGTGTGTGCCGTTGCCTGCTATGGTGAGAGATCGCTCGGCATTGGCTCCACTGAAGCAGGCTGAGTGGTGGAACGGGCTGCCAGCTGTCACAGCAGGAGTTTGACGCTCCTCTGTTCTCAAGGTCTACTTCTCCACGTATAAGCCACCGTGATTTATTATTCATTACGCCACGCAACACCTATTCATTCTTCTGGCACTTTAAAATTCTCTAAGTACTGTAGGCTTCCACAGCTTACAGAGGAGGCTGCTTGACTTTCATTGCTGCTAAAGAGAGAAGGAAGGGCAGAGAAGTGATTGTTATATCTAGCAATGAATAATGATCCATCGCCTCTGCCAGGAGCCTTTGAGGAGCTCTATCACCATTATCATCATGATCATAATCAGCATTCTTATCAACTGTATACATTTCTCTACATTGCATGTGCATGAAAATGGTGTCCTGAGGAGCAAAAGCATGCAGGATTTGAATACACAAGAGGGACAAGAAGCACAGAGAGAGAGGATCTGTTTGATCCAGGCTAACAGATTATAAGATGGCAGGAAAAGCTAGCATCAGCTGAAATACACTGAATATACCTGATTTCTCAGAAAGTAATCAAAGGGCCAGCTAAGTCGCTCAGAGTATACACACTGTTCAGTGTGCAGAGAATATGAAGTCTTTTTTTTTTTTACTTTGTGTCACTACGCATGAAGTGGAGATGCAAGAGGAGAACGAAGGTGAAGACACTGTCAGAATGATGCAGAAAGCTGGAAGATGAAAAAAAGGCATTATCTCAGGTCACACTAAGGTAATGATTTAACATATTGTATGCTTGAGCACAGACTTAAACCTGTATTAAATGATGAGGCAGCGCAACAAGCTGTAGACACATTAGCACATTATAAAGTTGACATGGCTAATGTGTTAGCAAACATTTGCCTAATTACACATCCAGCAGACACAGAGCAACGTTAGCATTTATTCAGAGTAGTGTTGCTGGCCACTTCAGGAATGTAAGTCCAATATTCACTCTCCTTTTAGCTCTGTTTTGGTCTTCACTAACTCCTGAGCTATAATTTGCTAAATGATGAAATGAGTCTTTATTTGCTAAATGCTAGTTGCTGGCTTCTGTCTGCTGTTAGGTGCTGGGCAGTCAGCACATAGAGGGTTTATCAGAGCTTTTTCACTGAAAACAGCTGCTTGCTGCTGCTGGAAACAAAGTTGATGAGAGCAGTGAGACTAAACCAAAAGGTAAAGTTGCGGGTCGTGAAACCATTTTATTGTGAATTGAAGTTTTTACTATGAAACTTATGTTGTACACTGTTATAAGGCATACAAGTGAGCAGTCATTATAACATTAGTATGCAATCATTGTTAAGTGTGTGTGTGAGAGAGAGAGAAAGCGCCGCGGTATCTGCAACTGCATATCTGTGTGTGTGCACTGCCATGTATGAATGTCAGTGAAGGGTGAGTAGTCTGTATCTTTTGGGAGAGCAGGGGAGCGTGTTTCAACTTTTACTCATCTCAGAATTATATTTTTTTCTTTCATTCTGGGGCGAAAATATTGAGCCCATCAGCACCAATAGAGTTGGCATCTGGGCCGGCTCATTTATTCAGTGGCTGTCATAGGCCTAACCATTTATTTATTCACAAAAAGAGAGTGGCTCTATTTGCACTATTTTATTATGTTTGCTATAAATATGTTGCTTTGATATTTTAAGGGGGAGGATATTGCAGTTTTTTTCACCGGAAGGGGTCCAAAAAATATTAATAAGGCTGTGGAGGGTCAGGCTTTTTATAAAATAAATGATTCAGCCCCCGTCCCTACTCCAATAGGTTTCATACAGGTCCTAATATAAAAAGAAAACAACTCAAAATCACAAATACTTGTCCAAATTACAAATACTCATTTATACATCAAACAGTCTCCCTATATATATATATATATACTCATATATCATTTATATTTTATAGTTATTTGTAAATCAAGGTTGTGCTCAGAGCAATAACATTGAACAAATACCAATTCACCCAAATTATTGTATCACATCCTTCTGGGGTTTGTCCATTCAGAGTTGCTGTTATTAGTGTTGAAAAATGTGAGCATCGTGACCAGCAACAAGGGAGGCGGTTTTCCATCCTTGACCCTTTAAATCAGACCAGAGAACGCTCCAATTATGAAGAAGCTCTGGGGTGCAAAGGTGCCAGCCTTGGTGGATTAGTCTTATGGCTGAAGCAATTTACGCTTGCAATCGGTGATGAAGAGGCTATTTACCTCTACAGAGCTGTTTTCAAGGCCTTATTTTCACCACAACTTGATTTGGATAGAGCACTTCATAAATAAGATGAAAACTAACACGTTTAGCTCAACCCGCCTGGGGTGCAAACACACACCAACTGCATTCACAGTACAGTCTTGACCTGACTGGGATTTTGGGAGCACCTGAGGTGGAGGAACTGAACTTGGTCTTACCTGTACAGCAACCACAGACAACACCTCCACTGAGATCCTGTTAAATTCATCAAAACAGCCCCATGCCCCTGTCTGAGCCAGGCCTTTGTAGATGTTCCCACAGGACTGACGGACAGAGAGAGAGAGACAGATATTCAGATGGACACAGCGGAACAAGAAGTCAGTCAGTCATTTTCAGTCATGCAGGTGGAGACTCGGCCCAACTGACTAATAAGACGTGGTGAGGCAGACAGAGACATATGCCAATTAGACATTAGATATATGAAGAAACATTCATTGCGGTTGTCCCAGTGCAGCACCACAGCAGGCAAAGAGTAGGCGAATAATAACAGGAAGCTATAAACAAGGGCTCACACTAATAATACAAGGTGTTGATAGCGAAAACAGAGAGGCTAAAATGTCTACCACCCACATTTTACTTTTCCCAACATCACATTCCGAGTAGGTGAACAGCCCTCCGGAGAGCAGCTGGACTAGGATGAAGGAGGCAGCTGACTTTTCTCTCCAATTACAGGGCTGAGGAAACCTTCTCTGACGCAAACCCGAGCTGACTGGAGGATTGATTCAACTTGTGTGTGTGTGCATAACTGAATATGAGTAACAGTGTGGGGCTCTGAAGCCGGTTCCTAATGCCTGTGTTCCTCCCGGAGTATATTAGCACTTCTCTCTGACACCTTGCAGCGGTGTGTATAGCCGGGGGTGCTGTACGCCTGTATACTGTAATGATGCCCCTGTCTGGGGAAGCAGGAGCAAGCTGGATCACAAGATTATGTTTATGTCTCCCTTGACCACTCAATATGCAGAAAGTGTGTGAGTAAGAGTATACAAGAGTGCATAATAAAGCAGGATGGAAGCTGGGAGCAGAGAGGGCATTTTGACAAGGTTTAGGAAAGAAATAACAATTAGGTTTGAACTAATCAGCTCTTCTTTCAACGGGGAGGGGGTAAACAGAAGATGAAAAGAGGGAAGATGAAAAGAGAAGGGCGTAAAGTGGGATGACAACTTTAATGACAAATGCATGCCATAGCGCTGACAAAGGCAAAGATGAAAAGAAACATGCATAATATGTGCTGCTATGGAAGCACGTTAGCTACGTGCACAGATGCATGTACGCATACGTGCTGGCTCACCTTGTAGTCCATTTGCTCAGAGCAGTTAAATACGTAGACCATTATGCCGAGGGCTCGGCCCAAGTCTTTGGTAGTCTCGGTCTTCCCTGTGCCCGCGGGCCCTGCTGGAGCTCCACTCATTGTCAGGTGGAGGGACTGGGTCAGGGTGATGTAGCATCTAAACATAGCAGAGATACACACATCACTGCTGAGGACAGAGTCTGATAGCAACCCACGAATTCAACTGCTCTTCAATTTATAAAGATCAGAACAAGTTTATCTGTTCTCAGTGAGGAGCTTGACTACACATACACACATTTATAGTTATATTGCATGTTAGCTCTGAGTCTAAAGTGTGAGTAATTGTAGACATACAATTTTCATACAATCAAATAATCA
Organism: Scomberomorus guttatus; assembly: GCA_038419695.1. Classification (NCBI taxonomy): domain Eukaryota; kingdom Metazoa; phylum Chordata; class Actinopteri; order Scombriformes; family Scombridae; genus Scomberomorus; species Scomberomorus guttatus. Next base: position 21,498,748 of record CM076465.1, on the reverse strand, counting down.
AAATTAATCAATTCAAAAAGCACAGTAAAATGTAATGCTTCTTAAAAAACTCAACAACAAGCTTGAAAGATGCTAAAATGCTCAGTAGAAAGGAAGGCAAGGCACGTTTATTTATATAGCACATTTGTGAACGAAGCAGAGCACAAAATCTGTTGACAAAAACTACAGTATGCTGGCAAATTAAGCAGACATGCTGATCTCCGATGCCAAAACAGAGTGCAGAGCACCATTCAGCAGGTGGAGCATTGAGTGCTGAGGTTTGGCCAACTAAACATCCAAGAACAATGCTCCAATGCCTCAAATCACTGAAACAGCACGCTGAAATGGCTGCAGGCAAAGGATTATCCTTCCCTGCCACTGCACGCAGACACAGATTCTATGTTTTTCAGTATATTTTCTTACAAAAAAATTCTGTACGATTGGCATTGTTGTTTTGTTTTCACTTCAAAGACAGTGTACTACCACAATACTTCCACATAATCTAATAAATATGAGGAAGAAATAGAATAAACCCCAATTTTGTGCTTAATCATCTACAGTTCTGTGTTTCAAATCTAACGTAATTTATGATGAGAAATCACAGTTCCCTCCATCAAAAAGTGATATACATTCAGTCCAAGCTGGATGATCCAGAATGAAAACAGCACATAAACTAAAGACCTAACATCAAGCGGCCCCTTTAAATGATCCAAACTGACTCCTAATAAATGCACAACAGAAAAAGGTTTCATTTTTGCAGCAGGCATTAACAATACAAATGGCAAATCCTGAGTTACACAGTATTATAACCAGCACTGACAATGTCTTGGTGTCGGCTCAGCCGTCATTGTACATAACCTCTTATTATATGATAATATAATCTGCTCCTGTGCTTTGATTATCACACAGGCTGATTAGCGACACCAGTGATTGCTTTTCCTGCAGAACCTGTCAGGACTAACAAACAAGTCTGCCCATCTAATGTCAATAAAAACCAGCGCCATCATGGACGTGAACTGATGGAGACAATCAGGACTTTATTGATCAGGGCAATAAACACAATGGTTTGCCTTGAATATCAATGCAGCAATGATTTTAATGAGCTGCTGGTTAATAGATGATGTATGGAAGGGGGAAATATTGGAAAGCATAACGAGAGACAGAAGCTGAGAGAAGACAAATGATCCCATCTGTATACAGTGTATCATCCGGAAACCAGTGCCAACAGGCTTTATGGCTCTCCCCTGAAATATGGCCAAAAATCTCACATTCTGTCGTCTAGGAGGCTGGATAAGGATGTCCTGCATGGAATAACTAAAGCCAGATAGAAGACGAGAGTGTGAAGTTAAACTGGGCAGCTGTGACAAGGTGACTTGTTTTATTACAGTGTTTTTAAAAGAAATGGCTATATATCAGTCTGTCTGACTGACTCACTCTCCCTCCATTTCTCTCTCTCTCTCTGTTGGTCTCTGTATGTGTGTGCTAGCTGTGTAAAATATTCCTGACATTTTGCATAATGGTGCAGCTTTGGAGATCCTGCAGTAAATATTGAGCGAATGCTAACATCGTGCCGATAACGTTCCTGCTGTTATTGATTAGCGCAAGTGATTCCTTTAGCCTAATTAAACTGCTGCAGAAGGTGAACACACTATACAGGCTATAGTCTGCTTGTGATAAATAAGAACATAAACTCTAGGTCTATATTCATTATAATGTATGGCTTCACATTTCCTATGTCACTACTGTCATGTCATTTAGGTGATCCTCATGTTTTAACCTCAAACGATTAGATTATTCAGAAAGGCCTTTTCACTGGAGACATTTTGACATGTCACAGTGGGAAAAACACAGGTTTAAATAATAAAATGAATGATGGCTGAATTTAGCTGTTTCAGTTTAAGCATCCTGGTATTGCACATATATATATGATATAAATAAATAGATATAAATAAATGAAATCTGTGGATGTTCAAGTATATAGGCTAATTTACCTTCAGTTCTGGGGAGGGCTAATCATGAAGGATAAAATTATAGTTCCTGCTTAATTTTGGGGAAGGGTCTTAAGCTTTTCGAAATAGAATACTAAAGGGCCCCATGTTTGAAATTTCTGGGTTGACCCTCTAATGGACTAACTTTTCTCTGAGCTTTCAACCACATCTCAAGGTCTTCATCAGCGAAAGGAAGTTGCGCCGGTTTTCATGCGACCTCAGTTAAGAACTTGATAACAAGTCTGATAACAAGTTTGACAAACTTAACCTAACTTAAGGTCCGCTGACTAACTTCTGGAGTTTTCAACCACATCTCATGGTCTTCATCAGCAGATGGAGTTTACTTAGCCATCGTGGAGATAGCTCCCCCACATATTCCACTGATTGTCATCACATGACTAACGTTATCTAACTTACATAGTGGTGTTGAGCCATGCAGATAGTTTTGGTTATATTTGTCCAGGTTTTTAGATATCTGTACAGTACAATACAGAGATATGGGGCACAAAATGTTGAAAAACTACATTCAAAAGGCTCATTTTCATCATTTTCTTTCATCATAGAACTACAACAGTAGAGGAAATGTTAATCATCCGTTTACTTCATACTGCTGTGGTTTCACTGCATAAACTCTGTAACAGTAGCTGAAACATTTTAGCCACTAGGCTAACGTTAACAAAATTATCTTCTACGGTAATAAGCCATTACAGACACCACACTCTGGATACTACGGAGAAAGGACAACTTTTTACTTGTTTGATAACCCTTAATACCTTTTGTCAGTTTCCAGGCCCCAACATGTCTATCTTCTATTTAATTTATTCTTTTATTAAATCTTATTTATATGTGTCTTTTCATGTGGCCTTGTGTTCTTTTATATCGTCTAAATGCCTTTTTATGTCTTCTGTAAAACACTTTGAACTGCCTTGTTGAAAGGTGTTATACAAATAGGAGTAAGTGAGATTTGTTTTATGTGTGTGTGTGTGTGTGTGTGTGCGTGTGTGTGCGTGTGTTATTAGGATGAACCCACCCTTTAAAATCCCATAGGACACAATCCACCATGTATGGTGTCAATCAAAAACAAGTTACTGCAATGATATGATATGATATGATATGATATCAGGTTTTCATTTGACAGCAACAAGATGTATTCTTCTCTTGCCGGCTCCATTGCAAAGAAAGTAGTGTAACAGTATCATGCAGCAAATATGCTTTAAGCTGTTTCTCAAGTTGTGATTAAAGGATTTGACACCCAGCCCCCCGGTCCGTGGTCCATTGTTGAAATTAAAGCCAGTGGCAAACTGTGTGACTTGCAGCGAGCCGCAGTGAGGGCATGCACCATATGGTGAAGTCTTGCTACACGGCCGCTGATCTGGCCATCAAAGCCCATTGTTTCTGCTTTGTTCAGGCTTCAAAGGGAATACTGGTCAGTCTAGAAAACCACACAGTCAAACACTGCAGTTTGCCAAAGGGCTCTGGGAGGCAGGTATTCATCTCTGTGTAGTTAAAACTTTATCAGGAATCCTGCAGAAACATGTGCATGTGAACAAACAAGCTGCTGGCAATGTGCCTGAGCTGAGTTGTTCTAAAAGGTTTCGCTTGTGGTGGGTGTACATAATGATTCAAATGAAGATTCTTAGAATGCGTCAGATGTTTATAATTAGATGAGAAGCTTGTATCTTCTAGACAGTCAATTACAAGGAACAAGACGCATTATCATCAACACAAATGGAGTTTTGGAAATGTTCTTACAATGGATTTTGAAATTGCTTCATGCAAACTGTCATATTTGATCAACCTGTAAAGGACTATGTGCTAGATATTTGCTAGATACTCTTCAGGAGTGAAGAGGTCAGCAGCTTTTTTCGCTCCCTGAAACAGCGACTGCCCAATCATAGCTTAGCAACTGTAACTAGGTACAGCAGGTCTGTCAAGCTTTGGACTTCTCCACATGTTGAAATAGTGTACATGAGGCTGTAGTAAGAGCGATACTCTACTAGTTAACTAGTTACTAGTTTGGAGAGTGATTTTCAGGTTACATTAAAAAAAACCCTGTTCACAAAAATTGCACATTCATGTGTAGTATTTCACCTCTGTGTGGAAGCTGGTCCAGGATGCTACTATATCAGATTTAAGGCTAACATTAGTGGCTCTGTCCTGCTCTTTATTAGATTTGGGGAAGTTTACTCTCCAGAAACCCAAGCCAACCTCATTTACTAAGATAGCATTACGCCTGCCAAACACATCGGTATTCCTCATCTTAAAAGCCTTTTCTCTTGTAATGTTGAAAGTGAAACATACACAAACAATATAGCATAAATCTAACCTTGGTCTTGCTTTTGTCCAAGTATGGAAGCCAAGCAGCTATGAACAAGGTTAAGTAATAATTAAATAAGACTCTTTATTTCCATGTCCTCTGTGCTCACTTTTTTCCTGGGAGCTATAGCTAGCTATAGCTTCAATATTTAAGCACAATATTAAGTCATTATTAAACAGTGAATATTTACAATTCTTTTACAGGGTCCTTATTTTAAAACAAGTCAGCTGAAAAATTGGCCGGAGACAGTTTTCAACATACTCATGGCGCTAACGTTAATTCGCTAGCTAGCCAGCTACAGCTGATGAAATCTGTCAACAAAAACAAATCTGTTTTCATTTCAGCTGGCAAAATTGAAGGTTGCCACCCAGAAATTGGAAGTTATTTTTGTTAACTTCTGTCCAAAATTAAGGACCCATTGTTTAAAAAATGACTAAGAATTTTAAGTGTTAAAGAGAGAGAGAGAGAGAGACGGGGCTATACCCACCTCTTTCTAATAACCTCCCAATCGATGAAAATTGAAAAATAAATCTCAACATGTGGTGAAAAATGTAGGCTTAGCAACAGTAACTAAGGAGGGTAGGGCTTAGTGAATGGTAATCGAAATGGCTTCACCTATGAGTCAGGTCAAAAGCAATCATAATGTTTTTTTTGCCTCTAAGCTAGAGCAAAGACATTGAGCATGACACCTCCGTACCTGTCTGTTAGAGGAGTGATGACTAATCGTGGAGTGTTGCCAAGGTATTCGTAGGAGTAGAGAAACTGGGCATCGCAGATGTTTGCAAAACAGTGCTTGTCCTTCTCATCCCAACGGTGTCTCAGCTGGGAAAGCCACACGAACGCCTGAGAGTTCTCCACCTTAAAAAAAGAGAATACCAAGGTTTGAGATAAAGCCTGAAATAATCTTTGCTTTTCCACCCTCTAATTAGGGTAATGACATACCTTGCTTGAATATCTTGAGTGCGTTACTCACTGATAATAGCCTCTTAAAAATACTGCAGCAATCACCATGCCTGCATAAGAATGTATACAGTACAGATTCTTGGCCAGATTTATCCACCAACTGTGCCCTCCTCACCTTCTGACTGATCATCTTGGCCACCACGTCTCTGGCGTGGACGTCAATGGTGCAGATGGTCATGACCTTTTGCCGATCGCCTGGTGTAAGCTGGCCAATCAGCATGGAGATGAGGGTGTTGAGCTGAGAGACCTGTTTCTTGTAGTATTCCTTCATAGCGTTGTCGTAGCCCTCCTCCAGACGGGCGAAAGCCATGCCCACATCAGACGTCCACCAGATCTGAGTGCAGGTCAGCGCCACCTGAACGCAGAATCAGAGACAGTGAAAGAAATCACAGGCAGAGGAAGAAGAAAAGAAGAAGAAGAAGAAAATATTTTTCTGTATTTAATCTTACTAAGATTCTCTCTGGTTGTTTATTTGTATCAAATAAATGTGGAACAAATGCAGAGCCAACAGAGAGATATGAAGCATATGGACATACTGTACAGAATGTATATGCACATATGCTGGATGCATAAAATTGCTTACACAGCTGTGTTTTCTCTTTATTTCTGTAACGTGGGGAATTTGGATTGAGATGCAAAGATAATATTTGTCAGCCATCGTTGTTTTTGCTGATCAGTGTGGAAAGTCAGTTTTAATGAACACTTGATAGGTTGAACAGGTTTTATGTGGTCCAGACGTGAATGGACATGTATTTAAAGCTGGAGTGTGGGACTTTTGTCTCCCCCTTCTGGCAGTCAGAGTAAAGGGGGGCGCTCGCCTGTGATTACCTGAGTGCAAAGACGTTACGAGGACGAGGGGAGGACATTTCTCTTCGTTTGATAACATTAAAAGTAAAGTTAGACCTTGCTGTCGGCTTCCCAACTCATTTTAAAAAAGATGAGAGAAAAAGAGAGAGAGAGAGCTGAGAGCATCAGCGAGCAAGAGAGAGAGCAGCTGTGGTCGAGCGGGCTAGAGAGTGAATGAAGAGAGGGAGCGCGAGGCCGGTGAATCAGATCAATAAAACGTTATTTTCTGATTGTTTCACAGTGGTTACGTTCCAGAGCACAAACACGCCCACACCCCCACACTCCTCCACTCAACCCTGCAGTGGTGCACCGCAACACCTGATTTGGTCTGAATCAGCCGGCCTGACACAAGCATGCAGCACGCTCCCATGCACATCCTGAATGACAGGCACACAGAGAGGGCCGGTAAAAGAGGATATGTTTTGACGGTCCACCAGCCCAAAAATGTATTTTTTGACGGCTCACCGGAATTTGTCCCAGTATGCCCGATGGCCAGTACTACTGTCTGTAACCTGCTGTTGCAGCTGCAAAAAGGTGGATAAATTGTTGAGCGTCACACAACCCCTGCGAAATGACTCATTTCACTATCAGAATTTGATCCATTCGGTCCAATAACATTTGGAAAGTCTAGAAGAGCCAACGGCTGTAACGGCCAAATGGCCAGCGCGGGAATGTCGCCCCCAACATAAGATTTAAAAACTCCATATGCTGTGAAATACAGAGAGATTTATCTGGCGGTGAAAGGCTTAATCAGCATAGTGTGAAATCGTTTGGCAAGGGCTTGAATGTAACGGACGTTCATTTATATGTAAAAGTTCCGCACTGCAGGTTTAAAATCATTTCTGTTCTGATAATCTTGTGTTTTCTTAAGAATAAAAAATAGAAGGAGGACCTAGAACCTGCCTAATTCTTTTTCTACAGTGAAGGGCATAACTTCAGTTCATCCATCTTACTTTTTTCAAATCCTATTTTAGTCTGCTCCTCTTTGATTTTCTATCTAAAGTTCTTACTGTCCAGCTGTCATTTTCCATATGAGAGAAGCTCTGAGTTGACAAAAATATTTATTGGCTCATCTATGTTGTTCTTTTTTTGCCCTGGGTTTTGCCTCTTAGGCTATAGGCTGCCCTAACCCTCTGATAGTCTGAGTTTACTGAGGCCATGTGCAGCTTGAGAGGAAGGTCTGGACTCAGGGCTGGAAAAAGTACAGCTACATCCTCTCATGTTTTTCAGATAAAAATAAATAATTTAATCTATATTTTGATTTTTTCAAATTTGGGTTTTAAGTCAGTGAACTAATAATACAGTAATTTATGTAGTATTTCTATTTCTTTTTTGGATCAGCATTATTTATGGAGAGTGTGATCACCAATTTTATTGTAATGTGTTACTTGCTATATTGATTTATATTGATTTATTTATTTTTGTTCAAGAACCCCTGATTAATTGCCCGCACTTCAGTGTCCTGGTACTGATGTCCAGTAGTGTATATATTTGTCTGGACATTACTACCACCTCACGTGTCGATATTTGGTCAACACATCATCCTGCTTTTCATAGTTGAATCTGTAGTGACACAGAATCTGACGGATCACCTATACTGGTGCAACACCGGGTCACAAATAAACATTAAATCAGTTTTTAAGTGGCTGCTCTCTATATGCTGAAACTCTGCTATGTGGAACTGGTAGCCACACCTTAGTCAGCAATGTCAGGCATATTTTGCCATTGGGAGCATCAAATTCTAGGTTTGAGAAAATTGTTATTATTTCCAGGTAGAGATAAGCAGTCCATTATTACAAACACACACCCGTGTTTGTTCACACTCCCTACCACACTTTTCCCTCGCTGTTCAAAATACTAAACAGAGTGGCTTTAAACTGTGTATGCAAAGCATTAGTGAGCGTGTGCACTGGACGGAAATATCTACGAGAGGCACAGATATGTTTTTGGTAGCAATCCATCTGATGTTGGGTGAGGTGACTAATGGGGGAAAATCCCCACAGAGAGTGTAATCAGTTAAATCTATTCATACATCCCACTGAGCCCTTTTACCTGAGCTGGATAGTCAAACAGCCACTGCTCTCTGGGTTTGTCCTCATAGGCTGTCACTGCCTCAGTCATCTCATGGCGAACTGTGGAGCGCATGGTGTCCAGAACCCGGTTCAGCCAGACCTCCACCTTACACAAAAAACACAAAAACCAAAGACAGGCCTTTGAATGCAAACTGAGAAAAACATTGCAATGTATGTCACGTGAGCACCGACAGGCTCCCTTATCAATGGACCCTAATGAGATCATTAATAAGCATTAGAGTGGAAGTAGAGTCAGGCAAATACTATGGGATGTAATGGAAAATTAATGGATTTATGTGCTTTGATATGCAAAACCCCAGAGGCAGTGACAGACTCAATTTTATTTGTCTTTTTTATTGTGGGTTGTCTATAAATATCTATATTTGATATATATTTTCTTCTATGTTTTTCCATTACAGAAAGGGGCACGTAAGTGAATTTCTCATCTATTACATTCATTTACAGACAGCTGTAGTGCCACTGTCAGCACTAAGTCTAATGAAGACAAACATAATAAATGTCTTTAGCATTTAGCTCAACCTGCAGGCATTATGGTGCCACAATTTTGGAGACATGAATAAAAGATTACTGGTGTATTTTACCTGTCCAGTGCAGTCACAGGACTGATTAAAGGGGACATACTCCTCCTCTTTGCTGTACATGCCCAGACCAGTCTTTGAAGGATTCCCTTCTCCGTCTGCTTCAAATCGCATCTTAGCCATGTTGTCAAACAGCTTAGACAGATGCTTCTGGACCTGAGCAAACACACAGACACATTTCAGCTCGGGCTCAATTTACAGGCAGCTCACGCCCTGACTGGTATTTCTTTGCCGCTGCACAAATAAATAATGTTTCATTACGGTTTTTCAGAGTTGTTAATAGAAGGGCAGGACCCATGTTCTGCTGCATGCTTGCTAACTTCCTCTTAGAGAGATTTAGTGGCAAGTTGTGCTTAACGGTGATTTATTTCTCCAAGGTTGAAATGCATAAGACAATGTCCTGATGATGCAGGAGAGAGTGGGCTGCTTAACTGTGAGCAACATTGCCCCTGTGTGGACACTAAGGGTACTACATAAGACAACAGCAAAGTGAGCTAAATGGTGCAATGGAACACAGATTTCCAAAACTTCTTAAAAAGCAACTTGTGAGAAGTGCTGCGCATGTTGCACAAAGACAGAAGCACAGCTTTTTTCTGACTGTGAACAGACTGAACAGCATGAAAATTCATTGCCACCCCTCAGGCAAAAATTAGTGGAGCCACCTGGTGTGGGTTGGTCCCATTAGACAAGATGTCCAACAGATCAGCTGAAGAGATGAAGTAAAATCTCGGGAAGGCCAGACGCTTGGTGTCCAGGTACTCTGCCAGAGCTTTTTCGCACAGAGACAGCCTGCAGAGAAGTACACAGAGTCAGTGTGTGTGTGCATCCATGTGTAAGAAATACAAACCTTGTACAGGCCTCCTAACAGACATACAGGAGTAGAAACAGAGAGCCTTTCATCTCATCTGAACTCTCACCTGCTCTGAATGTCCTCCAGTTTGCCGAACAGGCCCGGCTTATTGGTGGCCTCCACTACGTTAGGCGTTTGATGCACGGCGTTTGCCAGCTCTTTGAAATCGGCATCAATCCCCTCGAAGCGCCTGGAGTCCTGCAGAGGATTTCACAAGGGAGCCCGGCCAGGGGATTTAAGTTCCCACAAGAGAGAGGGAGAATTAGAGGTTTAATAGCAAACATCTGGGCTTAAGCACAGCCCCAACATCATGGGAGCAATTAAAAAGTCGTGTAATCTCAGCTCCTAAACTAGCAGTATGAGCCAATTAATGGATTCTTAATTAACAGCTATAACAGTCTTACTATCTGGGTTCATATGGCAACGACCTGCGCAGGTTAAGGCCTGCATTCATATGAGCTTGTAAGTGATGTATACCTGAAATATAGAGCTGTAATTAACTGTGAGTGTGCGCATGTATCTGATTCTGTCTATCCAGTGTGTGCAGGTAATTCTCTGTAACCTCAGGCAGCTGTGAGCGGATGTCCTCTGAGCCAATAAAAATGCTTTCCAGGTGGGTCCACGTCCGTTGCACCTCAAACCAGATGGAGATGACCGAGTCGGCCACAGACAGTTTGCTCTGCCAAGAAGACACTTCGTCCAGGAAGTGGGCGATGTACTTGGACGACATGAGGTTCTGCAGCTGGACCTGGTTGTCCTCCAGCGTCTCGATCAGCTCCTCGTCTGAGCGCAGCAGGGGCACCTGGGTGCGGTGGTGGGGCTCATACTGGAACTGCATACCTGCGTGGGATCAGTATGCTCCATCAATAGGTCATAAACTCTAGACAGCATGAGAAAAACTCTTATGTTGGCCTTCCTGTACCTGTCCATGTGGAGTTGAGCTCAGAGAGAACTTTCTCCATCCCCATCTCTTTTACAGCCTTGTCCACAATCCCTCTCACCTCCTCTTCAAAGCAGTGCAGGTTCAGCTGCAGCAGGTCAGCCAGAGTGGTCTCCTGCTCTCACAAAACCACACCATTACTTTACCCACAGTTCATATAAGCTATGTTATATCATTGGATGATATTAGTAACATATTACTGATTGCTGGTTTCAGTTTGACAAGAATGAGTGTCATTTATGCACAGAACCAGAAACCAGCCATTCTAATCAAACTGCAGAGCTGCAGTGCCAGAAGCTTCAGACTTACTATTCTAGTACAACCTGCGCCACCTATAGGCAAGAAAATTAAGAGCTTCTGCAATATTGACACTTGTGCCACCTGCAGCCAATAGCCAATTTCCATCAAAAATGTATCGCAAATTTTAACAGAATTTCTCGAAAATCTGCAAAAAAAAGTAGATTCATGTTGTTTTCATCCTCTACTGTTACGTGAATATTGACCTAATTTGCGCCAATTCTCTAGTCGTTGCCATTAAACCATTGTCAGAGAAGCGGGCACAACCAGATGATGTGATTAAAAGAGTGGCAGTCAAACCTCAAATGGTGGAAAACCACAAAAAAAAAAACATGATGAAAATTTGGAATTTGTTTGTTTCATGTATTAAAGGAGAAACGTTAGTCTCCTCATCGTTCCACACATCTGAGTTAAGAGTCACATGCTTCATACTGTATATGTCTTGAGTTATTCACTGTGTCTGTTTCCATTGCACTTTGTCATTTTGTTTTAAGGTATTGTTGGTGTAGGTGAATAAACACAGACAATCCATCAGTCAAATTTACGCGAATTACACAAGGCTTTTGGTCTGAACACAACAATAACCTCACTGCCTGGAGGAGGCACAAGTGTATAACTTTTACCACCCAACATTCATAGACTGCTAGTATGGTAAGTTACATGAATGTGAACATGTAATATACTGTATGTATCAATAAATTAAACTCATATTTTTGGTAATTGGGGTCGTTTTCAAAAAGAGTCTGTTGTACAAAACTGAAACCTTAAAAATATGGTGTTTCTCTACCTTCAGAGCAGTCTGGTAGTCCAACAATTTAGTTTTAGTCCTTAAAAACATTAATTCATGAAACATTTGTATGATTTTTTTCCCCCAAACGTTCTCTATAAGTTTGGAAACGTTTCTACAAACAGATTTAAGAGAAAAAAACAATAAAACATTTGTGAATGTGGTCCATTATGTCCAAATTCATTGCAAGGATCTAACAATCAGAGTAGTCCATTTGTTATTATATATTATTATTTAATATCTTATTATTTAAGAGAAGAGAACTCTAAAAAGAGGTGTGTGGTAAAATGACAGCAGCTTTAATTCTCTTTGCCTGCAAGGTAATATCTGCTATAACTTTCCTTTCCTATAGGTGGCTTAGATTAGTAAGTGTAAAAAATAAACAAAATGCTCCCCATTGTGGAGAATCGATGGCCTGCTAAATGTGAATCAGTGAGTTTGTGAGTACATTACAAGCCAAGTTGTACAAAGTCCTTCATCTAAAAAACAGATATCAAAGCGAGCCAATTTAGCCACTAGTGATACATTTTTGTACAAACCAAACAGCTGGTATGTACAAACTCTCATCTAATCTTCCTCCTACAGTACAAACATGCCCAGTGAGGATGTAGATAGAGCCGGGGAAGAAAATGAGAAAATAATTGGAGAAACTGCCTTAAGTGTCTCCTCTTGAAGCTCTCCCTTAAATTATTGGCACGTTATAAGCTCCACTGCTTGTTCCAGATATTAAAAATAAAAATTGCTGCAAGAGTGCAGTTAATAAATTCAAACTATTATAAAAAACATTCACCCAAAGTCATGACCAGACTTATATCAACACTAAGTTCTTATTGCTTATCTATCTGGAATAATAAATTGGAAACCTGGTCCATGGTGAAGCGGACTCCAGTAGCAGCCATCAGCTGATGCCAGTGCCTGGCTCGAATGGCCGGGTTTTGGAGCTCTGCCACAGCCCGCAGGGAGATGAGGAGGTTCTTTACCCTGCTGTCCAAACCTGTGAAGGCCTCCCATGCTCTAACCTACAGGAGACAAAAGCCAGGAATCAGTACAAGGGCTTTTGACAGGGCCAAAGGAGCCTGAAGCTGCAACTCAATATTCTACTTTATTTATTCCAGCAAAGTACACTAAGCCTCCAGTAATGCCCTGCTTCAAATTCATGCAGTTACACACATTTAGCGATTCCTCGCAGCCATGCACAAGGGCAGGTAACACCTGGCTGCAATTGAGAGTAAAATCAGAGTGAAGTCATTGCTCTCCTTTCCCTCAAAAACTACTATTTTGCTCAAGAGCAAGGCACTTGACCCCCCTTGGTTCCAGCTATACTAAGCTGTCAAGCTTTCTGTTCTCGCACAGCACATAATGCAGTTTAAAGTGATAATGGTGGAGATTTAACAACAAAATTCGTAGTAATTTTTTTAAACAAAAGCAGTTTTTTTTCATTTCTATCCCGAAACAGTCAATGTCGCAGACTGAAATGATGACTTTTGCTGGCGGATTTTATCAACTGTAGCTAGCTAGCAAATTAAGCTAACGATAGATAGCTTCATGACTTGCTTGAAATCTATATCTGGCTCACTTTTTAATGTGTCAAGCTGACTGGTTTTAAAATGAGAGTACTGTAAAAAGGGGTCTTAAATACATATTTGATGGCTACATTAAGTACAATTCTACTATTGTAGGTAATAAGCTAAGTAGCTTGACATGCTAACATTCACATCTGATGTTAGAGCAGATTAACACGCTGTTCACCCTTTCGTAACACGACATGCTTGTGTATTTTTTATTTTGGTAAAGTTAGAAAAAAAGATACAACCTTCCACACTGCAAGTATGTCTACTGCCACATGTACAGCCAGTGTTGCCAACTATTTTCAGATTTAAAAAATCAAAGTCAAATTGAAGTCAAAAGTGACTCTAACCTGCTATATCATGAGGAAAGTGTTTTCACTTTTTACTTCTAATATTAAAAAACTGTTTTCTGCAGGCTGTTGCATAGATAACTGAAGTATCATGAATAGAGAGATGATCCACACACTGAAATAAACTCACTGTTGTTAACTCTGTCTATTATGACAAAACAAAATAAAACTTAATAGTCAAATTAAATCATTTAGAATAAACACAAAGGAGACGGAGTTCCGTGGTCAAACAATCAGGATAGGGATCAGTGATTGGTCGTTAGGTATGCACAGCTCATTCACATCTCTGTCTGGCTGATGATTGGTCCACTGAATGTACTGCTGCTCTGTCCCACCCACTGAACACAGTCAGTCCACAGAGCAACAGCCACATTACTGCTCATTCACTGAGAAATATTGGCAACTCCTTCCAAGAAAAGGACTTAAGGTCTGCCCAAAAAAGTCGCCTTTTTCAAAAAAAAAGGGTCTCTTAAAAGTCATCGAATCTAGTGAGAAAGTCGAGAAAGTTGGCAACACTGTGTACACCACTGGGGGACAATCACACCGCTAGACAATTGCTGTTCGAGGCAGGGGCTTAGCAAACCATCAATTGCAGTTGGAAGTTAGCTGAGTTTTTTTATGATTCATTTTTCCCTATCCACTTTTTCCCAGCCTCGTACCCTTCCCAACCTCTAAACCACGTTTCCCATCCTATTATCCTCCCAACCTTAACTTCCCCTCTCTCTTCCCTCACCTCTTTATCCAGCCCCCGAATATCTTTAGAGAAGCGTTTGCACTCCAGCTCCATATCCTCCACATGGATCTCTCTCCAGGGAGTTGTCTTCCATGCCGCCATGCTGGATTCCACCACAGCGATCATGTCCCACAGCTCCTTCAGCAGGCCCACCTCACGCCTCAGGGATAAAGGAGAGGAGAAAAAGTGACTTAAACCACGTGAAAATGGCAACTATTCAGATTCAGACTGTGTGTAAAAGAGCATCTCTGTTCTCATGGCTCATTAGTTTCAAATTTGGCATGGGTTTGTGGGATTTTCTCCCTCCAGCATCGCACTTTACCTGCATTGTCGGAGCTGTTTGTACTCGGAGACGGTGACCTCAAACAGGCTGGCAGACTCCAGCAGGGAGGCCATCACTGCCTCCCGCTCCTGGATCTGCTGGTGGAATGTGTCCAACATCTGGCAGGGGTTCTCGCTGTCAAACCTGGACGAATGCATGAGCGAACATGCACACACGGGCACCCATCAGAACACACACACACACACACACACATTTACACAAGCCTGGTATAAATCAGGCTGTGTTTTGGTAATGAAGGGCTGCATTAGTGCCAAGCCTAACTTGGCTGCAACATAACCAGACCAGAGTCTCCAGCGCTAACTGCATACTGTGACAATTAACAATGACTTCTATGACATTAATGGGAAAATAATCACCAGGTTATTAAGAGACCAATTACACACATAACTAATCTGACAATTAGACATTATGACAAAGCATCGCTACCTATGAATTAATTATCATTACGTTAAGATTCAATTAGCCTTGTCGGATGTGAGAGCCTCAAGATAACACTTCTCTATTATCAAATGAGAAAGCCGGGAAAGGTGACATTCTTATCTTTTCAAAAGGTACTCGATGAACTCGGCAACAAGGGAAAAGATAAACAGTAATTCGTGTTGCCTTCACTGACTGTGTGAAAAACTCAAACCAAACAGGAACACATATTTTATCTAAATATGAAGTATGAATTGAGTACATTTATAGTTAAATCATATTTCTTATATTAATTAATTTTTATATAATATATAATATTTATTTATAAATAGCTTTTCACTCTCAGTGACAGTAAATGAGCTACAGCTTGTGGCTGAAACGTTTTAATGAATGTACAGTATCTGCAAACGAAAAATATTCATACTTATACATTTGCTAAACGTTCACTGACGTTGTTTTCCCTTCAATATTAGTTCTTGCTATAAAATATCTGATTAGTTTGATGAGTTGAACTCATGACAACTACACTAGCCTTTATGTGTATGGAGTGTGGATATGGAGCATCCCTTTAACCAAAACCACAATCTGTCCCTAATCCTAACCAACCTGCTTTTTATTGACTAACCCTAACCACATGCAGGACCCAGGATGCTAACCACAGTCTCTGCTGTCAAAGTCTTACACTTTGCATGTACGTACACCACCCACTCCTAACACCTCCCTGCAAGTTATGTGTGATAAAAAAAAATATAGCACTTGAATAAATGTTGCCAGGTGAATATAATCCAAGCAGCAGTTCCTTCAACCACAAACTGTATTTGGCAAAACAAATTAGTAGTATAAATACATACGATTTTTTTGTCAAAGTACTGTTTTTAAATGTCAAGAACAAATTATTTGTAAATGTGTATGAACAGTTAATAAATGCTAATATTACAATGCTAATAACACACAGGATTTACTCATGAGTGTAACTATGTTATACTGCCTTATCAATCATTCAGTAACTGTTAATACACCAGTTATGGAAATAATTTAAATTGAATTCAAAATTAAAGTGTTTATATACTGCTTATAAATGCAAAATGGGGGAATTAAAGTGTTTCCAATCAAACTATTTGCAAAAATAATTATAATAATTAATTTTAAAAAAGTATTCTACCTGAAGGGTCCGTTGTTGCGAAAGTGCTCCCTGAAGGTGTGTTGCTCCACGTCGAACGAAGCGCACTTTCGACGCAGGCTTGCCACCTCGATAGCCTGCAGCGGCGCCACCTGCTGTTTGACTAACACTGCCTGCTTTTTCACATTGGTCCATTTTTCTGGCAACTCCTGGAGAGTCATAGACAGATAGACAAACAGATATAAGGAAAGAGAGACAAACAGGAGGAGGGAAAAGCAAGGAGCAGAAGTGACAGATGATAAATTGCCAGGAGGAAGAGCGAAGAACAGAGATGGGCAAATGGAATACAAAGAAAAAAGAAGAGAAATGGCTGTCTCAGCTAAAAGAAACAAAAAAAGAATATATGCTAGAATTAATCTGAACTGACTGAACATGAGTCCTTACTTCTAACTGTTTGTAGACCACATCAGGCAGCTCCTGCTCATAGACCTTCAGCAGAGTGATGGTTTGCTGCAGGGGCTCAAACATGGCATCTGTGGTGTTTTGTCTCTCCTTCACAGCCAGCAGGTGACCCATGACGGCCACCAGGCCACCGTAGTCACCCTCCTCCACCCGCTGACACAGGCCGGCCTCAGCCACACTGACGAACTTCTCCAGATCTGACAGGCTGGGGATAGACAACCTTGATCATTAAAGGGGCACTCCATCAAGGTCACTTTACCTGTCATGAACAGCACTACTCAGGCAGAGACTTCAGTAGTATAATGTCCTCTGAGACTTAAGAGGGTGAAAGGTCAAAAATTTATAACAGAAAGGTGTTGAGTTTTAAAAACAGGCATTTACCACACAGGAAGGGTCAGAGGTACCTGTTGGTTACATGGTCTATGAGGTGCTGTTTGAACATGAAGCTCCATTTTTTGATGATGTTGAGCAAGGCACTCTTCATGTTGCGGCCGTCCACCCTCATCCACCCGTGGAACACATGCACCAGCTCCAGACCCTGCACCTCCTCGTAGATCTTCTCATACCTAAAGCATTTGGATTTAGATGACACAAGCGTGCATGCATGTGTGTGTACAGTGGTTAGTACACAGTCAATTTAGCAATGAACAATTCCACCCTGACTGGATTCTTTTCTTTGCATTTCTTCTGTGTTTTACATCAGTTTTCTTTGATTACTTCCAGTATTTTTTAATACATAATGGCCTGTTATTTTTCCCTTATCCCTAAATACCCTTAACCTAAATTTAACCTTAATTCCAATCTTAACTCAAAACCTAATTCCTAATCTTAAATCAACCATTTAAAGAAGAGATGAACCCACCCGTCCACCTGCTCCCTAAAGTTGTCCAGTGTCGGCGGGCTCTCTGGGACACTGTCATCAGCATAAACCTCCATCTCCTGGCTGGTCAGAACGTGGCTGTACAGGAGGAACTGACGCATGAACTCTTTCCTGTCGTCCACGTACAGGTAGCTGTAGCATTCCAGAGAGTTGCGGAACTCGCAGCACGTCACCATGACACCCTGCACGCGATCCATGAGGAGGTGACGCATGTCTGCCAAATCAGCCATGTCCTCCATGTCAGCCTGAGGGGAAAGGGTCAGAAGCAAACTTAAAGCGTTTTGACAATATTCTTAAACATGTGTGATGTAGAACCTCAGGTGGAATCTCACTGCAGTGAGAGAAATTCAAGATATTGATACAAGTGAAATAGAATTACAAGGTATGGTGTTTGGATCTGCATCAAACCTACAGTACCTGGTAGTGGGGGAAGGGGCTGTGCTGGGCCAGGCGCGGCACCAGTGAGGAGATCCGGAACACATCATTGATGAGACTTTCCACCAGCTCAAAGAAACTGTCTCCTGCCCCAAACTCCAGAGAGGGAGTGAACAGGATGTCAGGAACCTTTAGATCCAGCTGAGCCTCGAACAGAGGCGCTGCAACCGCTCTTTGGTCTGGACCAAAAAAGAAGGATTGGTTAAGACTGCTTAGTAGAACACAGCTAAAGAGTCATAGTTCACCTTGACAATGTTGCAAAAGATTCAATCAATTCAAGAATGAATTTTCAACGTGGTCAAAATTTTCACCAAATGTTCCCCAAACTAAAATGGAGAAAAGGAAAAAGAAGAAAGAGGGCAAATAGGAGGTGAATAGTCACAACCAATTAAAAACTGGAGCAAAATCTCAAACACCTGAATATTTGTCTATTCAGTTTATCTTGTATAAGAACATAGAAGTGATTTGTGTTTTGGTTTCCAATAATTTCATGTTTTCAGTAATTTTAGGGATTCTTTCTATTGATTTGTGCCAGAAGATGTGCAAAAGGAGCCAAATATAACATCATAGACATGATCTGGACATAATCTAATCATCCAGAAGTATTCTTGAATTCATTGAAAATGCCTTGTTTGAGAACATTG
Organism: Scomberomorus guttatus; assembly: GCA_038419695.1. Lineage (NCBI taxonomy): Eukaryota > Metazoa > Chordata > Actinopteri > Scombriformes > Scombridae > Scomberomorus > Scomberomorus guttatus. The sequence continues at coordinate 21,480,158 of CM076465.1, read as the reverse complement.
AATGAGACATCCACAAACTTCATCTAAGGAAGCTACAGCGTGCGGACCTTCATCTTTCTTTTTTACATTGTTTCTTTGGTCCAGAACCTGTTTGATGTTTATTGGATGTGTGCGTCCACTACACTTTCGGTTGTAAAATATACATTTTTAATCCAAATATTTGTTTCAAATATTGTTTTCACTGAATGGATAAAAAATGTTGTGGAATTTCATTTGATTTCATAAGGGTAGGCCTGTTTCAAGGGCTAAACAAAAGACTGTAGGGAGTGAAGAACTGAAGCTGAGGGGAGCTGCTCTTATCATAGCTGCCCCTTACATATTTGCAGGTCAGTTCACTCAGTTCAGAACCCTCCTAATCACAAAAGACTATTTGAGCCGACAGAAGGAGGAGGAGAGGGAGGAGAAGGCGATCAAGTAAAAGCGAAAGAAAAAGGAGAAGGATTGGACACAGTAGCAGCAGTCTGGCAATAATCCACCACATCTTGAACGACATCCCAGTCCATCTAAACTGGTTGACAAAACTCATGCCAGCAAGCAAGTCCAGAACTATTTCATGTCCACAGCCAATAAAAGCGGACACCCAATTGACATCAAAACCTCTGAGGACGTGTTACTAAGAAGCCGTCCAAGTCAGAGCAGGCTGGCAGGATGGATAATGTTTGCAGTGGAATCAGAGCAGCACTGCTGAAATTTTTGATATTGTACTTATATTGCACAGTAGTAAACCAACAACATCACTGGAACGCTACACACAGCCAGTGTCAGGTTTTTGATCTGTCTATGTATTGAGGGTTTTGTTTGTGAACGTCCTACCTGTGTTATCCAGGAAGAACTTGAGAGAGCACTCTATGCTGTTGAAGAAGCCATCTATGACCATGTCATCAACATACTCCACATAGGCCTTCCACTCCTCAGAGGACGGCTCGGCTCTGAACAGCTCCTGATTGCTCTGAGAACATGACGAAGCGTGACACACTTACTGAATATTGAATCCTCTCAACCACATCTGAAAATAGCTAATCCTGAATCGCTGATGTCACAATAACCTCACAGAATGATGAAATGCGAGTGAAACTTAAAGCCAATTTGACATTTCACATGGCCATTAGAAAACCTCTTTTAACCACCTTAAGCAGGAAGTGGATCTTTTCTCCAGACGACCGTATCAAACTGTAAAACCTGTCCAGCCTCTCGGCCCGGTCCTCCAGGCTGAGCAGCGTGTCTTTTTTGCCCTCCTTCCTGTCGAACATGGGGCAGGCCCAGGACCTCATGCAGCTCTGGATCTCCTCCACGTTGTCTTTGATCCTCTGCAGTCGGCTATCCAGGTCACAGACTGAGTCTCGCACCTCTTGGATATACTCCCAAATGCCTAGAAAGGGATGGATGATGGAGATGTGTGGTTGAAAGGTCAAAAGGAAACAATGGGAGTTAGTGTGTGACTAAAATACTGGAATCTCCAAGAAAAAGTTCAAGATCAGATCTCTTGTAAGTCATTTTAATGTTATTTTAGTTTAATTTAGTTTTATTTAGCATCTCTCACCTTCTAGTCAGTTAGTACTTTCCCCACGCACAGTGCACTAGTGTCCCTCTTGTGATTTAACCAAAGTATAATTATGTTCAGTATATAATACAGATGGATATGTCTTTAAGTGCTTTGCAGCTCACTTACTGTACCACGGAGCAAGCACCATTCTTTAAAGTTGATACCTATTCATCAAAAATGCCTGGATTGGTCCAGATTTAAATTCTGTGGATCAGGTCGGGACACTCTTACTAAAGCTATACCAATAAATATATCTGCAATAAACTGCTATTGGCTTATATATCAGCACAAACAGGGATTTTGTTCTAAAAAGACTGTAACTTTGGAAGAAACCAATGTGATTTGTCTAACTCAGACTGCTGAGGCCTCTATAAGTGAGCCGATAAGTAACAAGAAACTGCACAATAGCAGTGCCAAAGGTGTTTGAAGTGATTTAGAGACAGTAAGGCCATTACATTTGTCCAAACAGAGAACACTAACAAGTTTATTCTTCAAATATTAAATGTGGCATTCGGTAAATATCTTGGTTGTATCTTTGTATGGCTATCAAGCTTTTTAATCACGTAAGAAACATAGCTCTATGGATGGCACTATTGGTAAATCAGTCGGTCCACCATTTTGCTCCAATATCTTAGCTACTGAATTGAGGGGTCTGTGCATACTCATAGAACTGGAGTGACATCCAGGTAACTACTATTTCTATTTTATTTGTGCTCCGCCCTCTAATGGGCTTCACTATTGGTTGACACCTAAAGCGAAGGCCATTAAAGATGAGATGTACTCCCAGCTGGGCCCGAACCGACACTAGTCTGAAACCAGCCAACCAAAAGACAGCATCCATCAGTCAAGCACCACCTGCCTGAGGGTCTCACACCACACTGCAAAAAACCAGCCAACAAGCTGGACACACCAACACTTCAGTCTGCTCCAGACAAGGTCCCCCCCAGACAGTGCACCAAGCACTGAATGGGACACTGAAGTGTGAGATACAACTGCACTAAGGTCGAAGTAGAGGACCAGGAGGCAGCCAAAAAATAAGAGGTGAAAAAAAAAAGTAAAAAACAAGAAGTAGCCATCAGTTTTAATTAGTAATATGACAGCAGGCAGCATCAGCCTCCAATAGTGTCCCCTACAGAGTCTGCCTGCAGTCTCTTTGCATCAAGTGTTTAGTGCAAGCAGTGGCTTTGTTTAACAATGAAATGCAGCCATATGCATCAGTGTGACAGACTTTTAAATGTAAACTGAATTTAATTACAGAAACTAGAGTTCTCAACGTACATGATACATACTTGAAAAACAGTAAATATATACAGAAAAAATACTCAACCTATGCACTTTCACCAAAATAAATCTACAGAAGATAAAAATCCCTACAAGCTTCCCATATAGTAAGCACACACACACACACACACACACACACACACACACAGCACAACGTGAAGCAGATAAATCTGTCTGCAGGGGACTGTGAGTCTGTCCCCACAGACAGCTAAGTGTGCTGGCTGGTACCTTAAACACTCTTTTCATTTCAGCTGCATTCTTCTGGGAATCCTGGAGTGGAAGAAACTAACAATGTGCCTGCCAGCGCTGTGTCAATCAAAGCTTGTTAATGATTGAGCACCTATTCTTATTTTATATGTTTTTCAAAATGCAAAGTCTCTCTGTTCATGTAACAGCTCACTGCAGCCTGCTCTGCCCTAGAAATGACAAGGATGAAACCAAACAGGGAAGAGGAAGACAGAATATTTCAGCATCTGTGACTTTTCACACAAATAAATATCTGCTGTCTTGCTATTTGACATCATATGGTTTACTGTAATACAGCATACACACATACTGTATATATATATATATACATATATATATATATATATATATATTTCAGATAGTTTTCACATTTGCTGTTCTTTCCTTATTAAAAATCTCTGGTAGACAGGAAGTGGCATGTTTATTTATCTGGCTACAGCAGCCATATTTTGGGTACTGCAGGGAGCAGGAGCAGTGACCACCACCTGACTGAGCAAACAAACACCTACAATCTTTCATCCTCAGTACCTCAAACTTCACCAACAGAATAAAGACAGATCACAGGTCACAGAGCTGGACTTAGTATCTACTTGACTGCTTAGCAATCAGGGGAAAAAAGAATTATATAACAACAAAGAACCTGAAGTTACAGATCAGGGACACTTTTAACGGGCCCTCTTATACTCTGAATAGAAGCCAGAACATCCTGTCGAACGTTATTGAAGATTCACAGTGAGATCTGTGGATTATCTAGCATGGCCTAGAACCTCCTGCTGGAACCACTCAGACAAACAGATTCATTCTTAAGTGGCACGTACAAGTATCGTAATAGGATTTGTTGCACTCACCAATTTTCTTGCATTTAGAATTTTGTCTTTCTCATGAACAAAATTCACAAGTGATCCAGGCCTGTCGTATGACTGATGCAATTTTTCTCCGAAGGGGAAAAATACTAAAAGAGCAATTTCGCTGCTGGAAAGAGGGCCATTTTAAATTAGGTTGTCTATGTAATGGTAGGGTGCAATTACTTTTAAAAATTGGTGCTCTATCACTGGAGATAACTGAGAAAAAGGCTGTGGTTCCCTATTGCTCAAAGGTGGAAAATCCTACAAAAACCAGAATGCACTGCGCACTGTGCAGTCCAAGGGCACTTTCAGACCACTCTCATGGGCACTTATGCTTAATCTTAATTGAAGTTAAATCTGAAGTTTAAATATGTTAAATCAACTAAAATAAAAAACATAATTTTTTCGTCGACATGGTGTTTACAGCTATTAATATTTTCCCCTTTTTTCAGGTCCTATATGATTTGAAAAGAAGTCATTATTATGGGAGATTTTAACATCAGTTAGGAGGACAAATCATCTAGAAAGGATCTCAAACAGATAGTTAACTTTGACCTCATGCAGCTGATCATTTGGCCCACAAGAATAACTAATTCCACCAGGACTCAAAGATTTAATATTTAGTAACAGACCTGAGAAAATTTTAAAATCTTTCAATATGTTAATTGGTCTTTCCAGAAAATATTCCCAAAAAAAATAGAGAGCACTATTAAAGATTTTAACTGCAAATATAGTTACTGTCACATGTGCATGTGTCTAAGATGTACATTGTACATTTTCCATATCACTTACTGTTTATCAACCTGGTCGCAGGCTAGCACCACTACTCTAAAACCATTACAGTCTTTGTATAAGCAAACACTTAAAATCCTTGACAAGAAACCGGCACATTTTCATCATTGCCCAATATTTAAAAAATATAACTAGCGGAGTTGAGAAAACATGATTAAATATGTAGATGTTTGTCTTATGTACATTATATATGGCTTGACTTCTCCTCAGACTGTTGCATATTGGTTCACAAGAGGTGCAGCAAGAGGGGAATGCATTATCTCACTCAGAAAAAGTGTTTTTCATTCAGTCTGCATTCTCTGTTAAAGCTGCACTACAATGGAACTCCATCCTAGCAACTATTAGAGAACTGGACACACAGGGTTTATTTAGAGCTCATTTAATGAAGTGATTAATTAGTACTCAGCTCTGTCAGCACTAAAACTCAATTGCACCTTACTGTAGCTATCTTGCTATCGCCAGTCTGCCCTCATCTAACTGCATGCATGTCTTATTGTGGTTTTTCCTTTATTGTGTCAGACTGATTTATATATTTTATATACTGTGCATGCTTTTTATGTCTGTGCTTCTGCTTTGCATGTTTTAGTTAGTGTCTAACAATGCAGCACAATGTGGTCTTATTTAGTCCATATTTCTATTAACATTAATATCTCTCCTTTCATTGTTCTTCTATTATGAGCCTCTGTACCTGACAATGTAGTATAAAGGTGTCCTCAATGATGTTTTTTATTAACATTTATATTCTCTTCTTTTTATTATTGTTCTGCATGCTTATAAATGATCTCAATAACCTTGTAATTTTAATCTTATATTCTGTTGTTAGGGTGAGTGTAACATCTGTCCAGGGGCTACAGATGAAAAATAGCCTCTTGGCTAACTCTGGCACATTTACAGCAATGTTTATTAATGTGCGCTGTCCCTGGTAAATAAACCAACAAATAAATAAAATAAAGAAATAAATTAAATTTGCTGCATTATTGCTGGTTTCCGACAGCAGGACTTTAAGCTCCAACTGTTTGAAGTTCTTCTTTTTACTCTTGGATATCATGTCATTGTGAATAAAACTTTTCCACAAATGGAGCAAAACAGGTAGCCGTATATTCATGATCAACTCTTGCACACCTAGTTATGCAAAGGTGGCATTCATCAAGTTGAGATGAGTGATTTATAACAAGTTTTATGCAGCTAAGGAGGTTTGTTGAATCCGACTTGGGACACAAGAAAGCTTTGGGACAAGAGTACAAATGTGTTCAGTGAATGTGTTTTTTGCGTCACTGTTTCTGTATTGCTGCCAAGGTTTTTAAATGTCTTCTCTGAGCACCACAAACAAAATGCTGTTCACCTCCATTGTACTGAGGTGTAGGCAAACATCTCAAGGACAAATAGCACAAAACCTGGACAAATAAAATTTAAATGGCTATAAAATAAGAGGTAAGTGAGGAAATGTGTTTTTATGTAATTTAGCTTAACAGACTTGAGAAAATGAAATATTTAAATGTGTCATTCTTCAGGAGCATTTGTATCTGCTAGTTATCAGTAAGCATCCAGACCTTGGCTGTTCCAGTTCAGGCTCTCCTCTGCCTTTTGGAGCTGAGCATCAATGTCCCTGAGCTGGCACTGAACCAGAGGATGCTCCACGTCGAGCACAGACTGCATCACCTGCAGCCAGACAGTGGGAGAGGGAAGAAAGAAACAGAAAGATAAAATTTGATTTTCAGCTCCCATTAAGTGAGTACAGAAATATCATTTTAATATAACTGCCACTGAAAGGCCACACAGAAGCCAAGAGCTTCGAGACAGGGTGTTGTCCTCATTAAAGTCACCCTTTCTGGATCGTTCCATGGTGCAATGACTTAATTGGATTTGAACTTTTAGCTACCTAAAGCAATAAATTGCTGTATTTTTAAACTAATCATCACACTGAATCATCGTGTACTTGCGATACGTGTGGCTGTGCTTTGTATGCGCTGTCCTCTGTGTGGCTAATTACATCAGTGATTGCTGTTATATTGTTTTATGCTTCAGTATTGAAATTGCCATACCCCCATACCCAGTTACCATTAAAGGATGGGCTCACATTTTTTTCATATGCCTATATGTACATTGAAAGGGTTGTTAGTTGCTGAAATTGTTCCCACAGTCCATACTGGGGACAAAGAAATCCCCTCTTAAAACAATTTCAACATAAGTACAAGACTAAAGAGTCTACAGCCATGCTAGAGGCTCAGTGAGGCTGTGAGCTAAATGATAACATCATCATGCTAACGTGCTTAGAATGATAGTGCTAGGATGTTATAATGTTCACCATCTTAGTTTAGTGTGTCAGCATGCTAATTAGCACTAAACAAAGTACAGCTGTGGCTGACGGGAATGTCATGAGAGATATTGGGTCATAAACGAAGATGGAGATCAAAGTTTTTAAGGTTCGTCCTTTGGGAACAATGAATGCCTGTACCAAATTTCACAGCAATCCATCCAATAGCTGTTGAGATATTTCAGTTAAAAAAGGTCAACCTCATTGGGCTGTGAGGGGATCACCAAAGTCATTAGAATACATTATGAGAACCATGAATGTACAAAATTTGGTGTCAAGCCATCCTGGGGATGTTGAAATATTTCACTGAATATGTAAAAACTTTGACCTCATGGTGGTACTAGAGGAAAGATCACCAAAGTGGAGTCACCCTTGGATTCATCCTCTGGGCACAATGGCTGCACCAAATTTCATGGTAATCAATTTAATATCGTCGAGACATTTTAGTCTGGACCAAAGTGGTGAACCGATTGACCCACTGACCATCACTGCCATCCCAAGAGCCATGCAGGTAGCATTGCTAAAATATATGATATAATTTAATTATAGATTACAGACAGGAAAACATCCAAGGAATAACATGTTAAAGAGAAAACACTTGTTTCCAACATGGTCATGCATTCTAAAGTTGAAGCTGAAGCCAATAGTCTGAGTTAGACATATCAAGTGGATATCCTCCAAAGTTATAGTATTTAGTACAAAACTCCCTGTTTCTCATATTAGCTTTTGCTGAATTTTGGAATGCATGTTTGCACAGAACAAGCACTGTGGATTTTATCTCCCATCACTTGCATTGAAATTGCTTTAAGAAGTGCCCAGCATAAACTGGAGGAACAATTGTAGCGAACAACAATGGAATTATTTATGTGATAGTGTCTGTGTCTTCAAGTTCAAGGAAAAGTCAGTGTATTAAACCAGCCATTATTTGTATATAATTTATCTTTTATACAAAAGCAAATGCTGAGCTGTCGCCGGATTACAAGGGTTCGTCCTTTGTAGAGCAGGATTTTTAACAAATCCATACTGTTCATTTTGAAGTACAAAGCTGGCAATATGACCAGATGGAAAGAGGAAAGGCTAAGAATCATTAGGATGTGTCTGCCGATGATTATCCAAATCCAATTTCATATAATTTCATAGAAATTTAAGTACTTTTTCACACTAACTTGGCAAGAACCAAAATGTAGAATAGATGGAAATTGATAAATGCCACATTTCTTGGCAATCAATCCTATAGTTAGCTGGATTGACCGTGGATGTTGCCATCAATAGAGCTCTACTGCTAGTGTAGCTAAAAGCCTCTTACTGCCATCTAGTGTTTTTTCCTCTGCTGCCCATTGCGACCCCACCCCATGCTGTGATGTCAAAAGGGAAGACTGAGACACCACTGCAACCTGCAAGATTAGAGTCACTTGACAGACAATGACAGCAAAGGTGTTAATAGGCACATTTTTTGATAGCCTTTTTAGCTTCTCTACTTGCATTGTAAGGAGGTAAACTGTTGCCTGAAAAATTAGTAAAACTCTCTACAGTAAAGGTTTCTTTATTCTTTTATCACTATTCAGTTGTATTACAAAACCTATAAAGTGTGGGTCTGTCACCTAGCAAAACACTTTCACCAGCTCTGGTCAGAATGTCTGGGGAAATATGAGATAACAAAAAGGGCACAGCTTAATACCATGGTTGTAAAAAGACAACAAACTGAATTTTCAATAATTAATCCCCATTAAAATGTATCCAATGTCACATTTTGTACATAAAAATGTATAAAAAAAAAAATAGTGATCAACTGGCAGTAAACATGCAAGCAGATTAGCTCTCTAGTGGTGGTGCTAGCTCGTCTACCCCCGTCAGTCACATGACCCTCACACCTTGGAGGTCACAGCGGCACAGTGTTTCCCAAGTACCACTCTAGGATTTCATTGTTCTAACATCAAATGCTAGGGTGAGTGTCCGGATCCTTTAATATGCTGTCTTGGTTGCTTTTAGACTAATCCACAGTTAGCCCACCTTGTTGTATCGGCCCACGGTGAGCTCCAGGTTGGCCACATACTGCCACAGCTGCCCCCTGGTGGTGTAGATCTGCACTGCAGTGTCAGGGATGGCTTCAGTCTGCCTGGCCTCCAGGTACTTCACTTCCCTCAGCACAGACGCCAGCTACGGAGGGGAGGAAGAGGACAATGGAGGCACTGAGAGACATACTGTATGAACACATTTACAACCAGATAGTCAAATTAGGGTTTGATCAGGACAGGCTACAGATACTGTTACTGTGCAATTTAACATCTTTATTTTACACCCATTGTCATGGTAAGATAAAAAATATTGAGAGCGTTAGTCTCACTCAGATTAATGAGATGCAAGTTAGCAACTCATTAGAGCAGCATGATCCATATTTTGTTTATTGGTTTGGGCAAAACTGAAATATTGACCCAACTAATTAAAAAGAAGAATGTGAAAATACAATACTTTATTTGTGCATTTATTCTCTCCAGTGTGGCTGTAGACAGATGTATGACACGTAATAAATAATATTTAATAAAAGGCTGAGATCAGCTTGATATATCACCAAATAATAAATCACTCAGACTGTTCATACAGGAGTCATTCAGAGTGAAAGCTTTCAAGCAGTGACACATCCAGCAGTCTGTCTCGGATCAGTTTCTCCAGCATAGGGGCCTAATGTAAAAACCTGCGGGTTGAAGTTGACTGAGATCAGTTGTGAGGCAGGGTCTCTGCTGATTAATGGTAGGCTGAGGTTGTACTGAGAACTCTCGCTCACGGTCTCTGTCCATGTCTCATACAGGCTGGTGGAATATCTGGAATACCAAACACAAAGAAAACAATCTGCGATCACAATCAAACAAAAGTTATTATCACAGAAAAACAATTTGTACCTTTACCAGCAGGGTATAACATTATTTCATATTCCCATTAAAAAGGGCCCAAGCTTTTATTTCACAAGGCCACAGGCGTGAAAATGGCTAACATCATGAAAATTAACATAAGCAGCAAAACGAGCGGCTAAAAGGCATGTGATTGAGCCATTTTCCCAATCCTCTGAGGTTGTAAACAGAATGAGCGGCGTGATTCACCCGTCCATATCAAGCAGACAATAAGGGGAGAGGGAGAGATAGCTGGAAGGAGGGTTAGTTGCAGGCGTGGGGGGGGGGTAATATGAGGATAAACGCTGATTCATCTGCTAGAGGCTCGGAACAGACAACATGTCAGGGATCTGTACAGCTATATCAATCTGTAAATAGCCACGATTATGATGAGAACTTCAGTGTGCACTGTGTGCTCCTTATTGGATTTCTGCTGTGAGCTTCATTTCCTGATAGTGGCACCGCAGACACAGAGGCAATCAAATGCCTTGGTCATGGCCATAAATCACGCAGCATTTTGTCTGTAGGGGTAATGAGTGAGGTTGCCCATCCTGTCCCTGACTGGAATATGTATAATAATGGCGGCGTTCATCGGTGGCAGCAGCGATGATTATTACACCATAACAAGGGCTCTAATTTCTGATGGGAGTAAATTGAGGGCAAAGAACTGGTGTTGTTCATCATTCCATTACTCTGGGTAGGGGGATATAAAGTGAAGGACTGATATTAAGCGTGTGAGGCATAAAGAATGAGTGTTTGTGTGCATCTGTGTGTGTGTGCGGTGATGTGCATCTCATTCACAAAAGACCTATTCTCATACCTCTGTGTATGTTGCTCACACACACACTTTTGAATTCCTATGTTTATAAAGACTTAGACTTACTATTTTAATTCATCAACCTTTGTCCTTCCACACTGCCGCACTGCCAAATCAATTGAGGTTATTACTGTAACCTAACAGTAATCCTAATCTTAGCTCTAAAACAGCAAAAACATTTGGACTGCAACTAATGTATTATGGATTAATCTGCCAGTTATATTCTCAATTAGTAGATTTATTGTTTGGTCTATAAAATATCAGAAATGTAAGAATCCCAGAAGGCAAGTTGAACTATTAAAATGTTTTTGTCCAACCAAAATGAAAAGATGTATCATAGAAAACAAAGAAAAGCAGCAATTCCTCATATTTGAGAAGTAGGAACCAGTGGATCTTTTTAGTTTGGTCATTTTAGCTTGAAAAATTACTTAAATGAGTAATCCATCAAAGTAGTTGCTGATTAATTTCCTGTTGATGGATTAGTTGATTAATTGACTAATCCTTTCAGCTCAGAAAAAACACTCTAAGCAGTGGTAGCAATGCGCACCTTCGATAATGAACGGCTAAAAAAGCTAAATTAGACTGCACCCATTTTCACTGGGATTGCCTGCCATAATAATTTAAAAGATGCAAAAAAAAAAATGTAAAAAATTTTACAAAAAGCCACCAGGATTAATCCTGGTAGCTTTTTGCAGGTGAGGACACTAGGTTTAAGTCCTGTTGCACTTGGAGAAACAACAGAACTGGACAGGCCCTGCGCAGAACTGTCTCGAAATGTGTCTTCGGACCCACGCAAGAAGGCGGGGGTGGAGAGAAAAAAATGCAGGGAGAATCACTGAACCTACTTTTGATTTCAAAGGTCAAAATTGAATGCTTATTTCAATCGATTTTCAATTTAGAATCAAAATTGTGACACCCCTACTCATCATAGTAGGAAAAGTGCAGGTGTAACAGATAACATTAACGATGGCTCCCTTCCAATAATTGTCCCAGTAAGCCATGTCAGTGAGTGAGCATGAACAATACCTGGTATTACTATGTATAATATGAAATGGATTGCTTGTCGTAACAAAACCACAACAATTTTCTCTGCAGTGTCCTTCATCTCTACAGCGCTTTTATGCGTCTTTCAGTTCATTGTCTTGGTTTTACAGTCCTACTATTCAGATTCACTCTCACCACTCTCTTCAACCAGCACCAAACAGCAGACAAAGGTAGCTACTAGCTGGTGAACATTATGAAGCTTTTAGCAGCTAAAGACACTGAGTTGGTGGAGACCAAAACAGAGCTAAATAGAGAATGAATATTAGACTTGCATTCATCAGATGGCTCCAAATGAATGCCATTGTTGCTCTGTGTCTGCTGGATGAATAAATAAGTAACTATTTTGCTAACATGTTAGCCATAACAACTTTTAGAAAGTGATAATATGTCAATGTTGCGTTTACATCTTGTTGTGCTGCCCCCAAGTGGCCAAAAAAACAATAATGCAGGTTTAAAGACCAGGTGTACGGGTGGTTTTAGTTATTCTGGCTAATTAGACCTCTGCTCATTTGTCACACATGGAACTTCATGATGTCACTGCAAACACTCCCTATTTACTATATAGTGCACTATATTTACCCTACACCGTTTAATTTTAGCATCCGAATTATGAGTATATATATAAAATATATGCACTATATAGTGCCATCATAAATTTGTCTGAAATCTTGATTTACCTGTACTTGTCATGATTCTTACATTACCTCCTAAATTAAGTTGTAACCTTTGTGGCCTTGTGGTGACGTGAAAAGTGGCAAATAAAATATAGCAATAGAAGATCTCACTCTGTCTCTTTCTCTGACTCTTGTGCAATTCAGTTTGATTCCATATAAACAGCATTTCCCCCCAGTGGGATGCTTTATCTTGCAGGTTTTGATGTTGGATGTGGTCTAAAAGGCCATTTCTCACTTGGCATCAGTGAGCAGCGACAGAGCATATGGGATTATGGGAGTCCTGTGAAATAATCTGCAGAGCAGTGCCACAATAATGAGAACATAAATCATGTCTGCAGCTGCATGTCTACATGCCATTCCACAGGGGCTGCTTCATAAATGTTATACCCTCAACTAACAAAATCACGGTTCAGTTTAAAATCAGCGTTGGTGTGAAATTGCATGACGGAGCCACAGTATCTGATTCATGTTATTGACTTGCTTGATATTTACAGTACAATAAGGTGAGGTCCTCTTCAGTCACTGTCAATTCTTTTTAATCTTCCTTTCTGTTCTTTTATTCAGAAATACATACATCTAAGCATGATGACATATAGTGTAATTTAGTGAGATAAGATTCACACACACACCTGTCCAATAGTTGCATCATCTCCTCATACTTCTGGATGACCCTGGCTCCTTCGGCAGACTCCAGGCACCTGCAGAGAAGATGAAATTTTACAACCCATGCAAAGGTTATATCCAATATCTTTCCAGGAGCCATGATTCCAAAAGATCTTTTTATGAGGCCTCTAAAACAACTCACAGAGCAATTAATTCACAGCAAGACCACAGAGATGCATGACCACACAAAAATTCATTTTTTTAATCTGCTGTACTGGAGACAAAAGAGAGGACTCACGGGTAGGAGAGGTGTCTGAATTTGGAGAATTGGGCCTGGATGCGCTCTTGTAGCTCCTGGGCCCATCTCAGCCCCCCAGCTACTGCTGGCATATTCTTATTCACTGGAGTGAAACCTTAGGAGGTAAAGTATCATTACTTACATTACTTACTGTTATACAGATATTTACCACAAAGGCAGAGAAAGATTGAGCTAAGGACTGCAAATATTATCTGTTAGAGTGCACATAATTCACAAATTAGGGCTGTGCCAGAGTAGAATGTACCATCTAATTTCACTGAGACACTATTAATTTGACCTGCAGTATTGCCTTAATCAAATTCTGGTGTGGTATTGTCAGCAGCAGGAAATTGTCTGCCGCTGGAAGGAAGTGACAAACCAAAAGTGAATAGCAAAAGCCCAATCTAAAGATTGCTGGAGTCACTAATGTAAGATCCATTCTTTCATTCATTCATCCATTCAGAAGTTCCTTTTTTTACACTGGTGCCATGTGTGGAACAGCCCTCTATTTATTTTTTTATTTTTATTTTTTAAATTCAACTTGTGCTGATGTCATTTTGGATTTCCAGATTTCATTGTTGAGTTTAATGTTGTATGTCGGGTGTTTGTGTTTTAACATCTTGGGACCATGTTGGAAATAAGTGTTTTGACTTCAACATGTTATCCGTGTATTTTTATGGATTTGTAATCCATAAATAAATCATATCATATCACGTCTTTGCCCTATATTATCTATTATGCCACAGTATAAAAGATCACATTATGCTGGATTAGTCAACATGCTATGTGGTAACTATTTAGTCTTACATGACTTAAAGGCGCATCTACACAGTTGTTTTCAATTGCTCTGATTGAAAAAAAACTGCTCTGGAGCTATGCTGGGAATTACATGATGTCACAAAAGTCTCTTAACCAATAAGAATGACAAAATAAAAACAAACAATAAAAAGCAACAAAATAAACAGGAGAGTGAGCTATCAATCAGCCCAGTTTGTACACGCCCACACAGTCCTGACAAGAGGTCTAATTAGACAACATAGTGAAAACATGTGTGGGTGGTTTGTTAGTGTGTAGGGCCTTTAAAGGTTTTAAATGACTTAAAATATGCTAAACGTAAGACATTTCCTTTCTCAGGATCTCTCTGGGTCTCTCTCTTTTTTAATTAGGGAAGCTTTAAAGTCGAAACCATCACAAGTTTAATCCCTACAACAACCAATGTGTCCTTGAGATGTTCTTATGGATCTCACTGTTAAAGGCATTGATTGAAGTCCTGCCCACATGCTCACTCAACCCTCAAGGGTCGGCTCACAAATTATTAAAAAAATAAAAAGTTTCGGTTTTACTTGTTTAGGTTTTGAGATGTCGGGCTCTGAGCTTTCTGCCTCCACCCCAATACAGTGAATAGACTTTTTCTTTTCATTGGAGCTACTTCCTACCAAAGAAATATTCCATATCAAAACTGATTTTTATGTAATTATCAATGTTTTGACAACCATAAATGAAATTCCATTCCATTAGTTGAACCAACCCTTTAACCACATTTAACACCAACCACATTCTTACTCTAAACATTACTATTTTAATCTTGATAATAAATACAACATATGTAGCCTTAACAATCTCAAGGTTTGTAACTAAACATAACTATTTAAATTTTATGCCTAAATCCAACTATTTGGTTAGACCCGCCAATCACAACACCTCTGCCCATGACTCTGTTGGAATCCATCTTTTTTGTCCTTTTACACTTTTTCTCACTTGACTAAATTCAACATGTAGTGGCATTGTTACAAATCTCACCCAGCTCCTCTGCAATCTGAATGTGTTTGTTGTAGAGGAGTTTACAGCAGTCCAGTTCCCTGTCAAACATGGACACAAGGAGAGGGTATCTATCCAGAGCATCTTCAGCCACTAAGGGGCGCTCCAGCAAGCTACCAAACATATCCAGAACCTGCAGACACCAGAGTGAAAGGGCTTCACATAAATATGAGTGTGTGTGCATGTGAATGTGTGACAAATAGAGAGATTGAGTTCCCGGACCTTGAAGGCGTGCTCCAGTCCTGAGGCGTCATCAAAGGCCTGACAGAAAACAGCTCCTAGTCGCCGGTCTGTGTCATCCACCTTCAGTTTGAACTCCCTCACATCGTCCTCAAACTCCTGTAGGGCAGATAGCTCAGCTAGACCGACAGCCAAAACACCACACAGCAGTACAAGCTAACACAGAGCCAGCACAGCATATTCGTTTTCACATCTCACTGACTCAAAGCCATCCAGTGGGGAGCGCCGACTGGGTCTTACAAGCAAAGTAAATTGCTTTTCTTGCTATAACTCAGGAACATCTTTGTTAAGCAACTAGATGGCATTGAAAAAAGTCTATTTTGGCAGAAAAACAATTTGCTCCACAAATGCTGGAGTGACCAGGCTGCGGTGGTGCTTGCCAGCGTGAGAAGAAAAGAGCATGTATTGAGAGGTATTCAGGGATAAAAATCTGTCTAGTATTTCATAAAACCCTTGTGAAAATGAATTGATGTTAAAAGTTGCTCAACAAAAGGGATAGCCTATTTTTCCCAGCAGGCAAGTGAACAAAACCTCAATGCATCCTGTGATCCCAACACCCCTTACCATGTTGCAGAGGTCCAAGCAGTCATAGGGCTTCTCCGTGAAGAATTTATAAGTGTCTACGAACTCCTGGTGAAGGAACTGGACCTGCTGGCTGAGGGCTCGGCCTCGGACGCCTCCAATCTCCAATTTCTCAAGCTTCAGCAAGTCCACAGCTGTCAAAAGGATGTCCTATACAGTAGGGAGACATGGGAAATGGAGTGCAGTACCACTGTAATATCTCTGCAAAGGTCTGATTTGTAAAATAAGGCAAGTTTCAGTTCTGTATCCTTCATCAGCACACCAAAATACTGACATTACTTGAGGATTTGCCACCTTTTGAGTACTGTGTAATGTTTCCACAATTACCTTAATGGTCTTGACCCTGTTGATAAAGTGGTCAAGTCTAGAGAAGACCAAGAGCGGGGAAAAGTCCCAAGGCTTCACCAAGCTCCCATTCCTCTGGTACTGGCCCAGATTGGCCCTACGGTCCTCATAGGTGCTCCTGAAGAGCTGCAGGATCTCCAGGCTTGTCTGCACCTTCAGGAGACTCTCTGAAACCTCTCCTCTGAGAACCTCCTCTGGAACTAGATACACCCGGGCCTGGTGTTGGAAAGCAGTAAGTAAGCAGGTTAGAATCTGGTATGTTCTACTATAGTTGAGTCTTACATCTCTATGTTACATGGCTTGTGTGTTACATGTATATTACCATTTTATTAACCTGTAACTGTATCTTTTAACATTTTATCAAGATCAACATAATGATTATTGTATTTTATTTATGTCTACTGTTAATGGTTGTGGTCAGTATTGCTTGGCTGTGTTTTGTTGCTTCGTGTTGCATGCATAGCTATTTATGCCGAAATGGTGTTTGTTATTGCAGTATTGATGTTTTGTTGTTCCCTGTTGCTCTGCATGGCTTTTCTTCTGTCTTGAGAATTACTGTTTTGTTGCTGTTACTGTCTTTATGGCGTCTTGTTGTCTTCGTTCTGTAAATTTTTGTACTGTATTATTGTACTGATTTTTTGCTGTTTGCTGTTGCCCTGCATGGCTTGTGTTCTGTCTTGAGAATTCTTGTCTTGTTGCTGTTGTTGTCTTGTTGTCTTCGTTCTGTACATTTTATCACTTTATAAGTTTCAAAACATCTTGCCAAAGGACTGCAGTTGAAAATGAGCCAGCTGGCTAACACCAGCACATTTACAGAAATGTTGATTAATGTATGTTGTCCTTATAAATAAAATAGATGACATGAAAAATGAAATGAGTTAATCATCCCAACTTCATGAAAGCTTTTATATTTTCTCTTTTATAAGCTCAGTGGCTAGCAAAGGGCAACTGCCTTGGGGCACAACACCCTCAAGGTGCTTTCAGACAGGTAGACAAAAAGTATCCCAAATTATCACAAGCTGCCCAAAACCATTTTAGCGGCCCAATCAAATAAAAATTAGCTCAGTTGGGTGTAAAACTGCCCAATCTGGCAAAGGTGGCAGCACGGCACAACTACCCCACTATTGTTTCCAGCGACATCCAATCCAACTGACACCTATACCATATGCTACAGTTCACTTCTATTGACCTACTGTGATTGCCATTGTCACATGGTGAGTCACAACGGCAAGCAGAAATATGCTGAACTATTATCAATTTAGACATTGGTGGTAGGAGGACAGCTACCGTTTACTTTGGAAATAATAGAGGCGGTGGCAACCGCTTGCTGTCTGGCCTAAGTACCTCCAAAAGTTTACTGTGTGGCAATTAGTTTGTGGTCATAACTGCAAATTTGTTTGGGAATATGTGCCACAAAAGTGAAGATCCTGTGTCAAAATCTAGTTTAAATACTGTTACTGTTTCAGTTGATTTTATGCTAACATGGTGAGAATTCCATCAGGGGGAAATATTGCAGATATTACAAACTGACACACAGAAAGCAGAGTATGCTAGAACAGGAGCTCCGTTGGTCTCTGGGGCTCTGGGCAAAATAAATTGAAGCTGCCATGGGCACTGTACCTGATGGGTACTTAAAGGCAACAGGATGCATATACAATAGAAAAAGAGGAATTTGTGAATTGGGGCTCACAGCTCAATTTCACCTTGGGCTCCCCTAGTGGGTCAATCCAGCCCTGGTGGCTGGTAGGTCATTCCTGTGAAAAGTTTTCAAGTACCATATAGTACATTTCTGGCAGCAAAAACAGAGTTTTGTTTTCAATAAACTGAACACAAAGGAACTGGACAATAGAAAATGTGATAGCATGAACAGTGAAAGCCTTCATAGGTGAACAGACAAAGAAAAGAATTCCACCCACAGACAGCAAAACTTCATCAACAGAAAATCCAAGAAAGAAAAAAAAAACAAAAAAAAAAACACACACCCACTCTGTACTGACAGGTGATATCTGACAAGCACAGTTCAGAAACACAACAGTAATGACTACTTAGCAGCAAAAAACAACATAAAACTAAATAAAAGCAGGCTGTATGGATCACCACTTGAAACAGTGAAGAAACTGCACTTGACCTGCTGTATGAGAAGGTTGCAGGTCTCCTGCAGCAGAACGATGAGGCGTGCTGGAGAGTTGTAGTATCTGGAGTTGGCCCACACCAGACACACTGTGTGCATCAAAGGGCCAATCTGACCCCTGACATCAGAAAACTCTGCAGTCTCCATGTCCTCAAACAGGCGCTGCAGGGGCCTCAAGTAGGTGCAGATGTCCTTTGCCTCCTCCAAAGCTGGTGAGTGAAGATTTGATCAAAGTCCGTTCAGTAAACTCAATACCACATGTGCAAAAGTAGATAATGATAAATCATCTTAAATCACACTTTAGCCTTTCAATCAAACATGTGCTACACCTCAGAAAGCAGGCCTCATTACGTTTTGCTTTATTGTCAGATGTGTAGCTTGTGTCATTACCTGCAATGACGTCATGTAGGATGTTACTAAAAGCGGGGGAATAGCTGCTCTCCACAGCCTCCAACAGCATCTCCATCTTTTTCACCTTGGAGGATTTTAACTGTGAGTGGATGCACTCCAGATCTGCACATCTTCAAGTAGAAAAGAGATAAAGAGCAAAAGGTTTCTGTCTCATTTATAGAAGGCTAGTGGAATGGGTTTCACCAACTGTACATAAATAAATTTCTAAGTTTGTGTTTAAAGTTCTTACTACTAGCTTCAGTTCAGTTTCAAACTAGCGAGTTTGCTACATCTGGTTGCACCATTAAAACATCAATAACATGTAAATTGGTAACTGGAAAACATCTGTAGCAAAATACAGTCATAAGAAATCAATATAATATTATTATGTAAACAGGAAATCACTGTACTGTAGCATCACAGGCTGTAATATAACTGCCAAAAATAACAGTTTTAGGGGCCAAACAATATACAAAACCTTACTACCAATCCTTTGCAAATGCTGGTATGAAGTTTTATACATGTTGTCATACATGGAGAAATGTGTTTCAGAATTAGTAGTATATATTTAGTTTACAGTGAGAAGGAAATATCCAGCTATACTAGCCAATGCTATTTTGTTTAGCCTTAGTCCATTGTGGATAAATGGTGGATACATTTACAAACAGAATTTGGACACTCAGATAAAATTGTGAACAGTAAATACAGTACACTATATAATAAATGGGTAGTGATTTTGAGCACGGCCCAATGTTATCAATATAGGATGTAATTTCTCATACATGTTATTTTTGTGAAGTGTAATTTAAAATCTTCATTATTAAACAGCATTTTGACAGTGTCAAGTCAGATATCTTGACCATTTACCATATAGCCATGTATTTCTACTCTTCAGTCTAAATGGGTCATATATTAGCTGCTAATATATACCATATTTACGTTAGCTTGCTGTAGGCTAACGTTAGTTTTGTCAGTTCAGTTAGCTACGCAACAGTTCTACCTGGCAGTTAGTGGGTGTAAATACTGTATTTAGTAACAATTAGCTAATCTTTATGCAAGAGCTAGTTTGTGTGGAGCAACCTGTTTTAATTTAGTAATGCGTAAATCACCACTTAAGAAATACTTACATTAAGAAAAGGAAAAACAAATGGTAAAAGTACGGGATATTGGCCTCATAAGACATAATTCTGCTATGTAAGAACAACAAAGGAATAAAGACAGCACTGAGCCCCAAATTACATTTCTCACTTGATAGCGCAGGTGTTCTGAAACTCAAATAATTAGTAGCACTATCACAATTCAACTTTGAGGTGCTTTAGGGACATGTGTTATTTTCACAAAACCACGACACACAGAAGTTGCCAGTGGGTATTCAGTGTCTGAAGTAACAGAGCTGCTGACCTGTTCTTCCAGAAGAGCAGCTCTGTGTGTGGTGTGGGGTTTTTGCCTTCCAGGAGAGCCTCGGAGGAGTCCTTCTTCAGGACTGCACGGATCTGATGGCTCCACTCAATCACTGCTGACTCCAAGGAGTGGATGATGCTTTTATCCACTGTTTCCCCCCTGTGAAGTTTCACAAGTAAACCATTTTTTAAAGTAGACATCAGACAAATGATGCACTGACACACATGTTTATGTCCCAGGTGTTTGTCTACCTTTTGTCTGTCTCGAGGGCAGCTTGCTCCACTCTCTCAGAGCCTGCAGGGAGGGGCAGCAGAGTCTTGCCTTGGACTTGGCCTGACACCACAAACACATTGGTCTTGAGGGAGTGGACATGGCGCCTGATGTCCTGAGACACAACCTGTGGCCATTCAGTGTGGTTCTTACTGTTGGACAGCAGTGGCGCCACAACCTGGAGGAGTGTAGAGATTTATTTCAATATGAAAAACTGATTGTTTTGGAGTAAATGTTTGATGCATACAGATGTGTGACATTTACTTAAGTAAACGTAGTTAAAGAAAATGTATTCAGAATTTTTACTTATTTTCTTATTTTAGGTAAAAGTATTATCAGCAAAATGTTCTTAAAGTATTGAAATTAAAAGTACTCATAATGCTGCCCATGGCCCACGTCAATGTTATATACTATTAAAATTGTATTCTAATTATGGATGCATTACTGTATAAGCAGCTATTTAATGTTGTAGCTCGATGGAGCTAAACTTAACTTCCTTATATACTGTTTAATCTATAACACTGTATCATATTTTACAGATTCATATTTTTGTAAGTACAATGTACAAAGTAACTACAGCTGTGAGATAGATACAGTCAAGGCTGGATTTCCAACCAGGCAAATTGAGAAACTGCCCGGGGCCCCCAGACCCCCAAAGGACGTGAAGGCTCCATGTCACTGTGTGGTAATTAGTTTGTGGTCATGTAATTACTTGCAAGTTTGCTTAATACTGTATGCTCTACTAAACCACATTACAAACTCAAATGATAGGGGCCTTAAGGAAACACCTGCATCATCATCTAATCTTGAGGCTACATCTTGTAGAAGCACGCTGATTTTAAATCTATTTAAGGCCTTTTTTATTTTACTAGTAGTTGTACTAACATGGTGCATTTTACTGATTAAATGTGTGCATAATGAAGTTACTACAAACCAGTGGTGGATGAAGTATTACATTTGGCTTAAGTAAAAGTAGCAATACCACAATGCAATATATACTCCAATAGAAGTAAGTACAGAAGTATTATCAACCAAATATACTATCAAAGTATCAAAAGTAAAACAAAAAGGTAAAAGGTAATCATCATGGAGAAAGACCCCTTTCTAAGTGTATTATTAATATAGGCCTATATACTGCATATATTATATTATTGTTTTATTATCACTGATACTTTAAAGTTTTGACCACTAGAAATGCAGCAGTACTTTTACAAGCGTGTCCCTGTTTTGTTTGTAATGGAAACAAAGACATTTACATCCTGTCTTTACTTAAGTAAATGTAGTGATACTGCAAAACTGCACTGACAATGTCACTTAAGTAAATGTAGGGTTATACCACATACAGTATATTATTGCATTCTTTTTTAATGTATACAAAGCATTTATATTGTAGTCGGTTGAAGTGGCTAATTTGAACTATTTCAAATACTATTTTGGGTAGTCTAATCTGTATCAGTGCATCATATTTTATAAGATCATCACATGTTCCTATGTAAAATCTTGACTTGTAGCTGTCAAATGAGTAGTAGTTGAGTAAAGCAAAAAATGGAACACTTAAAGTACATGTACTTCAAATTGGTATAAGACTTACAGTACTTGAGTAAATGTACTACATTCCACCTGCTGTAATGTGGAATGTCCCACAGCTCATTTTTGTTCCAGTGGCCCCTACAGTGGGTTAATTGGCCCCTGGATGTTGTGGAGTTTAAAGTTCAATGTTTGCCTCACAAGTGTAGTGCAGCAGAGGTATAAACAAGCATGACATCTTCTAGTAGGCCACCTCAAAACTACTCAAGTATAGTAGCCTTCTTGAGTAAGTGTAGCCTACTTAGTCACATTTGACAGTGAGTGCATAGTGAGCTACTTGGGCAGCTGAATATCATCTCATTTCAAAACTGTGGATAAGAAAACAATAATTTCGTCATCTTGAGGCAGCCTTCATGCATCTAATAATTAACACGTTCTGCTCTGCTGCTCACCTCCTCAACTAGAGCAGAAAACTGATCCAGTGGAGCGTAAGACAAGTCCCCGCAGACCAAGTTATCCTTCATGGAGTCTGGACTCAGCGCAGTTTCTCTTTGTTTCACAAAGTACACCGCTTTGTTTTTGGAGCTGGCCGTGAAGGCAGCGGCGGGCTGCAGCAGCCCGGCCGCGGTCACACACACCAGCAGAGTCCGCTGCTCGGGTTTGTCCAGAAACTCCTGCAGGACCTGCCTGTTGTCCTCGCTGGACACGCACTTTTGCCATCGGTCCTGTTTCAGTTTCAGAGTCCTCAGCACGTAGTCTGCTATAAAGTCCAGTCTCTTGTCCTCAGCAGGTGACTCCTCCATGTCCGCAGGGCGCTTTGCTGTCCCGGCTCGAACCCGGCCAGTGGATGAACTGATTGTGTCTCGGCCTCCATAGTAACGCAGTGTTTGCATTAATGAGGCCGTTGCTGAGGGGACATGAGCGACCTGGAGCTGACCCAGGACCAGGACATCCCTCTGTCCCTGCGTCCACCTGCTGGCTGACTCACACCTATTGTTCCCCTTCAGCTTTTTGTTTGAGTTTCAGGGGAAAGTGTTTGTCATTGTGCGGCCATCTAAAGCGATATAATTAAAGTAATAATATGATAGCATTGTATGTTAAAACTACAGAAAAGCACGACAGGAGGTTAACTAGACTGGAAGTCAACCATGGTCCAATATACAACCTCGGCCTTAGATTCATAGGTGGGTCAAACATGTCCCAGCATTGAATATTCCAGGTACTGCTTGTTTTTGAAAATTTCCAAATGGTATATTTCATTTACTCCTTTAACATTTTAAACGAATGTAAGTTGTGTCATTACCCCAACTTTCCATAGGTTTGTTAAAATGACCCATACAGTGTGCATTTCCTACAGAAACTCATATAAACCATTCATCCTTGTCAAATATTTCTGTCAGGCATACAACATATTTACTGTGAACATCATCTGTCATTAGTGTCACCAATCAGCTGCATTATTTTACGCAATAAGACCATTTTACATGTGATACATGCAAGTATCAACTGTATATTTTTTACAGCTCACATTACTGTATCTGTTGTGGACATATTGTCAACATAACAGCTTAACTCTAAATTTCTCTAACTCTATCATAACTAAGCACCATATCTTAGAGGGATGGACTCCTAATAAGAGTGATGCAAAAACATCTCACCTCCAGAGAATAGACTTGAAGTAAGTGACATCTTGCATCCAGAAGTTAAACTTTTGAAATCAAACATATTTTCATATTCATACATTTTTTATTTTTCAATCAGAGAGAAGGGAGACCAGGTTCTTTGGTGAAAATATATATCAAACACCAAACGCAGATTATGTTAAATGCTGCTCACTGTTGGGTTGAATTATGATGAGCATCATTACTATTCTAGGTACAAATTCTATTCATTTATAACATGCTGAGGACAGAGGAAGTCAGCCGCTTAAAAACCATCATCATTATCTTCATTATCAACATAATGGGCTTGGTTTGATTAGACAAAACATTTTATTAACTTAATAGTAGCTTGTATTGATGTTACGATTTATTTATTAACCATTTAATCTAAGATGGCAGAGATCCTGACAGCTTTATGAGGACTATTCTTTATCCATGTAGTTTTGGCTGATTCAGAAAGATGTGATTGCCGTATTTGGCCATAAGGTGGCATCGCTGCACTGAAAACAACATATCAGGGGCCTGTCGAGATAACTTACTCTCTAGATAAGATGGGTTCCTTGTTTTACTCACAGTCATCCAAAAAGTCTGTAAACTTGCTTGGGTTAATACACAAGTAAAATCTGATGGTTCACTTCCAGATATAAGCCTCAGCAACAGAGCTGGGTTAGGGCAGAGCATCATCACTAACACTCAACTTACAAAAAAAGTGCAAAAACCAAGTTTAAGAGCATTTTGAGGTGTCTTGGAAGTGTACTTTTTTTAATCTTTGTCCCTTTTTTCTGTGTGACAAAATGATCAAACCACATATTTAACCCTCGTACAGCTGTTTGCTACAACTTGGCTGGAGCAAACAGTCTGTATGTAGCCTGTTCAGTATTCTGATGTGGGATGTGAGAGGGGATTATCAGCAACAGGACATCAAATGTTTTCTTTGACGTCTTTTGTCTCAAGGACGTGCATATTGGATCACGGTGACCCATGACAGAACTCCAAGGAAGGTGTATGTGTGTTTATGAATATGCATGTGTGTGTGTCTCTGTGTGCAGACCGGAAGGTGTGAGTCATTCAGATTGTAGAGAAGCAGCAACTAAGGAGGTTCAGTTCCTCTGAATGACTTTGAAGATTAAGATGACAGACCAAAGAGAACCATCGCAGCCAGACTTTCCATTTCAGAATCAAACGAGCCGCCTGGTCGCTGATATGAGGGGACTGCTGGCTACATCAAGCTGGGTGGCTGGATACTGAAATACATAAACCAGGAATGCCTGGCTTTAATTCTCCTAGCTGATCTTTAGATCAGCATTAAAGCAAGACTATTACAGTCCAAAAGCACAGAGTGGCAGCAGGGGACTAACAAAGTTGCTGGTCAATGTCAGTCACTCAGTATCTAGTATCTGGATATAGCTTTCAATAGATAACTGGCCAGACTGGATACATTTCTTAATAAAGAAAGTTTCACTTACCTTAAAATCCCCTTCAACTCAAAATATGTTCAGCTTTTTGTGATGTCAGTTGCATGTTTGAGCTTCTCTGTGCAGAATGATGTATGTGCAGAGTTTGTTTCATCGGCTGAAGAAGGAAAGTTTCTCAGTTAAAGGCGTGCACCTACAAGCATGATTTGTGACATCACAATTTATTTGGAGCCAATCGTGGTCTAGTATGTAACTTACACAAGTGTGATGTGGAAACTTGAAACCTCCAGAAATGAACAATATATGCATATTCATAGATTCTGGATTTATCAATAAGGGAGATGAAGTCAATACCATTTAAATCATTTTCTTCTTCTTGTAGAAAAAAACATATCAGACACTGTAAGGAAGCTTGACAGCTTGTGGAGTGTTAATGACTTTAAAACATTTTTTTTTAAATTCAGACCTATGTAAGCAAAAAAAAAACAAGTATCTCCAAACAAATGAAGAACAACAACAACAACAACAACAACAACAACAACAACAACAACAACAACAACAACAACAACAACACATCAAACTGAACTATCTTAACTCAGGAAACCTCAATGCACACAGCTACACAAACATCCATGTATCTCAATCTCAAACCAACAATTCTCCCCTTAAATAGGCCCTTCAATCGATCTAGGCAGAACCATATTTCTCTCCGGGGTGTTTCAGTTTTCCACACCTGTAACGGGTAAACAACAATGTTGCTTGTATCAGTGCACATTGTCGATATGAACAATACTCTACATATTCCCTACCATAAGACAAAATAAGTACAACTCACCTAAATACTAAATCAAACATTTAACTACATACAATAACACCCCCACATATTTGGTCCAACCCATGACATCACTGGTGATGTCAGCAAGAGCTTAAATACAGGAAGTCATTGGTTGACTCCCCTTTTGTCTCCTGAAAGCACAGTGAGTATGGTAAGTAACAAAGCAAACTAATGAGCTTAAACAATACTGATCTGTCTTGATTAAACCAGAAATGCAGATGTGAATATAACAAAACAATGGTAAACAAAAAAAACAACAACAAAAAAACAGGTATAGTATGTGAAAGCAAAGCTACAAATGGCTGTTATACTGGTCAGAATTACAGCCAGGTGTAACAGGGACAGATGGTGTGGGCTCCCCCACTTTGTCAAACACAAATTATTAATCAGTGCATAGTATTTTTATACATCTTTAAACATGTTTGGAGGGGATCTTTAAACAATAAAATAAAATATAAATATAAATATATAAATATATTTTATCTCATAAGTTTAAGAGCTGGACACAAGATGTCTCCTGTTTCACTGTAAAGTCCATTCTCAGTGTTTGTGCACTGGAGGCTTCAAGTTTCTACATCACGCTTGTGTAAGTTGAATATTGGATCAGGATTGGCTCCAAACTACTTGTGATGTCTCAAATCCTGCTCATAGGCCCGCCCCTTAAAATCAGATTTTCAGTGAGCTCAGAGAAACTTTCCACTTTCAGCAGATGAATGTGAAAACAAACTCACATACATCATTCCGCACAGAGAAGCTCAAACATCCAACTGAACAAACAAGAACATATTTGAGTGCAGGGGGACTTTAAGTTAAATAAACACTTCAACTGAAGGAAAAAAATAGTGAAAAATGATATATAGTCAGGAGGCTGAACATTTACAAAACGTCCTTAGTGGAAAATGGATGGGAGTGAATGCAGTGCTTAGTAAGGATTAGACATCATAACTAAATCAGAATTAAATCATACTAATGTAATGTTACTGTTATTGTAATAACTAAATAGCAAAGACATTGACAATTGACATTTAGTTTGGACCTCTCCATCCAAAACCTTACTTACAAGTAGGTTGTAAAAGACATGATGTAATTCCTACCTGTCACCACCAGAGGACAGTAAAGTTCTTAGATTATTTCATGCCCCTGTAAGGCTTGAATTTAGGCAAAAGTATGACAGCACAGACTTCAGGGAAGCCTTTTTTCAATATATTGATTAAAAATGATTTTCCTTTTTTAGGGTTTTGAATGCTGAATGTTGTTTGCAAAGAACAAGTAGCTCCTCAGAACTATCTGAGCACAAGCATCAAACAACTATTTGAATAAGACAGAAGCACTCAACTTGTCCTCAAGACATCTGGCACACTTTCACAACATCTGTGTCCATGTTAGTTCAATCTCAAAGCATGAATATGGATTAAAAAAAGAGTATAACATGAGAATATTAAGTGTACAAAGACTAAATGTCCCTGGAGCTATTCTAAACTAATGCTAATGAAGCTCTTTTTTAAATTTTGATGCATTAGTTCAGTTTGTCCATCAAGCATCAGTTCACTGTGTAAAGTTTACCCTGTTTCCGTTTGACATAAAACCTTGTAAACAGGTACAGTATAAAAAGGCATTTATTAACTTGTTAAAATTCTTCATTCACCACTTAAAATTTGCCGGTCCCTCTCTCTATTCCTTGTTTTATTGCTTTCAGATGTGTAACAGCACCAGTGTGAGAGAACTGAGTTGGATTGAATTCAGCAGAACTAAGTGTTATTTGTCCAAAACTATCAATCGACACATCCTCATTCCTCTAAAATAAAACTAAACTGAGCTCACAGGTTGGAAAGTGGCTGTAATGCAAAAGAGCAAACATGTACAAAAATGTGTGTCACTTATGTATTTCCACACATGTTAGCTTACTCATACAGTATCAACAATCTGGGACTTTGCAGACATTCCTCTGTGTCTAACTGACATTTCTAAAAGACTTGTCCTTGATCCATATCCAGGATGTCTGGTTTGGACTTCAGACACACCTGATGAGCAAACCTTTCTTCTCGTCTTTGTTTTCTAGTTCAGGTAGTAAAGCATCAGCATGTTTTCACACTTCCTGATTAATCAAAAAATGGAGGCATGTCGGCCTCTTTTTAACAGGCAAATGCAACACTAATAAGGAGCTTTAAAGCTGCACTATTCAATATTTTTTATATTACATCAAATGATTGTGAGTAATGTGAAAGAGCCTGCTTATAGTGATGGACACAGAAAATTATCACTCAATTCTGTATCTCCCCTCAGCCTGCAGAGCTTTTTACCATCTTTTAGCTAATTGTTATGGTTTGAATGTTAATGTTGCTCCATGTCTGCTAGATGTGTAAACAGGCTAGTATTTGCGAACATGTTCACCATTACAACTTTACATAATATGTCATTGTTGTATCTACAACTTGTTCTGCCACCTAATGGACAAAAGAAAAATCAATGAATGCTGCTTTAAAGTCTCCCTCCACTCAAAAATGTGTTTTCTTCTTGTTCCTACAGTTGAATGTTTGAGCTTCTCTGTGCAGAATGATGTATGTGAGATTGTTTTCACATTCATCTGCTGAAAGTGGAAAGTTTCTCTGTGCTCATTGAAAATCCAATTTTAAGGGGCGGGCCTATGAGCATGATTTTGTGACATCACAACTTGTTTGGAGCAGGTCGTGGTCTAATATTCAACTTTCACAAATGTGATGTAGAAACTTGAAGCCTCCAGTGCACAAACACTGAATGGACTTTACAGTGAAGTAGGAGCGATCTTGTGTCCAGCAGTTAAACATCTGAGATTAAAAAAAATTTGCATATTCATAGATTCTGGATTTTTTTAATGTGGGAAAAGGAGTAGATGTAATTTTAAAGATTTTAACGAGAATTTAATTTTTTTGTGGAAAAAACCATATCAGACATAAATTATTATTCAAAGTATAGCATTTTATATACATCTTACCATGTTTACCATGTTCACTATCTTAGTTTAGCATGTTAGCATGTTAACATTTGCAAATTGGCACTAAAGCTGATGTGAATGTCACTAGTTTTGCAAGTATTTAGTATTTATTAGTATAGGACAAATTGAAAGTTTGATGAATTGTAATCACCAAAAGTGATTACAATTCATCTTGAGGAGGACATGAATGGATAAACCAAATTTCATGACAATCCATCTAATAGTTTTTGGGACAATTCACTAAAAAACATCTTTACTCCTTTTAGTCTGGACTGACATGGTGGAGTGATCGACCAACAGACAGACTGACATTGCCATCCCTAGAGAAAAGCGGGGGCAAGAAATGCAAGCAGTCAGATGATCTCCAGGTTAGCCAAACTCACTCAAACTGTCTGTGATCACACTTTACACACCAACTTCCTACTTCAACATTGACCTAATGTACCTCCCGTAGTTTCCCGTGCAATGAAGGATTCTTACTAACATTATGTGTCTGTTCACTCTCTGTTTTACCTCAAAGTGGTTAAGATAATCTGCCTGAACTGCTCATGTTTCTTGCCTGTCACATTTAGTGAAATCATCATGTTCCTAGATCTCAGCAATTACTTTGGTGAGCATAATGTTATCAGAACTGATAGAAATGATGGCCATTTATATGAAAATAAGATTATATTAAAACTGAATTATCCTTTACATTTTTATATCAAAGCAGGGATTCACTCTGGAGCCAGATCAATTCTTAATATAGTCCATATACACCATGTGCCATGCTGCATGTGGAACATCAGCAAATGACTTTCTAGGGTGCAAATACATTCACACACATCCACACATGGGTGCTGCACCAGTACATAAACTTGTGGCTTGCTAGATGTGTAAGCCACACTAATAGAGCTGTCAATTACCACAGGAGGGGGCTGCAGTATAACACACCATGCCTTTGCAAAACCTCACACACACGTCTGTGAGATAAACAGAAGTTTCATGCCTGTATGCCTGACAATGACCTCATACATGTGACGGTGAGATGCCAAACAAAACCAGCTCTGTCAATGATGATAGTTAAGCACACAGAGCTAACTGGGACTATTTGATTTCAAAGGAAGCATTTTCAATGACCAGCCGTCGAATGCTGCAAAACACCAAAACCACGCGGAGACCACAAGTGGACAGAGAAAATGTGACTCATTTTGCATCCGGTTTCCCTCAGCGCACTCCATCTGCAATTCAGACGCTCACACACATTTCCCATTTGCATGAGTTCTGGAGCAGGATAGCATTTATACACCATGTTCCAAGTCATTCCTGGCAAAGCTGGCTAACCGAGAAATGTGACGCAAAGTCTGGTACTGAGGATATGCCACAATTCATAAAGGCAAGCATCTGTTTCAGTAAAAACCTGGTTCCTGGTGTGTTGCCAGATGCCGCTCAGACCCTTCAGAGCGCCAAGCCTGACGTTCTTAATGATACAAACCTGACACTGGCAGGGCTGAGAGCAGCACCTGACACCTGATGCTGTTTATGCATGAATGTGTTTGAGGAATCTGATGAATACCTCAGCCTCTTGGGAATGCCAGTAATCCCAAATGCTTCTGAATGATGCTTTCCCTTCTTGGTTTGGATGGAGCTTGATTCATTTGTTCACTTCATGTCAAGAGCAGCAGCATTAATCATACTTGACTCAGTCTGAGTGAGGGTGAACGTTTTCAGTTTCGTAAAATCAGAGGAGGAACTATTCATATCTTTGGCTGTTTTTCTCGACCTCTGGCAACGTTTTCTTGTATTTGTCAGTTATGAGGCAATGCTCCTTCTCTTGAAAGCCTCATCGAACTCGGTGACAACGTATTATTATGCAGCACTCAAAGTATAAGTGGTCCTCCTGTGACTGTCTGAGTTTGTCAGAAGCCACTACAATAATAGCAATGCATAGTACTGGCCTCTGGTGTCACATCTTCACAAAAAGAGAAGGAGAGCACACCCAGAGACAACATGTCAAGCTATTTCTGGGTCCGGCACTCCAGAGGGGATGTGACACATTGAGCGAGGCGGGGGTAATGCGTAGGCCAGCGAGTGTATGAGAAAGCTGATAACAAGCCGAGAGGAAGCCGATGCTGTTTATCTGGGCTTTCCGCACACATATAATCGCCAGGCCTCGCGGTTGTTGAATTATGCGGCCTTACAAATGGCTCGAAACGAACCCTGGTTACTTTGTTCCTCCGGAGGGTGAGGGAGGTGAGAGGTTTTGTGGTTGGTGGTGATGGTGGGCAGAGTCGTGTTCTGCCAGTCAGATCTGGCCTCTGAGCCATGTGGAGGTTTGTCAAAGGAACGCTGATGGCTTTTAAAGAGCTGCAGGCCATGACTGGATGGGTAATTTTCATACTTTTGCGATTTGGTGAGGGGCCAAAAGTAACATGCTGGAGGCTCGTGCTCTCTGAAACAGGATATTGGGTTAGTAATGGCTATCAGGGGACCAGCAGAATGACATAAATGTAAGGCTTTTTTCACACATATCATTGAGAGCTAATAGAAGTCTCTGCATGTTCAGTATGAAACATATTATACGCGCGATAGTCACATCTTGGATTGATATTGTGAACATGGATCAAACTCTGGGTAACATTTGTTGTTCCCCAACATGGAGAGAAAGTGAACAATGTTATAGACTACTGTTCTATTGCACAAGCTAATTTTCAATAACCACTCTGTAATCTTTTAAGAACATTATTTATTAAGTGATTATTCCTCTTTGTATATTTTTAAATTGCATAAAATTGTACTCAGGAATAGCAGTAATGTAATAGCCTCAATTTCAGCTCTAACTGAGGGCCCACTGGGTTTTAGCCCTGCGGTGACACCTTACCTGGGCTTCATAACAGTATCTGGCAACAGTGTTAACCCCACCGCAGGGCTCGGCCTGGCTGGGTTCGGAGAACTCTTCCTAATAGCTGTGTAATCAAGCCCAATTAGGATCAAATTAGAGGCAGGGTTTCACCTATGAGGTCAGCATCCACATCGCTCCCTGGATGCTCCCCAGCTTATGGTTTTATAAATCATTTCTGGCCTATAACAAGCTTGAGTAATAGTGAAAATTATTTTCTATTTTTTTTCTGCAGTTGAACTAAAACACAGAGGTATAGCTGGCAAAACAAGCGAGCTGGAAATGGTGATACAGTATGGGCTGTAGCGCTCTTTGAGGCACAGACGTGTTGTAAATCAGACAGACTTATGTATAGACTGTTCTGAAGGTTTTGAAACAGTTTGGGTTTCTTGTTATGTCATGCAACACCCACAAATCAGCTCAGAGGCCACCAAGGCATACAGTAGTAAGTTTTTCTAACAGGCTAACGGAAAGGGACCGCTGTTGATGAAAAGACATGACATGACATTAAAAGATACTGTCTCTGGCATGGCTGGTGAGTGTCCTTTACCTCACAGATTCCTGTGATACGGCTAAAGTAAATTTGGGCCTTGTTGTATATGCCTTACAGAAGTATACTGTTTATTTAACATCTCCAGTGTGCTGAGTTATGACTAGTAATGATTACTCAAATGCCCAGTGTTTGGGCTATTGTACCAGGAGTGCCTCC
Organism: Scomberomorus guttatus; assembly: GCA_038419695.1. NCBI lineage: Eukaryota > Metazoa > Chordata > Actinopteri > Scombriformes > Scombridae > Scomberomorus > Scomberomorus guttatus. Next base: position 21,447,643 of record CM076465.1, on the reverse strand, counting down.
AAACAGGCCCACTGGTGTTTATTTGAATTTTCCATTTTATATTGCCATGTGTCATTAGGCTGTTTAGAGTTTACCCTGAGTGATGGATCATTTCCTTCACCCCTCTCCACTCACTAAAAAACCTGCTGGATGGCGCATGCTTGTCCTAAAGGTGGAGAATATGTGCGTGTGTGTCCGTGGCTAGAGATAATGGCACTCAGAGTGCATGACAGATGTCTTATTTCATTATACAAAAGACAACACCTGTATAATCAGTGCTATGTCTGATCCTGAAAGAAAGCTTGAATTTAAAGCACCTCTACCCAAATTTTCATGTTGACATATTGATTTGCATTAGCCTTTAAAGTTAAATTTTTTTGTCCCTTTCATATATTTAGGCTGGTCAATGTGGAGCGTTGAGGTGCAGTACTTAATGTATACTGGCTACTGTTTGATGCTGGGTCCAAAAAGGTATTGAAATCAATAAGAAATCCCCAAACTTCCCTAAAAGGAAAACATATTTTTTTTACTACAAGAACTCAGAGTGTCACTGTAAGTTCTTCTAATGTGTATCAAAATGGCCATTTTGAAAATTATTTGCAAATGAAAATTAGCCTCCTAGCTAAGTTTACCACACTTATATCATATTGACGTGTGCTGTCCCTGATAAATATAAAAAGTATTTTCATATTAACAATGGATCAAACAATTATGCAATGTGAAAGGTGGCACTCAGTGATGAACCCACAGAGATCACCCAACATAGCAGTATCCTTCCATGTAACAGAACTTTTTAGCCTCTTAGCTCATTGTTTTGGTTTTATGGCCCACAAATTCAGCCCTTATTTTTAATTCAGCTGATTTAAAAAAAAAAAAGTTGTGAGATGAATCCACTGTAATTGCCCTGTACCAAACAGCAGAAGAAGAAAGTTGAACATTTACTGGCTAAAGAAGAGATTTTAGAGAAAGATTTTTCTCAGGAGTTGGTGGAGACCAAACCAGAGCAAAAAGGAGACTGAATATTGGGCATGTGACATTTGTCAAGTGACCAGAAACATGATTGTTCTATTTGTCGCACCATGTCTGTTGGTTGTGACAATAGTAAATTGTTTGCTAACACGTTAGCCAGCTTGCTAGCTAGTTATTCTGCCCCTAAGTAGCCAAAAATCAAACACTGTATACTCAAAATATACAGCCTTATACTTGACAGTAGTCTTTGAATTTGTTTTGGATGAGCAGCTGCAAGAGGAGCTCATATCATTTTCAGATAAGTCTTGCTGCTGTTCTGGCCATGCATCATTGGCCTTTATCATGGAAGACATTTTGATATGTTACAGTAGGAAAATCAAAGGTGTAAATAATAAAATACAGTAAATGATGGCTGAATTCCATTTAGTTGCTTCAGTTTCAGGGTCCTGGTATAGCACATGCTGGCTCACTGTCACACTGTTATGGTTTGCTGGGACACTTGCTCCATGACAAGTACAACGAAATACGTTTGAACATTTGTAAAGTGTAAAGTCTTGAATTAACCACATATTTAATTGTAGTAATTCAGTGGTTTAAGACATAATAAAAGAACAATAACTTTACCTGCTGGCTCTGACACCAGGGGCTTTGCAGTGTTTCTCCTCAGCCCTGAAACTGCCAAGTCAGACGAGAAAGGAATCATAAATTAGTTTCCCCTCTAATCTCTACACCCTGGCTGGCTGTCCCAAGATGTCCTCCTAGATTTAAAAGCAACAGTGTAATGTTTATGTTGGCTAAAAAAGAATATGCATCAAACTCATTTGATGTATTAAAGACAGTGCTGGATGTTGTTTACACACGCAGGTGAAAGCTCGGTGGACAAAAACCTATGTTCCCCGTGTTTGATGTCAGTGCTTTGAAGGCAAAAATCAATCTTAAATCAAGATAAGAGTTTTTCAGTCTGGGTTTTGTGGAATCACTGAATATCAATTGTGTGCTTTTACGTATTTCAGATATTTCAGTGGAAAATGGGCTCTAAATGTCTGATAGCATGTGAGTGAGTTCATAACATTTTGTGCTTTTGATTTCCCATGAAGCATTGCATCTACTGTACTTTCAGTCTAATAAAAGGTCAAGAGAATGTTATAAAACAGAACTTAAAAACACTATCTTGTGAATTCTTTGTAAAAACAGCGTTTAATTTATTGGTAATTCAATCATTTTTTAAGACTTTGTCATATTATCAGGAACATTCAAATGAGTAATCTTTTGGCAGCCAGTGCTGCTGATAGATAACCCAGCAGAAATCCTTTCACTGCACTGGGTTTGAGCACTTCAAGCACCAAAACTCAGTTTCATGGGAAATGGAAGTATGCTTATTTTGAAAGCCAGGCCCGATGTAAATGGCACGCTACGTCTCCTCTGTTTCATGTGTGACTCAAGTCGTGAAGTGTGATGAAATCCGTTTTGAATGCTCATTATACAAGTTATGTCATGAAATATTCATGTCATTTGTGGAACGTGTGAACAGTGTGTTTGCTATTGTTCCAAAAATAAGATTTTACTCTTATTTGCCTGAAATTCCTTCACAAGAACTTAATCACATCACACAGGTCGTAGAAAGAAATACTCTCAACATAAACATAGCGTCACTGTAAATGCTAACATTGAATTCTTTCATGCTATTTAAAGTGTGAAATGCAGTAAACGCAACAGAAATTAACCATGAAAAAACGGCGTACTGTTTAACAAAACAAGACCTCATATGTTGAATGTCATAGATGTTGATAAAGTATTGATTACCACATTCCTAACTGGGTATATGACACCGTCTATAACCTGGAAACATGCTTTTCATTACTGGATAAACCTCCTGTGCATAAAAGTGCAGTAAATGAAAGGCTGTTTTTTTTTAACTGTATGAACACATTATGCTCCCAAACAGGCTACTTACTATGCACCCTCATCACATTATATAGTGGCAGTCAGATGGAATCAGAGGGGGAAATCCAGTGCATTGCTAAGGTAACTTCAACAAAGACAAACCATTGCAGCAGTTGGAATTAAGTGATTGTTCCTCACACTGAAAATCAGTGCAGAAAACAACCGCTAATGGTGTTTACAGTCTTTGATATGTGATATATATTATTTAGATATGGAAAGAATTGGGTTTCTCAGGAATCTCTTTGCTTCTGGTGCCAGTGTCATTAGAGTGCTGCTTACAGTCCCTGCTAAAGGTATTAATACAGTGGAGAGAATCTGGGCATCTGTAGTCTGTGGGTTTGGGTTGAGTTTGTGGGAGGCGGTATAGTTCAGTCAGTGAAAGAAGGAACATCAGGGGTCCAAATCCACACAGTTAAAGGATAATTCTGATTTATTACCACTTCAGTTTTATTTACATAGTTTTGGCCACCATTTCTATCAGTTAGGATAACATTGTACATTGCTAAGATCTGGAAATGTGGAAGCATCACTATAATTAAGTCCAAAGTAATTAAGCCTAAAAGAAAAGCAGTCAGATATGCTAACAGTTTAGCCAGATAATCTAAACCACTTAATTTATTTCCATTGCACAAGAAAACTATGCACGAATAATCACTGTAAGTGCAGTTAAAGCTGAACCAGGAAGTCTGTCTGAAAACTGCGATGGATGTTTAAAAAAGGCATTTTTTTTCAAAATATTAGTTTATTTTATCTTTATCATTTTGGCTAATGTGGGGGTTTGTTTAAAACTTGACGTTGCCACGTTCCCAGATCTTAACAATTAACCAGGTCTGTGCTATGTTATATTGAGGAATGATAGCCAAAACTGCAAAAATAAAATCCAAGTTGTAATAAACCAAAATTAACCTTTCAACCCACAATAATCATTTTTGGCGCAACAAGCTATGAACACAACATTATCACCTTAGAAAGTTGCTACGGCAAACATGTTAGCAAAAAAAATTACTCATCCAGCAGACAGACGCAGCAGGCACGCATTTATTTGGAGTCATGTTTGTATCCACCTGGCGAGTTTAAGTCCGATATTCTCCTTCCTTTTAGCTCTGTAGCAACTTCTGAGGGAAATACAAAATGCTCCTCTGTGTTCACCAACTATATGCTAACTTTGCCTGTCTGCTGTGTGCCGGGCAGGTAGCATACAGTGGGTTTATCAAACCTTTAACTAAAAACAGCTTCCTGCTGTGGCTGGAAACAGGGTTGATGAGAGCAGTGAGACTGAAATAACATCATAAAGTTGTGGGCTGTAGAACCAAAACAATCAGCTGAAAGACACTAAAACTCTGAGGGAAACTGCAGAGCCGGGTGATAATTCTCTGAGTTCGCCTGTAGGGATAAACCCTTTAACATGACACGTAATCATTTGATCCATTGTTAGTATAAAAACTTTTTAGAGCTTTATCACATGTATGATTTTAAAAAGTTTATTTTCCCACTCCCCCCAATGATTTCATTCCCCTTGATTTCAACTGTTTATGTACGTATATGTATGTATCTTTTAATCCAAATGAAGTTCAAATAATATCCTGAGCTCATGTCATCATCTCTCCTTTCTTTCCTTACATCAACATGCAGCTCATAATGTGGACTCGATGCACTGCGCTTTATTCACAGCAACAGGACCATTTGTCAAAATGCAAATACAGATACACGAGTGAAAGAGAGGCTTTGAGGAAACCCAGACCACCTGGCTCCTCTGGCCCTCTTTACCTCCCTGCGTGAACAGGCCCACACTAACATGAGTATGTTTTCAGTTTGCAGCAGCAGGAATAATATATCTGGATGTGAACAATTGTGCTTGTTTTGCCATTACACTGCAGGCTGGGCTGAGTTCAACATACCAATAGCGGCTATTACGACTGGATGACAGCGGCCTCTCTGCCCAGTCTTCAAGTACACCGCACTCACTCAAAGCTGCACGGCTGAGGTAATGCCTGGGTCGCAGGCCAGAAATCCATGTTCAGAACAGGGATACGAAATCAGATCTAAATTTAGAGGATTGTTAAGTAGACTCTGTAACAATTCCATCAATCAAACAGGCTGACTTCTCCCTCTCGTGTTTTACAAAAGAGGATTTTCTACATTTTATTGCTATGTATCATGGATTACGTCACGGCTGTGGCTCATAGGCAAAGAGTGGTGTGGTGTCACATTTTACATGCCTAACTTCAACGTCATGTTAAGCATCCAAGTTTTACCCCCCAAATTTTGACATCTAAGTTTTCCTCTTGTGCCTCTTTGTACTCCACATGACCAATGACTGAACCCCTCGTTGATAAGTAAAGGGGCCTTATCCTCGGAAGAGAGCTGAAAAGCAGGTTCAATGCTCATCCTCAGAATGTTTTGATACTTTGGTCTTGATCCGAGGTGAACGATACAAGCTTCTGGTAAATACCAAGCTGACTGTAAAATATTAGCCCTTCTCTTACAGGGTATCACATGAGCCTGCCTTGGGGCGTCGCTGAAAGCTCTTAATGCCTTCCACCCTGCTGCAATGCCACTTTTCCCAGGAGCTGGACTGTCTGTCAAACTAGTATCTTTGAAAAATTGACTATAAAATTGATTAAAGAAAGTTAGCTGTGTGTCTGTAATTATGTATCCAAAACAAGTTAATAAAAAAGATAGATAGATAAATAGAACCTTTATTAATTCCAATGAGAAATTGCATTGTTACATCAGCCAAATAACATAAATCATGAAACAAATAAGATAAGGTCACTCAAAGAGGTAGGTAAGCAGGGCTATAGTTATAGTTAGGACACTAAGGTTATGTCTTGAGCAATTTGTCTGGGAATTTGTAGGTTTTAGTGACCTTGGAGCCTTTTTTCCTACATTTAAAAACTAAAAGCCACATTTTTAGGACTGATTCCAGTACTTTTAGGCCCAGTATTTTTCCACCAAGATTCTCAATCAAAGTTCTTAATCAGAATTTTCTTCCTGGCAGTGCCTTGAAACAGCATTTAGACCTTTTCATGTTGGCAAAAAAAACAAAAAAACAACAACAACAAAAAAAAAGACAGTAAGGCTTTACATTATTGTTCTGTAATTTCCTTATAATTATATATAAGCAGTTGTTGATTTTCAGAGGAATTTCCCTGAAAAACTGCTCTATTTAGATAAAGCTGGCAGAAAATATAATTAAAATGAAGGTGTTGACTTCTCATGATCTCAGTATTCCAAAAATCCTGGCTACAGACCTGTAGGTAAGAAAATAAAAGAGCATGAAGTAAGGATTTCAATGATAGTGCCCAGTAGTACACTGTACACTGGTAATCCAAGTCAAGTATACAGTAAGGTTGTACTGTATGATAAGTTTGGGTAGATGTTAAATTATGGTAGTAGATCCAAATTTTAAAGCTAGACTAATCAATATTTTTATTAACAACTGGTCGAATGATACTTTGTGAAAGGGGTTGATTGTAACCCACAGAGAATCATCTGCATTTTGGTGTCTTTGTTAGCTTCTTCGTATTAGCTCATTGTTTTGATTTTACAATATGAAATTTTTGGTTCTGTCTCACTGCTCTTGTCAACCCAATTTCCAGCAGCTGTTCTTGGCAAAAAAGCTTTGATAACCCCAACATACACTACCTGCCCAGCACCAAATGGCAGACAGACAATAGTAGCTAGCAACTAGCTGGTGAACATGGCATTTTTAGCAGGTAAAGAGCCAGATATTTTTCTTAGGAGTTGGTGGAGATAAAAACAGAGTTAGATGGAGAGTGAATATTGGCTTTACATTCAATAAGTGGCCAGAAACACAATTGCAAATGAATGCTAATGTTGCTTGATGCTAGCTTGATGTGTAAACAGGCAATATTTTGCTAACATGCTAACCGTTTCAACTTGACAAGGCCATTAGATGTCAAATGTGTATGATTTTTATCTTGTTGTGGAGTTTGATCTGCACCCAAGTGCCTAAAGAAAATTTAACAATGCAGCTTTAAATCAGTTTCATCAGTTACTGTATGTCAGTAAATGTCAATCTGTGGTGAAATAGAAACACCCAAATTTCAATATATTTACTGAAATTAGTTACTTTTATCTTGCTGGTCTGTTGCTCATGTCAGAGAGGCAACTTGAAGGAACTTTTTCACAAGGAAACCAACAGGATGACAGAAGCAAAACATCTATCACTGGTGAGTCCAGTTTCCCCAAATTTGAACCTGAGATATTACAGAATAGTTCAAGATCAAGGCAGATAAAATGAAGGAGTGGTTACATTTGCCTGAATGATTACTTAGCCACTGAGCCACTGGAACTCATCAATTCCCAGTCACTGCATGCTCATTTTGTCGAAATCACTCTTATCCAATGACCTCACTACTCTATCAAATAACTCGAAGATAAGTGAGTGGAGGTAACAACCCAGTCTGCAAACAAAAACCCTGATTATAAATAGCCTTAAAGAGTGCTTCAGACTGCTGGGAGGAGAGAACACATTGCTTTACACACACAAACACACACACACACAGCAAGAGTTGTACATGTGGAGCAGCAGGGCCGGGTGAGGACACCCCCTCGCTGGATCAGGATTACCCCGCTGCTGTATCAAGCCTCCACCGACGACTCAGTGTGAGTTATGCAATATATCTTCTCTCATCTTCCGCGTCAGGAGCGGACTGAAGCTAATTTATAACAGAATTAGAATACTGTATGTATCTGGCTTCTTTTTGTTCAGAACTTCAGCTTTATAAAGCGAAGCAATCTGGAAAAACAAAGCTAAAACATAAATAACAGTGAAATAATATTGTGCTGTGTCATTCATAAAGGATTGCAAACCTTGCCTGTCCTCTGCTTGACTTGTCCAATTTCAAGTTCTTGTAACAGTTTTTCTGCTTCACTCCTACTTAGTGATCAAAGTGTGGTAGAAAAGGATGAAGATATTTCACTAAAGTATGCATTGTGATACCGGCTTCAAAGGCACGCAGTATTAAGATTCATAACTGTGGGCTTTGGATAGGTAACTTAAGAAGATGATAATAGCCTGAGCAGACGTTTGGGGTGATAATGCAAAGGTGAACTTGTTTTTCTAACTCAAGGGGAGAGGTGGCGATTAGTCTTTGTGCACAGGAGAGAAAGGTAATGGTTGAAGTGAAGGAATCAGGAGAAATGAAAAGAAAATTGTGTTGGAAGAGAGAGCAAATGAGAAAGAAGTCAGAGGAGACAGATGTGTGATAAATGAGGAAAACAACTGGCGTGCTGAGTAAAACTCAAAATGGAAGCACTGGAGCACTGCTCTCTGAAAGATGATGGCCCTATTACACAGTTATGATGCAGAGTTACATCACTTTAGCTATAATATATGCTGCTTTCACCTGTTCCAGTGTTAATTTCATCAAACCTAAAGCTCATAAGTGGCTTCTGAAAACTATGACAAAATTTATTATATTGCAATGAGTAAAAACTTAATGATAATGTGAAAGACAAATGAATGGACAAATACTGTTTAAATGAAGCTTTCTTCAACGACCTGCATGAACCTGTGGAACTACTTTTGTATCCTCTTGATAAGTAAAACAGTGTCCTCCACCGCCCAAAAATATCTCCAGTTGATTTAGCTGCTTGACCTATTGCCCTAACAAGCAGCATCTTGCATTTCAGTGCCATTATGTATCTGCCAGTATTGTTAGCTGACGTTAGCAGTTCCTGGAAGAAAAAATAATAGATTTATGGACTAAATTCATGTACAATCCCACTGAAAAAAGAAGCAGCAACAAAACAGTCGGCACAAACTACTAAAACATGCACGCCATTTATAGAAAGGTAAGCTTATGTGACATCAGCTATCACATTAGTTTAGTCATCCTGAAGATGTTCACTAAAGAAATATTACGCCACTAGCCATTTAGCTTAGCTTACCACAAAGACTGGAAAGCCTGGCAGCTCTCTCCAAACCTAACCAAACTCTTCCCTCGCTAATTAACATGTTATATGTTGTTAGTTTAATCTGTACAAAAACTGAAGTGCATTCTTAAGTTTTGACTAAAATGTGACTAAAACTAATAAACATGTCCATCAAAAGACTAAATCAAATGACCACTGATCTTCTACTTTTAAGGATTTTTTTATGTTTGTCCTCAAAAAAATATTCCAGATATGATCATTAGTAGACATTAGTAGTCAAAAGGGCAGCAAGGCTTTGTAGACACCTTGGCATAGGTGAGCGTCAGGGGCCAGGTCTGAGGCCCCAGTCAGCTCATGAACCTGGGGAGGGTTGTTTATAGAAGCAGAGACGTTCTGGAGGAACGTATCTTCTGGGCTGATCCCAGGAGCCGGACCTAATTAGAAACAACTGGTTGAAATTCACTTCAATGGCTACACAGATCTTTCTTTTTATGTTGCTTGGCTGGTCCTGTACGTTCATCAGCTGCACCTTGAGGCTCATCTCCATCTCTTAAGACTCCCCTGGCTGCGTGGTGTTTGTGGATTTCATGGATGGTAAAAAGAAATTTGAGGCCTGCCACCTAACTCCCCAGCGCTATCTCTCCTCTCTCTTTCACACACACACGCACACGCAGGTCTTGTCTTGAAACAACAGGCTACAATCACACTTGTCAGGTCAAATCTGTTTCCAATTGGTCCTGGACTTTCATGTGTTTAAACCTCGCCCTGTTGCTTTTGAGAAACATTACATCATGGACCTGGTTTACTGTAGCTGCACTGTAGGTGCCTCGTAGCGTTTTAATCTCTCACCCCTCGTTTGTTTGGAGTTGAGTCAGTTATCATTAGCGATGAGATCACTGAGAGATCATGCTTTAAAGCAAGAAGTGCCACTGCTGTGTTGTTTAAACCAGCTAGATCCAATGTTAACCTGGGGTGCAGCATGAATTCTACCACAATGCAACATCCATACCGTGATTACATGTCTGGCAATATCGCATTTTGGCACACTCAAACCCAGACGTGAACCCCTCCAAGCTTTCAAGTCAATCTGACCCTGTCATCAGACCATCTCATGAGGGAGTTCCTCATTCAATTGGCATCCGAACGTTCCCTCTCAGACGAGCACTGGCAGACACAGTCGCTCATATTTGAACCAGGTGATGGAGTTTCACGTCAATATTTCTCATAATATAGACTAAATAATCATGGGGCGGGAATATCGTTGCTTTTTGCGGCACAAATTCTACACAACGGATGGTATTACTGGTAAAAAATAATCTTTATTTTCTCACCTGACGGCTTTATAATAGGGAGACGTCTGTAGAAATATATTCAGAGAGAATGAGAGAATTTGAGAAAGGCCTGTTGTGAAATTGATGTGGAGATGTACTAAGAGCATGAAGGATGAGATTGCATAAAATATATATACAGCATATAACAGGGCAGGCCTGTGCAGATTCTCAAGCCAGACGCTTTCTGGTTATTTGACTCATGAAAGAAAACAAATCAAGCTTCAGCTGAAAATAAACTCTTCGCTATTGACTACTGAACTGGTCTGGCATCGTTGTAACCATAATCCCTGAAATTTACACCGTATTCCAACCCTATCTCCTACAAAATACATTTATATACTAGAAATTTCCTTTGCAGGAAACACTCTTGCTGCGTGGATTACCTTCATAGGCAATGATTTATCCAATCAAGGATGAGTGACGTCAGTCTTAGGTAGCAGGTTGTGGTGGAGGGTTGGGCAACCACAGGAGACCAGGTTTCACATTGAGGCTATAAAAACACTTGGTTAAAGCTGCACTAATCAATATTTTGAATCAAAAATAATATGTATACTGTAAAAGGTGTTAAAGAAATGACTTAAAATCCTTTGGTGCTGGAGTGGTGTGTTTAAAGAGGTACTGCACACTTAAATGTGTTTTTTTTGGGCTGTAAACTAAATTATATGACTGTACTGTGATGAAACACTTCAATGCTGCCCATGACCCATGAAATCTGCATTTCATGGGTTGAAAATGGCTCAACATGTCATCTGCTGTTTTAAATCAGCCCTGAAAAGGCAGGGCCAATGCTGACGTAGAGTTGGGAGGTCTCTACGTCACGAAAACCATATAAATGGTAGAATGATAACGCCCACCTCCGCCAGCCCCCACCTTTGAGTGTGAGAGTCTGTGAAACCATCATTTCACCAATCATTTTCAAACATATGCTGATCAAGACAGTTTTAGCTTTGTTAGGAGCTAACAGCAGCACTGACCTGCTGGAGAAAATCTCTCTGTCTGTGACTGTCCATGGGAGGAAGAGCTGCTGCAGCCACAAAAACAACAGAAATACTCTTTGCATTTCATCCTGTAGCTCTTTAACTCTCCGTCTGTCTGTTCCTGCACTTATCAGCTGGTAAAATCCTATCCTGAACCTGTCCGCTGCAGACAGGTTCAGTAACAGTGGAGCTCCGGTTACACTGCGATTTAATGTTTTGAAACAAGATTTTACTAGCAAATAACTGCAGGAACAAACAGCTGGAGAGTTAAAGAGCTACAGGACAAAATGTGAAGAGGATTTCTGTTGTTTTTGTGGCTGCCAGCAGCTCTTCCTCCTGCAGACAGTCGCAGACGGAGAGATTTCTTCCAGCAGGTCAGTGCTGCTGTTAGCTGCTGAAGCTACAACTGTATTCATTGTTTAAATGCTGTCGCACTGTTTGTCTTCCTCTCATTATTATACAGACACACATCCTCACACATCCCCCCCCAGTCCCTAGCCCACTTTTTAGCAAATTATGCAGTGGGTGGAGTTAGGCTCAGACCTGGTGGTGAAGTTACACTTTAATGGTACAGTATGCAAATATAGTTCTAAACAATTGCTGAGTCAATTTTACATTCAGACAATAGAAGAGACAGTTTATAATAGAGTGATGAAATCAAGAGTTAAAACAGGAGGCGGTAGGCTCCCAGACAATACTTAATTATCACTATGTGAAGAAATGTTCAAATCAGGTTCAAAACCTTTTACTAGGAACAGCAGGATATCACAAATAATAATATGCTCATTTTCAAGTCTAAATTGGTTAAAACTGCAGCTCTAAGGAGCCTTTTAGCTTCTCTGGTTGTTTTGGTTTTCTGGCCCACAACTGCATTCCCATCAACCCCGTTGCCAGCAGTAGTTGGCAGGTGTTGTCAGCAAAAAAAAAAAGGTTGAATAAACCGACCGTACTGTACCTGCTCAGCACCTAACAGCAGACAAAGTTAGGAACTACCTGGTGAACATAGTAGATCATTTAGCAGCTAAAGAGCCAGATTTGTTTCTTAGGAGTTGGTGGAGACCACAACAGAACTAAAAAGGGTGCCCATAAATACAACTCCATATGAATGCTAATACTGCTGTGTCTGCTGGATGTCTAAATAGGCAATTGTCTGCTAACACATTGGCTTTAAAAGATGATAATGTGTTGTTTTTAGTTTGCAACACTGCCCCCAAGTGACCAACATTAAATTAATGCAGCTTTAAGGGTTAGAGAAATTTGATTGTGATTTTGGTTAAATATTTAAAAAGGCAATGTGTTCTGTTTTGTTCTTCAAGTCGGTGTTTCCCAATATTTAACCAAGACCACAATCTTCCCTTACCTCGAACCAAGACATTTGGGCTGCCATAACCACTTTAACTTTAATCATGCTTTAATTGCCAGCAATTGATATTGAACGAATGAAAAATGAAATATGTTGAACATTTTTAAATTCTTGTTCAATAAGAACATTTAGATACCATTTTACAACATTGTTGTGTTGATAAAAACATGATCAGAGTACTATTACATATCTTACAAAATGTATTTGCTGCTGCAAATTAGTTGAACGTAATTTTTAGGAAATAGGGTTTCATATTCATAACGTATGGGCAGATTGTGGTTTCAAGCCGAACTGTGAGGGCTAAGAATAGCAGCTGTAGTACATGATGCTCTGTTGTTGTACTCACACACGTTACTGTCAGCCTATGTTGAAGCCTAATATCCTACATGGTGGATTGAGTCTGTTTTCATAAAACACACATTCCTCCGTCTGTGTTTGGGACAGAAAAAGGCTTGAGGAAGTTGTTATAGCAGCAAGGCTTTTAAAGGCAAGTCAACCTAAACAGGGGTTCCTTTAAGTATGGTACATCGCTGTGTGTGGAGCAGAGAGGGAGTGTGTGTAAGGGGGGTTGGGGGTGGTGATGGTGGTTGGGGGTGGGAGGGCCGAAGAGGCAACACCAGTCAGTTTAAGGAGAATGAGTAATACAGTATATTCATGTTGCGATGATTCATAGCCCCTGTGTCCAACTGGACTGTACAAAAAGAATCACAATGAAAAATGATAATTCTTGACCTTCTTCGTAATCACGTCACACATCCAGGGCTTAGCTGTAAGCTTAAACCCAGTGTTCCAGACCGAGGGGAGCTTTCCGAGACAAATGGTATCAATTTGCTTCCAGTCATTAGAGCACATTGTTGACTGGGGTGACATACTGTAGAGCCAAGCTAGCTGGGACCCCAGTCTTAAATCAAAATGACCAGCTTCCCCCAAAAGAATGTTCTCAGTCTTTGCCACTGCTGCAAGAGAAGACTCATTTCAGACTGGGAGTTTAATGGTTTAGACAACTGTGGATAGTTTGCAGGGATGATTGAAAAGGTTTCGGCTGCTCCCTTCTTCTTTTTTTTTTCTTTTTCAGATTCCCCCTCCTCTTTTAAGGCGGAAAGAATGAAAAACAAAACAACACATTCTCTCCCTTCCTCCCGCTCTCCCTTGCTAGCATGCACACCCCCGGAGAGAGCGCCCCAGAGGCGTCCAACAGAAACACCAAACAGAAATAGAGCTGCTATTTCAGTCTGAACTGGCTGTTATTTTTAGACAAAGTGACATGCTCTACGTTAAATTACAACATCATAAGGTCACTCAATAGACCCCCCTTTTTTCAGCCCTCTAGCCTCCAGCTTATGACTCACCGCAAAATATGTGGTGACGTTACCCCGTGCTATCCACCCCCACATTCTGATCAAAAATTTGGAATTCGGCTTATTGACCTGATTCAATCAAAGGGGGTAACTCTCGCACTATCCCCACAAATCTGCTTCTTGTTTAAACAGATGGTTTGATATCACCGTCCTGCAGGTAGAACACAGCAGTCTGATCAAGATGCTTAATATGTTTAGTTCAGATTGGTTTCTTATATGTTTGCCCATGGTGGACCAGCTCCATGACTTTCCCCTCGCCTTTGACAGCACATCATAACATTTGTTTGCAGCATGTGAATGAAATGCAGTGCAAACATGTAACAGGATAATACGGGTGTAGGTACGCCAGGCCAAGACATAATGAAACATGCAAAAAAACACATGCTTCCAATTTCTTACTCACTTCAGAGTTCCATCCAACCAGTGATGTAGTTGAAAATGAAAAGGTGGGTAATCTACGAACCTTGGTCAGTCATCATTACAAGGCAATGCATTGCTAATAAGCAACAGGACGACCCAAGAATCACGACGGTGTTCATTTAATAGGGAATTTTATTTATATAGCACATCTCTGAAATCTTGGTTCACAAAATGTTTTCAGAGGAAATCATAAAACTGTACAAATAATGAAAGATGGATAAAAACAGGGGATTAAAGGGAGATCAAACAGTTTGAAAAATATATGTGAAATAAAATGAGGTAAAAAAAAACATTACAATCAAAGGCGGACTATAAAATGTGTTTGAAGAAGTGGTTATAAAAGATGATAATGAATTCCCTTGTTGAAGTTCCTCTGGCAGCAACTTCTACAGTCTACAGGCCTCCATTTGTCTGTCTGGGGTAAAGGAAAATAGAAATGTAAAATGTATGTCCAGTGCTCATTGTTTGGTAAAAATGGTCGATCGTTCTACGAGGATCAAGACAATGTTACTGATACTGATAGACAAAATCATTCACATGAAGAAAAAATCACACAAACACAAAGAAAGTCATTGATTCTGTTATATGGATAAGTAGTAGTTGTTATAATCCCCACCAATCCTTGGTTATTCCCGCCAATGCCACAGAAACATAATTTCTGCCTGGATCATGTTCTTTACCAACGTTCTATTAAGTCCTGGAAGTGCTACTGTCTTTTACCACACAGTAGTCGTAGGGGGTTGGCTGGGGTGAATGCCGTTTTGCCAGATAGGGCGGTTTTCTGGGCTACTTCTTATTTAATTGCATGGGTAAAAATGGTTTTGGGCAGGTTGTCATCAATATCGGCTATTTTCTGTACCATTTGGGTGGTTTCCACCAACAAAAAGTCCAACAAATCAGCCCCTCCTCTCACCCGAGTAGATTGAGATTGACAGTGCACTGAGTTCAGTAGGTTCACCTCAACATGCAATGACTAATAACTGATTATTCTGTCATAGTTCTGTGATAAAACACTTTTAACATCTGTTTATACTGTATGAGTGAAAACCTTTAACGTTTAATGTAATATTATCTAAAAGACCTATAAATTATTGTAACTGTGGTTTTGAGTTTGCAGATTGGGGTTTGCAAAGTGTGTGTGTGTACAAGCTAAAACCTTAGCTGGTGCTTTGTAACTATACTCGACTATACAGCAGCAATAGTTTAAAATATGTGATACTAATTAGTTAGATATGATTTTATGAAGTTATAAGAGGTCAGATTAGACTGCTGACTTTACTTGGCCCTGTTTCTGGACAGGCTACAAACATTTGCTTTTTATGGTGCTAACAAATTTGTGTTGTAGAGTTTTGAGACATCTACAAGACTAAATATTTTGAAGACAGTTCATCATTCGGGTATTATTTAGTTTGTGAGCTTATTTCAACACAACACTTAGCTGGATGAAAGGAGATGTGTGCATAAATGGTGATGATGCGGGAGCATGGCAAGGGAAATACTGTTGCATTGTATACTGTAAATCATTTTAAAGAGGAGTGGAGGTCTCAAATTTCCAAATATCAGATGGTGAAATGCTCTTCTGCAGGTGTAGGACCCTCAGCTCCGTCTATCCAAAACACTTGAAAGTTGAGTCCTACAAGAAAACGTTACTATATAGTAAACATACACTGTTTGTGTACCTCATATTTATCCTTAAATATTATATCTAATATTTCAATATTTTAAATATAACATGATATCCTTCATGTTTTGTAGTCTTGGTTAGAAGACTTATTTTATATAGAAGTCGTATTTTTAATTAATTAAAAGTAAACTACTTTTTTATTAACTATTTTTAATTTTGTTTCATATTTATTTTTGAAATTATTTTGTTAAACAGGCAAAATAATAGTAGCTCCTTGTGGGGATTAAGATAAAGGCTGCTGTAATCCTCCTTGGTTGCATGTAAACTTGCTGGCGGATTTTATTTTACACTTGTTTCCTGAAATTTAACACTCACTTGTAATTGACTACAATAAATAGATTCTAGTCAATTAAATTTTTTTAAATTTCAAATTTTTTAAATTTGTAAGCTCACACTTTTGTTTCTGTGCCCCGCACTGCAACATCTGCACGTTCCACTCATCAGTTTTTCTCTCCTCGGATGTTTCCGGTGAAGAGCACAGCTGCCTCCGCAGTGTCGCAGAAAACTCCGAGAAACATCCCAGATGGAGCCACAATCTCGTTGACAAGTGTGTTTTCATGCACAGCTGCAGTAAAGTGAGAGAGATGCCAGTCACACATTTACACAGGTAGACTTTACACTGCGTCATTCACACAGATGTATGTGTTATGTAACATTACCATATGTACCTACTGCTTAAACGCACTTGTGACAATTGGTTAGTGCTGCCTTCAAGCCATCTTCCTTATAAAAATATTCATGACTTGTTGGGTGTTTTAGTCAGAAATAACAAGTGGGCCCTTTTGCAAAAGTTGCTTTTATATTGGTGTGTTTAATAAATTACAGTAAAATGTGAACGTGTATTGGCATTTACATTAAAAATGTCACAGACAAATGACAAATTAAAGGGAAAACCCGACTGAGTGGAGAAACATAATTAATGCCAGAGGTGGAATGTAACAGTTACTCAATGTTTAATTGAGGTACTCTACTTGAGTATTTCTATTCTATCTTAATTTCTACTCCAACTTCACTACATTCATTTGACAGTTATACTTAGTAGATTAATGTTTTACATTACTGCAATTAATTGTTTTCATTATCTATTAATCTGTCACTTATTTTCTCTTTAAATTGATTATTTTGTCTATAAAAAAATGATAAATATAAAATATAATATGAAATAAAATACAAAAATAAAAATTGGTGAAAATTCCCAGTGAAAAATGTCCATGATTTCCTGAAGGCCAAGACGAAGTCATCAAATTGCTTGCTCTCTAACTAACTCTCCAAAACCTAAACACATTCAATTTGCTCACAAAACAAAAGCCAAAGAAAAGCCAAAGAAAAGCAGCAATTATAAACTAGGGAATGTTTAAAGTTCTCGCTTGAAAAATGACTCAAACAACTGATCATTTATCAAAATAGTTATTTTTCTGTCACTCACTAATTGTGAATCTAATCTAGTTGATTCAGCTCCATTTTACATTAAAGCATTGTTACAGAATGAATTACACAGTCATATACAAAGTAGGCTAGTAGTAAAATGAACTCAACTTTGATATTAGAGTAAAGAAAACTTTATAATATATATTTATACACTCACATGGGTCATTTTTCTGTATCCTGCATACTTTTGTTGATTAATTTGTAATGGAGTAATTTTACTGTAGTATTGCTAATTTTACTTGAGGAAAGTAATGATCTGAATACTTCTCTCACCACTGATGAACACAGAAACCTCCATATTGGTCACTTTATTTAATGGTTTGTAAAAGGATTTAAAAGATGTGAATAATATGCTGTGGCCTTCAAAGTGCATCCTTTTAGGTTAAGCAAGCTGACATAGCTTGCCCTCTGACCTCGCTGAAATTAATTTAACTTTTAACAATTACAATGTTTTTGACTATAACATTTGAAGGCAACATCTGTTTTCTTTCATTCCAGTGGCATTATGTGTTTTCCAGTGAAACCACTGGTCACTTGGGTCAACAACAGCAACAGAAATGACTATTTATAGTAAATGTACTCATGAGATGAGCCACATCAGTAGAAATAGTTTTACAAGTCATTATTTGATAACAGGGTGGGTTAAGTTAAACACACTGCAGGCGCGGATTCTGCAAATCTGTCTTGACACTAGTATCATGGATTCTCATCTTTCCATTTCATCAACTTCATACATGTTTTCTCTTCCTCTTAAATCTCCAGTGGAGCCCTAGCCAATTGCTCTGAGTCCTCTGTGTTCCTCTCTGCACCCCATTTCAGTTTGGACTTGTATTTTCTTACATGTTTGGATAATTCACTTGTCTATGTGGCAGTTAAAATACTACTTTAACCTCATGATGTGAGGTTGTTATGGTAGGAGACTAAGCTATATGCTTGTAGTATTTCCCATACCACTGAAAGCATCCATCATAAAGCCATTTTTGACTGCAATCATTTGTTGGCCTCAGCATTTAACAGGTCCAGAGTGATATTTTCAGGTATGTTTACATGCTGTTTAATGTGCTGCAGCTGAGCAGCTGATTGGCTATCTAACCTGCTAACTGATGTTAGCGGTGCACTCTTCCCTGGTGAACCCTTTTTTTTGTTTGGTGGCTCGTTCAACAAACTAAGGTGCAGAACAAGACGTGTGTTCATGTTTATAAGTTGTATAAGAAGGAGACTTTAGCAGGTTGCCATCAGGCTCAGTGTGACCGTCTGCTCTGACTATGAGAACACGCTATGCAATATTTGATTGGCTGTATGGATGTAGACAGGTTAGTAATGGTATTCTGTCAAATTAATGCAAAACTAGGGGACACCATCATGAAAATTTAAGTATACTTTTTTTCCCCATTAGGTTTCTGATTTTTTTCTTAAAGGAGAACACAGGACAAGTTATTTACAGATTAGGTATGTATGCTGTAGTTGACACAAAATATGCTTTTTAATTTCAGGTGGACTTTAATAAATGAGTCATGAGTTTCTCACTTTCTAATGAGCCATCCACTCTGCAGTTACAAATGTTAGTACGTCATTATTCAAGGATAATAGGTCTGTCTAATAAACCATCACTTATGCAATTACTAATGTTATTAAATTAATTAATAAAGACAGGTCTCACACTTTTTTAATAAGCCAACAGCAAAAGTAAACCACTAATGAAGTGTTCTCTCAGTAATCCCTCAGGTCTGGAGTTGTAAATGTTAATAAGCTGCTAATAAATGGATTTTGGTCCAGATGTCCTGCGGCCCTTTTCCAGAAAGTAAGTGGATGAACAGTCCACTGATTAATGAAAGAACTAGCTAAAAAGCCAAAGCAAGTGTAATGCTGGGAGAAGATTTTCCACTATCTGGCAACTTTGGGGTTGCCATTCACAAAAAGTGTTCTATTAGAAAGTGGTACCAAATATTCTAATTGTCGCCATGTGATTGTCTCCCCATTCCCTATGGGTGTGTTATTATCAATAGTCCAAGAGACATTCAGCTATTTCCACTGACAGTGATGTCAACAGCAGGAAGGAAGCCACTGTCAGATCGACATTATGCAAAGCAAGTGTGGTGGCAGGCCGTGTGCTTTGCATACTTTACAGTTGCTGGATGTGGGAGCAGGCAGCAGCGGGTGTGAGGACACTTGCTTCTCTCCTTGGGGTAATTGCTGTACAGGAAATTGGACGTAAAATGTTTGAATAATCACGTATCTGAAGTGAGTTATGGACGGAGCCTACAGTAGTGAAGCAAATTAAAACAAGTGAATCCAATTACTGTTTATGGAAAGCAGCTGCCTGAGCAGCATATGTTGGTGAGTGAAACTATGAGACTAATGTTAAGGGTGAGAGCTCTGCTTGTCTGTATAACATGATGGCTTTCATTTGTGCATTGACAAGCCAAAAGATTTTTGAAAAACTCATGCCATGTGTGTGTTTGGTAGCAATATTATCCATCTGTGCATGCAGTCGGCTGTCTGTCTTTTTCTGTCATGGTTAACTCACGCTCCATGAGGGTATACTGATGTCATAACAATACGATAACTTGTCTCTATGGATTTACAGAAAAACAAGGTTAGTGTTTGCTCTCTGTCGTGTACAAACCCTCTTATCCATGTGTTTATTTACGTACACTGAATCAATTCATCTGTGATACAGCCAACAGTCATGTACTGGATAAGCTTTCGTTTCAAAACATTTGGATTTAATTATCATGGGGATATGATATCCAAACAATCTGGTTTCTTCCATTAATAACATGATTGGAGCATGGCAGTGCGAGCTAAGGCCGCAGCGTTTTCATATATTTTCATGGATTTGGATTTTGTTTACTTACTATTATGGGCATGGGGCAAAACCCAATTTAGAGTAATGAAAGAGTTTACGTTTTGGAGTTTTAAAAGATCTCTGTGAGGAAGCGTCCTGGTTCCACAGAATGCAGTATCCCAACTCAAAAACAAACATTACCCGTGTGACTTTTCCAGAATATAAGAAGCGTCCTTCTCACTTGCTTCAGCCTGTTGCAGGTCAGTGTAGTCGACATGAGGAAAAGGAAACAGGCCAAAGCTTTTGTATGGCTGATAAATAAAGTACTGTACATTGAGGAAACGTAAGGCCGCAGCAGTGTGTTGCTTTACAGATAAAACACTTCAGAGCATGATGTGCTATTTATAGGTATTAACCGTGGTGCAAAGTTTGAGGTACAGGCTCTTGAGAAGTGTTTTTCTCCTCCTCTAGATTACAGTTTTGGACAGCAGGCCTGCAGAGTTGGGAGTAGTGTTCATTTTGGCACCTGTTTTTGATTTACTTTTCGTCATTGGATTATTGTTTTAGTCTAGTTTTAGTCAACAAAATACATTTTAGCCTAGTTTTGTCATTTAAATTTCAGTCTCATATTCATCATGCATTTTTAATTGTGAATAGTTACCATGGTTACAGGTGTTGTTCTCGTCTGTTGTGAGGTTAGTGGAAAAGGTTGGTTCTCGTTGTTTATATCAGGCTGTAATGGTTTACATTCACATTGTCCATGTCACTCTGCTCTGCTGTAATACAATAGACTCATTTTTTCTTTGTAAATACACTTTGTCATTTTCTAACTCTGGCTGTTTGAGCAAAGCCGCTCAGTCACTGTCATTCTTGCTCACTTGGCATTATTGCAGCTACCTGTGCTCTCCACTGCAGAGTGCTGAGAAGCTGTACTCACACACTTGTTCACTGAAATACTGTTCACTATCTGAGTTTTAGCTTAAGACAGCAGCTAGGACACCAGGTAATATTAAAGAGGACCTATTATGCTTTTCCTTATTTTCAGTCATATATGTATATATAATGTTACAATGTTGGATGTTCATATTAAACATGGCCAAAGTGTCAAATAATAAGGTAAATGTATATAGAAGTAATTCCTGTGAGCAAAAAGCACCAGCTTCAGACTGCTCTGAATGCTCAGTTTCCAATGTTTTTTCCTACTTTCAGCCTGAGCTGACATTGGCTTGTGACGGATTTCATGATATGGTCATTGGCGGTAACTTAACATGTCTCATGTTGGGCTCATCGAGTGGGGGGCCTTAAAGAGACAGGTGCTAAGACTGCCTTAAGAGACAGTGGCTAAACTGAGTGGCTGCATAAAGGGCCAGTATAAGATATATTTTTTAACTGTGAACTGTGAATCATGCAAAGCTAGAGTCCCAGAATAAAAATATAGAGCTGGAAATGAGCATAATAGGTCCCCTTTAAATGAAAAGTACAGTTTATTACAACTTTTAGTCCCATAGCTCTGGCCAGTGGTTGTGACACTCAGCTTGTCTGCTGTGCCTGATGGAGGTTTGAGAGTGGCTGTCAATCAGGACGTGAAAAATTAACACTTGAACATACATCAGTTTGATAAGAACTACCTAAAATGACAGAAACCACCTTTGGGAAACATTTATTTGACGTGCACTTTGATTTTTTTAGTGATTTTGGCTCATGTCCCATCCACTAACATGGATTTCAGTCATGGGATTTATGTCATATACTGCAACCAGCCACCAGGGGGTGATCGAGATATTTTGACTTCACTTTTGAGGGGCTGTCATGTCATCCATCTTTATATACAGTCTATGGTATTTATTGACCATCAACAGCTAGCTTAATGTTAGCGGCAGTGACTGCATGAAGTCATGTCCTCTCAGTTGTTTCCTGAATGTAGCCTTACAAGTGGCGAATATTAGCAAACCAGCAAAGAAGGTGCGACATGTTACCTGGAGTCTTGTTTCTTCTCTTTCGGTGGTGGCTAACCGTGCCAGCCCAGTCAAGTCCAACCAAGTCGACCCCCAAACCTGCAGTGCAGAACTTTTACATATAAATAAATGTATGTTACATTCAAGCCCTTGCCAAATGAGTTCACACGATGCTGATTAAGCCTATCACCACCAGGTAAATCTCTTTGTATTTCACAGTATACCGGAGTTTTTAATCTGGTGTCAGGTTTGACATTTCTGCGCTGGCCAGATGATACTGCACATGCTCTATGGGCAGGGCATATGCACTAGAGACTTCTGCTGGCCAAGCAACTAACTTCCGGTTAGCTCTCTGCTTACTTAAATGGGGATAAAATAATTTAATTGTACGGCTCTTGTAGACTTTCCAAATGTTATCAGGCCGAATAGATCAAATTCTGATAGTGAATCATGGGGGTTGTGTGATGCTCAAAACAATTTATCCACCATTTTATAGCCGCAACAGTAGTGACGGAGTAGGCTATGGCAGAGCCTATGATGTAAGCACGTGTTGACGGTGTTTTTGTAATTACTCAGACTGTCAGAAGGGGGAGACAAAAGTCCCATACTCCAGCTTTAAATGGACCATTAGTATTACTAGGATTAGTAACTATAAAGTAATTACTGAATTTCAAATTGTAATTCCCTACACTACTCGTTACTGAAAAAAATACTTGCATTAGTGTAACATGCTACAAAGTAATGCATTACTGCCCAAAACTGAATGCAGTAATATTCCTTTAGCCAACACCAAGGATTAAGATTTAGATAGTTGACGGCTTACATTATCCTGCATCAATTCCTAGTGATAGCTAAACACAAAATATAGCTAACTGAAATTGTTTTATTGTTGGCTCTTCCATTCACAGATATAGGTATAGATTTTGTAAATATTAGCTTAGCTTTTATAATTTCTTGTAGTGTGCACTGCCTGGGAGTTTGACGCAACAACATTTCACTATACATACTTATATGCATAAGTGACAAATAAAATCTCTTGAATCTTAACATTAACTGAAAGTACAGTTAATGGTAAGCATTAATGTTGCATTACCTAGGACAGAGTTTCAAACCTAGTGTTAGCAAAATTAAGAAAGGTCTGCCATATTTTGTTGAGCTTCTCCAATTTAAGGTTCTGCATCACTTCCCTCAACCATTAGTGTGACTGGGTAGCGGTGGGCTTTTCATAAACTAAAATTACAATTAATTTCATACTAGCTTTGATTGTCAAGGGTTATTTTTTATGTTGTTGTGTTGATTTCGTCTTGGAAAATAAATGAACACTGTTTGGGAGTATATGAACAGTGTTTAGAGTGTATTCAAGCTATACAGTATGTGTGTTTCAGTAGGACTCCCAATGACTGAACCATTCTTCAGCAGGGTTTGCCTTTTTGATTTAGGTCCTGTGAATTCCTCTGAGTTGAAGTAAAAGTATTGTTGTGCCTCATGTTTCTCTTCTTTGAATCCAGAGGAGACTTGATTTAGGCCGAATATCTCACTGAGGTAATTCATTAGAAGTTTTTACACTGAAGATATATTTGAGGAAAGGCCACTAGCTGTGTTAGGTTATTCTTTCCCGTCATGCTGTGACCTACAGTAGATAAAAGCATGCAGCAGTCACAGTGTCGCGTTTCACTAGGAGGCAGATCATTCAAATGGCAGGAGACAAATCATTTAAATAGACTGAGTATATTTTCAGTTGTTAGGGTTTAGGTTAAGTGCTCTGCTCGTATTTCAAAGAGCTCTCTTCTGTAAATTTAATTCTTGATAATCAGTATCTATTGGATCACCTGGCATTAAAGGGCTATTTAGTCCACAGTTTGGCTTGTTGGCACATTAACCTGCTAACTAGCCTGCAAAATTTTGTTTATTTCAGTGTTGATTCTGAATGGTGTCCTTATATTACAAGCCTTATTTTCTTGCCCTGAAGTAATTTTGGCCTCCCTGTGTAATGCCTCAGCCACTCTGTGCCAAAAAACCCTATAGTGTGTCCTTTTATCTCCCTCTGATAACACTCTCCCTTTGGTTTCCCTCAAGACACACTCATATTCACTTAACACTCACATGTGTTGATGTTTCCTCTCTTTTTTCTCTATGTCCTTTATGCCTTTACGCTGGCAGTAAGTGGCTGGCATTAGGCTGTATATTGAAGTATAGATAAGCATAACCTGACTGCTTGTTTGAGTATGATTAGAGGCATGCAAAAACATGGTACTGATATATGGGTAATGTAGTATGGCTAGTCAAAGTTTATGGTAATATCTAGACTCTAGATGACAGAAATGAATACATTGCATGTCAAAATTGATCTTAAAAAATGTATGTAAATTTGTTTGAAGGTTTTTGGTCATAAACCAAAGTACTGGACAAAATGAAATTTTTACTTGATGAATTTCATTAGATGAGAGGTTATTACAATTAATTAATGAGGGGGACATGAATATTTGTATCAAGTATCATGGCAGTCAATCTAATAGTTGCTGAAATATTTCAGTTTTGTCCAAAGTGGTTGAATGACCGACCCTGCTACTTAAGTGGCAAAATTTTCATCAGCACAGTGTCTTGATTTAGTGTTCCCAGTAGCCGGGATAGTAACTATTTCTTTGGCAGAAATTAATTTAAATGAAAACTGAAAAACAGTGAGGTCAACAATGTTGATTATTTGGATTTGTTTCTGAAAAGAAACATTGCTTCAGATTTTTTTTTAAATATACATTTTCAGTTGTTCGAGCAGCACAAACCAAACATCATTATCCTACTTTGTATTGGAGTGATCTGTAGAAAACAAAGAACTAGACAAAAAATACCCAAACTGTCTGCATGGCTGAATACCATTTTTGTAATTTGGGTAAACCAAGCATTGAAAACATAATGTATGTAGGTGGGTAACCAATATCTAGTTGGTGAAACTGTGGTTAAGATGGGTTTTGGTGGGTTTCACCTCTTACTGACAGTTCAGGCAGCTGAATGCCACACAGACAGACTGGCTGCATGTTACTAGTTTGCTTATGAATTAGTACTTGAACACATCTTACCACATGTATCCAATTAGAGTTCCAGTAAACTGAATTGGCACACACACATCCTACATAATTTGGGTTGCTGAAATGCAGCCTATGGGTTTCCTATGATGTCTAATTACATTGTAAGACACGAGTAATTGCAATAATAACTAATGTGTTTAGATTATGCAGAAGTCCGTCCAGATGCAAAACATCTGTTTTGATCCTGCAGTTGTTCGTTTGTTACTTTACATGGTATTGTGAGAGCTGCTGTCAGGTTCATTCATATCTCTTCTGTAAATTTCAGGCTGTAAGAGTATATGCATGTGCAAAATAGCCACATCTCACCTACCTTCAATACATATTGTAAATTCAAAGTGAAATGAATTGCATTGTCGCATGTAAAGCAGGGAGTGCTTTTGGCATGTTGGCAGGATGGAGTCACACAGTAGCATTATTGTGCTGTATAATAGCCATGAGGCTGTTAAAAGAGATGAGGCCTTTTGATGAGTCTCTTCCTGAGTCAGCACGATATCAGTGAATTTTTGCTTTACATGTCACGTATGAACCAACATGTGGAGCGTATAAACGAGAGAATGCCACCTGCCCAGTCAAGTAAAAACATCATCGGGGGAAAAAGAATGTTTCCCATGATCAACACCAGGGCTAAAGCAAGGAAACAAGAAGACCTCAGTCTAGACAGACATCTAGGGATTCAGCAGAAGGAAAATGAGAGCGAGCAGTAATGATATCAAACTAGAGATAATCCATACAGACCAGTCTCTGACCCGAGCTGAGCTTCTGCAACCATACAGGTATGTCTTTAGTGATGATGACATTTTTCTGGCTAATCTTACACACTGTAAGATGACATGTTTTTGTTCCTAATCATTGCTATGTCAAAGCATGTAATTAAAGCTCAAATTAGTCAGAGGCTGAGTGGTAGCATTCTGGCGCCTAATATGGGCACCGACCTCAAATTGAAGAGATCAGATTTTGATGTACTGAATAAAAAATTTGGAATGAAGCATCAAAAAACCCTGGAGATAAAGTTACAGACAAATCTGGCAGGTTAAGCAACACCTTTGCGAACTTTAATGACTTTATTCTGCTGCTGTGCGCAAAATGGTTTTAGGATGTCATTATGAATTCTTGCGGCGGAATCTGTCTAATACTTTGGTGGGTTTGTGACATGGCTTAAAGGGATTGAGTTCATGAGACGTAATCCATGTTCAGACTGAGATGCTTTCTAGTCTTTTAACCTTTCATTGAATGCTCAACGTTCCCTGACCTTCACATTCATACCTGTGCAAAGCATTCACTGTTGGTTCGCTCAGACTTCAAAGGCTCAGACGTGGAATAGTCTTGCTTTAAATATGCACAATAGATGACAGGACCTTGTTTAGTTTATGAAACAAATTGTGTGAGCCTGCAGAGTTTATATGAGATCAATACAGTCAGCTATGTTTACTCTCTATTCAGAGAACAGAGCATTTGTCTGAAGGCTTCATAAGTTTGTGAATAAATGTGATATGTATGTTTGTTATCAAGATCCAGCCACTGATAAAATGTAAAACTGACACACTGAAATCTAGTCCATGTAGCTGGTGAGTTGGGACATGAAAATGGTTTTTGATAATGGATTAGTAAACATTTCATGTGGTTAGTAGTCTTCAGGAAATTACCCCAACTATTTGGAATATTTCTATGATGTAACTACAAAATTAAACCTTGCTAGAGGAAGAAAAATCTTTTGAAATGAGTTTTTCTTTGTGATTTTAAAGCTATAAATAATATTTTTTATAACAACAATATATCATCAGAGAGAAATATCACCCAACTCTGTTAGAGACTGATGTCCATAAACCCGTTGCTGGTTTTCTGCAGTGAGCCCCCACAGTAGTGCTCTCCATGAACTTTTGGTACTGACTCACAATGTTAATACTGTAATTTGATTGGTGCAGTATCTGTGTGGGCGGGAACTAGAAATAGTTTGAATTATCACTTAAGTTCCAATGGCCACACAGGTAGCTAAGGGGGCCACTGTTGTTAGCCGTTGCTTCATCCCATCTGTGATTTGAGCACTCTTTTTGTTACTTTGTGACTCTGTATATTCATTTGTGTAGTGAATGGAACCTTTTGTTAATGAACAGGAATTGTGAATTTTAACAGTCTGGTCAATTGCCATCACCACAACTGGCTAGGTCTTCATCGATCCACTGGGTTCTGAGGAAACAAGACCCGAGTTGGACCAGGTCCAAATCTACTCTGTAATTGTGTTGGGTTGGGTTGGGTCTCGTTTTACTGCCACGGGTGGATCAGAATGGACCCAAGTGTATGTAGCATCAGCTCTGATCATGTGGTGTTATTTGAGGTGAGAGTGTGAGCTAGTTAACAACTGGTGAACCATGGGGTGGCTTTTATTGTCAAGCATCCACAGATAATGTGATTTTTTTTTTTTTGTCTCCGGAGACCCATTTTAAGCATAAAATGCATCTACACAACAATATGTGTTGTATGATATTTTTTTTCGTGTCTTTTGTCAGTGTAAGAGGTTTAAATGCAAGGGAGGAATGGTAAAAGTGACAACAGCCACAGTGAGCAATTAGATGAAAAGCTAACCTAACACATTATTAAACACACAATATGTAATTTCTCTAAATCAAAAGAATAACAAAAGACAGAATTTGATGACATTGTGAAGTAGCGTGGGATCATGGGAGTTGTTGTCTTCATTGTTAAACAACCAGCTTCTCGGGGTTAGGATGACTTCAGCGTTCATCGTTCAGGGTGTTTTCACCGGGAGCCGAATTATCCGCAGGGGTCTCCTCCTCTACAAACAAACAGACTCAGTGATTAAAACCAGTAAAAACACTGAATAAAGCAATTTCACGTAAAAAATCAGTGTTTCTCCGACGCTGTTTGGCGGGCACAGGGCATCCTGGAGGGGCTGCTAGCCAAGCCGCTGCTAACGTTTGCTCAGCTTGTTTTTCTGATAACTTAAGATCCAGACGTCTGCTGACTAAAGTCCTTCATCCGTTTAAAAGATACAGTTAAAAACAACCAAGATCTAAAAAGTTTATTTTAAAAATGTGGCTTAAAACTGAATAAAAGTCAATTTATGACATTGCCTGGTGGACAACCACAACGCTGACGTATTATCTTATATGCGTATACTCTTTGGTAGACACCATTGTGGCGGACAACCACAATGCCTACACATGCATCTTGTGCATGTATACTCTTTGGTAGAGGGGGTATGATGCCATTGACAGGCGACCAAATGAAACCATTACCTTGATTAAAATTACAGATTTCTCTGGGTTTGAAAATTGTTGGACACATTTAGGATAATGTAAGTACACAACTCAACAAAATTTATAACATAGGTCTAGTGGTTTTTAGACATTTGAATGTGGAATAGTTACATATTGCAGCGTTAAGGTAGTTTGAAAAAAATCATCTTATTTTTCTTCAGATTCAAGAGCTGTATTTTGTTGCATTTTCTTCTGTTGAGTAGTTGTTCAGGGCATGTTTGCTGCCCCCTGTGGTCAATACACGTGTCAGTCTGTATCACTTAAATGCAATATCAACCAGAAGACACAAATGACCTCACGGAATTTCACTCAGTTTCTGAAAAGAAAGAAAAAATGCATGCACCAAGATGCTATTAACTTGTGAAATGTTTACACTGTCTTAAATCTCTTAGAATGGATTTATCTTTTAAATCTAACAATATTTCATTCTTTAAAATGTGTCTGTTATCGCTTTGCAGTGACTTTGAATTAAACAGACAGTGAGACTGCTTCAACAATGACTAAAAGCATATTTGGCATAATGATTAAATGGCTTTGACTTAACTTTTTTCTTAACATAAGAGTAGATCAATGTGATGATATTGGTTTTCCACTCTAATGCACTTGTACTTGTAATTGTAAGTGTTTAAAATTTGCTGTCAAAGGAATGTGCCCAGCCATCTGGCCACAGTTAAATGGACTACGTTGATGACTATCACATATGCTACAAGTACATATACAATGTTTACAATAGGATAGGAGTGTTTATAGAATGGGTTCTAATTGGATAGTGAGTTAACCTGAGAGTAGACACTGATCTCACTGATCAGATTTAGAGTTTCTATGAAAAGATTTGATACAGTGACAAGCTATTATTTTCTGCAACTTTTGTTTTTTGGTTTCTGACTTGGCAGCTCATTGCTTAACGTGCCTGATTAGACTTTGGGTGTTGTAATGCAACCTTTGCTGAAGAATGTAATGATCTCACACATCAAGCAGATGTTCTCAATCAATATTTGTTGATGTGAAAGCCCGTTAGTTTGCTAATTACATTTGCATAAACATTTCACCATTTCATATTTACTATGCTAAATTGGTTTTCATACAGAGTTTACATACAGTGGCCCTGAAGTGCTTACACATGTTTGGTGTAAATACTGTTTGGCCTAAGTAACAATGTATACACATACATACACAGCCTATCACACATTGTATGTATTCATGACCACACACGCGCACACACACACACACATGCACACACATACACACACATACATAAACCAAATAGCAGCAGCATCTCGCCCTAAACAGCTTGCATTCCCCACCAATGACTTACTCGGAGTAAACAAACATGTATCTACTTCTCTGGCAAATCAACAGTGTGGTGGTGCCGTTTGTTTGGTGGACACCGCGGCCTGATGTAAACAAGCTATTGAACTTTGTTTAAAGAAAGGTATGATTTGGACATGTTAAGAGGATTTTTCAGCTCATAGCCCTGCGTAACCACAGTTGAGAACATCTAAACTGCTGTGGTTTGGCTGGCTGTCACAGGGAGATCCAGATAATTAACTAATTGTTGAGCCTGGCAATAGAGGACTTGATGCAATGAAAACACCTCTGGCGGCCACATTGGTGGTCCTCAGGTCTTGATTCACAATGGCTGTCAGAAACATGATGATAGGCCTTTGTCGTAGAAGACATTTATTTTGACATGACACAGTAGGAAAAGCAGGTGTAATTAACACAATTAGTGATGGCTGAATTCCACTGGTATTGCACATGTTGGCTCACTGTCACACTGTCATGTCTTACTGGGACACTTAAAAGGACTATAGAGTTTCTACACACATTTTGATAAACATTCATCTTAATAGTGTAGGGGTATCTGTGCAGTTATTGAGTGGAAAGTTATTGATTGTGGGGGTGTGTCGGGCACAAGGTACAGAGACATATTGACACATCATTATGACTTTAACCTCTTCCACTTATTTTGGAGCAAAAATGCCTAAAATGACATAACCAAATTAAAATGGCTGTAGCTAATGAACCACTCTGACTATATACATGAATGAGGTCTAGTTTTTTTGTGAAAATGTCAGAAATACTTTAGGTGATACAGAACCATGACAGTCTTTGAAGTAAAAAAAGGAAAAATTGTTTGTCTAAAATAAAAATGTGTTTTTCTGTATAAATACCTGTGGCTTTATCTGTACACGTCAAGGACAGTATGGGTCTGTAAACAAAATATTAGTGAACACCTGCCTCAAGAAGAAGATAGAGCAAAGTATGACCATTCCACAGTGCTTTTTTCATCAAATGGTCCAGGCAGAGATCCAAAAAGGACTTTTGGAGACTCCTAACGGACAAATGGTGACCAAATGTTATTCTGAGACACTAAAAGAGTATGGAGGCCTATAGGGGACTATATTAAACTGATAACGAAAACTTGAAAATGTAATTCCACAATAGCATCCAATATAATCCAATTTGCATTTTAATTTTGCATTTCACATCAGGTTAAGTCTTTGAAAATGAAATGTCAAGTGCTGTTTTTCTTTTTTTAAATTGTTTGAAAATTGCATTTTAATTTTAATTGTGACCTAAATATTGCTTGCATGGAAAATTCAAGTGGAAAACCATGGGAAATCAGGTTACATTTTTTATATTGCATTTTAACTTTCAACTTTGAATTAACATTTGAATATTGTCCACTGTACAGCAGGGTACGACTTTGAAAATGAAATGTCAAACAGCTTTTCAATTTCCATTTTAATATGGCCATAGAATGACTATACGACTATGTAAAAATGGAAATTATAAAGCTATTGTGGAATTACATTTTCATTTTCAAGTTTACATTCCCCGGTACAGTAGGTTTCCATAAAAAGTGTTTTTCCTTTACATTTTGATATATCAAATGGAGCTAAAATGCTCCAAGTTTCCAACTTTTCAATAAATTTTTGGTATTACCTCCATTTTCCACAAACTATAAACCAATGTGCATAACTGTGTAATAACCACCACCAATGCAAAATAGTCTTTTGTCTCCAAAAGGAGCAGATTTATTGAAACCTGTGTCAAAAAACAACAAACAAAACAATACATAAGGTACCAACCATATTAGCAAAAAACTATGTACAAAAAAGTGTAGTATTTTAAGGTCCAAAAATAAAACCTGAGGGACTAGACATCCTAAACTTAAACATCAAGTATTGTTTTCAACATGCCATCTTACATAGCAGTTTCTCTTAGGGAGCAGACATAAGGGCATGTTGCATTTCCCACAAAGGACAACACGTCTTCTGGCCCTTGGTGGAGTCAGAGGAGGGGAAGATTGGTCCCCATGTATTTCTTTGTTGTGGCAGCACAGGGTGTTCACCATTCCTCAAGCTTCTGATGAGGAGTTCACGGAACTTCTTTTGTGTCACTTGTCTGTCCCCACACTTAACTGCAAGCTGTTTATAAATGATGTAACTGTTCACAACAGCAATGTCCACCATATGGTAAAAACCTTCTTATACCATTTCATTGTTTAATGTTGAACACAGTAATATCGGATCAGTGCGTCAGACAAAATCCACTCCTCCCATGTACTCATTGTAGTCTTTCACTGAATCAGGTATTGGGACATCAGCTGTAGCCTGTATACCTGTATGCTCTCCATCCACTGTAACAGCAGTTTCCAAGACTTCAGCCATCTAATGTCCCCTTGCTTTGACAAGATTTTATTTTTGTGTTGGGAAATCCTCTGCGGGCCTCCCGCGCAGTTCCACAGACCATGATGTAGACTTGATATCCTGTTCCCAGCAGCAGAAGCTCCATAAGCCTCATTACAGCTGAGTAACATAAACCTTCTATCTGCCGCTCAGGAGTCTTTCCTTCGTAATAGTGATGTGTACTTTCTTTTTGTTATGTTTTATTTTCTTGCTTTATTTTATTTACTGTTTTATTGATGATGCTGTTGTTATTGTTTTTATGATTAACACTTTCATGATTCCTGTTTGGTCTTTTTGCCCAGAGAAAGCACCTTGTAAACCTTGTTTTGGAAAGGTGCTATACAAGTCAAGTTTATTATTATTATTATTAATATTTTGTACATCAGCCAGAACAAACAGCTTTCTGGTGGGTTTAAGGGGAAGATATTGTTTGAAACCCAGTCTGGCTTTTGTGGCTACCACTCTTTCATCAATGGAGAGCTTTTGGTGTGGGTGATACAGTCCCGTACATGCCACCATGTCTGTGTAGAGTGGCTTGGCTTTGAAAATCTTATCATGCTGTGAGGTTCCTCTCTTCCTGTCATTTTCCTCAGCCTCATGTGAGTCACGCAAGCTCCATTCACACATGCACTGCAACCCTGAAATTATCCGGACATTACCCGGAGGAGCAAATGTTCAAATCAGTCTGACCGAACGATAAAGTCTGTTTAATGTTCAGCAGGTTAGCTGGCCAGCACCAGCCGCATGTGTAAAATAGCGGCTGTGAATGAGAGGGGAGTTGACCGCTGGAAGTCAAAGACATCGTATTAAAGTTTACGTTCTGCTTGTTCAACAGTTGTTTGATAAATTGCTTCTACCATCTCCCTTACTGGATGTTTCTGGAGAATGTTCAGCTGTGAAGCTAGCGCTAATGGGGGAGATGACTTCCTGTGATTTCTCGTAAAATGAAAGCCGTTTTATTTCTGATGAAAAGCTTTAAAACACTGAATTACAACCGCAGTGTGCTTTCTGCGTCATGTCCTGCCTCCTGCACCTCTCACCTAAACCAAATGGAGTATTTTCAGTAGGTGAGAACATGTCTGACACGTATAATCTCCTGTCGTGTGCTACATGTGTGAAAGGGCAACTCCGGAAAATGTGCTAACCAGATTCTCCGGACATTATCCAGAGTTCATATGTAAAAAAAAAAAAAGCTTTAGGTGGAGACACCAACATGATATTGTTTTTCCATGTCTGCTAGATGTGTAAGTAGCCAGTTGTTTTGAAACAATAGTTTGCTAACGTGTTTGCCATGACAGCTTGCCAAGCTAATAGTATCACAGAGCTGTGTTTGTTTTGAGTTCTGCCTTCTAGCTTTTCAAATATAATTTCACGCAACTTGAATGCAACTTGCAAAATTATACACTCTTGTGAGTATATAATTAATTCACAGATAATTGCAGCACACAGAAGTACTGTGTCAGAGCTATCCACTTGAAAGGCTACACCAATGTTCAGACTTTTTCAGTTCAAACTGTTTGACTGTCAGTATGTATGCTAATACTAATAACACAGTGCCAAGTCTTCCTCTACAGCCAGTAAGCTGCTCTGCTAGTGAACGAGCGGCAGTCATAACAGCCGTTCATTAGCTCATTCTCTATGTATGAAACATTTTCACTCCTGTCAGTGTATATTAGAGGAAGTTGTTATATCAAGATCCAGTAATGTTCCCAACACAACTCTCAGCAACATCTTGTACTGACTGACCATAAGACAAACACAACTTACTCAGTCATCTGGTTGTTATATATTTAGACATTATTTGTGCTCAGCCAGTGCTCCAGTTGACCTTCATGATGACGGGACACGTGGCTTCCAGGATTTGTGACACAAGTGTTGTTTCTACCATTATTCCTGCGCTCTATGCACTTAAGTGTGGTATGAGTCTGCTGAATCTCTTTGGTTTCACTTGTGTATACTGTTCATTTTTATATGCGTAACCCTTCATTATTTATCATTTTACACATACCTTTAGAAGGTTTGCAAGGAATGGATCATGTAAGATGTCATGCTCTCTTCTCGTAACTGTTCGGTATTGTTTGGACCATGGTATGACAACAGTTCAGGAAAACACATGTTCTAGAAAGTCAGTGTATAGAAAGGGAATTTCATCAGTTCCAGGTCTTAATTTGTTGCTTTTTCATGCTGTCCCCAACGTCCTGGATATATATTGCATGTTTTCTGTCAGCACTCTCTGGTTACATGCAAGACAAATTAGTGTCCCAGTAACTTAAAATAAATGATCGATTCATCTGTTTGCCATAACATACACCTCCTCCTTTGTCTTTCACCCAGTGAGTCCTCTCACCCTTGGCGGAGGCTTTGGAAGCTGCACCAGCCCTCCGTGTGCTTACCACTCGGATTAATGGCTATTTTGGCAACATATGAGCTCATGGGTAATTGGCTGAGGTGATGTTTCCTGTTGAGGTGATGAACCTGGTTCTTTTGTGGTCGCCTCCATGGTTGGTCACTTCCACTGCCACTAAGACTGGTAATTGAGCAGTACTTTTGTCATACTGGTTGTGAACCGTGGCAAGGAAATTATATGTTTCCTCAAAGTGTCATTGGAGAAAATGACAGTGAAAAATTGTTTTTGCACAGAGTCATTCCCTACTTGTCCACCAGATAACCTCAGAGTTGCCCAGTGCCAGTCACCCGATCACTCCCTGCACACCTGTCGATCATTACCTCATTAAGCCCCAGAGCATAAATAGAGCCACTTTTCCACTCCCACTAGCCAAATTGTCTATAGGTGCATTTAAAAAAATCTGCATCACTAGAACTGCCTGTGTTCCCACCATATTACTACATTTGCCAGGGTTCCCACCTAGGTAGGCTCCTGTAGACCTCTGAGGTGTTATGGGGGAATCTTAAAACAGTGAAAGAGTAAAACTGTGCATAGGCATCATCATATATGGTGTATATACAGTAGGGACATAGGATCACGATGTGCCTTGACACCGTTGCAGCATCTGCACCTGCAAGCAAACCTATACAAAGTAACAAATCAACCCCACCAATTCCCAGGCAACCAACATAGTGGATGCCCAACATAGTCCTTCCTGCAGTGGAGGGCAGCTTTCATAGGACTATAAAAAGTACCTGAGCCCCTATTTCATACATGGAGGAAATGCCTTTGTGGCTTCTCTCATGCAAAGGCAACCCTTCCCCACACACCAGCCACAGCAGCACAGTAGTTCAAATCTTGCCCTGATCAGTCTGCATTTCCACAGTCAATTGCCACAAGGGGACAATAAAGAGGGAGACCTTTCTTCACAATAAAGAGAGGCAAACCATGACTACTGTGCCTCTGTTCTATACTAATTGAACAGGACATGGTGCTGAATGAACTGGACAAAACAGGTGAGTCTATGGGCAAGTTGAGGGGTCATAGTTAGTTCAGATATGTCTCTAATAACAGCAGGACAGAGAGGCCTGAACTGTGCAGACATTTTTAGACAGCAGAGATTATAGCTAAAATGTTCAGAAAACAACATTAGAGTTAATTGATGTTACAGGTATGGATGAAACCAATACATTGACATGAATATGCAGCAGTTTTTTGTATGCTCACAAAAGTAATCTTTTAACTTTGTTAAAATCACAAAATTTTCAATTTCTAATAGCAAGTGCTGTCGAGCCAGTTTGTCCTAGGATAGGGAAAACTCCAGGAATACACAGCTGAATGAGAGATTGCATTGAGTTACAAAAGTTAGTGAACAGAGGCTACTCCCGATGTGATGTCACTATCAATGCTTTTGAGGAAAGATTGTCAGAAAGCGTGTACAGTTATCACTCAAGTCTTTGCAAAAGATCCATGAAAAACACCAAAATCCTAGCGAAATACATGGGCTACAGACAATCACCACACTGAATGGATGAGAAATAATTTAATTACTGCATCCACAAAACACATATCAGCATATGCAGATGACAAAATAACAAAACCTTGCATGAAATCCCCCAGGCGAAAGTACTAGAATAAGATTGTTCCACTGTAATGGGAGACTTGTGATGTTTGGGTACACGATGTGCCTGTAATAACAATCTAAGTGGGAAGAGGTCTTTGGTCCTCCTGCTTTGAATGCTCTCAGTGTAATTCTGCCTCAAGCAGCCTGCATACATAGATCAAAATAACAGGGCTGAAAAAGACCAAAGTAAAACTGTCAAGAATGGGCACTGGTCTGGATGAATGGACATGGATGAGGCTGTGAATTCTTCCACTGGGTTACGGCCTTGTTGTTTGTATCCTGAAACAGATGTTACACTGAATCCATCACTCACAGGGAAATGGATGTGTATGATTCCAAAAAAACACAAATCAGTCCAACAATCAGAGGTTCTGTGTCACTCATCTTTCTTTGTAGTATTGATAGTAAAGCTGAAGAATAATTTCCTTCTTGCCCTGACGGTTACAAAAGATGCTCTCAAAACATGCAGAGTGTAAAGAGATAATGAATAATAAGAGGTTACTGCTGTTGTTGTTGGCTGTTTCTCCTGACAAAATACTTCATGCTGTCATTAGACTAGCTGCAAGAAATAGCATGACTTCATGTCAGCGCCATTTCCTTGGAAAGGTTTTAGTCCTCTTATCACATGGGAAAGAATTATGTTTACAGGATCTATTAAGCCACGCCGGCCAGCATTGTTTCTTCAATGATTCAACAACTTAATGAAGTACTATACATCATGAAGTACAGGTTGTTATTGCTCCATTCAATCAGGGTGATTTGATATTAAACCAGAATACAGCTGAGATCTTAATTCATCTCAGTCTCTTGGCTTGTTGAAAGATGAATATCTGCTGACCTCTTGTTCATTCTTCCAAGATACATAAAAGAATATGCATGCTGTGGGTGTGTGTGTCTTTAGTATCTGTGTGTTTTTGTATTTGCTTGTGCAAGATAGTAAAATCAGATGGCTTGCAAAGCCCTCAAGCAATTAAGTTCACGCCTCTGCAAACAAGCTAGCAGAACCCTTCTTTGTTTCCTCTCTTTAATTGTCTGATATCCCTTCGTACCAGCTTTAAACGTCGGATCCACAGGGTTGCGTATTAAGCTGAGGCTTCTGGCTCCAAAGTGCAGAAAATCAAGTCTTCTTCAATTAACTGGAACGTGGCCATTTCCCTGTTGTACCCGCTCCCAGATCCCACTGGGATTGGCAGAGCTGTTGGTGCTCTGTGGGATCCACATTAACTGTGTGAACATTCTTGTCGTGCTATTCTGGTGTATTTATTGGCTGCTTGATTACATGCGTGTTTACTTGGCAGTTTGTTGCCCCGCCAGAGAGAGAGAGGAGAACATGTCCAAGCATCGTGATCCACAGGGATAGTCGGAGCTTTCAGGGGTTGTGCTTCACTTCTTTGATGCCCTGTCAGTCAAAGAATGAAACAAAACAGACGGAGGCTGTTTGCAAATCCCAGTCCAGTGCTTCTGATGGAGAGCAATGATGTTAATGATGAAAGATGAGTTTGAAGATGAAGTTCCTGATGCTGATAATGGAGTTATAGATCAATCGCAATTTTGTACATACAAAATGACACGTATTTTCATTATAATTATATCTCTCTCTAACAGGTGGAGGACACCAGGCTGTGGCTTGAAACAGGAATGTTAAGGGACAGCCAGTGAGCAGGTAGGATCTCTTTCTCTCAGCCTCACATTTCTTTAATAGCTGTTTGTCTTCAATGAGGATTATTGAAAAGATGAGGACACACACTACTGGAGCCACAATGGTGTTATTTTAGTATATTTGTATTATTATTATGATTATTATTTTTTAATATATATATAATTTTTTTTTTTTTTTTTTTTGTATCTAAACCTCAAACTGGACATCTTGGATTGAATTTCGTCTTCACACCTGTACCTGTATCAAGACACCCACACCAACTGTCACTCTGTATACACATATACTTTAAATGAACTTTAAATGAACTAGAATCGGTGTGTTCAGCTACAGTGCTGCTGTGTGATCAGCTGCATTTTGGCAGTGCTCACAGCCCAATATGCAGTCATCGCAGTCATACTGTATGCACAAGTCAGAAGAAAATAAAATAAAAATAAAAATACACATCTGGTTGCAGATATGCGTGTAAAGCATGAGTAAAAGACACACCATTACACAGCCTTGCACAGTGTTGAAAAATGTTTTGATTAAAATTAAAGCCTACTGCAAATCTTCCATCAGATGGACGAATTAAAAAACACAGCTGAATTATGTCCAGTGTAGAAAGTCTGTTTATATCGTAATATAGTAATCTGGCAAAGCAATTCCACTGTTTGCTCATCTCATTTTAATCTGTCAGCAGGGATGGATTGGGAACAAAATTCGGCCCAGGCAATTTTGTCTGAACTGGCCCTATTTTCCCCCAACATACGCACTTAGGAGTTGCATTAAGCAATATCAGGGTATTTATAACATATAGGCTAAGCAATAGATATCAAGTTGGTGCCCTAACAACAGGTGTACGTACAGGGTTACATAAAATAATGTAATAAATAACTAGCCAAGAAATAGCCTACAGGAAAATTCGACACCCCAAGAGGCACACTTGACAATTGATATGGGCAACCCAACTCTTGGCGCACTTAATCTGTAAATTCACAAATAAAACAAATATGACATAATCATATGTCATGAATGTAGTCTGTGACAAAATGCAATCCTATCAAAATAAAATAGCCAAAACTTAATTTTCCCACTGGACAAAAGCTTTCCTATGATGATGTGGCTATTTATAGTCAATCATTGGACACTGTGTTTGCAGCTGATTTGATGCAATTCACACATCAGGCTTAACAGTCAGGATTTCATGCTACCGACACTATTTAAACGTTCATTCGCTGCTATTGTCAGGCTTTGACAAGCAGCATGCCTGCACCCTACTGGAGCAGACCCAGAGTGACTAATCAGCTGAGCCATAATAGCACTCTTGCCTTGACATCATTTAAAAAAAAAAAAAACAGCATAGCACAGTGGACTTAAGCAGCGAATAGAATAAAATAGCATGTTCTACCTCCAGTGCGTTCTTCTCTGCCATCCGGTCAATTACGTTATTCCATCAGTGTCCAAAGCCATAATAATTTATCATGAACACTTCAAGATGTAGTGCTCGTACTATTCTTGATGAATTTTACAGTTGAAAAGCTACGCTCTGGTGCCACTTGCATCATGGAGAGGGTCAGGTCCGGAGCTCTGCTGTTAATACTGACATGACATGAACTAACGTTAGCAGTTTCATGTGCTGGAGGTTGTCACACACCTTTTGGCTCGTCCTCTGCAGCAGCCTCCTCTTCTTGCTCCTGTTCTCCACTGGAATCAACCTGCTCATCTGTCCAGACTCTTTCCTCCTCCTCTCCATTTGGCGGTGGACTGTTAATGTCACTGCGACTAAGGATGCTAATGCTAACGGGATTTTGCGTGGCAGTGGCATCGATATTTTGAATAAATGTGTTAACTTAAAGCATTTTGCAGCATCAGCCACAAGATTTTTTTTCTTTTTCTCTCTGACCTTTTCCGCTCCACCTTTTTGCTTTTTGGGACCTTTATCCATTTGTATAGACTAGAGTTATTTTTGATCTTTCTGTCTTGATTTGATTATTTCCCGCTTGACATCTGACCTCTGGCCTATTGACAATTGGGACCGTGTAACCGCCAATATGATGGGCTGTTCCTACATCAAGTGGGCCGTGGCCAGTAGGAATTTATTTTCCCCACATTACTAGTGGCCTTGCGGCCCACTAGATGGACTGGCCCATCTGGCATTTCCCAGAATTGCCAGATTGCCTGTCTGTCAGGGACATGAAGGAATTGGCTTAAGACAATTTGCCATTTCAAGTAGACTGTTCAATAGGAAATTGACAGTTCTCTCTTTCTAACAGAAATTAACACAAAGCCTTAAGGTTGAGGCTTAAGTGTTGAGGAGTTCTTCTGCATATGTGAAAAAAGTTGTATAAATCTGATAAATTGCCTCAAGTTATGTCACTTGAGTCAGTGTTGGCTGGAGCTGAAACTACAAGTTTGAAGTTAGAAAGGCTACATTAGACGGTACTAGCATAACTGCCAAATCTCAAACAGAGTTGCAACATAGGTAATTTAGGCCGTAATGTAGCCAGGTTTTGACAGTAAAAAAAAAAAAAAGAAAGATAACTGGATTTTCACACTTTGATCCTTTTTTACTAAAACCGTTAGGAGTCCGACAATGATAAATGAATGCAATGCTAAATTGGGGAAGCACTGTTTTAAAACATTGTAAAACATATCTTATTACTTTCCACCAAAAATCAAGTTTGTAGCTACACAGCTTCATTCATCGCTGATTTTATATGCACAAAACGTAGTTGTTATTGGTGTTAGTGAAAAGTTTTTGTAGTCTGGAGGATCATGTCATCATCTAAATGTTTGCTGAATCTTCCCATGTGTATCTAAAGTAAGTATGTTTTCCAGACTTAAATGTCCCACTGAAAACTGAGCTTGTCAGATGTACTCTGGCTGTGCGAGGCTACATTTGAGCTGTGATTGATAGAACTAGCAGCTTTCAGTCACTCCAGATAGAGACTTTAAAACTCACTGTTCTGTGATGTTCTTATTTTATACTTCAAACCTTCCATTGAGGCTATAACAAGTTTATTACCCAGAGATTATCTTGCTTTCCCATAGTGACCACCGTATGTATCAGAGGTATTAGTTTTTACATTTCAGTCCCATGTGAAATGCATTGAGCTATAGAAAAATGCTCTGACACTCATAATGTCTCAGGATGATGATTTTACAACTAGTCTGCAGGGATTTAAATATTACTGGCCCTCATGAAAAGTGACTATGTACATTTTTCCACCCCATAAAAGTTCCCTCCCAAAATACCATAGTACATATCAATCTGTAGAAGCTGTTTTGTTCAGTTTGACTCTCAGTAGCAAATTTGCAGGCCTACTGTGTGCGTTACCTGCTAGATGGTGTGCCTTGTGTCTGTATGAGAAAGAGTTAATGGTTATGACATTTATTACAGCCTGTCACAGGGAAGCTCATGGGGCCTTTTTACTGTCATGCCTCAGCAGCACGGGGCTTATTTCCAAACGGCCTCATGTGTCAGGAGACCTGTAACATCAAACTAGTGTCACTCAAACATCCCTCTGCTTTCTGTACATGTATTTTATGTTAGCATTTTTCCCCAATTCATTTTCCTGGAAAGATGCCATGCAGATAAGGTTAGGCAGTGTGTACGAGTACCTCTCATCTAAAACACACACACACACACACACACACACACACACACACACACACATACACGCTATACAACCACCAAATCTTACCTCATCTCATGATATCTTGAAATTGTCAGTTTAGAGGCACTTCAGCAGTAGGATCTCATTCCAGTATTGTTTCATGACCTCAGAAAAGATTCTGCGTTTACAACTTCCTCTGGGTCAAAGGTGAACATCGAAGTCAAACACACTATAGTTCCCAGAGCTATAAACCAAGCCATACAGCTACACCGTGAGAGATTCTTATGGGTGAAAGATTTTGAAAAATGGCCAGTACATGTCATGCGATAACAGCATCTCCGAATCTTAGATGGGATTATCATCTGACGATATCTCTGCTTTCTTTAATTCCTCTGCTCGGGGTTAATTGCTCAACCTATGATGAAGGGAAGAACATTGCTGTCAATGATGCCCATGTGCACAGTGTTTTTATGTCAGCGTGGTCGGAGGGAATGATGGACGAATGGGTTGAAGGGATCAGAGACATGAGTGAGAGGTAGGTGGTAAGTTTTAGGGTATGACTCAGTAATCTTTACCTATTTCTTTCCTGGTTAACATGTGCCTATATTGCTCCATATATGGAAGCTTCAGCTGCTTTTTTCACATAAAGATAGTTATGGCCATACATTAAGAACATTCTTTTGCTATATCTCCTTCATTAATACTGCAAACCAAAGCCCTCCCTATTTTTAGCCTTGTTAAAGACAAGTTAAAGACCCTGTGCTTGGCTGTGGGGAGTAGTGTGGCTGTGTGGTAACTTTTGTGCATTTTGTTGAGCCGTATCACAGATTTTGGATTGGAGGGGTATAATAAATAGCTTATAATAAATAGCCCCATGGGGATATCTCTCTCTCTCCCTATATATATATATATATATATATATATATATATATACACACACACACACATATATGTGTATATACACATATGTGTGTGTGTGTGTATACAGTTGGGCATAATGCAGAACCCATTCCAAAATAAAGCCCTGAACATTTTTGCTCAGGGAAAATATAAGTATGTATAAGTGACAGAAATGCTCAGATGAAAGTACTTTGCACATTGTGTATGACAAGTACAACAGAAGAACTTTCAGTGTAAGTCAGGATATTGGCTGTATCACAGTTTCAAGCCTGACTTTGTGACCCATGTTGAAAAAAAAAAAAAAAAAAGGACAAGATACAAGACGTACCTAGTCATAAAGGAGCAGAATAATGAATTTCAGGTGGTAGGATAAAGCTTCGCTTCTTGAACCGCCTCTAAGCTGCGGGAGAAAACAGAGACGGGAGGCTGAGTGTAGAACAAAGTGTTTCAGTTTGATGCCCGTAAATTCCCTGTTGAAAGAAAAAGTCATGCAGAAGTTCAGCTCAGTCAGAGCCAGGCTGTTTGAGGAGATAAGACGCTGTACTGGCAGGTGATCATCAAACAGCTCTGGATTCCACTCAGCATGCAATCAAAGTGTTAATGTTTTATATCAAAGATTTTGGTGGCAGATGGACTGAAATAAATCTGATTGTAACTTGAGATTAACATGTTCTTTCTTTCTTTAATTGGCTCTTTCTGTGATGGTAATAGCTATGGAGCCCCAAAGCCAGGTCAGCCAAGTCAGAAATATAACTAAATACATAATAAATAATATAGTTGACTAAATCATTAAAATAGTGTTAAAACAAACATGCAGCTTTATACTTTTCTTTGAACCTAAATTCAGTTAGTAAAATTACTTTAGCCGACAAGCAAAGCTAACAGATTTAGCTAGCAGCTAATACTAATCAGATGCACTTTGCTCTGTTTATGTTGTTTTTGGTGTTAAGTTACTAAAAGTGTGACGTCAGTGTACTGACATTTCTTACGTTTTATGCACATATCTGCAAATTATGGGAGAAGTTTGTTGAGGCATGTGTGTGGCAGGGCTCCTGTGTAGTTTGTAACGCTAGAGTGTGCTGTTGAGACCTACTGCATTTAGTAGCTTTGCTCATGATGTTACACAGGCGCTTCTACTACTAATGTATTCAGACAGAACACAAAGCAAATTTTAGATGCAGCATGATCACATAAAAAGTCAATGCAAAGACATAAGTAAGAGACTAGGAATGTGCAGAGAGCCCAGCATTTGTATTTGTTGAGACAGCAAAAATCATTTGTATTTGAATAAAACAATCCTGTTTTTGTTTTTATTACACTTCTAATTTTAGGATATTGAAGTGTT
The DNA here is from genome assembly GCA_038419695.1 of Scomberomorus guttatus. Taxonomy (NCBI): domain Eukaryota; kingdom Metazoa; phylum Chordata; class Actinopteri; order Scombriformes; family Scombridae; genus Scomberomorus; species Scomberomorus guttatus. The sequence goes on along the minus strand of CM076465.1, from coordinate 21,403,979 downwards.
AAAATAAATAAATAATTTGCAAACTATTTCACAAAGGAGGGTTCCCAGACCACAGACGACTGCGCTGACCACTCAACCAAAGCACAGCTCCATCAGACCCACAGACCTGCAGCTATTTATACATGTATGACACAGAAACAGGAGAGCAGAGCATAGGAGAGAGATGGAGACAGCAAGTCCCGACCTGCACGCTGTTATTTGACAAATAATTTTGAAAAAATTTGTACGAAATAAATACTTGTAAAAACCCACCATTTGTGCTTTTCCGAATACCATATTCAGATTCGGCTCCAGCCCTAGAAAAGACGCTGTGCTGCTCTCCGAAGAGCCGCTGACTGAAATTACTCTGAGCAGCATTCATGGAAATAAATTACAATATAGTAGATTTGTGTATATTTCTCGCTGAATAACTCGCTGCTGTTGCGCTGTGCTGCTCTGTCTTGTCTGTTTGTGTGCTGTCAGTGTCCTCTTTTTACACCACAACATTATCAGTTATGAATTTGTTTTTCACTGCATGAGAAAATGGTCATGTGGCATGAGAGTGTGTGAAAAGTGTCAATTGTGTGAGTCTCACGGTCAATTTTTTGCCTTTATGATGCTTTATGATTCTGCTTCATAAACGTACAGAGATGAGAGGGGGAAAAGGAGAGAGACTGTAGGGAAACAACATGACTCAAGCACTAACTGCTAGCTATCAAGTGTCAACAACCCTCTCTTTATACCCATAAATCCTTGCATTATGTGGTTGCCCCCTGTGGCTGATTGGGATTACTTTCTCGCTCTGAACAGATTGCACCACACGTCTTTAAAGAGAACTAAGAGCAGTATTTTCAGGCATTTCAGGTGCAGTTATCTATGGCCACCCAGGTTTTGTCCCCTTCCTGGCCCAACATTAGAACATTGTAACATCCGAGACTTCAAATAAACTGCTCCAAACATGCCCGAAGGACACAACCAAAAACAAGCATCACACTAAAAGACCAATGTGTGACGATCTCTTCATGTTATCTGTCTGCCAAAGCGCTCTCACTTGTGTTGTCAAGGAATACACTTCGGAATTACTCCAGCTTGTGTTTTTGATTACTTTAAGTTGACTTAGTTGACAGCAGTACAGGCTCTGATGTCTTGTTTCATGACCTGCCAGGTCAGTTTAATGCTCCACCTCTAACCTCTGAACTCTTGGTCTTGACATGGACCCTAAAATTCCCTGAAACTCCTCAGATAAGATTAAAGGGGATTCCCTTCATCAGCAAACTTCTGTTTCTATTTTGTTGCTTTTTCAAGGGTAATCTCTGCTCATTTTTCAACTTTGCCCTGTTCTCTAGTTCCCCAATGACAGGCTCTAAATTCCAGATAATGTAGCTGAGAAGAGGGTCATGTCATAAAATGGACTATTTGGCACAAAATCTGTCAATTCCTCTGAGAGTTTTATTCTTCTTGTGTGTCTCGGGGATGATCTTGGAGCATCAGCGGGTGAAATGCTGCCCACCCACGGAGGCCTTTCTTGTGGGGAAGAGGCCAGGAGCGTTGTCTCCTCTCTGGATCTCTGAGCTGTCCCCCATGTAAACAGCCTCCCTGCAGCGGGAGGAGGCAGATGCAGCAAACTCTACTACTCCAGCTGACAAAGCCGTTCACTTCAGAAGAATGCAAATTTAGATTGCAAACGCTCCCTTTGCTTTATCACACTGGACAAACAGTGTTGAGTTATTGGGAGGATTATGAATAACTTTTCTACAGTGGAAAAAGGGAAATGTGGCCAAGATGGAGTCATCAGAGGTCCCTAAAATAGAGTGCAGTCTGAGAATGAAGCAGAGAAAGGTGAACGGAGCTGGTTGGTGTGCTTCGGTATTCTGCTTCATCGCCCCTAAAAACCAGATTCATTTCAGTGGAATCCTCCCTTTTCTCTGGTGGATCTAGCCTGTTTGGCTTTTCAGAGATGCTTCAGCTTTGTAAGTTGTGAAGCATTATTGTTTTCTTTTAATAAATGGTCTCTTGTGTGGTGTTTAATGTAAATGTTTTTGTTGAAGCGTGCAGTGTGTGCGTGTTTACTTTGGCGATAATGGCTAGCATACCCTTTTTTGTTTACAGGTCTTATTGGCTCTTCACTCCCACACTTTTAATGCGATTTGCTTATTCCTCTTCTCACTCATCGCGTCTAAGACAAGTCAACAAGGCATCTCCACAAGCATGAGCACGTGTCGGACCTGCGTGCGAGCACTGGCAAACACACACAGACAAATACATACCCTTGGAATAGCCTCAGTTCTCCTGTGTATTTATTATTTGCTAAAGATAAATGAACATTTGCATTAGCAATGTAAATACAGATACTCAAGGATGGCTGTTTCATTTATTCTGCTCAAATCTCCACAGACAGTTGAGCATGGTTCCCATGACAGGGTCGCACCAGCGCGGTGGGCGGCTCCTGCCAGCCCCTTTATTTTATTTTAGACCAGAGACTCATGGGAAAGCTATTTCAAGACCTTTTCCTGTCGGCCTCAGAAAACGGTGCCAGTGGTTTGTTAACAGGTGCAACGTGACCAGAAGCATTTTTAAAATAGCTTTTTTATTCAGCAGCTTAATAAATGTTTTTGTTTGTTTTGTTTTAATTTTTGCCTGTAGGAGAGAGGGGGGGGGGGGGGTCCTATGCATTAATCACATGTAGCTTTAATGTCTGTTAGGGGACTTCTTGCAGCAGCAGAACATTGCCATATTTACATCCTCTCCTTGTTTATCAGCTGCATAATGTGATTTGCAGTTGTAAGTATCGACATATTAATGCTTAACAAATCATTATAGGTCAATTCTTAGCTATTGATAAGAACAGCACTTGTTTTAGCTTTTCCATAACTGCTATGTTCATGCAGCATGTCTAGACCAAAATCCATTTATCAACAACTTACTAACATTTACTACTGGATTATTACCAAATGGAGAGGCTACACACTGTGGCAAACAGATTTTTCACAAACTATGGCCACAAGTTTACCAAGCTGCTAGTTTTTGTGAACAATTAATTCCCCCCATAAATACAGCAAATAGGGTAAATAGAGTCAACAATTGGTGCACGGGTGGCTCCCAACTTTTTTCTTTGTGACCCCTAAAAATGATGCAATGTCTGCTTGTGGCATATCCTATTTTAGAGGCCTGAAGAGATAAATGTGTGCCATATTTCACAATTTCATGTTATCATTTAGACCTGTGCTGTTGCTACAGTGACATGTCAACATGTCTTCTGTGAAAAAGGCTTATCTAAGTACTGACCCAGCAGATATTTACGAGTGTATTTATGAGTATTATTTTTTCATGAATACTGAAAAGAACAGCGCTTACTCAATAAAATTGTTAAATGGACAACGATAAAATAGTTAAAATTGGCCAGAAATGTCTAGAAACTATTTTTGCTAATTCTAAACAACACACATGGGATGCACTGTATTAATGTATTAATCAATTCACTTTTTTTTGGTGATAGAATTAAAAGATAACAGGAAAAGATATGAACATACGAGTACAAAAAGTTCATATATCCACAAATACTTTGCACAGTGTACATACAAAGAACTATAAACATGCCCATGCACACATAGACACGTGCATATGCATATGTATATATTTACCCTGCATATATACCATACTTACAAGTACATGTTCCCTCACACAACCACATATCGCAGATCATTACATAATACCACATGTGCATACTACCCTGGCTGTTGAGGAGACACTGCTCACACACACACGAGACACGACCTTCAGCCATGTCTATACAGGTACTGACTACATCCTAATGCAAATGATGTAGACACTAAATAATAATACAAATAATAATACTAATAATGATAATAAAAATGGATTGTGTTTAATGAAGGGAATCATAAATTAAGAAGGGGAAAATGAAAAACAAAGCACTAGCATAAATCAAGAATGCAATGGAGGAGTGTGTATGTGAGAGAGATAAAAGGGTGGGCCTGCCAGTGAGAAAAAGAATGAGTGAGAGATTGAAAGGACAGAGAGAGGGGGAGAGAGAGAGATATGTCTTTGGGAGCAGGACGACCCATGTGACTCTGCCTGCCCCTCTTTGTGTTTCCCACACAGTCTGACATGACCGGAGCTATATCCACACCATCACATTCACATTCACAAGGGTCTCTGTCTGCAAACTTCCCCCTACTTATGATTCATAGCTCAGTGAAGGGCACAATGTTTGCTTATAGTACTGCCAGTTGCACATGGCATCACCCGCACATTTCTGTTACCAAATATATCAGTCACTCCCTCCTTTTACGCAAACCCACAGAACATCGAAGAGCTGATCGTGTTGATATTTGTTTTAACTTTCTCAGGATGATGGAGATATTTCATTTTCCATTGTATCCTCTATATTTTGGGGTCAGGAATATGCTTTCCATCATTCTTCCCATCGCACATGTTGATGTTTATTGCACTTATGATTGTTCTATATATGATGTCCTGTGGTGCTGTACATGAGAAACTGTGGGAATTATCTGATAACAGTCTCATATTATGAAAAATTACCTATTCTGGATGCAGTTGCCATGGGAACAGGTGTACTTGGCATGAATGTTCAGTTTGTATACAGTGCAGCCTGTGCTACACAAACATAGTGAATGCAATTAGGCATTAAATCAATCTTGTTTGTTTTTTATAATCTGATTACACTAAATTTCACTGCACACAATACCCACTGAGAGTTCACTGCTGTACTCTGCCGCTATGAATGCACTTCCTCGTTCAATTTTTCAAATATTTGGCAGTATCCTTGTTGTAATGGCTCTTTGGTTTCCCACTGACTTTCCCAGAGATGTCTTGTCATTCAGACAGTGCAGGCAGCAGTTACTGTGACCTCTTTTCTTTGGATTCTGTCTCTCACTTTCACTTCATCATGTCGTTGACTTGAGAAAAAGGTTGGCTGGTTGACATCATGGCACAGATTGGATCTCTGAACTTTGTGTTCACAATTAATTGTAAGAACAGTTGCAATAAATGGGATCTTGATTGTGAGCACAAAACAAAATGCAGGAAATGGTGTTTATTTTTGTTTCTACTAGCGGTGTATTATACAGTCCACTACGGGCATTCATGGTTCCCAGATGATGTACTCTAATGACTTTGGTGATCCCAACTTTTCCTCTAGTGCCACCATGAGGTTGACATTTGTGGTTTTGAGTAAAAATATGGACAACTATTGGATGGATTGTCATGTAATTTGGTAGACACATTCATGTCCCCTTCAGGATGAATTATAATAACTTTGGTGATGCCAGACTTTTTATCTAGCGTCACCATCAGGTCAACATTTCAGTCTGCCCAATACTTTGGTTTATGACCAAAAATCTTGCAAAAGTACTGACATTTCCATCAGCCTCGGCTGTACTTTGTGTTTAGTGCTAATTAGAAAATGTTAGCATACTACATGGTAAACATTATATCTGCTAAACACCAACATGTTAGCATTATCCTTGTGGGCATCTTAGCATGCTGATCTTAGCATTCAGCTCAAAGCACCACTGTACTCAAGTACAGCCTTGCAGACCTGCTAGCATGGCTGTAGACTCTTAAGTAACCTCTGGAAACTGATGTTTAATACAGCCTGATGCAAATACACCAAATGTTTATTGTATAATGTTCCAAAAATTTTACTTAATATTTCCCATCAGTTTGATAGGAACCATGTCACATTGTGTTTACTCTAATTTGTACTGTTGGCCAGCAGCTGCTGTGACCTTATGTAACTATGTGAGCTATGATTCTGATGTCAATATTATGCCTTTCATTGATCTATGTTTGAGACAGTCAGACCCCCTGAGCAGGAGTAGTGTGGTGTGGCGTGCATGTTGTTGCCGTCATCGTGCCAAGCCGACATGGCATTTTGGCAGAATCTCCTCCCTCTGGTCCCTCGCTCCCCCAGGACCTCTCGAGAACATGGACCCAGCTTGTTTCCCATCTGATGGTCCACAAACAGAACTAAACAAAGTATGTTGCACAGCGCTTCCAAAAGGCCCATCACTTAGTGTCACTCCTACCAACAACTGCCGCTACTACAGCTGTATGTCCATCAGGCAGGCCTGTGGTCACTGTCCCAGAATTTACAGGGGCTTTCCCCACAGTCTGGGCAGCTATTTCCATCCCCTGTCCTCCACCCCCACACCAGCAGCCCCTGGGAGCCCCACATTTTGGCATCAGCCCAGAAGCATTTTGTTTGGCTTTTCTTTTTTTTTTAATCATTACTGGCTGTCACATCGAAAGCAAGATAACTAGATGAGCACTAGACTTCTAGGGCCAAGCAAACAGGCAGTGTGAAAGTTCACGTGTAGCCGCTGGACATCATATTGAATTTGGAGGGCTGATACTCACAGAAGTGATTTGTAGGTCCCCAGCCTCTCGGCCCTCATGACACAATAAATGTCTGTTGAGGGAGAAAGCATGGGATTTCCCATACATTCATCTGGCTGTGTTAGCAGCAGATCTGATAAGGGAATCGTAATGTCCCTTATCAAGCATAGAGTGTCTCAATACTTTTTCCCCCTTTTCAGATTTGTGTGAACTGGCTCAATGAAGCCTCTAATCTATGATATATGCTGTTTCTCGTGTAATTATATTAGAAGAATAATAGAATAGGCTCTTGACTGGAACGAAATGTCAAGTTTTCTGTCTTTGTTGCTGTTTTAGCTCTTGGCTTTAACTGAATGTTGCAGTCTACAGGCACCAGAACCTCTGATTATGACATATATCAAAATTTAAATGACTCCGGGGAGTGTTATTGCCATTCAACAATTTGTAGCACAAATCATGGTATTATGTCATTACAGTTTGTAAATCAGTGAATCAGTGCCTGACCACAGGCCAGACCACAACTGCTGCTTCCAGTCGACCCCTCTGAGACTCAGATACACACCCCCACACGCTGAAGACAGGAAAAGAAGTGGACTAAGAAAGGGGAGGGAGTCAGGAAGAGGCAGAAATAAGAATGGAAGTCAAAATGAAAGTCCAAGGCAATGACCAAGAGACAGAGACAGAGGGTCAGATGGAGACGGAGAAGAAGCAGCCATAAAATCCAGCAGCAGAGTGGTTCAGAAGTGGAGCCAGCACAGCTAAGTGGAGGTATTTTGAGTATAGGAACACAGGATGATTCCCCCCTCTGTCTCTCGTCCTCTAGGGGGTCTGGGGATGGGAGAGGAATATGGGATACTGTGTTCCCAGCCCAGGATCCGGGGCAGGAAACCTCCCCTGCATTTCTCGGGAGTCCTGGCTGCTCAGTGCGTCTGGCGTTGGCCCACCTCAACCCTCCACTGCCCCCGCAGACCACAGATCTAGAGACCACAGCATGTCTTGTCTTTGTCGTGGAGGGGTGGGGAGGGGTGACCTTGACTCATGTTTTCACTCCAGAAATGAGTTGGTGATTAGGTGCAGAGGATAGAGACAACTAGAGTGATTAGATGCTACTGCTACTTTTCAGATTTCAGTGTTACAATTGACCATTTGCAAGTTACTGTTGCTATGCCTGTCATGCTGTGCGGGTGTCAGACCTGAGTAGTACTTTTAAAGGGCACATATCGTGCTTTTTGGGATTTTCTGTCATTTATGACTGTTATGATGTTGGATATCATTAAACATGGTCAAAGCTCCCTTTAAGACAAATGCTGAGGTTTCAGCCTGCCCTGAACGCTTCTTTTGCAATGTTTTTTTTTTTTTTTTTTAACATTCCCAATGAGATGTCATCAGCTTGTCACGCTTGCCCATAAACACCAGTCCGTTCTGTAATCTTTGTTGCTGATGATGTTCACGTTGTCCACTCACATATTGCGGATCTAATTTGGACTCGAACATGTATGGATGTATTTGAGAAATTTATATTTTGAGTAAAGAACAAGAAAAAGAAGTCAAATCCTACTACTGCTGTTTATTTACATAGCCTCCGGAGCCGGCAGAAGCCTGCTGAGCAGCAGCTTTCTGGAAGCCAACCAATCAGAACAGAGTGGGCTCATCATGAGGGGGGCCTTAAAGAGACAGGAACTAAAACGGCGTGTTTCAGACAGAGGCTGAACTGAGGGGCTGCATAAGGAGCCAGTATAAGATTTTTGAACTATAAATTATGAAGAGATATTCCAGTAGAGCCCCAGAATAAAAAAATATGGATCTCAAAATGTGCATAATCCCTTCAAACAATGGGTCCACTTTGGCATGTTGAAAACTCTTGACAGACCTGCACTGCCTAGTTATGGTTGCTAAACTATGATTGGACAATCTCTGTGCAGGGGAGGGGTTTTGCGAACCCCATCGGTCTCAGTGGATTAATAAACTGTCCAGATTTATTCTCCACTTTGGCTTTGCTAAATGCAATCCATGTGTTTCTAATCATATTTAGTTTTGGGTTGTGACAGTATCAACACATCTACCTGTGTTTTGACTGCCTCAGTGGGAACCCATTCAAATATAACTCAGTGGCTAATAGATGTCAACTGGGGTCTTCCTTGTGAAAATCAACTACACATGTTGACTGCTTGTATCAGCTCAAAACATTTCCTTTGTCCCACTGTCATTCTGATTCTTAAAGATGTTAGGAATGTGTAGTGACCAAAATATGCCAGAGGATATGGTTATTGGGGCCTTGGGAATTAATATGTGGTTTGCCACCCCTAAGACCAAAATACAGATAGGGGAGAGGGGTGAGGGGGCCAGTGCATAGTCCTCATACAGTATGCCATATAGTTTTGTTGTATACCTGCATAAAGTAGTATTTTTTTATCCATCAGCCTTTGTTACATAATTCATAAAGCATAAGACCTTTTAGGAATTGTCAAGATTAACATACATAGTGTAGCAGTGATGTACCAAGCACCCCTTGTCCCAGTGAAATATTAAGTTTTGTAATCAGTTGGTAGCAGGGAAACTCATAAAAAAAAATATTGTGAAAATGTTTAACACCTAATTACCACAGGATTCTACCATATAACATAAAGGAACTGCAGAGTCACCAAACCTATATTACTTTTTTGTCACTTCTTGTACATCAAGAGAACTTGCTGCCAGTGTCTATACCCATAATCAGAATCAGGGTCTCTGTATAAGATGCGATTGTTTATTTTATTTATTTTTTTTAGTATTTGTTTATTTATTTATTTCAGCTCAGATTTAAGGCCAGATTGGATGACATTGTCTCCACATGTGACTTGTTTTGCTGCAAACACAATGTCATCTGACAAATGGTGATCTCTTGGATGCCTCCAACGTGGCTTCTAATCAGACTTAAATGTTGTGTAGATACTGTATGTGCAGCAAATGAGTGTATTTTCAGCAAGTCCTCCAAACTAAATGACAAAATACAGTTTCTCATTGCCTTTAATAAAAGACCCACCTTGATGTTTTTTGATCCTACACCTCTGTCGGCGGGGGCCATCATTTATTCGGGTCTTCCAAAGCCATTACTTTGTTAAATCTGAAAGTTTTCTGATCTGACACTACCATAGTTGGGGTTAAAAACAACTATTGTGTTATAGTTAGGGAACCTCTGCCATCATTGTTGAAAGGTTGGGGAGTGACTGTGGTCATGGTTAAAACAAACCAGTGTTTACTGTTGGTAGGAAACAGGAAACGAACCGTACTCTCTCATGTCAAGGTCCAATGCTTTGATGTGGACCCCTCCTCCTTATGAAAATGAAGGGTATATATAAATGTCACACAACTTCCACCTTTGCTCCCGACACAAAGAGGTCATAATTCCAGCTCTAGACGTCTTTGCTAGAGAAAGGTAAACTTATGTTTGTATGTAGACATTTGCACAAATGACTTAATGCTGTTGTTTTTTTCTAGGGGCAGCCTCATTTTCCTTAAACAAAGCGATGAGGGTTTAAAAGGGAAATGTGGCTAAGAGGGATGTACTAGCCAAAGGTCAGTGAACTTAGAAGGTGGTGGTGATGAGAAGGACCCCATGGGTGGGGGCCTCTGAAGTTCAAAGCAGGTCATTGCAAGGCCAAAGCAAGGAGGAAAATACAAGATGTACAGGGCACGCAGAAGGCCAACACAAGTCCAGGAGTGAAAGAGAGAAGTTGGAGAAGAGGTCTGAAAGAGGCTGAGAATCCTTGAAGGCAAACGAGGGATTAAAGTGGACAGCTCTGGACGAGGCTGCAGAGCGTGTGCGCCATAATTGAATTTCACGCCCGCTGCCTTCTTCTGAAGTCGTGTAGCAAAGCGATCATTTGAAAAGAAAGCTATTAGTCGAGCCCTCTGCTAAGCTCAGAGCTGTGCCATAGGAAATCTGGGATTACCCAGGCAGCAGTCTACGGTGTACTCCGTCAAAACACAAATGTCATGTTGAGATACAGGAACGAAGGGACAGCAACAGTGTATAATGGGCTGTAAAACAGTGATCGTGATTGCTCTCACCCTGTGTCTTGCTTTGTTTGAGGTCAGACATTTAAAAAGTATTTTGCCTGCTGCAGTAGGTTTACATAAAAAATCAGAAAGCCAACATGCTTTTCCACTAAAGTCAGTGCTAATAACGCCAACTTTATTTCTCATCAGATTAGCTTCAAATGTACATGGCATTACCACATTTAGTAGGTCTATGTCCCAGCTGGACTATACAGTCTGTTTATTGCACCAATACTCATCTCGTATCTTTATTTTCAAAGCCAGTTTGGGACTTTATGAGGCTTTTTCATAAAAATAAACTGTGCTTACAATTTCCTTTCTGTAGAAGTAAGAAAATTAGATTTTTTTAAGCATAGTGTTGTCTGTGTAACATGAGCAATATGGAAGAACTATATTACTAAGGTTTAGCCAGCTGTAGGAGATCTGATAAAGCTAAGAAATACAATCAAAGAAGTGCCTGCTCACATGTTTCCAGATAAAGAAGTGGAATTGATAGAAGCTGATCATGTGAGATATTATTGTCATTTCATCCTGTGTGAAGAACCTTATGATTGATCCAGAACAAACAGCAATGAAGCTCAACAATTATTAACTTTCTCTAGCCATTATTATTTGTATCATGATTACTTTGTTTATCAGGGCTTATTTTTGTAATTCTTTTCTAAAACAATATTTGTCACAGTTATTGTTTTCTAAAGTCAATAAAAGGGTGATTGGCAGGTATGGGAGTGGTTCAGAAGTAGATTACAAAAACCACAATGGAGCAATTATCCAACAATTTACAGATCTTGAGAATCTTCCATCAGAATATCTTTAGTTTTCTTTCAGCTCCTGATTTGTGAACTGATAAAGAGCTATGCTCTCACTAAATACTGACTGACATGTGCATTGAATCAAGCCTCACTATTATGATTACACATTTATTTTGGGGGGTAAAAAAAGAGCTCTCATGAAGTGGACCGATTCTGTTTATTTGGTTATGCAGAATAGGAGAGAATAAACATTGTTACGGTGCATTAATCAAGACAGAACTGTTGCTTTTCACTTCCATTGTCCCAGAACCTACAGCAGCTAAGATCACATTGCTACATGGCAGGTTAGGACATAGTTACATATTATTATATGTTATTATAATAGTTGGCATTTTTTGATCAGCTACGAGACTACACCAGGGGAATGGTAGACTGTTGAACCTATTTAAATCATTTTCACATACACTGTAAATGGAAAAGTTGAAAACTCAGTTCAGTTCAAATCCTGCATAGTATACCTTGAAGGTTGCATTTTTTTCAAAGTTTTGCCTTTAAGTTTGACCAACTTAGAATTTTCGCTTTTGTTAACTTACTGTACTGTTAACTTACTACAGTTCACAACATCAGATATTCTTTTTGAATTGATAAAGTACGGTGTAAAACCAACTCCTACATGGAGTGTTGCATTATGGGTTGTTTGCCCGAATTATGCAATCGAGAGCTACTGTGACTAAACGCATTGAAAAACACTTTGAGAAGAGGGATGAGCTGAAAGTGGGGAAGATCGTGGACTTGATTAAAAATGTAAGACGTCAAAAGTGACTTGAAGCAACACACATGATGTGTTTACTTTATTAACATTTAACCAAAACCACAGTCTTTCCCAAACTGTTAGGCCAAAGCACTTTTGTTGCCTCAACCTACTCACACGTGGATTTCAGGATGTGAATCCAGGTCTCTGATGTCAACTTGCTGTGCTTTGTACATACGTAGCACTTTCAGTGTTGCCAATGAACATAATGAAGCCGCAGTCAAACCAGTTTCAATACTGATATGACAGCCCTGGGATAGGTGGTGTCTTCTTTATGGTTTGCATTGTTTAAATTTATATCAGAGAGAAGATCATGTCACTCATCTGATACAAATGTACAAAAAGACACATAACACGCATCAATCATGTAACTTTCTTCAAATGAGAAACATAAGGCTTTCTGGAGAATTTTGACCAAAATACATTGCATGCTGGGATGTGTATGCTAATAAGCCAAAAGTGTTTCTGAATAACTTAATTTGATTAGTTAAGTAAGAAATTAGCCAACTCATTAAGCTGTGCAATAGTTCTGAAAAATGACGTGACAATTTATGTTGGCCTGACTTGAAGCGGACAAGTTTATCTAATTACATAGAATTAATGATAAAAGAACAATTGATGTACTACAATTAATTATGAGATTTTACAGCGTAGAAACGTCTGGTACAAAGTAAACATGGAGTGAACTGTGAAAACTGTTTTTCTTACATTCCACAACTAAATAACACAAGATAACAACTTGACTTTGTAATGAATCACAGCTAAAGATTGCAACTTATCAAGACTGACTCACTTTTGCTGAAGTGCCTTGCTTGTGTGGTTGGTGCCACTTTTCTTCTTTGAATGCTGATGATTTACATATCTAAATCCTAACAAGTTGTCTCATCCCCTTCACCTTTCTGGCTGTGGTTTTGTGATATTAATATCCACGAGTCTGAGTAAAGCTTCGAAGCTATTACATTTGAGCCGAATGTATTCAAAATGTGAACTCTCAAAAATGTAGGAATGAAACTGGTTTACACAAAAGTCAACAAACGGTTTGTCTGCCTTTGGATGATGATCTGAATGTGTTTTAGAAGTGCTGCTGAGATGCAGGCCAGGCCAGTCAGGGAACAAATTCAGCACTTTACACAGCAACAAAGACGTGGATAGATCAGCATAATAGACTTCCAAACTTTCTCTTTGGAGAAAAGAGCCTTCCTGTGAAATATAAGGTGACAAAAGGCCTTTTATCTGTTTGTGCAAAACGCTGCAAAGATGGATGACCGTGTCTTCAAACACTCTCTGCTCTGTTCTCTCACCTTAGTATCTCAGACAAAATTTCAATTTGAACGTGTTGTAGACTGATTTTGTTGTCTCTCTGTTTAAATTTCTGGATTCATGTGAAAGCATCAAGAGCAGTAACATTTTTTTTTTCTCTCTCGCTCATTGGCCAGCCTCAGAGGAATCTCAACACTAGACTGTTATACACAACATTCTTCCACATGGAACTATGTGCATGTTGCTCTTTATAATTTTGGCTTCAGATTGGGACAGCGGAGCCAGATACGAGAGCTTTATTTAAAGTAGTAAAGTTGTTGAAACCCTGAAAGGGTTATAAAAAACCCTTTTGGGGTTTAAAGAATATTTCAAAGCCCCTTTTGGGGCTTTGAAATATTTTGCAGCCTATTTATGTCTATGGTATATCTGTTTGATAAAAGACTGAACAATAACTTCCAGTTGTAATCATCAGAAAGCAACCTTAAATGACATTATCTTCATATATTTCCCTGCAATTCAGACGGTCAAATATTCTCAAGGACAGTTTCAAGTGGTGTGGCCACAAAAAGGTCTCAGCCTCTTTTGACAGGGATCTTACAGCTGAGTGAGAGTCTGCAGGTCAGACTTGTTGGCTAATTAGCAGCCAATTAGAAAGCTGAGGTTTCAGCGTGACACCCCAGTGTTTGTTTCCTGCTGGGGAGTGTGCAGCACCGATATGACCCCACACCAGTATCCATGGTTATGCTGTGGATCGCTGCTCACTGGCCCTGTAAACACAGAGGGCCTTCACATGACACACACACACGCACACACACACACACTTGTGTAGCTTAATATGCCCAGTGGCTTCAAATGGGATAAATCCAACAGGACAGTTTAGATTTAACTTATTCCAATAAGACTGGTGTTTTATGATTTTTCCAGGCAAAATTAATTTGTCTATTTTTTGTTTTTCTTGTGTCATATTTGTAATAACACATAATCAGATTATAATATAATCCCATATAATAACAATTATTGAATCATTGTTTAAATTGTTTAAATTTATGAACTTTAACAGAAAAAAGTAGATGTCAGCCATAACTTGATCACTATGGTTTTCTGATTTTAACCACAGAAACTACTGAAAGCAAGTTAAACAGAACTCCTTCCAGTGGTGAAAAATGAAACATGCTGAAATCATATTTATTTGAGGTCATCTGTCATGGGCATGTGTCTCCTTTACCCTCAAATTAGTGTTTAGTTTCATTAGTTGGCAATTGACAATTTCTGTATACAATATGGCTGAATTGTTATTCGTTTTTATGCCAAAACTGCAATTTCAAAGAATGCAATTTTCAAATCGATTACAATTTTTATTTTAACTTACATATAAGTATCTTGTAGCAAGTGAAAGTTTAAACCAGCGACCCATGATTTCATTTGCTAAAATAAGAGCTGTCATCTGTAAATTTACTCAGCTGTAGTCAATTAACATTGATTTTGTGAGTTGGCGAAACAACAAAGAAATCTTGGCTGCTCTCTGGTTAAAATGCAGACATATTTGCCTCTTTTTTTGTGGAAGAAGTAACACCACTCTATCATTTTTAATGCTCGAAGAATTAAGGAGTGATCTGTGTCTTTTTGCTGTTTAGAAAAGACCATAAGACATAAGCAAGCTAGGCGAGTGCCTCACATTAGTTTCAGACAGGTAGCTCAGCAGTTGTTGAGTGAAAATGTCAGACAGCTAGTTGTCTGAATCTCCCACTTAGACTGTTAAACACATCATGTCATTATGTTTTAGTTTAAAACCTTTAAAGCTCTGAATTGGGAGCTATCATGCAGCTACCAGTCTGTGAAGCTAACTTTACCGTTAGCTTATCAGCTAGAGTGCAGAGTTGTCAACAGTATCATGAGGTCATGTTGGTTTGGCATTAAAACATTGTCACAATTTTTTCTACACAAGTATAGATTGAAGGTACTGGTCTGTTCAATGAATAGAAAATAATACCAATTTTAATTGGTATAAGGCTAAAAAACAATTAGCCTTATATGGGAAATTTGTCATTTATTACAGTATTTTTGTTTCATGAAAAATCTAGAGTTTAGCTCATTAGTTTATCATTTCAGATCTTGTAATGTTATACATATATATATATATATATATATAACATATCTGTTAGGGTTTAGTGACTTTTCAGTGAGCTTAACATATTTTGAATGTATCCACATAGCTCTTAGTTTTAATTTTTCATATATAGTAACACAGTGTTTTCTTGTAGATTCTCAACAGTGGGTTCATTATACTTTATATACAGTGACAGGTAACAAATGGGTCTGGCAGTTGTCTGTCACAGGTACTATTGCAGTGTATATAACACTCCCACACTGAGACAGTGCGGTGGTGTGGGAGAACACACACTTCTGCATTCATATTGGCCAATACTGTGAGTTTACCGCCGTAAAACTGGAGGCCATCAACTTTAAATGACCAAAACAAACTATATGCTGTGTGATGAAAAACGCAATTAAGGTTGTAGAAAGAAACAACTTTGATGGGAAACACAATACAACTAAAACTTCTTGAACTGATTAAGTGAAATGGCTCCGTAACCTCACAAACATTCCTCTTTTGTAAATCTTAATTGCTCATCTGCTGTCAGAGCACAGCCACAGAGAGTCCATTACTTTTCAGCGCGTTTATCCATTCAGACCAATAAAACACAACATGGAAATTTCTTTCTCACATCCTAAATATCATCGCCACATCTCATCACAACTCTGTACGCCCAGATAACAGCTCTCCCTTAATTTCAGCACTTCATCTGATTGCTCTTGTGTCATCTCTTGTCCTCCTTGCCTTTCTTCTCTTCTCTCCCCTGATCTCCTCCATGTCTTCTCCCTCGTCTCCCTCCCCATCCATCCTGGGCCAAACTCCTGCCACCTCAGGGCTCAGAGAGCTTATTTGGGTGCTGCTTCCCAAGAGGGCCCATCCAAGCTGCATCAAATTCCACTGGCGCTGGCTTTGCTTGTCTTGGAAATACAACACAAATCACAGAGGAAAAGAGCAAAGGAGATAAGATGTTACACGCGTCAGAATGATTCTTTTATTTTCCAAACAGCCAGAGCTCATTAAACATGTGTGACAGGTCGTCAGGCCGTCCTTTGTTTTTATGGGTTTCTTTCATGAAATCAGGTCTTTTCTTCACACCCTGCAACATCTCTGCCCAGAAATGAGCCTCGTTTTCTGGTATGGCTGTCCTCATGCAGCATGGTATCACTACTCCACAACTATCTGCAAGTCTCTTGGTGAGATAGAGGGACATTTTTAAGCACACAGCGTAAAACAACACAATAAAAGAAGCACATATTTTACAATTTGCGAATCTATGAGCCTTGCCAATTAGACAAAAAACAATCACCATATTAGTCCTCACATATCTGCACTCATCACAACTACATATTTTCAACCTCTCTGTCCAAAGTACAGCTATTTATTATATTAGCAACATACAATTGAAACAGCAGGCTTCAATTTAGATGACATCATTCATTCCTACTGCACTTATCTGCATTAGATCTCTCTAAACACTGATGCAGAATTATTTCCTCTTGAATAAATATAACAAAGTGATGCAGTCTATGAGGTTTTTATTTTGTACTATTTGGATATGTGAAAGCATGAACTAAATACTTAATAGGCAGACGCTCTAACCACACATCTTTGACAAAAGACACTGTCTGTGTTTCTTTAACAGTCTATATTCACTGTGCTTTTATGAAACAGTGAAAGTACACAGGCTACATTGATCTGGAGCCTCAGGAATGGAAAAAAACCCTCTTGGCTGTCTGTTTCTGCAGAAGGTGTAGTGTTTTGAAGCTGATGTGACACCTATTAAACAAGAGCAGCATCTTGCTAGTCTCCTCTCAGCTTTCCATGTCTGATGAGGCCGGCACAGGCTCAGATCTCAGAGACACGCTGTGCTCCAGGAACCAGCAGACCCATCAATTTTTTACCATGCAGATATACATCTATTCATAACCTCCTGGGAAAAAAGAACATTTGTCCAAAAAAGAAAAAAAAAAGAAGATTCCACACATGGCCCTTGTCAAGTAAGTAGTTACATGAAGTCGCGTCGAGGCGAGGCGCCCCTGCAGCGTGTCACCTTCGAATGTTTGGGTGGAGGAATGTGCTGGTGTGTATCTCTTCTGCTGTGTGTGTCTGCTGCTCTGCTGATGTTAAAGTCCGAGTGGAATGGGACAGT
This sequence comes from Scomberomorus guttatus, assembly GCA_038419695.1. Classification (NCBI taxonomy): domain Eukaryota; kingdom Metazoa; phylum Chordata; class Actinopteri; order Scombriformes; family Scombridae; genus Scomberomorus; species Scomberomorus guttatus. Next base: position 21,386,517 of record CM076465.1, on the reverse strand, counting down.
TTGTCATAAAATGCAGTCTTGCAGCACAATTTGACGGATTGGTCTCTTATGTATATTTGTTATATGTATGAATGTATCACTTTCTGATTCATTGGGGTATCTTATGTAATTAATGTATACAGATGGGATCATGGTGGACATGTTTGGTAGCCTGTTTTAGGGCCTTGTCACATCAAAACATTGGTGTGGGATTACAGTTAGTAGCAGAAGCTAGCTATTATGGGGGCAGTGTGTTCTCAAAACTACATCTGGCACTTCTGCACCATGAATTCATCTTGCTTCTCTCTATCACAGCAGGTTTTTTTGGCCTGGCTTCAAGTGTGTCCATTTAGAACTGCTATAAAGACTAGACATGGTCTGATGACACTTCATACAAACTAGTTAGTTCTAAGTGTACCCTGGCCTTTAAGAAGCAGTATCAATATCGATCAAGCTAACTGAGCTAAAAAGATTGGTAGCCAGTTTAGTGGAGTAGGATTTGGGGTTCCGGGTGGGCTTAATTTTCAGGGGGAGAGCTGCACTTTTAGCGCAGGGTTATCCTTCACTACGAGCCACCGTCTGTAAAAGCCGAGTTGATAGCTAGAGAGGAGGCTGGTTTGCCTGTTTGTTGTTTTAGGCGTACGCTCTCACTGCCCCAAGTGTAAGTCCCAGTTACAATAAAATGCCGGTTTGGCTGTAGCAGAGAATTATTCCTGTCACTATTTACATATCAGCTAAGTTACGCTAACCAACTAGCCAAAGTCATTACAGATTCTTTGAAATGCATTCTACAGTAAAACCACTAACAAAGTCAATGCAGCTGCTACACACTGATAGGGCAATTTGGCATATCAGACTGAACACAAAAGCCCTGTGTGAGTCACTGACACATGCTAACATCTAGCTAGCTATTGTGACTGGTTACATTTAAATGCTAAATATGAGTTTGGATGATGCCAGAGGAAGAGTGCCAAGCCTGTGATCTTCTGTGATCTTTGTGTTTTTTTTTGTTTTTTGTTTTTTTTTGTCTTCAGATGATAGTTCATTTTCTTTTCTTCAAATATATGCATATAATATACAACTTGGATCTTATTTTAATATTTAGGCCATCATTATCAGTAATTCATTGTACTCACCAATTTAATTGTTGAGATGTGCAAATGCAGCAACATCCTAAAAAGCAGGCAGAAATGGCAAGAAGCACAAGCTATGAGACCATCATACAGGTTTTAAACAACAACAATCCAGGTTAGCCAAACAAATTTGAAACAGAAAACAATGGTGAAATGTAAAAATGTTATCCAAACTGTCATAAATCAGTCACCCATGGTGCTGCAATCTAGCAGATTTCTCCTAAATCACATAACCATAATTGTATAGATGGCAATGTATTGAAAGGTTATACAGCTTTACTTAATAACAGATGGATGCAGTTATAAAAGACAATGTAGTGATCCTTTCAGTTTTATTGCTGCAATATTTTTAACATGTTCAAATTCTATATAATCATGACATATTTCAGAGTCGTTCCCAAAATGAATAGAGGTCAACCATTTGAGAGTAAAGTGACCTTAGAATGAACATTTGTGGGAAAATTGGATTTGCCTGGAGAGGACTTCTGAGAGCCGTTTAAAAGCAGTGAGGTAATGGCTGGTGAGCTCCGGTGGAGTTGCCAGGTCTCATTCTGGAGCACACATCGGAGTCGGGTCTTAACATGGGGAGACCTAAGCAGGCGGCAAATGTGTTCTGCTGCCACTCATAATTACTGTCACCCCACCGCTACCATTTCCTGGACCACTTCAGTTTGTTTTCTCCACTAAATGCATTTCAGAGGAGCGTTACATCAGCGCTCAGTGCCTCGAGGAATCCACGCGACACGTGTTTCATGTTGTAGGAGTGATTGAATGAAAGCACCAGGGTCAGTGTGACATTTCACATAAGTGCTGCTAAATGGATTTCTAAAATTGTCACGAAAGCGGTGAACCTTCACTGTCATATATAACATCAGCTGCTACCATGCATATCTTAAGGGTGTCACTAAGAAATGCACATTTAGCGTAGTGTCTGTTATAGACTACAGTTGATATAAAGCAGATGTTTACATTATGTCTGGGTTTTTTACCTTTATTTACTTCTTTCCATGCTCAGAGGTAGTATATGAGCTGCACTTGTGAAACTTCACCCCACTATTAATCATGTATCAAGTTAAATGTAGCGATTCTTAGCAAAAACAAGTGGAGTTCTAGGAGGACAAATAGACTGAAATGTGAAGACTCTAGTGTTAAAAGTGTTACAGTCTGTGTTTACATGTGAGTGTGTGTGTGTGCTATAAGTGGATGTTACATAATGCAGGAGTGTATGCAATGAAAATATCACTCATGAAACACGTGAAATCAGAATGCCTTTGACTCAAACTTCCATGTAGTCAGATAACATTTAACAACCTCGGCTGTTTCACTGTGGCGCCAAAGCTACTGTGAGCATTACCCAGAATACTTTTTGACTCCCAAGCACCTCGTGTAGTGTAAATATTGCTTCTGAGGAATATGGCTTCCTAGAAATGACATCACGGAGACACGTTATTATTAGCAATATCTGCAATGACTTGAAATAACAGATCGATGATGTGCCATCGTCTCTTTCCACTTCATGCTCGGAGCATCACTATGTCTGTTCATTCCAGTCAGAGTGCATGTGGAGCGTTTTTGGGTCATTTCACGTCCAAACACAAACAAAACATCAATCACTTTGACTTCAAATGAGCAGTAATCTGCTCTCATAAACACAAAAAATGTTATTTGAAAATGTTGTTATTATCATTCCCGATGTAGTGTGAATGTTACATGAAATATACAGTCATACAATGTGACATGATGAGATGTTTTGGCTAGAAGTGCACTTTCTCAAAACAAACAAAAACAAAAGCTTGAAAGATGGACACTAACACTACATTTTTAGAGATAAGACTTAATTTATATTCAATATACTAATAAACAACAATAAAGAACTGTATGTTTTATGAATGTGAATGTGAGTGTATTTGTGTATTATATTATAGCATAGATAAAATACATTACACAACACAACATCTTAATTTCCCTATTTGGTTGAAATTGTCCATAAAGTTTTTACTTTGAGGACATTTTAAGGTCTTACAGGACTTTCAAGAGGCATGTCCCATTTCATACTATGTATGTGTCATGAGAAAGTAAAAAGACTTAGTGGCCAGATCAGTGCACAAACATAGATATTGGTATTGGGTTAGGGTTCCACCTTGGCACCAGAGACACAGAGCTAGCTTGGATTTTAATAGAGAAATCAAAGACCAGTTTTTACTTTAAAGTAAAAAACCCTTTTTGTATTTCACAGCAGACATTTTGATATGTCACAGTAGGTATATAATAAAATAAATGATGGCTGAATTCCATTTAGCTGCTTCAGTTTCAGGGTCCTGGTATTGCACATGCTGGCTCACTTTTACACCGTCATGGTTTACTGGGACACTTGAATAAAACAGCCATCGTTAATGTTATTAGTAACACCTGTGCTTTTCCTACAATAAAATGTCAACATGTCTGCTGTGAAAAAGACTTATTACATAAGAAACATAATTTCTCACTTACTACTTGTTGTTTTTATCATTGGGGTGGTGACCGGACCACCACCCCAATGCAATGGAGGTGAACTGAAACGTGTTTGTGGTGCTCAAAGCACTCAAAAATGACATGTAAACATTTTAGGAGAAAGATCTCCTTCCAGAAACAGTGTCCTGGATGAATTATCCACAGATCTCAATGTGAACAGTTTCTTTGGAACTACTTTCTATCTAAAAAAACTGAAAAGTGCTGACTGTGAGGCCTGTGTATTATCCAGAGTAACCAGACACCAGGTTTCTTTAAGAAGATGTCGCTACTGACTTTTCAAAAATGTATCAATGCTATGACCACCACAAATGAAATTCCGTTAAGACAGAAATCTCAGAGACAGATATTTCAAAACTTGGATGGATAAAATTTTCTACATGACTGGACAGTTTCTGGATTGTTTCGCCTAGATGATTGAATAAATATATTCAGACTTGTCATTTTCTGTGTGAAATGCCTGATGAAGATTGCTTGACCGAAACATAGCTATTAAATAAATTCACCATAAATGCTGTGAGCGTGTGGGAGTATATTTTTGGTTCTGAACTACATGACTGGACACCCGTATGATTTTCAAATAGTTTGTTTTGTGTTTCCAACAGTCCAAAACCAAAATATATTCAATCACAGTCAACTTAGCAAATCCTCACAGTTTAGAAGCTGGAACAGGCACATGTTTGGGATTTTTACATGATAACCAATTAATCATATAAGACATTTTCTGATGGACTTGCATCTTTAGTAAATGTTATTTTTTGTTAGCAGTGCTGATCAGTTCACAAGTTTCACACACCAGCAAAATCACAAGTGACACCATCAGACTGCTCCTTGAAAATACTGTATATTCCCAGTGGAAACATGGAAAACTCTAACCATCTTATAAATGGGGAAGCATCTCTTCCACATTTTCACATCGGCTCGTTTACATTATTTTGTCTCTGAAGTGGTTAACAAGTTCCTTTTCTTTAGATCAGTCAAACTTGCACATTGCCAAACTTTCACAACAGACCTACATCAGGAATGTCACACTTAGGGTTACAGCTCTCTGTGTGAAACTTTGACAAAACATTGTGCTCGGTGGTTTTTGGCCATTCGTGGCACTTTTCTGCCCTCAAACTAGAAGCCAGTGTGTGTAATGTGATCAAGATAAAAGCTAGTGGGGACAGAGCCCTGACTTGACTGTTACATTGGAAATTGTCTTCTTTTTCCAACTTGGATTAGGCCGATTCTGCATGGTGACACACGGCAGGACAAAAGCGAGGTAAACACACAGTAGCTTCTTAGCTTGCAGGCTGACAAACAAAGCCAGTATTAATTGTCAACACAGGTTTTCTGAGACAGGACTCTAAAGGAAGCTGGGGAATGCATGGAAATGCATGAATGGAAAGTGGCAGAGTGGATTCCAGGGAGGTCTATGGCTGTTTTGCTGCTGATGGGTATGGTGCGTTAAAACTTGTCACACAAAGCCCAGCAGAAGTACACTCTCTGTAAACTTTCCGGGAGCTTTTTAAACACAGAGAGTGCCAGCCTACCCAACCAGAGACGGGAGCGGGAGGCACAGCCAAAATGTCACAGTCGTGCACACACACAGTCCGCACACACTCGGGAGTCCGCAACTACAATGTGTGAGATTACACGGTTCCTTTGTATTTATATTACCTTATGTATTTAGATTACATGGCTTCTTTGTATTGAGCAAGTTAAACACACAGGCCATTATTCATGTTGCCAGCAGGGAGCCTGTTCAGCAGCACAGAGACTGCTGGACAGAGGCACAGTGATGTCACAAGGTTATTGCAGGACAGGTAGAGTATTTGCAGACCTATCTGTGAACGTCACTGACTCACTAACAATGACTTCAACAATTACCACTGTCACCTGTAAAATAAATAAATACATAAATAATCAAAAGCCATTGATGATCGATGTTTCTTGCAGTGCTGACAACTTGCACCTGTATATGAAAATGTGAATAATATGTCAAGATAATACTGGCAACATAAATAAAACAGCTAACACAGACAGCCTGCACAATTTTTAAAACATACATACAACACTGGCTGAAGAGTTGGTTCCCACCATTCAGTGTGTGTATTATCATACCCACCTAACTGAGTGTCATTCTATTAGCTTCACACACCGCACAGTCCTCTACAATCTGCTCCCCAAGTCCACTCAGTGTCTCTTGTCTCAATCAAATAGCTTTTAGCCATTTTAGAGGAAATGTTGCTCAGTCAGTCTAACCGCCCACCCCTTTGGTCCAGACTGAAATATCTCAACTACTGGATGGATTGGCATGAAATTTAGTACAGGTATTCACAGTCCTCAGAGGATGAAACCTTTCAACTTTGGTGATTCCCTGACGTTTCCTCTAACACCACCAGCAGGTAGATGTTTTTTGCATTCATTACACAACAAATTGGATGGATTGCCACAAAATTTGGTACAGATATCCATGTGACGTGGAGGATGAATCCTACTTACTTTGGCATTCCCCTGATTTTTCCTCTAGCGCCCCCAGCAGTTCAAAACTTTCACTTATACAGTGAAATTTCTCAACATCTACATCTACAAGATGGAATAGCTCAGGCAGAATTTAGGAGTTACTCCACCATTGATTTACTCCACCGGGAAGATTTATCACTATTGTTATTTGCATTATCAATGATCAAGAGGACTATTTACTACAGAATGGCTGTCAGCTTATTAATTTTGATGACACAGTGATAGTTTATATATATATAAACTATGTGTGTGTATGGGTATATACGTATGTGTATATATATATGTGTGTATGTGTATATATGTATGTGTATATATATGTCTGTATATATATGTATGTATATATACAGCTTATGGTACCGCGGATGATACAGTTATCGTGTCTACAACAAAAGAAGGGTTACAGAAAGCAATAGATCATACTGTATGTGTGGTTTCTGTGAGAAATGGAAATTAAAGGTAATAGTGATAAAACAAAAGTCACAGTTTTTGGTTGTAGAAAAGCTGATATTAGCAGACTAAAGTTTGTATGCAATGGAGAAAACCTAGAGATTGTCCACTGCTTTAAATATCTCGGTGTCATTATGAATTATAATGGTTCATGTAAGACTACCATTGAGGAGCTGCATAAGCAAGCCTCCCGTGCAATGTTTGCACTCTTCTGTAAAAGTGGAAAATTTGATTTTCCCCCTAAATATCACACTAGATCTTTTTGACAAGTTAGTTACACCAATTATGTTGTATGCATGTGAAGTGTGGGTGGGTGGGCAAAATTATATATTGGAAAAACTACACCTCAGATTTCTTAAGTACACCCTAAAAGTTAAAATGACAACCTGCAATAATATGGTCTTTGGGAAGCTGGGAAGATACCCACTCTGTGTCGCAGTTAAAAAGAGAATTATTGGCTACTTGGGGAGGCTGATAGAAGGCCAAGAAACTAAACTCAGTCAAATAATGTACAACTATTTGCTCAACCTGCATGATTTGAGTGTATATGCGTCACCATGGGTCTTGCAGGTCAAGCAGATATTGGATGACTTTGGTTTGTCTTACCTCACACAAAAGTGTAACAACATCATATGGTTGAAGCTAACTGGTGAACAGACGCTGAAAGATGAGTTCATGCAGAAATGGCAAAATGAGCTCAAAGTATGACATCATGTGATCTTTATGTAGAATTTAAACAAGAGCTTATATTGGGAAAGTATCTGCTGTATAAAAAAAATCAAGAGTACAGACAGGCTATTTGTAACTTTAGGGTGGACAACACCAAGGTTCCCAAGGTCACAGGAATATATAAAGGACTGCATAGAAACCAGAGGATCTGCAACCTTTGTAATGACAACTGTCTGTGAGACAAGTATCATATTTTGTTTGAATGTAAGAATGTAAGCATAATGAATTATAGAGAAAGGTACTTGCCAAAGTATTATTTAAACTGCCCATCAATGTTTAAATTAATTTTGTTATTACAATCACAATATCCAAAATGTATTTGTAAATTAGGTGCCTTTTTGAAAAATGTCCTTCCATTGTTTAAGTAACATTTGTTGTACTTTAGCCATGCTATATACCATCGTTTTGTTATTATTGTATGTTCTGTTTGTGCTCCATACCATGTGATCATGGTCTTAAGTCAAAAAAATAAATGAAATTAAAACAAATTCATGGTTCCCAGATGATGTATCCTAATGACTTTGGTGATCCTCTGACATTTCATCTAGCACCACCACCAGGTTGACATTAAAATTGTCCTGTCCTCTGTACTCTGGTTATTGAGCAAATACCAAAAAACAAGCAAAACTAATAACATTCCCATCAGCCTGAGCTTTACTTTGTGTTTAGTGTTAATTAGCAAATGAATTAGCATGTTAGCATGCTAACACAGTGAACATGATAAACATTATACCTGCTAAACATCATTGTGTTAGCATTTTCATTGTGAGCATGTTAGCATGCAAGTGTTACCATTTGGCTTAAAGCACAGCTGTGCCCAAGTACAACCTCACAGAGCCGCTAGCAAGGTTGTAGACTCTTGGTCTTGTTAATAATTTTGAGCTTGGAGAATGAGCACGCTACAGTCACATCTGTGACAGAAATTGGCTAAAAGTTAAGAAAGGTGGTGCACTGGAAAATCCACTGCAAGCGTCTTAGCCCGACCCAGCGTGCACCTGTTGACTGAGCAGCATTGTTGGTGTGTTTTTTTCAATCTATGCTGAGATATAATAACCTTAGTTACGATGCTCTTACAGTGTCAGGCTGAGTCAATGATGCACAATGAATAAAACCAAGAATCTGCCATTACACATGAAATAAAGAGTCATCCTAATTTATCAGTCCAGACAGTAGACCACCATATGAACCATATCGACCACCATGGCAGCTGTATTTTATAGATGACAAGTTCCAGTTACAGGAACAGGGTAACTGTTTTACTTTGAAAATTAGCCCTGTGTGGCCAAAAAACATCCATTCTTTCACATGCCTTCCCTTCCTGTAAACGCCCCAAAGCTCTTCAAATTGGTCCTCAGTGTTCTTGTGAGTTGGATGAGTTTAAGCCCAGTTCAGAAGAGGTCACGGTCACTTCCCCTCCAAGTATCTGTGTGTGTTCTCCATATTTTTCATCTTGTTATTCACTCTTAATTTGAGTAGTACAAAGAATGTGATGAATTTTAATCATACTTCCCTTCGCCACAATTTTTTTGCCGTGGCAATAAAATGTTTAAACTTGCAGAGTTTGGTTGTAAATCTTCTCTCAGCGTGGGTAGTGGATGACGTACAGGATGAGGCCTGATGCACTTAAGCTGAACACTGAGGTGCAAATCATGCACATTGCACTGTAGCAGTGACAAAACATTTCAAACAGAGACCATGTCACTCCCCTCCATGTGTGTGTGTACATGTGGCGGGAATTCCAATATTGTTATTTTGAGACCTTTGGCCTCCTCAGGTTGCAGCTCAGCTTGGTGCTGTAACATGTTTTGGCACCAGGGTGGAAGGAACATGGAGGGGAATCTGCTTAGAGCTCTTAATGTTGACGTAATAGTTCATCATCCACCACGTGCCACTGCCTTTGAAGTATTTGGTGAGTTCTGAGGGCCGGGTGGGATTGAAAGATGATGGATTCATAGAAAGCATGTTTTTCATAACACTGGACACATCTGGTCAACTGTAAAATATTAACGGATCCTCTTCTCTGCAATATTTAATCTCTCTTGGCATGTGTGACCAGAAAAGACACGATGCAAGCTCCCACTGCTGCACACCATTCCAGTTAATTTCTGTTGAATGTGTGCGTAAGTGGGTCTGGGACATCTTCCATTGTTTTCACTGTGAAAAGTGTTGATGAAACGCCTGTGGCTCAATTCCTCATGTGATTGATGTGGATAAAGGCCGTCAAGCTAAACAGTTTGAAGGAGGGGAATACTAGAAGCCCAGCTGCATTGACAAGAGTAGAAACATGTCGAGCTGACTGCAGCTTCTCACTTACCCTCTCATACTAATCACAAAATTCACACACTTACCGCAGTTGTCTGACAGGAGTTTGGAAGATATGCTGGAGCCACACTACGCAGGATTTTTTAGGGAAAAATAAACATAAATTATCAGTCTGGATCTCTTAAGTAGTACTACAACAGAGAGATGCTGTATGTCCCATCACCCTGCAGGTTTGCTGTGTTCGCACATGTATTTCTTGTATCTGATGCGGATAACATGTAATGTTATGAGCAATGTACCAAAAACTTTCCTTACAAAGACAAAAACATACAGCCCAAATACACAATAAGAAGGAATTAAATGTGCAATTCACTAATGCCACATGACATGATTTCTGTGTTGTAAAGTAATTAAAACTTTCAGAATTTGGACCAGTGAGAACATTTTCCTTTAGCTGCTTTAATATAAAGAAATTTATTGGCAACAGTGCAAGGTACCTTTTTACTTGTTATACCAGAAGTTACAAAAAAAATACAGAGAAAGTACATGTTCTTTTCATTATATGACATCATCCCTGTTCATGTCCACAGAATTGAGTTGTTACTCTCTGACATTTGGCGCAACCAGTGTTCAAATCTAAACAAAGTTGCTGCATCCAAATACTTTGACAGATGACTTTGACAGCTTTATACTGCAGGCTAACTCTCAGCTTCTCCGCATATGTGGAAGTATCCAACAATTTATGTAGTTTACTCTGCATCATAAAACTAACACGTTTGGTTTTCCATGAGGCAAAAATGGATTACAGTGGTTTGTCAAATCTATAAAACCTGTTAAAATGTTTCATGAAAGCTACAGTCTACCTTGATACAGTGATGCTTGAGTCATGAATCGGATGATTTATACTTGTAAAATTCAAACAAGACTTGCAACTCATCTTTGACACCAGTGAATTGTGACTTTACTTGGAGAAAGAAAGAAAGATTTAAAATTATGTTAAAAAAGAGTATGTAGCAAATTCACTTTCCTGCAAATGTATATACTTTGCACAAGAAAGATATGTTTTTCAGTGCAGATCAACAGATGACACCGCAGATTATATTATTATTATTATGCTGTGGTCAACAAAAAATGGACAGCAACATATTTAGCTGAGAAACTACAATAATATGTATCAGGAATAACAAACACCTGATCATTGTGCTTTAGTAAATGTACTATACTTACTACTGTAAAAACTACTTAAGAATTTTAAATGGTATTAAATTTGGTGAAGGGCGCCTACTGAATGAGACATGATACTCCATACACAAAGTTTAGGAACTTGGGGCTATAGCCAATACTTGAGACTTATGTGTGACTTTGTCTCAGCTCTGCTTTCTGAAGTTGCAAAGAGATATTATTGAGTGGATACACATTAGAATTGATACTTGTGGCAAAGTAAGCACAGAAACACGGATCAATATTTTATGAATGTACCCATTATATAGAAATCTTTTGTTTCACAGACTCCAAACAAAGATTCTCACTGAGCTTTTTTATGTCATAAAATGCACATAAAAACACAAATACATTTCCACATTAAAAAAAAACACACAAAAAAAACCAAAATAATATTCATGCCTCATTATATTGTGTAATATTGGCACTGGTGAGCTTCCATACCAAAATCCCTCGATATATTAATTAAACTTGTTCGAAGTAGTTAAGGGAAGCTGTGACAAAGACATTAAACCAAACAGATTAACTACCAATACTCTTTCATGTTGCCTTTCTTTCACGATCCACAGCAAAAACAGTTATCGTAGCCTTGTCTTGTTTATTTGAAACATCTGACCTTTCAACTTTCTCCAACGCTCTATCTGCCATCAGTCACAGTGGCTCTGTGTATGCATCAACTGTCACCCGCTGCTTTTAGGGGCCTTCTAGACTAAACCACATTGGTCATAAAATAGGTAAAAGTAACAAAAAATGTTAGGCTTGTTTAATGCAGTTTCAAATGAATAAGCATAATAATCCCATGTTTTATAATAAATCCAAGAGTGAGCTGTGATAAAATACGCGTTTTAACTTCATGTCTTATTGTTTTGTTTACATTCTTAAGAATTGCTCAGCAGCCGATTATTTTTACTTTTTACTTTTTTGCTATAGATGTATTCTTTTTGTAGATATTTCTGCTAATTCCTTCAGTTATTACCTACTTGAACTTTTAAGTTTGCACACCACTATAACACTGTCATTGTTTATAAATCCCATAAACGGGGAATGAAAAAAGGCCACTGGGCTTTTTTTGATAGTTCTTCAAAAGCCAGGCTCTGTGTTTACAGGTTGAGAGAGGGCTGGGCTCAGCGATGTGGAGCCTGCAGTCTTTTACAACGTTGTCTTGTCTGTCACTTGACAGTTGACTGCTGCACAGCTATCCACCCGCTTAGCAAACAGTCCTGTTATATTTTCCATTCGAAAAATCCCAGGGGTCACCAGTGTGTTTGACTGTGTTCGCTGAAGCCAGATGGGGGTTTTCCTATAAACAAGTGTACAGGCAGTATTTATACAGACTGTGGCACCTGACGCCATAACACTCATGACACTCTGTTTAGTGGCCAAAGTTGCCATAAGTCACTTTAGAGAATTAAGTAAATATTTTCATTATGGCCATGCCATTGTTTATTATAGAATGGCAAAAGTTCTAAATCTTGCCAAATCCTCTGTTAAAAAATCATTTAATAACAACTTGTCTAAAGTGAAGCGCCATGTACATAGAACTGATTCCTTTTCATTATTCGAAGTCTATTTACTTTCAAACAAATCCCGAAACACCACCTGTTTCAACAGTAGTGTGAGTAAAGGCCCAGGTTAGAGCAGAGCATTACACAAACCGTAGCGTGAAAACGTTGGCTGCTTACTCCAATTTTTGTTACATTCACAGGAGGATAAAAGCATACCTCTGGCCTGTGGAGAGGCACATTGTCTTGTTCAAATACAGTATGTCACCCATTGCAGATACAGGCTCACATTCCACTCTGCTAAGTATTATCATGCTGCTGGATTAAACAGCATGAGACATGAGGATGCATTGGACAGTACTGGATGCTGAAATTATTGGAGATTACCATTTGGCCTGATAATGGTGTGAGAAAGAGTTCAGTCTTGGAGAAACGCATTTAAGATAAAAGCATTCCAATAAAGAGTGTTGGTTGGTTAAACCTTTGGTGGAAATCATAAACAAGTGGATCTGTATTATAAAGGCACTGTAGCTAAGCTGGAGACAGCCAATTATGGCGCTCAAATCAAAATGTGCATAACAAATGCTATTGAGCAGAACTCTTGGAGGAATTATCATAATGAGCTCAGCTGGAGGATCCCCCATATTGATTGCAACATAAATTCACAATCATCAGTGGAAATCCTGGACTAACCCCAATGTAAATATTACAGGCCATGAAAGCCTCCTGTAAATTTGGCTCGGCTTCAGCTCAGCTGGTGGTCGCCTGCAAGCCCCGGAGAGTGTGAGAGAAGCAGGAAAGAGACAAAAGGAAAGAAAACATACCAGATGTGACCACTCGGATGAATAATTTATCAATGAAAGATGAGCAGGACTGGTGAAGAGATTCAGTAAAGACTAAATGTGTGAATCTTTGGCCCAAAATACCAAAACCTAGAAATAGTAAGCACATTATAATTCACCATGAAATACTGCAATCTGTATTTTTATTCCAAGTTAAACAAAACAAATGCTCAATTACAGTAAAGTTGCTCATGAATGCCACAAGAAATTGTGTAATGACATTGTTAGTGCATAAGTCTACTATAATAGGAAGTAGACTACTAGTAACCGACCTTTGGTGTTCTTAAAAGCAGTCCCTGCATATTTCCCTTTACTATGTCAGTCTCAAATGAATGAGATGAGATAACCTCAGTGCTTTATGGCCCCAGATACTTTTGTCTTATTTTATTCTATAATTAAGAAGCACTTAAAGTCAAACTGAACTTCCATGGTGCGCTACTGACTGAAGCACGGCATAGTCTTGTATAGCTTTCATTGATACAAGATGTTTTTTCACTTTACTCAACGAGCCCACATAGGATTGGTTATGTTAAATTTTTATACCACTTGGAAAGTGGAAGCTAGCAAGCCAGGCTAACTAGCTCCCACTCAGAAAGGGGAGGCTAATTAGCTTAGCCTGCTAAGGTTACCACTGATTCCCACTAATGTCCAGTGTTGGGCAAGTTAGTTGGAAAATGTCTTACACATTACATATTCTTAAAAAAGTAACAATATAACTTTACTAATTACTCAACAGCAAAAGGAATTAGTTACATTACTCGTTACTTTTGTTACTTATGTCAAAGGTGCTTTTAAGCAACTTCAAAGCCTCCACATCCACAAATTATGTCTTTGGTGTTTACACGCTCAAGCAGCCAGACTACAGTTTAGAAGTATTTACTGACATTCAACAGCTAGCTTAACGTTAGCCCCAGTGACTACATGGAGATTATTCTCACACCCTCCAATTCTGAACTAAACCAGCTGATTCCTGAATGTACCCTTACCAGTGTGTAACCTTAACGTGTAAATAAGACAACTTGGAGCTACCTGGTGTCACACGTCTCCTCTTTTGGTGGCGGCTAACAGCATCCCCACACCTTCGGCCTCTTCAAGCTAGCATGTACAGTACCATTTAAAAGTTTGGACACACTGTCTCATTCAAGTGAATGGAAAGGTGTGTCCAAACTTTTGACTGGTACTGTACCGACCAGCATAGTCAGTACCAAAAATTCTTGCCCTGTGATGACTGTCACTGCAGAAATATATAGATAATTTACATTCATTCCTTACAATTTTGACATAAAAACAAACACCTCGGATATGTATACTGATTTCTTAGCTTTTCTGAGGTGTAACATTAATTGATGTATTGGAAGAGGAAAAATTACACTTTGTCACTACACATATTTTCATCTCACACCGCTGCATCACTAACAAAATCTACAATATAGGGTCTTGAAGTGTGACATCACACAAGCAAGCACTGTAACCAATAACTTAAACACTGCCAGGCAATAAAGATTAACATCCCATCATGCAGAAGATATAGCGGGGTCGTAAACATCCAGAGGCGAGTGACTTGTCTACCTTTCTAGTCACTCCTTAATCTGTGAGTCATTAGAGAGAAGGGCAGATAATACACAAGCATTTGGCCGGGGCTGAGGGAATCGATAAGAGGACAACTGTTAAGTGGGACTTCCTATCAGCTCATCTTGATGGAGCTCCAAGTGCCACGTGTCTTGGCTCTTTTTGTGTTGACACAGAGATACAGGCCACCATTCACTCTGCACTGCCTCAGATAGCATCAGACTATAACCTGGCTCGTTTGAAGACAGCCTTGTTTTCTTTTTTTCCTTTTTTATATCCACACTTTTCCCCTCAGCCTTTCAGTAAATGGACATTTTTCTTCAGTCAATCTGGGGTTGTAAAAACATCAGATTCACTGATAACTTATCATGGTATGAGCTAATATGAAACATAATGTTGAACTTGGGCGTCACTGTCCACTCATCTTTGAGGCAGTGTTTTCCTCTGCCTATCTCCACATATTCCCAGTAGGGGTTGTCACCGTGGTATAAATTGTCAGAGTGGGCCCTATCTGTCTCTGGGTGGGCTTTTAAGCCAAGCCCATCAGTTAAGGCTTCATTAAAGAGGTTCCTCCTGATGCTGCATGGAGGAGTCTCAGTCTCCTCCAACCTTTTAACAGACTATGATTTACTGTAACTGTTGTCTTGTTTCTGAGGTAAATGCACGGGTTTGTTATTGTTTGCCCAGGCTGATGTTTATGTACAATATAGCGTGCAAACCCTTTTTGTCCCTTCAACCACACTACATGTAATCTGTGTGTCAAGATATGGGCTGAGTGGATGCAGTGTCTTCAATATTATTTCCGAGAAGAGGCAAGTCATATCCCAGAAAACTGCCAGGGCATGCTTTCCATTTTTCCACCAGAACATGCCACATAAATATATTTCTTTCAAATTCATGTCCTGCAAGTCTTACAGATAACTGAGGGCTTTTGGGTGATAACACACCCTTTGGCAGCCATGTTGAAGGGCTTTGGCACGGGTGACTCTCGAGGGACAGCTATGACTTGCAAGGAGGGGGTCGTGTGATCGATGGACAGTTTTAAGTAGCCTTGCTAGCTTGTCTACTTTTACTGTACACTGCAGAAGCTAAACAGTGAAGAAGTGAATAGCACAACTGTCTTTGTAAAAAAACTCTCTACAGCAAAGAGAAAATCACAGTAGAGTTTGCTGATGTGTTTCTTTATTCCTTTACTCTTATTTAGTTAGGACACATTGTGATTTGAATTGTAAAAACGGTGACCACGAGAGAAATAAACTAAACACTTGTAGCAGCCAACCTCCCTCCAAAATATGACATATTCATTATGACTATTCATGCAAACATTTTCACAGCAACATTTAAGGATTCCTTCAGTGTTACATTAACTACTTTCCAAATACTGTATCACAGTTCAACTAACAGAATTTTCCCTCAAATACATTAATGTGTGGGTCTGTCGCCCAGCAAAACACTTCTACAAACTCTGTTCAAAATGTCTGTTCAGAGAAATATCAGATAATAAAGAGGACACAGCTCAATGCCACTGCAGGAAGAACACAGTAGTAATTTTCAACAATGAATTTCTACTGATATGTGTCTGATGTAACATTTTTCATTTTCATAAATCAACATCAGCAAACCCACAGTCAGTGTGGTCAAGATAACATTTTAATAGTTTGCACAGTGGTCAGTCGGCAATAAATATGCTAGTGGATTAGCTTGCTAGCAGTAGTGATAGCTTGGCTACCCCTATCGGTAACATGAGCAGCAGTTCATCAAAAGTCTCCCATGACAATACAGGCTACTGACAGCTGGTTCCTAGATGAGCACACTGTACACAGTTGAACAGAGATGTTTGATCTCCTTCCTGGTTTTGACCAAAGAATGTCGGGAAACATGGATGTAGCATTTGTGATGTCATTCAGTTTTCTGAAAGGAAGTTCCAGATCCCAGATTTTGGTTTACCACCATTTTGGCAACTACTCTAGTCGGACATCACGAATGTGGGCAGATACCCAGGTATCCTGCTGAGTTGGGTGAGTCACATTTGGCCCTAATAGACCTACTGTATGTCTGCCAGATTTGGATAGGTTTTGGGTTAGTTCACACAATTTGGGCTGAGAATCAGCTCCAGTTAGCAGCGCTCAGGCTGGCCAGCTTTGGGACAGTGGAATCAGCACACTTTGGCTGAATCTTGTGTATCATTCATCATGAGTCAAGCAAACAGGCCTGTCACATTCAGGTTGCTCGGGTGGAGCTGAGGAGGGATGGATCTGTATTAGCTTCCAGTCCCAAGTTAATATTGTCCTTGGTTAGCCTGCTGTTTAGTTAACTGTCCAAAAGAAATGAATTGAACTCACTCTTCTCAAGCTACAACTACATGCTGTAATATATCGGAGTAAATCTCCAGAACAGTTTAACCTGCTGCAAAAAGGACTACCCCATACACTAATGCAATGTGCTCCTGGAAATACATTTTCCTCTGCCTATATAGGAATACTGTGAATTGACAAAAAGTTGTCTATGTAAGTGGAGGTGAAGATTCTTAGCTGTAGGGTTAAAGAAGGCGCACAGGTTTCAAACCAAATGATTCACCTCTACATACCTACCTCTGCTGTACAACAAAACAACTTTTTTTTCTAAAAGTGATGTAAGTAGCGTGTGATGTCATCAGGATTATATTAGCTTAGACTTTGAGACATATTTTTAGCAGAAAACCTGCATTACAAACTGGGGGCATGAAGTTTGAAAGACGTGGGCATTTACCAAGTAGGGAGCAAAAGATGCTGTTGAGTTGCATTATGGGAAGTGTAGGATCCGGTGTTTTTAGAGCTTAAACCATACCAGAGAGTATAAGTCAGGACATCTCGGCCCCTGCTGCTTCTATTTGGATCACTGAAAGTTTTTACTCTGTTTGTAGCCTGGCTGACACAGAGCCTGTATGCAGCATGATGCAACTGCTAATCTTCTATGTTTGTATGAAGGCAATATGAAGTAACTTTAATTATCCTTTGCTTTGCAATGGCAACAGGCACAGAAAGATCTCAGTTGACCTAGAATGCCTTCTGCTTGTCTCTTTATTCTAAGCACTAACACTGTAAATCTATGATCTTTGATGCTTTTGTTAGTCTTGTAGAGATTCTGCAATAAAACAGTAACCTGACAATATCCCAACCTACTGAAGCAGCTTTTGTGAAAACTTGCTATTTTTATAAGGCGTTACATACATGCACGAAGGTTTTATTGTCCTGTGAGTATATGAGCGGTTCTCCAAACAGAGCTTATTAAAGAAAACAGAAATGTATGTTTGTGGTGCCCTATGGTGCGGGCCTCCGGAGATGATGTAGTGTATGGAGGGTAGACGGGCTGCACAGAAGACTTGGCTCGTCTGAGACCTGAGTAAGAGGCTCATTTTTCACATCGACACCTTGTGGGGGCTCTCTAAGCTACTGAATCCACAGAGTAGATGTGTTTAATATTTGTTCAGGAGGTAGGAAGGTCTGCTCTTTGTAAATTGTGTAAATTGATAAGTTGGCAGCAGCAAAGGATAGTGGCGGCTGATGGAGGGATGCATCACCGAGATTGAAAGTGGGCTTAAAGCTCTGTAAACAAACCGGCACGCGCTCTGCCGTCTGCCTGAGCTGAGATGGACTTCTGAAAAGAAACAATACAAAATCTGGAACTCGTGTTGTATTCTGCAAACACTAACATGGGCTATAATCCAGTTCCTGGCACTGCTGAGGATTTTTAAAATGCAAACATTCAAATGGGTGTTTGCTGTGTCTTTCAAGCTAGTTCAAACTCAATTAATGTCTTCTCTCAAATTGTTACAGCTGACTGAGGTTGTAGTCAGAGTCAAGTGGCCTCACTGTGATGTGCACAAAGTGTGCTCTTTCATTGTGTCTCTCTCTCTTTGAAAGGGGAGTTGAGGTGACCCGAGAAGAGATGTGGTCTACAGGGGAGTGAAGTGTGGGCCATGAATGCAGTGAAATGCTCTGAGGTCCGTGCCAATGGTTCAGAGGACAGACAGTGTCCTGGACGCCTGCAGAGGGCTGCACAGGGTCATGGAGACACTAGACAGCTGACAGAGACGAAGAACCACGTATTGAAGAAGCATCTACCATCAACAGAGAATGGTGAGCTTGGATGATATTTATTCTCCATGTTCCTGCTGCAATGACCCTGTTAATTCTCATCCAACTAAATTGGTTCTTTGAATGCAGTGAGAGGTTTCATTTGTTCATCTTTGAATAGGTTACCTTGAGTAAAATTCATACATACTCATGATTGGCTGGCATGGCACTGTGAGTTGTTTTAAAGTCCCCCTCCACTCAAAAATCCACTCAGACTGATGTATGTGCAGTAAGTTTCTCTGAGCTCACCTTAAATCTGAGTTTAAGGCGTGTTACTACGAGCAGGATGTATGACATCACAACTAGTTTGGAGCCAATCCTGGTCCAGCATGCAACTTACACAAGTGTGATGTGGAAACTTGAAGCCTCCAGTCATCTTGTGTCCAACAGTTTAACCTATATTATATTATATTATATATATTCATAGATTCTTGATTTTTCACTGACAAGGAAGGAGTAGATGTAATTTCTAACTAGTTTATTGAACTATTTTGTGGAAAACCCATATCAGACACAAATTAATATTGAAAGATATTAAAAACATGTCTGTAGGGGATCTTTAAAGGCCCTAAAACATATTTTATCATTTGGCTTCTTACTATGAGTGATGGGCTCCTACATGAACGCACAGTTTCTTTAGAACAGTTTTGGTTATTTCACTTGAGAGAGTTATGTGTATGTGTTTCCGCTCTTCTTGCCTGTTCAAAGTGGGCGGGGCTCAGTTGGATGAATGTGATGTCGCATGTTGCCAGACACTGTCAGGGTGCATTCAGACTGAAAACAGTTCATCGTTAAAATAATGCAGGAGGCTGCATTTGTGGGGATGCTTTGTTTAGCACTGATGAGACAATGAAATACGATCAAGGAAGTCCAGTTGTAGCTACAGATGAATGGATTGATTAAAGGATATTATTATTATTTCAGGGCTTTAAAGCATACATTTTAAATCTGAGTTTAAACCTCTGCAAACTGAATTCAGTAATTAATCTTATTTCTATCATTTACCTGTGATTTATGAAACCAACTCAAATATTACTAAAGTAAAATGATGAATGGAGGCAGCTTTTGAGTAAACATCATCCACTTAAAAAAAAATTTCAAACATTTAATATTTTAGTTTTTGTGTTTCAAATCATAAATAACATGTTTTCTGCCTCCAGAACATCTCAAACTCATGTTTTATTGTATAGCTCATTTCATCATGTGAATATATTCTACTCTTTTTGTTATAAACATGAATATAAATACAGTAAGTAATAAAATATACAAAATAATACATATAATGCAAATAATAAATGTAAATACACCAACAGATTTTGCTGATTTTCTCAGTAATTATCTTCTAACTAGATGTTGTCATGTAAATATATCAACATTTTTCTATCAGTGCCTCTAAGGAAAGGAGTCATTTGTATCTGGAAATAAGTACATCTATGCAGTTTTTAAAAGTCTTGGTTGTGAAGTGTAAATAAGCTGCACTGTTGCAGGTCCAGATTTGCATACCTGGAAAATCCTTGTGTGTGGCTTGTGTTAAATCATGAAAAATCAAACCAAGTTAACTCAATTCGTAAAAAAAAAAACAGGGTTATCCTCTTTCATCCAGACTGTAAACACCATATGCTACTTGCTGCTTCCACAACAGTGAACATACAGTGCATACACAAGTGCTTCTACTGACTGGCTTCTGACCAAACAGCAAAACATTCACAGAGTTAGGGACACTAATGGTGAGCGTCAAATGATTGATGAAGTTGTCTTAATCAAAATAGCAGAGAGTAAAACACAAACAAGCTCACCTCAATTTTATACCAGTATTGTTTTTTTATTATCTTTAGAAACTTTGGAAAATTGAATAAAGAGTTTTTTTTAAGACCGATCACATGCATCATCTCAGCCAACAGCCATACAGCAGGTAAACAGGTAAGTATGCAAGTCACACGTCTTTGCCAACAAAGTCCCCGGGCCAGATAAAACAAGCTTGTTTGAACATTTTATTAAAGCCATCTGATGATTAATCCATGCTGAAATATCTCTGCTTTTCAACTTCACAGCCCAAATCAACCTGGCTTAAATGCCACTCGCATCACAGGACTGAAGGTGAAAGTATCCGAGGAATCCTGTGATTTAAATCGGTATTTTTAGACTGATGTATCCCTGTGGACTATCCGAATAGTGAGAGCAACACAGCATTTCCCTCTGCACTCCCAGACCCTACAAAGTTTTCCATGATGTCATATGTGGCGCGGGAGTGAAAGTAATTGAAGAGGCAGATGAACATAAACTGGAATCTCCTCAAATTCAGCCATTCATTTCATCCCCTTATTCTTCAAATCAGCCTCCAGACAGGAGGGACAAGAGAAACAAAACAACCGAGGAGCCGAGCCTGTGGCTCCTCATGTTCCTGCCAAAGACTTGATGACAGACTCCACACTCAAATGAAAGATAAGACTGTAACTAACATAGTGACCTTTACTTCATTTACTGGTTACGAATACAACAGTAGAAACATCCTGTTCAAACCTCTGAACAGCTCATTAAGTCAATAAAAGGTTGTGATTTTAGTGCTGGCTACTAGAGAAGACTAATACCTGATTCTTCAAGACCAATATCGATATTGAAGAGTTTTTAGAGAAAAAAGTCCCCATATATGATGGTATATTTTATGGGTTTATGTTAAAACATAAAAACAAAAAACAAATAAGGGACTGGGATTTTATTGGGATGGGGAGCCAACTGAACCTTATTTCACTTTAAAAAAAAGCAAGGCAAGGAAACTTTAAACCCACAATATCATATATAAATCATAGCTGTGAAAAAAAGGCCCTCCCCAAAAATGTTCAGACTACCCTCCCTTAAGCAAAAAGAAACATTACAAAACCAAAAAACATTTTACAGTTGAAAAATAAAGTTAAAAACTTAACACTAACAAAAAATATAACTATTTTTAAAAAATAAACTTTAATGCTAATTAAATTACCGGTAGTATCATCAACAACTATGAACAACAACACAAAAAATATATATTTTACAGATGAGAGAAGGAAATTAAACAAATTAAACAAAAAAACTAAATGTGTTTGGTGTAGCTACTGTTGAGCATATCAAGGTCTGGGAATTTGGGGGTTTTAGAAACTTGGGGGATGTTTTACAGTTAAAAACAAATCGTCTCTGTCCAGTGAAAGCCACATATCTCCAAATTTTAATTTTTTTTTAACTACACAGAAAGAGAAAATGATCCTACTTCTTAAGCTAAATATGCTAGTTAAAGCATTTAAAAACTCCTCAGACTATGTGAAAAATACACAGCACGAAGCAGAAAAACAGGTTTATTTTTTCTTAGCTCATGGAAAGCTGACACTTTGGAGATACAGGGTTTTCACAGGACAGCAACATAATGGTGGTTATTTTATAGGTTGATTCCCATACTTTTAGAATCAATATATTTAAATTAAACTACTTTTGACCAAACATAAATACATGATAAATTAATGATTCATTCATTCATAATTTACCAGAACTGTACTGACAGTGTGGAAAGAAGATATAAACCACATTTAGACCCCCATATTGTGAATTATAATTTACAGACAATATTTTAGAAAGTTAACTGAAATCCAAATAGTTAAAAAAAACATGATCATTCATCCTTCAAAACCACATGAAATAGATAATGTGAATTTAGAATTTGTAAAGTGTTGATGTTTGGTGTCTAGACTCTGACCTCGTCACTCCCCACAAGGAAACAACACGCTCAGCACAGCAGGGAGTGGGGAGTGACGATAGTATATAGGCTCATAGGTGGATGCAGGGTGGAGGTGGGGGCTTATGAAATGCTGTATCAACAGTATCAGCATCAGCATAGCTTTCAGGTGAGCGGTGTGGCAGCAGACATTTGTGGCAGCAAATGAGTGAGCAAAGCACACTGCTCACAAGTATACCACCATAATCAAAAGGATACATTGGCTCTACTGTATGTTGCAGTAGTCATGTGAGGGTAGATGTGGACTCAAGTTGACTGAACTGAATTAGTTTGCTTAAACCTCAATCAAAACTGCCTTTTCAAAACATATCTTGAGCATTTCTGTACTTTCTTGCTGCTTATTGGCCTACATATGCACTGATGCAATATAACTGCGATAAGCCCAACTTTTTTTTAAATACCAGCCTTTGTACTGCCATCCTTGGAACAAAGTTATCAGAAATAATGCAAAGGAACACCAGTAGGTACCTTGCATGTGAAAAGAACATTCAGAGATAAAGGGAGCGATGGAGTTCACATTGAACACAGACAAGTTTCAGGTTTGGCTCCTTGCCAGAGCTAAATGTTGAGAGCTGGTGTGTCATCATAGTGACATTTTCTCCCTGTGGTGCTTCAAATGAATGATCCTTATAACAGTAGTTACCACAATGATATAACTTTGGAATAAACTGCCTTATGTGAGAGCTAGGAGACTAAAATTTGCAAAGGGCTTGAGATTTATTAGTCATAAGTTATGGTTCTCTTTAGCCTCTTTAACTTAGATGCTTTTGTTACTGATGATAATGATAATGCATTTCCTCTATAAGATTCCTAAAGCTTTTTAGGAGTCCACATGATGGCATCATTAACACAAGTTTGCCATCAGAGGTGTTACTGGTAACTGCTGCCTACTTACACTTTCGAAGCCTGCTCCCTCTGATGTTTTGCATTTATAGTTATATTTTAATGTTCATGTTCTGTGAAGAACGATTTTCAGTAAAAAAAAAAAAAAATTGTTATTACTATAAGCCTCTGCAGCAGAGAAACATGTTTGCACTTTTATTCTGGATTTAAAATCTTGCTAAGGTTCATTGATCAGTTAAGTGATCGCATTTTGGTATCAAACTTTTTTAATGAACAAAGCCAGTAAAAATGCAATCAGACTTCACTGGCCTCACATCACAGATGTTGATTGGGTAGCGTTCCGGTTACTCGTTTGAAAAGTGGACCAACAACTCCTCACTGGGTTTAACATGAAAACACAGATTTACCTGATACAAATCTGGGCAATGCTCTTCTCATTTAGTAAAATAAGATGGTGGGTAAGAAGGTTGTTTGGCAGCTCAGAACTCTCTAACACCTGCAGAAGAAAACAGCTCTTATGGCCTTAGTCTGGCTTTTCTTGCAGCACCTTTTTCCCTGCGAGCCGAGTGGAATTCCACACTGATTTGATGGTGGCCGGAGTTAGAGAGATTACTCTCATCTGGAGGAGATTAGTCAGTGATGCTGATAGACATGATCAGCCCAACACTTCATCATTTCATGCAGTTTAACATCGGCTCTGCACAGCTCGCTTGTTTATGTAGCGCTGTGCCCCTAAACTGACTGATTCATTTTCATCAGAGGAAATTAACTTCGCTTACTGATTATAGACAATCATGCATTGCGCAACAGCTTTAACTCCAAGCCTGTGGTTAAAATTTGAACTTTTAGTTCAGTAGAAAAAAAAATATTTTAAATGAATGTAATGAACAGATATTACTCCAGACATGATAAGAACTGCCTGTTCTGTAAATAGTAGTCTGGTTACAGAAAGACAAGAAAAATGTTTACCTTACTATCCTCGTCTTAGAAAAGCGTTTTCTGCAGACCTGCCAGACATTCTATCTTAACCACGATCAGCATAAAACCTCAACACCATAACAAAAACCAGCGTTTTTTTGCATTAGGCAACAGGTGGAATGTGTGCCGATGCATTTTCCCTGCTGTTGTTTTTAGCTCCTAATTCATCCGTGAAATTACTCACATGTTCATTCATCATCCGAGCGAAGCCGAGAGCAACAGGCCTCGAGACGAGAATCAGTTGATGGATAGAACATTTCTGAGGGCAAATATTACCTCAGTGCACACGGGCAGTAAACAGATTTATTATTTATCAAACCAGTCTGTGTGACGTGATGAAAAACCAAATGGGAGAGCATGAAATAAATACTTGTATTCAAGGGGAAAGTTAAAAAATATATAAACCCAGGGACTGTGTTTGTAGTGCCGACCCAAGTTTGTAATTGGTTTCATATTTAGTTGTACTACAGTAAAACTTATTGAAAGGTATACCAGGGTTTTGTGAGCTCAGACACATAAATAAATCATTGTTACAAAAATGCCGCGTGCTTTACCATGCCAAGCACTCTGTTGACTGGACATTGATCGCTGATTTTTTTTTTTTCTTTTGTTGTAAGCTTTGAAATATTCGCCTGCCTCGGCCAACTGCTGTTCACCTATCTGGAATGTACAGTTAAAATTGCTTTGCAGCTAATATAAATACAGGCCATGGCTGTTGTAGTGCAGAGAGATGGCAGGCCCTTGTGTGGAGTGTGAGCAACTCTTAGTCACAGTCTCTTCCAGTGAAGTAAAAGGTGGTCATGTTCGCTTTTATGTTGATAAATCTGCGAGCGTGTGTGTGTGTTCCGCTCCTGCCCTCGATCACTGACAAGTAATTAAGAAGATGAGGTCACCATTGAGAACACACCACTGTGTGTCTGTGATCCTCAATGACAAACCGGCTGCTCCTTGGCCACTCACACCTCCCAGAGAGCATTTACTGCACATCATTTCTCTGTTCATGGAGCCCCAAAGTGCTCAGTATTAAATAGATAAGTAACTATTAAATAAATAATCACATGAATAGATTGTGTAATATAAAGAAATAATTTGTGAAATAATTTAAGAAATAAGTAAAGTAAAACCCAACACATTATAAAATCATTCTTATTGTCCTGTCAACTTAGTTTTATTGGAGTTTATTTTAATTATATTATAGAATTTCTTTTAAAATATTCTTTTTCAAAAATCTGTTTTTATGGATTGTGTCATTCGGGGCATTTTTCCCCAACAACTCTTCAACTTCATGTCACATTTTATGTTATAATGTCACTTTTCATGACTTTTCATTTACACTGTGTGAAATTGATGGAGACTAAGACAGCTGAATGAATATTGGACTTCCATTCTTCAGGTGACCAGAGACACGACTCAGATATAAAACTGATTATGTATAATGTTGCTCTGTATCTGCTGGATGTTTCAATAAGCAACTGTTTGCCATATCAGCTTAGAAGGTGATAATATGTCAGTGTTGTGTTCATAGCTTGTTTCTGCTGCCCCCCAAAATCAATTAAGCAACTTTAAGCAAGCAAGCTCAACAACTGCAACCAAATTAGCTGCAGTTAGCTCCTGTAAGCTAGAGCAACAATAATGCCAAAGTTCTGAATCAACCAAATAGAGGCTGCTGCTGTAAATAAACACATTACACAGACACAGTAACTAATGTCCTATTATTTAGCTTAACAAGGCTGCACATGCTAATGGTTAATTCAGAGTCATCTCAGCAGCAATCTGATTCTAAAAATGTTTCTCACAGACACCGTATCAGTCTGTCTCTATGGTCGCTCTAGCCAACAGGAGCTAGCTCACAACCCAGCCTAGCTACTAAGCTGACTAGGTAAGTGACATGTACACTCATGTTAAGCTAAAGGTTAAGAGGTTAAAAGTTAGTCACTGTGTCTGTGTGATGTTCCATTACAACTGCAGCCTCTAGTTGATTCAGAATTACTGTTAAGCAGTTGTCAAGCTTGCTTTAAAAGAGGCTGGGCACATGTGATTGGCTAAAAGGTGATGAGACTGTTGACAACTTCTCCACCAAGTGACATTCTAAAAGAAAAAGTAACATAAAATGAAGTGACCTTTTAAAAAAAGGGAATTTTCAAATCAGAGTATCTATAATGAAATAAAACTGAACAATAAAACTCAATAATGTTTTAAGGTTTAATAATTTCTTGAATGATTGGTTCATTTATATATTTTACACAATTTATTTCTTTGATTATTTATTTTATAATTACTTATTCATTTATTTAATATTGAACACTTTGGGGCTCCATATTTAGGCAACAGGAGAAATGACATTGTATTATCTCATTGGCTGACTCACAGTTAGACAGTTTTCGGTTGAGGGGAAAAGATGTTATTATGATTTCATGGCTTCTATTATTATGAAAAGGATTTTCAGATTTGAAGCTACTGTCCACTGGAAACAAAAACTCAGCTGGGCGGCTATTAAACTTTCCGTGATTGTCGTTAATATGCGCTGTGGATATGAGCAAGGACAAATGTAATATAGAGAGAATTAAAGGCTTACTTCAGAAGCTTTCATTCAAAGTTTTCATTATTTGTTAGAGTCTTCACGAAGGCAAGCAATTAAAAGAGTGCCCTCTATTATCTGTCACCACAGATACCAGCCGTATTTATTATAAAAGCTTTAAAAGCTTCCCTGGAATTAATGTGGATATAGTAACACACACACTGAGGGAGACAGAAAAAAGAAAGTCCATACAGTTTATCATATAGACTATATATTCTCAGAGGTATCAGTAATCAGTGCCGTACCACATGATTTAGCACTCTTAAGTTAAGAACAACACTGACGGTGATCTAGTGATCTAATCTGTGTTCCTCTGTAATTATTCATTCATCAGCTGTTAGCCCTAAAGATAAAGACCGTCTAGGATTATCTATCTCTCCTTAACTCCGGAAAAGATTAGGTCATTGCATCCACTGGGCTATTTTTAGAGCTCTTTAACGGTGGCATATTACACAAAACGCTTCAAAATTCAATTAAGAAACCACTCGGCCACAATGACCTGAAAATAACCCAGAGTTATTCTAAAACAAAGGCTCTGCCGACAAGCCGCTGTGCCGCCTCACATGTGGTTTGGAAACAGGAGTGCTTAAAACCACAGATTCTTAGGGGCTGCGGAGATTAATGAAGAGTTTCTTTTTCCAGGTGTTGTATTGTGGATACAAGAGCTTTGGGCGATGAATTTTTACCAAGGAGAGAAATCCTCACGGTAGAAATGAAAACAGTAACACAATATACAGCTTTGATCCGGCTCACAGCTCAGATGCGAGAGCAGGAGCGCATTCCAGACTTGAGAGAAAGGAAGCGAGAAAAGACAGCTCTGGATCATTCTCAGATATCGATCACACGTACGTCGTTTATGTGAATGGGGGCTGGGACGATTCAATGCCATATATTCCCACCGGAGCTATTTGAGTGTAGGGAAAAGTTTTACTGGTTTTCACAACCCCTTTCCCCTTAAAACCTTTTAATAACACTGTCTGACACTCTGACATAAATATCAATAAAAGAGACATCTTAGACCATCCTGTAATTCTTTATGTTTTGGTCTGTTACCATCAGCATTTCTAGAGGCTGTAAGTCATCTGCTATTGCTTTCATTGGCACTGCTTAAAGCTGCCGCATGCGTTTTTGATTTTTATGTAAAATTACACTCAGCCCACATTATTTTTCAGCTTAAATGACAAAGTGAAACTGCAACTGTGAAAAGTGGCTAATTAATTTGTCATACTGGCATATGTTTAAGAATAATCATTACAGAACTGAAGTGCAAACTAATCAGATTTGATTTACAGTGCTACATCAAGTAAAGCTGGACTTTTACTAATTTCACTCTTTAAAGTAGAAGTGTGAAAAGAGTTGTGAATCTGGGATCTGGAACCGAGATACTGGTAGATGCCCAAATTGTAGTGTAGCAGCATGTCTGTTATAGAGGAAAATCTGCCTCAAGTTTGCTAATATTAGCCGCTACTGGTCATACCAAAAAACCCTTCAGCGTACTGAACTGAACAATGCGTTGTATTGCTTATGAATTCAACTTTTCGTTTGTAAAAGGAAGGTGTTGTTCTCTTCTTTTAAAAGTTACATAGTCTCACTTTAATGTGCCCTCAGCCAACAAAACAGCTCTCAGCTGCATCTTTCTGAATCAAAGTTTTGTTGGAAATGTTGAAAGCTGAATCCATATACTGTAGATTTAATTTGGGACTCAAAACAGGGTATGGATTCAATAAAATCCTCTCAAACCCCAACCCTACACAGAAATAACCAAGGTACACCTGATCTTTTAAATGTTATTAAGTTTATTTTACAGTAATAAATATACATTTCTCTTAGTTTACTATACTACTGTGTTTAAACATTTAAATGACGTGTAAATTTGGTACATGATGACTTGTGAAGGACTTGAAGCACAAAGTTTAGGACTTGACTTTAGGACTTGGGGACTTGACCGTCTTGACTCGGGACTTGACTCGGCATGTAACTGCTTTGACTTGGTGCTTGACTCATGAATTAACTGTCTTGACATGGAACTTTGTAGCCAAGACGAGAGACTTGTGACTATAATGACATTGTCCCAACTCTTGACATTAAACTTTTCACCTTTCAGTGCAATTTGCAGCTGCTGAAGTGAAAAAACGCAGACTACATCTTTGTTTTTGTTGAACATACCTGTTTAACTGCAATCACAGATCATGAAAATATCACATTAAAGCCTTTCTGCTCATGTGTTATTGCACTCTTCAAATACAACCAATAACCCAAATAACACACAAATGAAAAAAAAAGAATTTGGTTCAGCCAAGTACAATAGGTCCTGCTTCTAATAACTGTGATTCCAGTCATGTATCAAGGTACACAATACCAGCAGAAGAGGGTTGCATGCAAGGTGAAATCATTCTCTGCTCTGTTCCACCTTGCTCTCTCAACCATCCTCATGTGTTGTGAATAATAAAAAAGAAGAATTCATTTTACGGTTTTACTAGTCAGCAACCCAGGTATGCATTTGTCAAAATAGAGGGAAAGTTAGAACCATATGTTAATTTGAATGGGAGGCACCTGGTTGTTATTAGGGCCATGCCGCGGATGATAGAAACACACACTGGGCTGTATTCAGGGAGAACACAATGGACAGGACAACACTCACTCAAATCAGAATAAAAACATTTTAGATCTAAAGAATTCATTTTAATGAACGGGCTGGCAGACAGGCTTACTAAGGACACATATGGCGTGTTTATAAGCAGATCAGTGTGGTGATAGACAGCACAGAATCTCCACACAAAGAACACATTTTCCATAAATTATAATGTAATTGATTTTACTACTTCCTTCTCAGTATGTGGGCTTGTTTGAGCAGAGTTGTGTTCTTCTCTCTTAGAGGCCTCGTCAGACTTTATTATGCGGTGTTTTTTGAGGTGTTGTTCAACTTCAAATTTCAGTATTTTGTCAGAGCCAAAACTTTAAACAGGTGTTGGAAGTGGAAAAAAAAGTTATGTCAAACATAAGCTTTTTGTTAAGATGTTTATTTTGTGGATCTAGGCAATGCAAAATACAAAAAAAGTAAGGTTAATACAGAACAGGCCATTGAGTTCACAGTGACATGTCATTAAGCCAGGTATTTAAGTACCATGCCACATTTTTTGGGATGTTAGGTTGTTGGTCTAGTTAACTGATGAGTAATGAGAACACAGACAGCAAAATCATCCATGTATCCGTAATTAAGCAGAACCTTCAGTGCATACAGAAGCTGTCGACTGTAATGGAAATAGAGAAAAGTGATGGAAAACTTGTAGAAACATGCGAGCCCCCCTCAGAAGGAAAAAGTAAAGTCTCTGAAGTATTATTAAAGGGGACTATTATGCTCATTTCAAGCTCTATATTTTTTATTCTGGGACGTACTTCTCCTGAACCACAGCAGACACTGGTAATAACTGCTTCCTCTACTGCACTGTACTAGCATTTTACATGACTGCCTTTTACCAGGAGAACAGTTCAAATACTGAAACAAGTCTCTTTGAGGTGACAGTGCTGACCACTGAGTTACTATGCTGCCTTTTGTAGCTGTTTGCTGGGTTTAAAATTCAGTGGTTGAACTTTTGTATTAGTCCATCAGTGCTGGCAATGTAGATGTGATTGGCTACAGTGTTTCTCTACTTGTCTTGGTTGTTTTGATTGTAGTCACGTGTGTGATGTCTTAGCTTAGCAAGTGGATAACTTATCTAATCTAGATGTCAGGTTCTATAACATGTAAGGTGTTGTTCCTGTATGATTCATTGTTTAACTCAATTTCCCACCATCTTCATAGTGTGTTAACAATGGTACTTTATATATTTATCATCAAATGTAATTTATTTCCAATATAGAGGTTTAATAGAATATAGAAGTGACCAGGTGTAAAATATTGTATTTCCAAGGTAATGGATGACTTCAGTGTTAATGTTCACAAAATCTACGGCCCAAAAAGTACAACAAGGGTTCTCGCACTCAAATCAGGTAGACTATTCTTTTTATTCAATTTTCATGTCAAAAAAAATGCTTTCTTCAGTGTGCAATAGCATCAACGGTAAAAGGTAAAGTGACTTTTGGACTCTGTAAAAGCTTCATTAACTTTTTGGCCACTTGGGGGCAGAGGACCTTCACAACAAGCTAACACACAGCCAATATAGTTAGCTAACTTGTTAGCAAAACAATTATCTATCTTTACACATCCAGTAGACAAAATATTAGCATTAATTTGGGGTCATGTTTTCAGCCACCTGACAAATGTAAGTCCAATATTCACTCTCTTTTTAGCTGTGGACTCATACCTTATACCAGCTCATGAGAAAGATATTGGAGTCTTGTGGTAGCTGATAGATTTTTGACTTTCTTCTGGAAAACAGGGTTTGTTAAGTGCAGTGAGACTGAACCATAAATGTTAAAACTAAAACAATTAGCTTAAAGTTGATAAAAATGCTCAGTAGACTCAGAATCATTGTGAGGGATAACTTTCACATTACATGTAGCCATTTCATTTCTTGTTAATACAAAAAATATTGATTAATGGAGCGTTAAGAATTAAGCAGTGGAAACATAACTGCTCTCACATTGAACATTCCTGGAATTGTGTAATTTGACAATACAAGTAAAGTGCCATCCATCATTGTGGCCTTGCTTCACCAACCAGCAGTGTCTGTAATCAACCAATGATATAACTGTAGTAATCCAAACACGGTGGGCCACAGCACCAAAAGATAACTTCTGCTCACCATGTGATAATATGCTTTATGCACAGGCAAAGTGGTTGCTAAGCATCACTATGTATTGCTTAGATTCTTGCCTTTGCCCTCTTGTACTGGTGTGAAGCAGAGAATCCATCAAATGTTGCCTCCAAATGTCTCCTAAATGCTGCCCATCCGTAGGCCAAGTATAACATGACACTGAAGGTCATATTTTTAAAGTTTTCAGCTGACATACCAGAAGCTATGGGAATCAGCTTCAGAAAAAACAACAGAATACCAACTTTTATATAGAGATCACGCTCGAGCCAATTGTATGGAGATCCTATCAGGGTCAAGTATGTGTTCATTACAGATGTTCTTCAATTAACACTCAGGACAGCAATCTAGTTTGACCATTCTCTGTTTATATACCTTGTCCTTCATTTTCAATACACCTTGGAAATTTCATTAAAATGAAGAAGAGCTAGAACAGGTATCTGGCTTTTGATCCACTGTTTGCTTTGGTTTGATGTAGACAGCTGTCGAATGATACTAAGCATTGTGCTAGTTGGCTTTACTGCGAAATTACAAACTGGAAAGACTGGGCTAAAAGAGACTTTGCACCTAATAAAAAGGGGAGTTAGGGGTGAAATGAGTCCATTTTATATTTTATGTTAATACAGAAAAATAACTATGTAAACTTATTTTAAACTATATCTACAATGTCTATTTATGGAGTCTGTAGGGGAAAATGTTAGAACCCTTTTCTTTCAATAGAGCCTTCCCAGCATGCTTCTGCTGTGTGACGGCTCTACTTGTTCTTTTAGAATGTTCTAACACTTTTACTTTATGTTTACTTCACGTCATCACGGTGACAGTCTTATTTAGATCCATAGCATGGTTCCCTCAACAGACAAATGTTCTATGAGTGTCCATCTCTCTGTCCATTTCATAACCTCTTCATGATACTTCTCTTTTTTTCATTTGACAAAATTGTTGCACATAGCCAACCCTATTGCCCAACAAGAACATTCATATTGGATGATTCTGCAAAGCCCAGAATTACATTCTATGATAACTTTTTTCAACATTCAATTGCAACTTTTAAAGGTTATTTCTAACATATCAATTGTGTATGTATGTATACCATTAAAGGACATGTAATTGCTGCCTGGATTATGTTCACTAGTAATGTTTTTCAGGTCTGCTGTGCTATGTTTTTGCACATATCAAAGTGTGTTTACAGGTGTTGGAAGTACTACTGCATATGTGAAAAAAGTAGTATAAAATCTTTTGTGTCTCCAAAGGAAACTGCATGAAATCTGATAAATTGCGTCAAGTGATGTCACTTGAGTCAGTGTTGATTGGAGCTAAAGACTACAAGTTTGAAATGAAAAAAAATCCGGGGGTGTGGAGTTAGAAAGAAGTGCATTCGCCAGACCTTTGTAGCCCACTCCTCATCTCTGCTTGAGGCTAGCAGCTCCAGGCTACATTAGCTGCTACTACCATAACACACATGACCAAATATCAGACTGTGGGGGTCAAGTTGCATTGTGGGTAATGTAGGTGCCAGGTTTCAGCAAGGAAGAAGTATGAGGTATGAGATATGAAGTATTTTTAAACTGTCCATTGTGAGTCCAACAATGTTATAGCATTGCAATGCAAAATTGTTGGAGTGATCTTAAGATTAATGTATGGTTAATGTTAGGGAAACATTGTGGTTTAAAAAGAAGTGAACATTACTTGCAGGTCTCTGACAACTCAGAACTCCTGTGTGAAGGATAGATAAGCAATCCACCCCATCCACCACCCTGACCTCAACAAGCATTAAAGGGTTCAGTATGCTTGAAATGAACAAAGTCATAGGATATGTTGTTGTACCACATCTAAAGGCCAAAGTGTTTATATCTGTTTTGAAGGGCACTCTAAGGCATGGTCAAACACGTGCTGCCATATAGCCTCCAAGCTGCATCACATTGCATCCCTGATCTCTCGGCAAGAATTCTGAGTCTTTTATCTCCACATACCTGTCTAATCACTGTGTGAAGTGGACACGCTTGTCAGATTGTCAATTTCTGAATGTTACCAAACCTGTCAGATGTGGTCCCCCCATTTCTGATATTGAAAAGTTGTGGGGCCAGGGGGTTTCAGACAAGCACTTCTTAAGAAGCATACTAATGCCCTTACTTTCCATCTCACTACATAAAAGGCACACTACTTCCTGCATTGGCAATGAACGTTGGCACAGGATTTATAGTGTGAGATGTGGAATCATTCAGTGTGAACATAATTTGCAGGGACCAACAGTCAGATCCAGAATACGTCAAATGCGCATGTAATTAGCTTCAAATGTGTTTGCAAAAATCTTGTTTTTCTAGCGCTCGTGCAGCTTTCTCCACATGTCCAACCCACCCATGTCTCCTTTATATTTGCTTCACTATATTTTACTGAATATTCTTTCACCTGTCCAGTACATTTGAACCAGTCATGTAATTTCAGTTTTTCTCTGTAAATGAAATACCAACAGTAGCCAGGTAGTGCTTCCACAACCTCTACCCTCCTGTCTCCCTGGTACGTGGCCAGTGGCCGACATGATCCCTGACCTGTGTCTGAGCCAACAGCAGACTGCTCCAGAGAATTTCAGGCAGCCATCCCCACAGGCCATGAGTGTTCCCGTCTCTGACAGACAGGAATGATAAGAGTCGCCAGGCAGCACGTTCCCAATCACCAGGCAGCCAAAT
Source organism: Scomberomorus guttatus (assembly GCA_038419695.1). Lineage (NCBI taxonomy): Eukaryota > Metazoa > Chordata > Actinopteri > Scombriformes > Scombridae > Scomberomorus > Scomberomorus guttatus. The sequence goes on along the minus strand of CM076465.1, from coordinate 21,352,105 downwards.
CCTGCAGTACAATACAAGGTCACACTCGAAAAGGCTCCCTCGTTAGATTCAGTCTGCTCATTTTTCCCAGGAGAGACTTTGACATCCCACATGTTTCCTGCATTCCCTGCAGGTTAACTGTGAAGCTTCACAACACGGTGAAATTAAGAAGTAATGTTTCTCCTCATTATGAAAGAGACACGTAAAGAGGTGAAAACTCTCCGAATCTCAGAGAGAAAAAAAGCAAGATGTCTGTTATCTGTTTCAGTAATGGCCTGATTAGTGAAAAGGACACACTGACAAAGATAACACCCGTGACCTGTCTGTTGCTTTCAGTTTCTCCAATGTGCTGTCTTCCGCCTTCTCGTCTGACAAGCCACTGGCTGTCTCCTTCTGAGAGTTGTTTATCTGACAAATTGTGCCCTCGGACATGTCGAGAAGCCCAAACATTTCCCAGCTGTCAGTCACACTGATGAACAGTTGAGTAGTGCAGTGGACAGTTTGCAGGCTCGTGTGAAGTATGCAGAGAGTGAAAGTCCTTCTTGTCAGTGCAGCACTGAGGTGTCTCCCATCACACGCAAATACAGAGCACGACTGACGGTGGTGTGTGAGGATGTGTGTGCGTGTGTGTGTGTGTATACATATGTAGAGCGTCTGTGAGTGCAGGCGTCTGTTTCTACCAAGCAGACACTCTACAGACAGTTGTCACTTATCAGAGGGACTGCTTTCTGTATTCCATCTATTTGTGTCAATCCGCTGTTTGTGTAGGTATTATGTTATTTACATGTATTATTTTCCTCTATTATTATTTTCATGTAGCATGATGCAACAGACAATTAATCAGACGGTAGAATAAAGAAGTTCTTACGAGCAACAAGTGCAAAGTCGGGAGCCTCTTCTCTGTGACCAAAAAATGATTTTAAAGAGCAAAAAAAAGAAGGTTTCAGGAGAGACAATGAAGGGCGACTATTCAAAGACTAAAGTAACGCTAGCGACTCTGACGCTGTACTTACAAACATTGTTGCTTTGGGCTAAATGCTAATATTAAAGTCAGCATGCCAACATGCTCACAATGAAAGTGTAACCCTCTTAGTTGTGTTAGCAATCTAACATTTGCTGAATAGCACTAAACAAAGTGCAGCTGAGGCTGATGGGAATTTCATTAGTTTTGCAGGTATTTGCTCATAAACCAAAGAATTGGACAAACTGGAATTTTGACTTGATGATGGCACTAGATGAGAAATTAAGGGATCACCAGCAATTTATCTTGACAAGAACTTGAATGTCTGTATCATACTTAATGGCACTCTATCCAATAGTTTTTGAAACATTTCACTCATAACCACAAATGTCAACCTGCTGGTGGCACTAAGGAAAAGTTAGATACAGAAAAGTCACTAAAGTCATTAGGATTCATCTTCAGGGACCATGAATGTCTGTACAAAATAGTTGCTGAAATATTTAAGTCTGGATCAAAGTGGTGGACCAACCAACTGTGTGGCTAAAAAGAGTGTAATGTAGTGAGTAGAGTGTAGTGTAAGTATATTTTAGTATATTTAGGTTGACAGGATTTCCTACCTTTTTTTTATTTATAAATAACATATATAACTCACATAGCCTGCACACCCAAATCCAAAACACCAAAACTGATTGAATAGAGCGCTTCAGGGAGTCCTGGTTTCAGTTCAATCACTATGGCAGAAAGTTCACACTAGTTTGAGAACATCTCTTACAGTAGACATTGTCTTTACCTCTTATCAGAGTTAATGTGCTTTTGTAATGTGAGACTGTTGTAAACTGGGGCTGTTCAAAAGATAATTCTTAAAGAACTTTTAATGCAAGAAAAATCCAAATTTACATCACATTTTTCATAAAGTCAATGCTAATTGTTTGCCTTGAGGGTTTGATTAGAAAGGTCAGCAGTAATGTAATGTCAATAGCTCATAGTTAAAGGACTTAAAATATGCGAAACCACCCGGATATTCTTTAACCTCTTACACCGCTGCCATAGTTTGCAGCACGTGTCTTGTGCTGATCATTGCAATATTACAGTGTAAGTGAAATTTTCCAAAAGCCTGAATGACGTATTGAGATGTTCCTTCCAGATTTGATAAGAAGTGTCTAAGATGTCATGCGCGATGGAGGGATGATAACAGCCAGACACTTTGAACAGGAATCAGTGGAAGTCTCTCTGACTCGAGCATCATTTCTGTGCAGTCGAGGACACTGTGGAGTTGTCTCTAGCCTTTCTTTCCTGCCATTTACTCTCCCTCCCTCCCTCCCCCTCGTCTCGTCCGGCTCATGTGGAGCCTGTGAGTCGTTCAGCCTGTGATCATGGCGCTAGTCCACGACTGAGTGGACAGGCAGCCAATGACATCATACTTCACCATGGATATGTGTGTGTGTTTGGGGGGGGGGTGGAGGGTTGGGGGGCGAGGGGGAGAAAGTGACACCTCTGGTCACTGTGACACACTATCTGTCTCACCCACCAAGTTTGCACTGTAAGTCAAATCTAATTGTGGTTATGAGAGTGTGTTGTATTGGTGATCCAAAGATCTGTGCACTTTCTCTGCAAGACCTTTATGTTGTCTTCTCTGTTATGATACTTAAATACTAGACTCACTCTGCTAGGTACAGAGGGAAGTAAATTACAGCTGTATTGAATGTAGCATGGAGAAAGTTAAGCTGTTTGATGACAAGTGCTGTAAAAGATCTAATGAAATATAATCTACAGCATATCCATTTCTTTGAACACACATTAAAAACAAATTTTCTTAAGCTCATTCTTGGTGCTTGGAGCATTTCATTCCATACCAGAGTGTGTATATACAAAAGCACGTAACAAACGAGACAACCCTCTCATCCCTAATCTGTGTGACATTTAAAATAATTTGTAATGGAACTACTGTCATTACAATGGAGCAAATCCATAGACAGTGTTCTAAGCAAACTCTGTGGACACTGTGACCGTACACAGGGTGATTATCACGGGATATGGGAGCATTATGTGTTTCAAAGCTGTCTGCACTGCAATAAAATAAAACTCAGTTGGGGGTAAAAGCTTAAAAAAAAAAACTTCTTTGGATCTCATAAAGTGAGCTGAGCAGATCAGATGATTACAGATTCAGTTCTTTCATGTGTCGTTGAGTTTTTGCATTTGCATGTGGCTTCAGCAGTTTTCAGTTAGACAAATGGAGTGGTTATCATCATCCCGTCAGTCACATACTGGTTTATGCCGCATTTATGTCATTGGGATGGATGGTAGAGATGGGTAGGAAAACAACTTGCTAGCATTCATGTCCCCGAACCACTCAAAACAGCTGGATGAATTCAGAGTTGCTATTGTGAGGGTTAAAAATACTGTGTATTTACAATACAACACTGTATCCATTAAATTTGGGTTCAATTTCTTTAAATATTTGCTTGGTTTTCAGGGATTTCTGGATTCAGAACAAGGGCCAAGTTGATATACAGTATATCAGAGCATTTTGAAAAATTCAGATTTTTCAGCCCTAATTACGAATTGGCATGTTGACATTAACACTGTTTACAAGTCAGAAATTGGTAATTATGGCATCTCCAATATGACATGAACGCAGCCTTCATGCCGGAGTTTTGTTCTGGCAACAAACTTAAATGTGACCATCTGTAATTATTCCTCCACCTGTGTTTCCAGGGAAACACAAAAGGGAATTTCCAACTTAAAAGACTATAACTTTGGAAAATGACCACTCAATTTGGCTAACTCTGACTGCTAAGGCCTTGGCCTATATCAGCCAGTGTTTTTTCCTAGCAGCAAACGTATATGCGACTGCCAGGAGGTTTTCGTCCGCCACAACTCAGCTCATCCCAAGGAAACTCAAGAAACAAGAATAGAGATTGTTGGACTAAAGCTTTGGAAAATACTCAAGCAATCTGGTTAACTCGGACTGCTAAGGCCAGCGCCAGCAGGGGGGCGGCAACTACCAAGTAGTATTCTTCCTCAGTTAAGCAAGGAAACACTGTCTGGGTAAACACAAAAAGGGAAATTTGGGACCAACTCAATTTGGCTTACTAGGTGTCAGTATGGCTTTACAGGCAGAATAATTACAGCAACCAATAATGAAGGGAAGCCTGTGTGCTAGTTCAGGCACTCAACTCGAGTCTGTCACTATACTTGCATGGCATACTCATCTCCCTGCAATATATATCCAATGCACCCTTTTCATTAGAGAGCTGTATTTAAGCAATCAGCTCACTCTTTGCTGCCACAACACTCACCTGAACGCTATGCTGACACTTGCTGCTACTGCTGCTGTTCATACTTCATTTCATAAGTCCCACCCTCAAACCCAGCAGCCACATGTACTGTAAACTCCAGGTCTACCTTCCCCATAGTGCTACATTATTATGGTCACTCCCCACTCCCTGCTGTGATGAGTTTCCTTTTGAGGACTGACGAGATCAGAGCATAGATGTGTCAACATTTTACACATTCTATATTCACATGATAATCTATTCCACTCTTTCAACATACATATGGCGTTTGAATATTGTATTATGTCTTGAAAAAATCAGAACATATGCTTTACCGTCAATGAGTTTAGTTTGGTTTCACTCTTCCATTTACTGCCCAGCCATCACTGTAGGCCCCCCACACCACTCCTACCCCAGGCTGCCTCCAGGGCATGAAAATTGCCATAACCAATGAGGTAAAGGCAATAGTTTTCCACAGTTCACAATCCTGTTAGTAGAGTCAACAGCATCAGCTTCGGTTTATCCTATTACTCTCAATCATGACCGTTATAAACATTTCCAAACCCACTGAAGCTGGAAAGGTGCGCTAGGGTTAACACTCACACAGACCACAGAGATAGGAAAAAAGACAGCGAGAAACACACATATACACATGTAGCCCCTTTCAGAACCCTAGAACAACATTTGATCATGACCCACTGAGCGTCCCTGGGGTGTTAAAAGCAAGCACGACCTTGTAGCTGTTGGTGCCCCTTTGTTGTTTCAGCTTTCGGAATCGGGCAAAAGGAAGAAAGAAAGGTTTGTCTGACTGAATTACCTATCGCAGGAAAAATAATATAAAGGCAACGTACCGAATCAATGGGTCAGCGTGACGATAGTGTAATTTCTTACTGACAAGTCGCATAAGTCAGGCCTCTCAACATCCCGCAGGGTGGAGATAGCACATGTAGCTGTATGTTTGCTTTGAACGCGGAATGGCAGAAAATGTCACCCCTGATGAATGCTCCGTGGTGCTGATAAGACGTACTCCCCTCTGGGTGAGCGTGCAAACACATATGACACACGTGCACACACAGGCAGATAAACACGCATACATACATAGAGACTTGGTCCTATAAATAAGTCTTTGGTCCTGAAGGGTCAAGTGGAGTCCAGCCCAGCAGATACCAGCCCTGTACCCAGGGATCAGTCTGCAGCCCATGGCGAACCCTGTGTCTGCTCTCTGTCTGTCAACCATCTCAGACGCTGTACCCAGATCAGATTACACAGCAGTGCAACCCCAGCAAAACAGTTTTTCATGCAAGAACTCAAATCTGACCTGGTATCAGCGTCTGGAGCAGCCGTGCATGTTTTACCCTGTCAAATAGACATCAGTGGGGGGAAGGAGGGGTTTGCGGGGTTGTGGAGAGGACGGGACGGGAGGGGTGGGGTCATACCAACAAAAACATGGCTCTGGTCGGTCCTCATTGAGAGAAAGAATGTGCCGGCTGACAGGCCATTTCAGCGAGGCCATTTGGAAGTGCTGGAGTAGCTTGGGAGATCCAGATAGCTAAATATTTGCACTATTGGTTCTTTTCTGTATGTCCTCTATCAGTTCTGTAGCAAGGCTGTGGTTGGCCTGCATCACTGTGACGCCCTGTCAAAGTCATGTGTCATGTGTCATGTGATTTACCTATGGATGACACCTGAGCACTGTTTTGTTTTGTCTACCTTTCTTTACATTTTGGCACAATTACAAGTCATGCTATATTAGTTTCTAGCTGTTCCAGCTGGCACAGCAGTGGTGGAGTATTGTACTTGTTATTGTGGCTCTGTCTATTTCTTGAAAATGCCCACTTAAGCTGTAGAGTCCAAGCATGTAGTTGACGCGTGCTTCAATAAAACTAGTCCACGTTCTTCGTTTCAACCATTTACTGAACTCTTTTCTGTGCCTCAAAATGTTTAATATTGAATTTAAATAAAAAATACATAAATGGACAATACAACATTGTATTATGCAGCAAGTAACGCAATGACTTTTAATGATTTAACTATGATGATCGCTATGAGTCCCCACAAAACATGTGATCAGGCTATAAAATGCAATACACTGGTACAGATTAAACAGCCCAACAGTATATAAAGCAGTTAAAGTTACCACCTCCACCAGCTGCAGCATTAAATGCCACTTACATGTTAATACATCAGTAATAATAATCCAATAATATATGATAATATAACACTGAGGCAGGGAGTGTGGTGGTTTGACTGAGTTATGACTGAGGAGAGGAGCTGTGAATCAGGTTCAGTTCCCTTGCTACAAAGTTTTAGGCAGTGCTGCTTTACTGTATGTCGACACAGCTGATCATCTCTGAACCTGCCACCATAACAAAACCAGGCTTGATGCATGTCAGTTTTATCCATACTGTTCCCCTTGGAATCATTTCAGCTAATATTGAGTCATTCTACTTCAATTTCACTAATTTTTTTTAATTAATTGGTTTCTCTTTAGAACTCCATCAATCATGATGAAAGACCTGCCTGCATGGATCTTTCATCTGGCCCCGTTAGTCACGGACACACACATTAACAACAACAAAGTAGACTTTGAGTTATTAAATTTCTGATAGTGAAGTTTCAGGAATACCACATAAAGCCGGCCCATAGCCCTTGGTAATAGGCAGGAGTTAGGAGTTAAGCTGTGGTGATGCAGGCCCGTCTCTGTGCTGAAGCCTCACAGACATGCACCCTCCCCCCTCCTCCTGCCCATGCGGCTGTGGCCACCATCCAGCTGCTGCAGACTACAGCGGAGGCAAAGTCAATTGCCGAAATCTAAACAACCACAAAAACACAAAACAGTATCTCCCCCTGTGTTTTTGGTTTTTACATGATGTGGAGACAACCAATCTCCCTCATGCTCTTGCTGTGTTTTGGGATTCCATTCGGAATCGACAGCAGACATGCGGCGCTCGGACCCCTGGGCCCACAGAGGCCTGAGGAGAGAATGTAGAGTGAAGGTGACCGAGCCACAGACCAGATAAAGATGGAGAGAGAGCAGAGAGGAGGGATGTAAGGGGAGACAGGAGGGGAGGCTGCTGGCTCTGGCTCGTCTTTCTGTCACTTCTGGTTTGGATTCGGCTTGCTCCCCCTGGAACTTCTTCATTATAAACCACAGCAAAACCTGACTCTGAACCTGACTCCACGTCTGGGTCCTTCCATGTCTCATTCTTACATTCCCACCCTCCTTCAACTCTCCTTCTCCTTTCTGGCTCTTGTTCGTACACCATGCTCTGGCACGCTCTCTTTCTGTCCTCTTATATTCTTTATATTTCACTCACTTTGTTTGGCTTCCATGATCCCCACTTTTCTCTTGCGTTGTTTTGTTTTAAGCCAACCGGCTTGTGTCGTGGGAAACCCGTCAGTTTTCTGATAAGACTGATTGGATGCTGATAAAGGACTCTCAAGTCTCTCTGATGACTAATCCAACTTCCATCATCTAACCTCGTATCACCCTAAATTTTTTACAATGGAGCTAAATGATAAATGATAGCTTACAAAAACATAGCTTCAAGGTTGCTTTAACACTGATGCAAAATACACCAAGGAAACGGGCTGCAAGATGAAGTCAAATGGCAATTTGACCATTTGCTAAGCTCTTCTTATTTCATGCAGCATGTGTCGATTTTGCAGGCTGAAATGACAACTGTTGCTAGCAGATTTTATCAGCTGTACCTAGCTTACAAATTAAGTTAATGATAGCTCCATGAGTTGGCTAGGCCTGCTGTGCCTAGTTATGGTTATTAAGCTTGATTGGACAACTGCTGTTTGGAGGAGGAATATAGCTAACAGTCAATTCGACCTGACTGGTAAAGGTAATGTAATGCTTTGTTCTGCATTGTCTTGAATTGTCATTTAAATGCCATTGCTTACCTGAAAGCAGAGGAGAGCTGCTATCTGAGCCAGAGCAGCACGACGGCACTCAGACTGATACGACACAGCTGTTGTAGCTGAGGCCACAGAGGCCACTACGTCTGCCTCTTAGTAATTGCAATCACACACTAACACACACACAAAGAAGTGCCCTCCAAGACCCCCCACCCATATCCTGTGCACTCCTGACCTGACAAACTCATCTCTTGTCGTCAAACAAACTCTTTACCCGCGCTCTATCAACCCTCTATCTCCCATCCTCCTCCTCTTCCAATGTAACCCCCTCACCACACACACACTCACAAATACACACCTCATTACCAGCTCTCCAGTCCATCATTTGCTTCCAGTACCTTCACTATCTATATTGTCTCCTGGGGCCCCAGGGCAAATATGTACTGTTGGGCCCGAATCAACCCCCCCAACACAGGGTACACAGCACATGACACATGGCTGCTTCATTATATATCCAGAAACCAACCAGCACTCCGATGCCAGAACAATACCCCAAGTTGCCCCAAGTTTTCTGTGTATCAATTAGTTTGTGCTAATTTGATGAAACACAACTTAATTTAGGAATAAGTGCCAAAATCAGGGCCACACGATTACATAATAAAAAACCTGCCTTCATATTTAGTTTTAGTGATGCGAATTCCCAAGCATATTTGGATTTAATCAAATGACCAAAACCCAATCAACATGCTATTTACCTAGACGTATTGGGGACCCTGTTGGTTCGGGGTTTGGGAGAAACCCCAGTGGGCTGATACCATTCCAGGCCGATTACTTACTATTTACTGTATCCTCTTCGTCCCCTTTGAAACATTACGTCACAATGCGCTCCCTCTGTTGTTCCCTGTCCTTGGCTGAATGTTGAGCCTTCCCCCAAGTGAGGTTCATCTTGGTGAGCTTGTCAGTCATAGTTCTGCACCAGTTCAGTTAGGATGTTCTTGCTTTTGGTTCTTCTATATAATTCCAGGGTTGTCATCTTGTTTGGCCAGAAGATGCCACATAGCCTTCTCAGGCATCCATTGTCAAATGCCTCAATCCTTTTCACATTATCTTTGGTTTCCCGCCAGCATTCACAGCTGTACATTAGGATAGACTTGATGTTGATGTTCGATAAATGGATCTTCGTTTTTAGGCTGTATTGCTTGGACTTCCAGGTGTTGCGGAGATGGGACAACATACTCTAGGCATTCCCCAATCTTGCCTTAATGCCCTTCGGTGTCCCACTGTTCTACATAAATGAAGTTCTCCACAAACTCAAGTGGCTCACCTTTTATTAAAACTTGTGTAAAAGGCGTTGTATTAATGTACATCACCAGGATTTTGGAGTCGATGGTGTTGAGACCTTTTTGCCTGGCAAATATGTTAACCCATCTTTTCTTGTATGTTGTGGTAGTTGGCGGCAAGGAAGGCTAAGTCACAGATCAGATTGTCTCAGTCTCCTCATAGACATGCACTCTGTTAATGGAGCACTTGCATAAACAACTGATGCTGACGTTTTTCTTGGGAGGACAATCTCTATGTTTTACATAGCAGAGTTTCTGTTTATCTGTATTCTGTTTATTATATTTATTTTCTTAGGGTAACAGACTGTGACTTCAGCGTGTAGTTGTAAGTTAAAGTTAATTTCAGAAACTAGAATGTTTTAGTTGATTTTCAAGTTTGTTTTTTTATGGTTTCTTTTTCTTTTTGCTGTTTAAAAGTACAAAGTTTTCTTTGTGGTAGGTCTTAACCATTCTCACCCAATCATTTCCCCACTCTGAAAACATAATAACACTTTATATATTATATTAAACACATTCAATATGTAAAATAAAAAAAAAACTAGGGCTGTCAGTTGATTAAAATAGTTAATCGCAAATTAATCGCACATTTTTTATCTGTTCAAAATTTACCATAAAGGCATGTTTTTCAAGTGTTAATACTCTTATCAACATGGGAGTGGACAAGATATGCTTGCTTTATGCAAATGTTGTTGGAAATCAATTAACAACACAAAACAATGACAAAGATTGTCAAAACCCTCACAGGTACAGCATTTAGCGTTTAAAAATACGCTCAAATCATAACTTATGGCAAACTCAAGCTCAACAGGCAACAGATAGGCACATTGGCCAGCTAGATTTTCCATGAATTCAGTACTGATTAAAGATCACTCCCTGGATCCCTCACTTCAAAAGCAAAATACACAATATAATTGTGTCCAACCTCACATGAGAAAAATAAAGGCTCACAAAAACGTCCCCTTGTGCTATGGGATACAAACAGGATAATACAAAATAAAACAAACAATACATAAGTGAGCAGGAAACAGTGGAAGGGGAGAATAAGAAAGAAAGTTACTTTCGCTTTTTGGTCATCGTACAGGTTGTGCATCTTCGACACGGTGGTGGCTCTCAATTCAAGTGCAGTTGTTGGATGTGATCTGAATTATTTCATGCAGACTCTCGTCCTCCACAATGTTAGTTGGCCTGCAAGCTGTTTGAAAGCTTGCTGCTTGTAGTTTTGACCATGGGTTTCCCTCGCACACTATCGAGCATGGTTTGCTGCAAGCGGGATGGTTAGGGGCTAATGAGGGTGCCTGCATTAGCATTAGCTGTGTGCTTCGCTAATGCTAATGCTTCGCACCAAAGTTATTTGTAGTTAATGTTGATGTGAATTGAGTTACCACCAACATTAACTACAAATAACTTTGGTCTTGATGACAGACCCATCTGACAGGGCTTTGAAGCTGAACTTGTGATCCGATTTAATGCTAGAGGGCTAAACTACAGGCAAGTGGTCATCATAACAGAACCTGTGTTAATGCTGTCAAAAAGAGCACTGTGGGCCCCCATAGGCCTCTGGCCTAGTTTGCCTAAGAAGCAGGGTAGCCCCTGCCATAAGCACCCTACATCCTCCTCCTGACCACCATATATCTTTGGGCCACTTTACAATGTTTAACTCCCGCTCTGGATGTCCAGTACTTGATGAAAGGTGCAAAATGAAAGCAGGCAGGGATAATGCAAAAACAGGAGGGTTGAAGTTAGCGGGATGAAGGGGATAAAAACCTTCCAGTTTCCTCTCATCTCTTACAACGTAACAGCTGAATTTCATGGTGTTCAGCACATGTTCCAGTCATACTACACTGGACAGTGCATTCTAGTACACTTCTTCCTGTGACACTCTCTTAAGGCAAATGGCAGAGGGACAGCTGGATTCCACAGATTGGCATATAAGTAGAGATATTTAAAGCATTTAAAATACGTGGCTGCTCCTATCAGCAGCCAGGGGAGGTACATTCCTCTGACTCATCCTTTACTGGAACTGACGACAACAATTTGATCTTTTTGAAAATTCCAGACACAAAATATATAATGTTGTAATGTCGTAATTGTTTGTAATTCCCTCGTTGAATCTGGACATAATTTTTATGATATTTTGAGCAGTTTGGCCATTTCAGCTAGTCGCATCTGCTTTATTTAAAACACAAGAAATCACACAAAACACTAAGTCATTTTTTGATCTAGAGGTCTGCATGGTCAGCCAATAAACACGTTGTGCTAAGTTGTTGCATTATGGAATGTGTGTTTTTAACATGGTCTATGCAAAGGCGTATGACTTATTGCATTAGAGGAGCATTGTTTTGAAATATGCATCATACAGCAGAGCGAAAAGGCCTGCACCATGACACCCTGCTACATGCTTATTGTATATAATGTATAAAATGTGCACTCAAAACTGTCTAATTGGTATATGAGCGTCATGTTCTCTGTCTTTTTATCACACACACACTCAAACACACACACACATGTACGGCTCCAGACAGTTCAGATGAGACTTGTCACGTCCATTGACATAGGGCCCAATTAAAGGGGAGGATTAAGCCAGGGCTGGGTGACCTCTTCAGGAATCTCTCTGAGACGCTGTGTGTATACTGTCAAACCCTCTGACAGACCCTCCCTTTAAGCACTTTCACCTGCTAATTAAGACGCCCATGCACGACTGTTTTTTGTGCGTGTGAGTGTGTGCATGTGCACCTGTGTGCCTACATGTGTAATTTGTGTGTGTGTTTGTGCTTTCATTCACTGCGCACACAAGACGAATGGACCCGCGAGTGTCAGCCGTAGATTTGCAGCCCAAGAAGCTTCTATGTAAATATTTGACTTGAGCATTGTATGGGTTTTTGGAGCCCGCTCCAGCACACGTCAGCATGCAGGCTAATAGCAAACAGAAAGGGCGTGTCATTTATTACATTAAATTATTACATTTTTGTGTGTGCATCTCTCTGGTGTGTGTAGAGGCTCCTCGGCAACAAAAGCCGAGCAGTGTTTATGGTGTGGAGAGATTAAAATGGATAGCAGTGAGGCAGGAGCAGTGAGCTGTTGCTGGACACAGCTCTCTATGACTGATTAGTGCTGTGTTGCGGCACCTTTTTATAAAATGTGGAGAAAAGGCCTGTAGGAATCACACATTTCTCTTTGGTATTCTTTTTATTTAGCAAACTGAAAAGAGAGGGGGTAGGACATTGGAGGAAATAATAACTTTGAGAAAAAAGTCTAGCTCAAGGCTCAAACGAAGATGGAAAAAGTAAAAAGGGAGAAAAGGAGACTGGAGACCAAACGGAGGGAAGAAGGACTTCTGAAGATTGCACTGCAAAAAAATAAAAAAAGATTTAAGCAATGAAATTCAAGAAAACGTTAAAACATAGATGAGGTGAATTCTTTAGACTTCTATGCTTCTTTACATCTAATAACAAGGAGCTTCACCAATATTTTGCTATGCACACAGAGGTTCACACCACTCTTTGACGCCTCATCACCAGTGCAGAAACTTTAGTAGTGAGGAATTGAACCCTGTTCTCCAAGAGACGTTGTTAGGATCTTAAAACATTGTGGGCTCTTCCCAGCTCAGAAACACAGATCTTTAGACCTGATTATTGCACCATTTTCAAGTTATTTCAGAGTAACATGAATATAAGATGTGAGAACAAAAGGTTCGGTCAGGTGCGCAGGCTGGCTTTCACAACATGAAGTCAAAATGAATGCGAGTTCTCAGTCAACTTCATCATTATTTTTATTTTCAGCAGCAGGAGTAGAACCCTGAGAAAAAACAAGAGCCTTGACATTGATAAAGCAGTCACATGCTAGATTATATGTTGCCAATGCTTTGTTCAGTTTTGAAAATGGACCAACCCTGGTCTCACAGCTTCTGCTTCTACTGTGTGACAAAGGCTCAAATTTGTCATAGTTCACTGTGACAAATTTGAACTGTTAACTCTGTGTCTTATCTGTCTATCTGATACTCTCCTCTTCTTCACCTCTCCAGCAGCTCTTTTGGTGTCTCATCTCATCTGTCTGTCGCACTCCTCATCTCCTCTGCTCTCTCCTCCTGTTCTCTTCTCCTCTCTCCTGTCCTGCTCATAAAAAGGATGCAATCAGCACATGCCAACCAAATCTCTAATGTGATCATAAACATGTTATTTATCAATTTATTTTAAACATAGATTTAACCAATAACCAATATCGGATTATACAAAAGCAAACCATTAATGCACTATTCCATCCCATAGGGGCTAAATAGTCATCTTAATACTTGTTAAATCTTAATTGTTTTCATAAATGGTGTGCTTCATGACAAAAACATTTGAGAACCACTGAGCTAGACTAACTAAAGCTTCTTTGTCAACCTGAGCTTGTAGATGAAAAAGGACTCTTCTGTCTTCTGAGAACTCTTCTTTCACCTCCTCTAGCTTTGCCTGCACCTCCTTGCCTTCATCCTTTTTCTTTTTGAAAAAGCTTCTTATATCCACAGTGTTCAAGTCTTGCCTTAGTGAATTAGCAAGCTAGCTAACACCAGATGCCAACAATCATATCATATTATTTTCAAGGGCTTTAATGCATGATCGGAATGACAGATGAATAGATCCTGGGCTTTTTTTTTTTAATTCTTATTTTTGTAAAAAAAAAAAAAAATTTTGAGATCCAGGGCTATTCATAAAACATTCAGGGCTGTAGCCTCGAATGCCCAGACTTAAGGATGCCACTGCTGTTCTCTGTAGTGATCATATCACAACCTTTTGACTTTGTACTGATGTTCTTTGAGAAATTTACAATGTAGTATAAAGTCAAGAGTTTGTGATATACCACAACAAGCTAGCAAAACACTGTAAACGGAAACCACATTGCCTCGCATGTGCAGTGGCATCTGCCTTATACGAAACTACTCCCCGGAGACTGAAAATGTGATGCGTTGTTATTAGTGTTCGAAGCTGTTTCTAACTGACTGTAATCTTCGTCGCAAGTGGAAGACTCATTTACGTGTTTTTAATAGTTTTTGGAAAACAATGGTGCTCTATAGCACAGAGGAATAAGATATATCAGGCTTTCATATACACACAATACTTGTAAGTAGCACGGGTTCATTGTTGGTTTGGCTCTGAACATGAGATTTGTTAAACAGAAAAATATAGAAAATTGCCCACCTTATCCGTCAAAACTGCATTAATTTTTGGCCACTTGGGGGCAGTGCTGCTAGCTGAATACGCAACATTAACATATGTATTCTTAGGTAATTGGTGAAAGTCCAACATTCACTCTCTGTTTTGGTCTCCAATTCTTGAGAAAAGATTGAAAAGAAAAGAGGCTCTTTAAAAGAATAGATTCAATATCTTAGAAAAATCAAGACCAGTTCAAATGTATTTAATACAAGTGGTGATCAACAAATATTTTTTATTTTGGATCAGAAAATTAAGATTTTATCATTCTAATTTAGATTGCCTACTTTCTTGATTGCCCTGGCATTGTGAAGTACAGGATACCAGCCTGGACGGACACATACTGTATTTCACCATTTATCCTCTCCACATTCTCAGCTGTAACCACTGAACCCTTTAATCTGGCTTTACTAAGACAGTAGCCCCCTGGCACAACAGCCATCACTGACTTTGACACCTGCCGTATAACAAAAACAAGGACACATACATGACATTCCCACAACATTTTACCTAGTAGGATTTTGAGATTTGTCCTGATGTTTTTGGTGTTTGTGGTGTGTCTAGTTTACATTCACATTCCATATTCCGCTCAAATAAAGCCTTGAAATAAACAACTGCAGAGAAAGCCTTGGCACGTCCAGCTGACGTCCTGTGTTGATGGACGTTTAGGAGGCTCAGCGATGTGCTGCAGTTGGCTAACGTAACCCTCAGAGGAGAGCGAGCAGAGAGCTTAGTTCAACTCTGACAGATGTCCAACTGGTATGTGGGAGCTGGAGGAAGGGATGCCTTGTTGAATAAAGGCTGGAGCTATCATACTACTGATAAGATAAACCTCCTGCTTCTCAGCTGCTGGGTGATTGACTGGACTCAACTGATCACTTATCGTACTGTACATCGGTGAATGGAGCTGTAGTGGAGCGCAGCAACCTGACAGAGATTTACTCAGAATGATGATGAAGCCTTGATTTATGCTATTCTTCTCTTAAGTTACATTATGCCCATCCTAATGTACAGCAAAAGTCCTGTCAAAAGCCCTCCAGTTATTTTATTTCTACTGATTCAACATTTACAGAAGCACACTTTCATTCCCTCTAATACATTATAATAATAAAAGGTTTTTTAAATCTCACTTTGATTACTTTAAAGGTATATTGCATTTGATGAGTATCATTATCTCTTAAATCTCACTCATATTTTTTCAGTTTTTATTTGCTTTCTTGGTACAGTATTACATGTAAATATGTTTGTGTAGCTAAAACATATAGACAAGGGGAATAGATAAAGAACAAAGAACAGGCATTGAAGAACACAGTGAAGGCAAAGAACAAACATAAAATAATTATAATATAACTTGTACTTGTCTTAGAGGGCTATGTACCGTTGGTTGTGAAAATGACCTGAGTTATGTTACCAAAATGATACTTGTTTTGATTCCTTAGTTTGACAAATTTCATGTTTTTTTTCATTCAACACATATGCCAAATTCCTAAATGCATCTGTGTTAAAGCTGTATTAATTATTATTAATATTTTTTTGGCCACTTGGGGGCAGAAGAGCAAGCTGAAAACATAACTTTGATAGGCCTATATAATCACCTTGTAAATTTGATATGCCGATTGTCTTAGCAAACAGTTGCCTGTTTACACATCCAGCAGACATTGGCAGTTCACCCAAATGGTGGATAAATTGTTTTGAGTGTCACATAACGCCCGTTGATCCATTCGGTCCAATAACATTTGGAAAGACTAGAAGAGCCACACGATTAACAGCCAAACGGCCAGCGCGGGAATGTCGCCCCCGCCATGAGATATAAAAACTCCATATACTGTGAAATACAGAGATTTACCTGGCAGTGTTAGGCTTAATTAGCATTGTGTGAACTTGTTTGGCGAGGGCTTGAATGTAACGGACATTCATTTATATGTAAAGGTTCCACACTGCAGGTTAAAAATAGCTACTTACTCTCTCTGGATACCAGGTAGATAAAAGCATGATAATAAACAAAAACATTAAAGGGTCAGTGGGTGAAACCAAAACAATGAGCTGAAAGATGCCAAAACTGTAGAAGCTGAGGGGAACTTCAGAGTTGGAAGTTTCATAGACTCATTACAACAGGGAACAATTTTCACATTAAATGTAATAATTTGAGCCATTGTTAATATAAGACATTTGAAATATAGTGCAGCTTTAAATTAAGAACCTTAAAATATACACTTAAGTTGGAAAGTTTTCCTGATTCATATCAGGAAATATAATGACTGGATACCTTTTTGATACTACTATCTTTTAGAGTTATGTCCATGAACTGCACATCCAATCTGCTTGTAGAAATAGATTCAAGTCAGAAGCGATTACATGTTTGGCATTCAAAGCAGTTAGATGTAGGTTGATAGGTCATTCATCAATCTTGTGAACAAAAGTGAGCAAAACATGTTGCCGTCCCTGCTTTTCCCACTTTCTCCCTCCTGGCTGTACTGCTGCTCCACTATCTGTCTCTGCATCTCTGTCTTAATCTAACTCTCCCTCTCTCCTCTCTAATGACAGTCAACAGGGCTGATAGGCAGATATATTTACACTGGTGGCAAGGGAGGAAGAAGTCAGCAGCCAAACCCTGTCCAGCCTCCGGCTCTGGCAGGCGGGGCTTAGAGGAAACCCTGGCCGGGTAGCCCCTCCCCGAGCAGGGCATATCTCTCTGTGCTGTCCCTGGCCCTGCTCAGAGCTCTCAGCTAGATGGGACCAAAGCCTCGGCAGCCCGCAGACTCATACAATCCCACACCAGCCTCTGGGGGAGAGAGCAGAGAAGAGAAAGCAGCACAGAGAGCAGAAGGCTGCTGCTAGCGTGCACACTGGCTGAGAGAGATACAAGAAAGCCAGTGTGTGGTTTTTTTTCTTTTTTTACACTAGCTGTCTTCTAGAGCTGTTGATGAGGCAGGCTGGGTCAGCTCCATCTCATCTCAGTTTGGGGTCCAGAGGCGGCTGGGGGGGGGGGGTCGAAGTGTGTACCACTTCTCGAGTGTGTGTGACATTATTTTGCAACTTGTGAACACTGGAACTGTACTGTAAGCATTATGACTCTTCTGGGCTCTGAACACTCCATACTGATACGAAGCAAGTTCAGATCAGGTAAGTCCAATGATGATGATGATCAACATGTCATTTACGCTAACTTCTTTGTTGTATATGTGTTGAGGTTATTAGTGGAAACTTTCTGTGTACAGCTGTGTTTATTCTCAAGAGCCTTGCAAACAATTTGTCTGTCAACCCTTGGCATTTATAGGCAACCCTGTGTACATCATGTCATTCATCTGTCTTCACGGACGAGTTGTGTTGACACTCACGATGTGCTCTTCAGTAACACCAGCCGAGTGACAGGTGTGTGTAATATACTGCGGGCATGTGATGGTACGAGGAATACCAGAGAGAGGCCAGCATAAGTCAGAAATCCTCCCGTGTACCAATCCTAACGACGCGGTCCATCACAGTGTGATGGATTTACAGCTGGGTGTGTTCTTTGATGTTCGTCCGCCTCCTCGTAAAAGCACGACATGTGAGGGTGATGTCTCGGGCAGGTTAGTGCACTTGTTCCGTGCCAGCCGCCAACCTGCTGTTGCTGCTGAGGAAAGCCAGCGAGACTTTCTCACTCTGTGGCTCTGTACATGCTGATAAAGAGAGATTAGACACTGGAGAGGGGTCGAAGGTTATCCTAATATGGCTGAATTAGAATTGGGTGTCTGTGTGTGTGTGTGTGTGTTGTTTGTGTACCTGAGCATATCAAAGAGGGAGGAAGGGTACGGACTACAGCACTGATTTAAACTCCCCTTAACACACAGCAGCTGTTGCAGCTTTGCATCCATCTATCTCCTCCACATACACACACACTCTTTAATTCCATCACTCTCTCTTTTTTCATTCTCGCGCGCACACACACGTACACACACACACACACACACACACACACACACACACACACACACACACACACACACACTTTCTTGTCTCATTTTGAAGATATTTGCTGTGAGCCTGAGCATGTGTGTTTGTGCTACAGTATGTGTAGTCTGACCAACACTGCCACCTCCCTGAGGAAAATGTAACTGATGGTGTCAGCGATCAGAGCTCTTATCCGTCTCTCTACTCTGCAAACTGATGTACATAATCACCTCTCAAAGCAGCACCTCACACTTCTGCGAGTGCACAAACGGGTGACAGGAGTGGCTTCAGCTTACTCGCAGTTTGCCTCTGAGCTGTAATTGCGTTCCAGGAATGGCAGGGTAAATTATGCTTTTCCTTTGAGTTGTTTAGAGCGGATCAGCAGGGTGGGAAATGACCCCTGGTGCTCCGGGGAACATGGGAGGGTGGATGGCTGTGTTCAAAAGCAGTTTCACCAGGGTGGTTTAGATTTTGTGTTGCTCTAACCCACATGCTCTAGCTGGTTAATATAGCACAGATGTAGAGATGCTGTCTTTATTGCCATAAAGGTCATCTTGTTCCAAGTCTGCTCGATGTTACAGTCAGAGGGATTAATGCCGAGTGATACAAGTTACAACCGACATGACTGCTCAAGCGAATTTATAAGTGCATGAGTGAAATATTGTGCGTAAGTGAAGTAAAACAGCCTGTAAATCTCTCTGTGATAACTGCTGATGACAGGGGGAGTCTTCGTCGATCTGGTTGTCCTGGATTTACAGTTTTCTTTAAGCTGCAGCAGCTTCAATTACATTGAGCGTAACGTGAAAACCAGTGATTGTCGCTCCGTTTGCACCACGCTTGAACTACATTATCAAAGCCATGGGAACTGCTGCTGCATGGTTGAAGCTAAAAGGAAAGATAAAGATCTCACTTAAGTGCTCCCCGCAGACCGCCGTTTTGTGAATGTGTGTGTTACTGACTGGTTCTCATGCCGATTTGATTAACAGCTCAAAGGGCTCTCAAGCTGACTGCCATTATGTAACAGTATGACAGAGGTGTCAAATATGAGTTAATTCCATGCTACAAGGTGTCAACCACATGTTGAATGGTAAATCTAAACCGCACACAGAAAACACCTGCTTTGTATCAGCTACCACACCCAATCCAGAACTTATTAAAGCTAATGGTGCTGGATGTTTTTACCTGAGTAACTGAGCCCTCAAAAAAATATGAAAACTATTTTCGTAACTTTTGATGGTTCATCCAAGCTTTTTCTGCAGTGATTCATGAAAACATTCTACGTTTTATTTGCCTCACGCTGTAGTCACTTTTTAGTCTCAATTCAAACTACCATTTGAATGTCGGAAAAACAAAAAAATTAGATCTGTACTGACCTGCTTGAATTCCAGATTTACCTGTAATAATGCAACAGGCCATGCTTTGTACTCCAGCAGGGGGCGTTTGTAAAATGCACTGTCTGTCTGACCCACTGCATGCCCTATTGCCCTATCAAAAACTAGCAACTAGCAAGCCGTGCTAAACGGATAATCATGACACCAAACCATCTGAAAATTGATGTAAGGAAGCATTTTGGATTCAACACTATACAGTCGATGGAAAAATCGTGAGTTAAAGGTATGGCTGTTAGCTGACTCGAATGTAACTGCCTTGCTGTGATGCTAGCTTGTTACTTAAATGAGGCAGCGAAGGTGCAGGTACCAGATTGGCTTGTCCTGCCAAATCGGCTCGGGGTCCTGCATTTACAGATAATGTCACACATTATGATTAGCTGTACATCAGAAAGTGTATATGATTGGCTCTATGTTGGAAAGTGTACATTGGCTTTATGTTGGATGCCGCAGACTACCATTTAAATGAATAAATAGATGTAAATGCCAAATGTTACATGTAATTATTTCATATCTGTATAGATAGTGTAAGTTCACTATGTATTTACAGTATATATACATAGACTACGTTTATATATATATATATATATATATATATATATATATATATATATATACACACACACAGTGATCCATCTGTACACAAGATTTTTTTTTATTTTTTTATTCTGTTCTGGGCATAAATGTACAGACCTTACGGTTCGGCGCATGCAGTCGTATGAAGAATACGCTACGACCCAAACAATTACTGTCAAAATAGTTTAATAATCCACTTATGCCGACATGCGGAATAATAATTCTACAGCGCGAGTTCCTACCAGAACGTTTTGGCGGTGCACCACTTAGCTGTAGCATGTATGGTTGAACACGAAAAATGGATAAATTCTCCACAAGACACACGCTAACTCCACACAAACAAACATAACTCATGGCATTTTGTAAAGGACAATATTCTTAAGTTAGATTAGTTAGCCAGTTAACGTTAGCTAACAAACAAAGACCACAAGGAAGTACGTCATCACTTCTCTGCAGAACACAGCTAGGACCCCGAGCCGATCTGTCAAACCGAGCCGATCTGGTACCTACAACAGCACCATGAATGAGCATCGGTTTTACAACACAGTTTAGGATTAGCCTACATGGCTTGTGTTCGAATTAATGTGGACAAATTATGTGTTCGTCCCACTCAATTTTAATTTGGTGGCAGGCCTACCATGTGGTGTTTATCATTATAATTGATTCTCTAATGAATAAAATAGACTGTGAGACCAGACAAATGTTATTCCAGTGATCCTGGCAGGTTCTGTGTAGGCATTAATATTTCTAACATAGATGATAATAAGTAATAATATCAGAGACAAAACCTGGACATCCTCCACTGACAATGAATGGCACTCTGGCAATGGATAAAAAAAACACTTACCAGTGTTCTTACACTCAAGTGAGCTTTTTTTCTTCTGCAACACAAATCCACATCACCAGAATATCACCCTACAATCCCACTGTTGACTATCAGTCACTGTCAGTGGAGCAGCTCCAGAAACTGTATCTTAATGGCGAAGTGTTGGCTCTTCTGCAATCTGGCTCTGGCTCGCTTTCACAAATCTGCCGCGAACTGTCCAAGACCATAGGAATAAAATATGAGAGTCCTGTTTTAAGGTGGATTTTCACTTTATGCAAAGGTATTAGACTAAAATAAACCTAATACTTCATTTAGGAATACCTGTTTATTAGAAGTTATACAGCCGTGCTCATACATCTGTCCTGAGCACATTCCTGCCTGTGCTGAAGGAAAGTTCAGGGGAATTGATGTAACAAATGCAACCAGTCTCTTTAGCTAAGTTGTTGGAGTTTAAGTGTAAAAGTGAGGTGTTATTATTAGTCGGTTTCTTTCTTGTATGGTGGCTGTGAGTGTGTGAGGCGCAGGAGGACAATAAATCAGAATATCACTTCACTGGCTTGTGTAATTATCACCACTTCACCAGTGCAAAGCAGGCCAAATGATAATATATTTACACTATAAATCTGAAAACTTGTAAATGTGGCTGTGCATTTGTATATGCTTTGTTGTCAAGAAAGCCAGAGTTGAAGACAAATGTCTTGGATTTCAAAGTCAACAGTAAGAGAAGCAGAGTATCGTATGGTTCAGTGATCTGTGATTACACCACCTGGTCCTCTTTCTATAACATGTACTCTCTGCAATCAGGACAGACAACCCTCTGGTCCTTGCAGAGCTTTTTAAGAGAAAAGGCAGATTATGTGGCAGCTGCTGTGCTTTCTCAGACAGAATTATTGATGACCCTGTCAGTAAGAGGTAAAATCAAAGACACTCTGCAGAATTAGCTAACTGAGGCTGTTAGCTGACTCAAAATGCAACTGCCTTACTGTAACGTTAGCTTGTCACTCAAGTGAGAGGAGGCACCGTGAATGGATGTAACAATAGCAGTTCTACAGCATAGTTTAGGGTTAGGTTCCATTGGTTCCATTAGAATTAATTAGTAGAGTTAGGATTTGTCTGCCTTAACCTTTAGCCCTTGCAAGAAAAATTGTAACAATCAAATTGAAAAGCTTTTTAAGCAGAAGAGTAGATTATGTGGCAACTGCTGTGCTTTTTCAGACAGAATTATTATTGATATAGCTGCCCTAATAGAGCTGTCCCTTAAGTTAAAAACAAAGATGCTCCACAGAATTAGCTAACGCTAACAGCTACATTAAATTGGTCACCTTGTTTTTTCCATGACCAAAGAGACAAAACTTGCATTAATGTGTGCCTGTATAAATGAATGTTTGTTGATTATTGGAAGGGAGCAAGATGACAAAAAAAAAAAAAGATGTTGTATCAGTTGTATGTTTTCATCAGCTTTCAGTCAGCAACTAAATACTATGTTTGCTCTCTGTGATGTTGTAAGCAGCAGGTCATGACCCCCCACTGTAAACTAAAGCAGATGTCAGATGAAGGGAAGGGCCTGCTGTTACATAATGGAGGTGATCTCCCACAAGAGCACTATGATGCAGCACCCGAGCTCACACCGACATACAGTCAAACTGTTAAAAAAGTCATCACACCAAAGCTGGAGGGTTTGAAGAAATGTATAAAATGTTCGAATTTAGCCAAAGCTGCACAAATGTAAACCACCTGAAGGAGATAATTAACAGTAGGAAGACAAGTAGAAAGTCATTAGGGCCTTGCAGAAAAGAAGGAACATTTCATACTTGTGCGTCAGATCCAGGGTCTTACAGAGACCTTGAGATAACAGCGGGGAGGAAAAACACAAAGACAAAGAAAAAGAAAGCAAAAGAGGCACAGACACAAGCAGACCAACAGACACGGGGGAGGCTCTATGTTTATGACCCCGCACTCCCACCTAGACCACTTCTACACACATGCGCACACACACACACACACACACACACACACGCACGCACAAAACATGCAGAAACGTGCGCACACACTGCGGACCACACACTGCTGAGCAGATCTGTTTAAAAGCCAGGAGCTGTGTTTATCATTCCCTACATCCTGCTCACAGAAATATTTGTGAGCAAGCAGCTTTGTTTTTTTCTGTGTTTTCTGTATGCATATGTATATACATGTATTGATACATACATGTGCATGTGTGTCTGTCGGTGCGCCTGTTGAATCACTAGAAGTTATCAGTTTTTGTTTTTTTTTTCATTTCAACCTGTAGGTGAAGTGAAATAATGCTAAAACCTCTAAATCAAACTTCTAGCTAGTATTATGCAACAGCAGGTACGCTGCTTAATCAAAGTGAATTCTGAGTCTCTTCCTGCTTTTTTTCTGTCCCTTACCTGTCTTTCCACATCTCTTTCTCATCTTTCCCCTTCTTTTTACTCTTACTCTCCTCTTCCTCCTCCTCCCCCGACTTCAGTCCTACAGTTAAGACTTCAACAGAGGAGGACACGAGAGCAGCTGGCAGACCAAGGCATCATGCCTCGTGAGTAACGCCATCCAACACTGAGCTGCCGCACATGCAGACGCACACACACACACACACACACACACGTCCACTTACATGCTGTTAGACTGCAGTGTGACTAAGACAGAGGGGGAAGAGTGTGAGAGACATAATGAACAAGCAAAAGAACAAAATATAAGCCTTTGGTCCCATCAATCATAAGATAAACAAGTATAAAATACATATTTTTTTAATGCCGTTAGCATCACAAACAAAATTCCATTCACCTTGAGTGTTTTGAGATGACAGATCTCTCACACCTGGGCAAATAAAACCAGAACCATATTTATGGCTAGATACCAGATAAAGGAGAATATGTTTTTTCCACATATGAAAATTGAGTTATTAGACATTTGTATTTAACTACTCTTGTTTTCCTATTAATATATGGGCATAGTGTCCCATTTGTCCAAAAGTTAGTTGATTTTTTTCAACCACTTGGGGACAGTCTAATGACCTGTAAACACAACATGGATGTATTATCACCTTTTAAAGTTCATATGGCAAATATGTTTGTGTGTTAGCATTCATTTGAAATCGTGTTTCTGGCCACCTGATTAATGTAGGTCCAATATGCACTCTCTTCTTAGCTATGTTTGGTCTCAACAAACTCTTTATCTGACTCTTTAGCTGCTAAATGCTCCGCTATACATTCACCAGCTGGTTGCTAACTTTTTCTGCCTGCTGATTGGTGCTGAGCAGGTAGCGTACAGTGGGTTTATCAGAGCACTGAAAACAGCCTGCTGCTGCTGGACAGAGTGGTGAGACTGAACCAAAACAGTAACATTGTGGGCCATAAAACCAAAACAATGAAAGACGCTAAAAAGCTCTGTAGAGCTGAGGAGAACTGCAGAGCTGGGTAATAATTCTCTGTCGGTTCTTCAGTACAAGAGATACCTTTCACATTACACATTCATTTATTCCATTGTTAATATAAAAATATTGAGTGCAGCTTTAATGCAATTAGCCATTCAGCTATGAAGTAAAAAAAATAAAGAGCCGATTAAAAATAAAATAATGCAGTTAAAAATCTAATATTGTGTGTGTTGACAGTCCTGGAGAGCAGCACGGGTTTAAAGGTTCAAACATCCAGTGTTGGAAATATGAGCAGTTATTGCCTTTCCTGATTTGCCCTTTAATTGAAGGTCCCCTTGGCTCAATCAGTAATATTTTGAACATCTTGGACTGCATTTGTGAGAAGCATCATTTCCCCAAGTTTCACATGAATCAGACCATTGAGTCTGACATGACTTGCATGACGAAAAAAAAAAAAAAGAACTGATTTGTGATTGTCTATTGCAGTTTTGAAATAAACCAATAAGATTAGATGCCAGCTAGCTTCTTGAGAAAGAACAACCAATCAGGAACCAATCAGTGAAATCAGCTGCTGTAGTTTATTCTCGGGATCAAAGTGGTTGTAGTGAAACCTGCAGACTCCAGCTAGCTTGTACTGTTTTTCTGACACAAATGATGCCCTCACTGTAAATCAGTGTAACCTGAGTCAAACTGTGTTCGAGGTGAGGTCGACTTAGAACTGGTCTCTCTCTTTACACTCCAGATGAAAGCATTAAAGACAAACGGAGAGACACAGGTAGGAAGAAAAGAAAACAGTTAAGATGACAGACGCACTAAAGAGAAACAGATCCAGTCTCCAGAGACGGATAAATCCACAGGTACTGACAGACACAAAGGTGGACGTAGAGGAAGCAGGTGGATATATGCAGCCGGCAGAGAGACAGGCAGACAGCGCAGCCAGCGGGTAGGCAGACAGGTCGGTGAGTGACCGCCGAGGAATGCTCTCATGCTGGAAGAGGCTCTCGCTCTCAGAACTGCGCAGCCAGATTTACATAGACAGTACCTGTTTACAGCATCAAAGCAGAGGCACGCCCAAACACAACAACACTGAGCCTGAGCTGCCATTTCTAAGACAGAGGCTTTGCACTTTTAATGTCACATAAGACATAGTGATGAGAACATGTAGACCTGACTACTGCACTGAGCGTACTCTTAAATCCTGGCTGTCACTCAGATTAACGGCCTCTCGTGTTCTTTAGGTCAGGGTAGCGCTTTGACTGCCAACACACTACATGCCACAAATCTTATACACAACTAAATATGTTCTGCATCATTGGCTCATACGATGCTAAACTTCAAATATTCCTGAGAAAGCAGAATGCTCGGTTTGTTTAGAATGAGACGTTACACAGCAGACAGCCACTTCTAAACTGAGATCTTATCGATTCCTTGTACTTTAAAGCAGCAATGTGTCGTCTTGGCAAACATGGGAGCAGTGAGCTATGCCAGTGTGTAGTTTTCTTTTTTCTTTTTCTTTTTTTTTTTTTGGGTCACTCGCCTGCAGGAACAACAAGAGGGCGACTTGGACGCAGGCCAGGGATTTGTTGAATGATATCTCTGGCACCGTTTGCCATTTCAGAGAGGCTCCAGCCTCCAGATAAACTGCTGGTAAGTGTACGGGGGAACGGAATCCAGAGGCCCGGCGAGGCCCTATCAGTTTCTAGGAGTCTCTCACAGATAAGGCAGCAAGGAGAAACGCAATTGGCCAACCGGGTGCTCCAAGCACTTTTTTAAAAGAGAAATTTCAATTGGTTGTTTATCTCTTGATTGCAGGCGGTGGCGCAGATGGAAGCGGCTTGCAAAGAGTTTGGTTTGTGCTGTTTGTTAGCACCCACGCACACGCTGTCTTATCACTCTCCAAAACATCATCTGTCCTCCCAGCTCTTTATGTCTGCCCCCCAACTATCAAACATTATTCAGGGCGATGCAGCGTCCTCCTCCATGCTGCTGTAGACGTGATCCCTCAGATGCTGGCTGGCTCTGCCTGGCTGTGTTATTCCTGCTGGGGAGATGGACACGGCACAGGGTCTGTGTATATATTACCCAGGGAACATCTGGTGTTTATTAGGCTATTCAAGAATCCGCCCCAGCCTCTCAGGGCTGACTGGCGTGTGGCCTGCATAGGAGCACACTGTCTGCCTGCTGGCCACAGGTCTGCCTCTGCACACACATGTACTATCTAATATTTCCTCATAAAGATAATAGGGCTGTAGCTGCAGGTTTACTGTGCTTCTTCCTGCACGTGCTGGTGCATAAAAACACTCCATTTTCATTTCCACAGCAGCGGTGCTTTAATCCTCAGTGGATGGAAACACAAAGGGAATTGTTCTTGCCTAATGCACCATATGTCTTACCTCTTAGTGCAGTGTTTACATTTGACAGATACAGTCAGCAGGTATATGTATTGCAATAGGTTTAAAGTGCATTGTGTGTTTTAATACTGCTGCAGAATGTTTAAAACTGTGTAAGCCAGCCTCAGACTCACCAGATCATGTTACATTATGCCCATGCGGGCCAGTCCAGCCACGGTCGAACACGTTTTCAGGCAGTTTGGTTACACAGTTTAAACACACTTAAAGCTCTATGTACGCCTGTGATGTCAAATCAGGTCTTAAATCAGGCCAGTCAGTGACAGGAGGGGCATTTGAGACAGCGGGGCTGACTTGGTGGTCAGCCGAGTTATAAACAGATGATGATGTCACCCTGCTGGTGGACGGCGACGGCTCGCCAACGTGACCACTTCCCCACTGAGGAAGAGCATGCTGGCATACTGGATCATCTGCTTTACCCACTTCCCTCCGACTGTGTGGCCCTCAGTGCTTCACTGCCTTGTTACATCCCTCTATCCTCACTTCTTTTTTACCCTGCTCAAAAGTCCTCCTTCCTTCCTTGTCATACTTCCTTTTTCCTCGCTTGTTTTCTTCACTTCTTTTACATTCTTTTACATTTTTTTTCCTTTTCCAGCATTGTTTTTCTACTTTACTTTATCTGCCTTCCTATTATTCTTTCAACCATAATTTTTATTTATATAAAATAACTTGTTCCTTTCCTTCTTTTCTCCCCCATTCTTTCAATGAGATATTTTGTTAAATCTTTCTTTCTCTTTCTTTCTTTCTTTTTAGAATTTTATTTAGACCTCCACTCTTATTCTTATTTAAACCGTCATATCTATTTTAATTTTCTTTTTCTTTTTTCTTTCTTTCTTTCTTTCTTTCTGCAACATTACATCTATCACCCATTCCATCTTCCTTTGTTCTTTATTTCTTACCTTGTTTCCACCTTATTACCTCCATAACAATCTTCCTTCTTTGCTTCTATCCATCCATTATCTATCTGCTTATTCTGTTCAGTGCATAGTTGGGTAGGAGCCTTTCCCAGCATGCACTGGGCAGGCTAACACATTCCTACTTCTGCAAGTAATTTAGAATTTCCAAATCAAAAGGAATCCCCTCCTGTCTGTCTGTCTGTCTCTTCATCCCTTCTTCCAACCCATTCTTCCTTTCCTTCCTTAATTTGTTTCATCCTCCTGCCATCTCCTGCCCTAATATTCATCCTTCCTTCTGTATTTTCCTCCATCCTTTCATCCTCCCTTGATAAGATCCTTTTGTCCTTCTTTCTCTATTCCTCTGTTTCATAGATAAGGATAGCCGTGTAATTTGCATATTTACTGTATATGGAGGTTAAAAGTGATTCATATTGGGCATTAATCTGAATTTAATTTCAATGTTGATATTTTTTTTAAAACTTTTTTTCTAATAAAGCATTACATTTTTCCAGATCCATTTTTCATCAGACAGTCTCTACCTGAGATGTCCAGCACAAAGCTCAATATCATTCATTTCATTTTGGCTCTGAATCCTATTTCATCCCTCAGATTTGCCCTCTGAAAAATCTGACTCAAATTATATTTGACCAAATAAGTGCTGTTGCTCATTCTTGAACTCAGATAATCAAACTGATTTGGTGTGCTCGGCTGGGTAATCAGTCCTGCGAGTGCTGTGGATAGATTTTAGGCCAGGCCAGGTTAGCTCTGGACATGATTATTTATACTGGATTTAACAGTGAGAGATTGTGGAAGGTCGAAAATCTCACCCGCTGGAGCCCTTTAATTACAACCACTCCATTTATTTTTTTAGTACTCAAAGTGTCTGGCAGTACTGGGAATGGAGCAGCTGGACAGATATTAGAACGGCTCCAAAACAGAAATACTGGCTGAGGGTAGCAATGTGCACAGAAACAACAGCTGAATACTGCAGGGGTAGCTAACTGCTAGCTATGCATCTGTATTTAAATGCATAGCATAGATTTTGTAGATTTGGTTTTGTTGAATTTTTGGTTGAACACACCGCCCAAAAACAAGAAATGACCCATCATTTAGTGGGAATTTAAATAAAAATGTACCCATCTCAATTGGTAAATTTGGTCATTGAAGCAGCAGAAAACAAGATAAAATAGATACTATATATTAATAATTATATATATTCAGTATTTAAGTTTAAATGTTATTATAGCAGTAAAAAATACAGAATCCATGTCATTGGAGAGATTATTCACAGAATATATATGTACTGACAGCTTTGCAGAAGGTCAACACATAGAATGTATCAGTGATGGATTCTTTAGGGTCAGGGTCAGTAAGAGTTGTATAGTTTTTAAGCATTTTATCCTGTGATAGCAGACAGTATACAGACAGGAAATGAAGGCAGACAGAGGGTATGACATGCACCAAAAGTCACCAGCTGGAATCAAACCAGGGATGTTGCGGTTATGTGGTATCTGACTTAATCATTCAGCTATCAGGACGCCCCCACATTACAAAATGTATTTAATCAAAAGTATTATCTGCAGAATGTTCTCAATGTATCTAGGGCTGTCACTGTTTATGTTTAATTTGAACATGGGAAAATATTTGATCTAAATGTGCAGTCTATCAGTTAGCTGACTTTGTAAAATGCTCAAGTGATGCAGAGAATGCGTGGCAAATGAACAGAACATGTCAGACTGGATTGAGTCTGATGAAATTTTATCATGTACTGGAGCAAAAAGCATGGGGCATGAAACAGCGTGGCCACGGTTGTAAGCACAATCTGTGCCAAAATTGTATATGCTAAGTGTATGTTAGCTGTAAGCTAGCTAGCAACAGACGCACTAACCATGTCTGTGTGTGTGTGTGTTTGTGTTCAGTTCAGACTCTGACTGAACTCAGAGCTAACCAGAGACTCTGGTTCTTTCTGTTATTTCCCTTCAGTCTCTCTTCTTTTCCCCCTTGCCTCTGTATGTTTATGAAGCAGATTCATAAAACCCCGGGGTTACACGCAAATTTTTTGCTCAAGTTGAAACATTTTCAACTCACGTGGACACGTCTTTGCGCCGCCCAGGGCGATTTGCATCTCCTTGTGTCTTTCTATTGACTTTATGTGCAATCATGCTGCCTAAAATTTGAAATTCATTGGTAGAATTAATATGAACAAATTACATGTTCATTCAAATTTGTTTAAACTTTTGAAAAAGTGACAACCCTAAAAGAAAAAGTACTCATTATGCAGCAGAATGGTCCCTGTCAGTGTTATGTTATTATATATTATATAATCAGATTATTATCACTGATGCATTAATGTGTAATCAGAATTTAATGTTGTGTGTGTGTGTGTGTGTGTGTGAGGTGAAGCTAATTTAAACAATTTTATATTCTGGCTATAGTTTAATGTACCGTATAGCAATATATCATATGGTCATAAGTGTTTTAAATCTTAATCTATAAAGTAACTATAGCTGTCACATAAATGTAGTAGAATAAAAACAACAATATTTCCCTCTAAAATGTAGTGGAGAAGTATGAAGTAGCAGAAAATAGAAAAACTAAAGTACCCCAAAATTGTATATACCTTGAGTACAGACTTGTATATATCAGTGTTTCCCTGGTGTGTCCCATGTTGTTGATGGTGTGGTCCTGCTGTGTGTTATCCAGACCTGGTCTCAGACGGCTCCTCTCTGGAGGCCCAGATGAGGCTAAAGCGAGCGCGGCTCGCCGAGGACCTGAATGAGAAGCTGGCTCTCAGGCCGGGGCCCCTGGAGCTGGTCCAAAAGAATATCATTCCCCTAAACTCTGCCGTCACAATGACAGGTATCAGCAGAGAGATGCTGCCCTGCAGTATAACACACCTTTATGCACCTGCATTTCTACCTGCGAGACTCCACGTGTGTGTTTGGTAGTCCTGCAGCGTCGGTTTGTTTTAAGTAGGACACCACACTTCCCTCCTGATTGTGTGTGTGTGTGTGTGTGTGTATATTAACAAACCATTGTTCAAGTAAGTTACTAAGCAGTACAAAGCATTCTGTCGGAGATAGTAATCTAACCAGCATGCACTTTAAAGACCGCACTGCTGGATTTCAACACAGTCACGTCATTTTGTCAAACAAGCACCAACTAAAAGTAGAGTGTTTATTGTAGATCTTTTATAAATGTGATGTTCCTCCTTCACAGAAAGGTTTTCTGACAATAGCATGAATTCAAGATGACTTAAAAACGTTAATGCAAGTAAATATCTTTAAAGACTTTGATGATTCATTGCTGATTTTGTTATAGCAACCAACAGTACCCCCAAATACATCTCATGAATCTCATCACCAATCACAATTAAAAAAAAACACAACTGGGCACTATAAAAAAAAAAGCGAGGAAGTGCATCTTTAACTTTAAGAGTTTAGATTAGATTGAGGTTTAGCAGCTTTTAGTTAAATCTTAAATTCTAAGCTAAATTTTGCCTGTGGTTGAATAAGAACAAATGGTACCACTTTCTTATAACTGTAACTATTGGCTTTGTTAATGTTTAATAAACATTTACTAATGCTTTATAGATCAGTTATAACCTATACAAGCAATAAGAACAACTTTTGGGTTGCTATATTACTGACAATCCCTTTGAATGATTGAAGCATTTGATCAATTTAAATTTGATATGTTAACAATTTAATAACATTTACAACTGCAGACTTGATGGATTAAAAAGCCTTTACTATTACCTATTAAAATTTATAACTGAAGACTAGATAGCTTATTAGAAAGTAAGAAACCCATGAACATTAATTAAAGCTGCATTACCAAACAGACAGGATAAACACAACCCAGCAGCCCCAAATTTGGGGCTGCTGGGTTGTGATTAATAGATTACAACTGATTTATAAAGCATTATAAATGATTTATTAACCATTAATAAACTTATAAATCCTTTTTAATGGGTGACTTATTTGAAAGTGGCACCAAACTGCCCGTTTACTCTTGTTCCTCTTTAATGTAATTTACATTTTTTAGCAAGGAAAGGTATTTATTTGTATTTCTCACAGAAAGAATGTTTATATTTTTAGACTTTGTGCGAGGCCAGTCTGGATCTCCAAAAATGCTGTTTTTTTTAGCTCAGTAAAGGCACATTCTCTTTAAAAAGAGGTGCTTTGGCAACAGGATTTATACAGCAAAATGTGTAGGGCAGATTCAAGTGTTTGGGGAGCCCTCTTGAAATATTCTACTTGTCCAGTGTTTGATTTCAGGAAATGTAAAGCTTAGACGCTCCATTGATTTAACACTGAGCAGAGCTTCAGGCCTCACACTGTTTGTCTTCTAATGCCCATGTTACTCATTCTCTCTATATCATTCCTGGCAGTGAATCGAGTGTTTTTTAGACTTGGGTGTTTTAGCGGTTTTATGTTTGCCCCCTTGAGCTTCCAGTAAACATGTTGTGTAAAGGCTGCAGTCAGCTGGTTTACACTACCTCTGCAGGAGGAGGGGAGCGCGCTTTATTGAGATGAACAGCAGCTGTATTTGGTTCCACCCTTGTTCTTTAGAAGTGTGTTTGCAAGCAAGTGTGTGTTTGAGTTTGAGTGCATCCTCGTGTGTGTGTGTGGGCATACCTGTGTGTATGTTTGTATCAACCTCCCCTCCTCTCTGCTTTGTGTCTCAGCTTTAACTGGCCTGTGCGGCTCCAGTGAGCCACCTACAAAGCTACGTGACAGGACCAGGCTGCTGCGTTCCCCTCGCCTGCAGCATTAACCCCTCACCTTAAAGCTCCATATCCCCGAACACAACACTCCCAACGATTGTTTCAACCTCTGTCCGGTAATTTTGGAAACTATGTGACCCGCCGTAACTCCTAAACCAGCCACTTGAAAAGCGGAAGTGTCCACAGCTCGCAGATTTCCTGTAATTCTGCCAGCTCAATCTCCCGGTGACATCAAATTGACTTAAAGACTCGTGGAAAACAGCATGTACTGGACTGTATATAGCCGAGAGAAAATGCACCACATGAGCCACCAATGTGTGTGTTGGTGTGTGTGTGAGAGAGAGTGTGAAGAGGGGAGAGAGAACGAGTGATCGAGGAGTTAAACATGAACAGGTGGGAGGAAATGGCATTTAGGACAATGCTCTAGACTAAGCTGTGTGTTAAGCTTTGTGTGTGTGTGTGTGCGTGTGTGTGTGTGTGTGTGTGTGTGTTGGGAGGTCATTGAGTTGCACAGAATGGGGCTGGTGCTGTGATTGAAACCAGGGTCTGTTCCTGCCTGTCACATGTTTGGATGCAAAAAGAGAATCTTATACCTCTGTATGCACGCGCACACACACACACACACACACACACACACACACACACACACAACGCACACACAAATACAAACCAACCTTTACCACCTCCCTCTCTAGGCTCTCTCCCTCCAGCTCTGTTAGATAGGCCCTCTTAGCTCCTCCAATCAAAACTGTGCCCTCTATCAGCCCAGCCAATCAGGATGTAAAGTGGACGTGTCAGTCTCTCACCCACGCAGCGTAACACCTCCAGGCTGAGTGTCAGAGACAGACAGGCAGTGTGTGAATACTGCTGCTCACATAGGGAACATACATCATAAACAAGGTGCATCTTTTAGCTACCGTGCTTACCATAGTTGTGTGCACACTGTTTTCATGTGCAACAAAGAATTATTACCAACATTTCAGTTGTGCTCAGGTTTGGTTTTACCTCCAAATAAAGTGGTTTAGATCATTTGGTTCACATCCTGTCTGATATCGTCTGACTGCTCGTGCTTCTTGCCCCATTGGACTTCTTTTTAGCAATGTCACAATGTTTTCTCAGATATCTGCAATTACAGTACTCTGGTGAGAACAACATCATAATTATTAAAAATGATTGTCAAAGCTGAAACAATTAGTCGATTAATTAAGTTTGTTGATTGGTAGAAAATGAATTGGTTATTCATTTCATAATCAATTGATTGTCATTTTGACAAAGACAAAAAAAGACAGCTGGCAAAATTTTTCTGGTTGTCTTGGTCGGACCACTGGTCAGACAAAACATGCAATTTCAATATGTCACCATGGGCTCTAATGGACATTTTGTCATTATTTTCTTACATTTTGCTGACCAAACAAATAGAAAGAGAAACAAAGAAACAGAAAATAATCATCAGATGAATCAAGTAACATAATCAGTAGTTGCAGCCCTATTCAAAACTGTGAAGTTCTTTTATTTATATTATATTGATTTTGCTATGCCACATAATGATGAACCCTATAATGATGTTTTCAGACAAGGTTAACTTGCCTAACTGACTAATCCAGTCTTTAACAAAACCTGCCTCCCCACTGTTACACTAGTCTGGATTATGTCTGCAGCTGTACAGTTATTATTAGTGTGATGTACATATACAGTCTTGGATTGAAATCTAAACTCTAAATTTTGACGAAAGACCTATGTTGTATTTGACTGGAGTCATCCTTAACCCTCCTTCTCACCTCAGTTAACTCTAAGTGATCAAACCACCTCACTGACCCCCACCTCTCTTTTTGCTCCTCTTACAGTAAACCATGGTAAGTTCCCTAAACAAGAGGACTCGTATGCATTTGAGGAGGACAGCAGCAGTGAGAGTCTGTCTCCAGAGCAGCATCACAGCGACGAGTCTCAGGGCTCAGCCTGCCCTTCGTCCGAGGCCGTCGGCAGTACACCCTCCTCCTCTTCCTCACCTGCCCTCACCAGCACGCGACAGGTAAAACAGCTATCAATCTTTTTTTTCCCCAAAGTCCCTTTTTTTGCCTGCTGCTTCCCCTTCTTTTACTCAGACTCTGTTACACTTCTAGTAGTGCTGCTGTTCTGCTCCATCATGGCTTTGCTTGCTCTGCCCCCCTGTGGCGGCAAGGCGAACTACACCGCCATCCTCAACGTCCTCTGTTATCCGCTGACCGTTGGACTGAGTTGAACTAAGCAGGTGTCACATTCCTGCACGCTGCGCCATCCTGCCGGCACAGCTGCCTTTATTTCCTAACTGCTTACCTTTCACTCATGATGACCTCATTCCAACGGTCACCATCAGCAACGGTCACTTTTGAAATTTATGCCAGAACAGGGTTGTTTATATGTATTAGACTGCTGCCTCTGACTGGTTCCAACTGAATCATCATGTCTCACTGTCTCATGTCAGTTTGAAATGTCTGTTTAGAGCTTTTTGGAATACTTTTTGGAAACGTTGATACATGTTCATTTTTGGTCATAATTATTCCATTTTAATTAAAAACTGACTGTCTTGCAACAGTCAACATCTCCATGCCTCAGTTCAACAGACACAGTTAGACCAAAACACATCAAATCTAAGGCAACAATAGCAAAATGACAGTTACTTTTATATGTAATTGTTATACTATCGTTTGGCACAAGCCATTTGTCAGTGGGAGATCATAAAACAGCTCAGCAGTGAAACTCACTTTAAACACACCAGTTCACCAAATGAAGCAGGAAGGGTAGTAAAATATATTCATGCATTCAGATCATATACTGTATCTTCATTGTGCTGTTTATATGCAGCTGAAACTGGTCATTTGGAAATGACAAAATGTACATTAACATTTTATTATGCGTCCACAAACAGTCAATAAGTCTTTCTTTTTTGAGTATTTAATTGCAATTGGTTGAACAGCTGTCCCCAGAGGCTCTGGTGTTCTTCTGTTGTTTCTTTGTTGTTTGTTCTTGTTCTGTAATTTACAATTTAAAAAAATGTACATTTGAGGAGCTGGTCTGTTGGAGTGGCTCTGGATGGACATAGAGAGGACTTAAGCAATGAAGGATATCTGATCTATCTGATAGTTAGACTAGAAGAAATCATATGTTGTTTTTATTTGTGAGCAGGGGGGCACCACCAGAGACCCACCTGATCAAAGCCAGGATGAAGGACTGTCTGGGGCTAACAACAGCCAAGCTACTCCCCCAATACCTGTTCCTGCTATTGTCAAGGTCGGAAAATCCTTGAACTTTGATCTTTTTTTGACTTTAAACACATTTAAAACTTGTGCAAATGGCTAGTTAACACCGTTAGCCTGCATGCTGATACTATCTCACCTTCCTTCCTCTGAACAGTCCAAGACGTCAGACAAGAACCGACACAAGAAGCCCAAAGATGTGAAGCCCAAAGTGAAGAAGCTCAAGTACCACCAGTACATTCCTCCGGACCAGAAGGCCGAAAAGTCCCCTCCGCCCATGGACTCGGCCTACGCCCGACTCCTCCAGCAGCAGCAGCTCTTTCTGCAGCTGCAGATCCTCAGCCAGCAGAAACACGCTCACACACACTCACAGACGCAACACTCGCAGCAGCACACACACACTCCGCAGACACCAGCGCAGGTCCAGGCTCAGCAGCGGCAGCCCACTTTCAGCTACCAGCCCCACCAACCAGCACAGACCCAGAAGTAAGTCACACCGCTGGTCAAATAATAGAAAAGGTCCACCTTACTTGCTTTTTCAGGAGCTTTCAACCACGTGATGTCATGGTCTTCATCGTTGAATGGAGTTGACTTAGGCTTTTATCAATTGTTAATAATTTTCTAATGCTACATAGGTCAGTATTAGGTAGAATTTATGGTTTATTAGCTAAATTTACTGTAGACTCGATGTCTTATTAGAAAGTGAAAAACCTGTTTGTATTAAGCTAGCAGTATTTTCAGGTAAGCTAGCTGGCCACACAGTCCTCTCGACTTCATGATGTAACACTCTCATACTCTGGTCTAATCCTCGTCCTGGTCATACATTGATATACTCATTATCATATAAGCATAAGAAAACATTGTAATTGTGGCAAGGAAAATAGGAAATGTTGCATAGGGAAAACAGGGAATAGTTAAATGATTAACTGTGTGCCAATACAGAAAAAAATGAATTAAGAATTTGAATTATTTAACTGTTGATTATTTATATTTGTACTCATTTCAGTACATTTGTTGCCCTCTGTTTGTTTTCAAGTTTGTTACTTGAGGATAAACTGAAACCAAAGGGATTCTTCACTTCTTATTAATGGTTATTAATTAGTTAAAGTTTTAATAAGATTAATAAAGCCATTAGTTACAGCATATAAACCCTTTATAAGTGGTGCCTTATTAGAAAGTAGTACTGAGTTGATGTATATTTTTACTGTGTGTTGCTGTAAGTGCCTAACCACTTGATTTGTCTCACTCTAGAGGAACCAGTGAGCAGATATCAGCTTGCAGCTCCAGTGCTCCGTCCAGCACAGCCAACAGCAACTCGTCCTCTCCGGTCAAGAACACATATTCCAACCAAAGCAACATCTCACCAGTCAAACCTGGGCCCCTGCCAGCCAATCTGGATGACCTAAAAGTAGGTGTTAATGGAAAGAAATGTATACTACACTGTACTAGAAATACAGTACAAGTGTCTGCATGACTTAGACACAAATGTTATCTAAATCTAAGTCAGTAACTTTTTTGTTGTTGCTATGTAAGGTATCAGAGCTCAGGCAGCACCTGCGTATTCGCGGCATGCCCGTCTCTGGCACCAAGACCGCCCTCATCGAGCGACTCCGGCCCTTCAAGGACTCCAACGCTGGGTCCTCACCCTCAGGCTCCTCTGACATCACCACTGTGACCTTCCCTGTGACTCCCACGGGGTCCCTGTCCTCCTACCAGTCCCCGTCCTCATCCAGCGCCCTGTCCCAGGGAGGCTACTACCCTTACCCCAGCACCTCCTCCACCCCTCCCATCTCGCCGGCCTCCTCGGAGCTGTCCCTCAGCGGCTCGCTCCCCGACAGCTTCAGCGACGTGCCCATGTCCTCGCCCCCGCAGTTCGCCCTGCAGCCGTCCCCGGCTCAGCTCAACATGGAGGACGGCCTGGGAGGACCCAGGGCAGGGGAGGGTGGAAGTATGGATGGCCTGGAAGCTGAAAAAGATAAAATGCTGGTGGAAAAGCAGAAGGTGATTGAGGAGCTGACGTGGAAGCTGCACCAGGAGCAGAGACAGGTAGGTGACATCAGTGTTTCAGTCCCGTGTTAGAGACTCTAGCTTTGCATAGACCTTTTTCAAAGAACACATTTTGACATGTCACAGTAGGAAAATCACAGGTGTAAATAATAAAATTAATGATGGCTGAATTCCATTTAGCTGCTTCAGTTTCGGGTCCTGGTATTCGACACGCTGGCTCACCTGTCACACAGTCATGAGTCACTGAGACACTTGAATATAAAAATCCATCCAGTCACCGTCAGTGTTATTAGTAACACCTGTGATTTTACTGCTGTGCTAAGTTGAAATGACTTATTAATGGCCCTCACGTGTATAATATAAATTGAACATACTGGCACAATCATTTTCAGAAATATTAGAGTATTAAAACTTTTATGCGTAACAAATAGGAGGAATATAGAATTTGCTTCTGAAGATGCTCTCCTGGTGTGTTAAAACTAAATGTGGTTTATTTATACAGATAGCTTTTACTGGAGTTGCAGTGTACTAGAGTGACAATTTATCAGTCTTATAATAATTACTAGGGATACTATTTACTGCACTACTGGAACTGAGCTCAGAATATGGACAAACAGTGGTCATCTACAGTGTCTCACTAAGGGGAATAGGAATTAGTGATACAAAATGATACGTTATCATTTACAAACTAAAATCTTACCAAGTATAGTTTTGATGTTTGTACAGGGGCATTTACATGTATATTTAAGTACTTATTTTCATATTTATCCTCGTGACCATGCTTGCTAGGTTGAAGAGCTTAAGATGCAGCTCCACAAGAGGAAACGCTGCTATGGAGCAACACAGGACACTGTCCCTCCTCCATCTCAGTCCCACCACCCTTCCATGCACCACCAGCAGCCTCCAGCCATGATGGGCCAGCATTTCTTTGGAGTGACAATCAAACAAGAGCCCATGTCCCTCTCCTCCAGCTGCCCTCTCTCCTCTCCCAAACAGCTCAAGAGCCCTCCTGGGAGCTGCATGGAGGAAATGGGACACTGCAACACTTCACTCTCCAATATGGGGGGCCACGGTGGGCCACAATGTATGGACACAGCCCCTTCCTCTGGCAGCCCCTCCACCATGTCTGCTTTCCTCAGTCCACAGTGTTCACCACAAGACTCGCCCATTGGAAAGCCTTCCAGTAGTCCTCAGCCTTCGTCTCCTAATAACCCCTACCTGCTATCACCTCCGCTGGGGAGGGACGGCTGCGGTCACCCCCAGCCCCAGGGCAATAACAGAGCACGCAACATGCAGGTATGACGTCTTTAGAAGCACCATTCTTTAAGGTCAGAAGTCAGCCAATCTGACTTAAATAATAAGCGATGTAATAAAAAGGTTTAAAAACAAAAAGTTGGGTAAATTAAAATAAATAAACCAAATAAATTACTTTTGGGTTGATTATTTTATTTGTTATTTGTAACAAAATTAAAAGAGGCTGTTGTATTCTTAAAGACCAAAGGCTGGGGTACGATCAAAACAAACTAGTTCCCCCTCCCAATTCCAAAATATAAAAAAGGTGTGGCACACACAACACACAATGTTTGACCATCCAACAAGCTTCTGTTGAAGCATACTGACTCCTTAACAGGTCCAAATGAGAGCTGTGTATGTTACTGCAGTTCTATAGAGTTGCAAAGTAGGAGGGGGTGCTGGTTCAGGAAGTGTTTTTCCCATTTCTGTATTCCCAATATTAATTTTTCTTTAAACAATCTCCTTTAATATTACTAAACATAGAAACACAGAACTCTCACAGATAATGTAAGAATCCTATAGATTTATATTATAACCACCAGTTTCAATGATTTCAACATCATTTCTGAGAAATCATGTTTTGTATGTCATTTTGGCAATGCAGACTACTAAAAATACAATACCCATGAGCCTCAGCTGCAGTTGCTATGTCTAGTAAAGTTGAGTCAATTTTTATTTATATAGCCCAATACCATAAATCATAAATTTGCCTCAAGGGGCTTAATGGCTTAGTTGTTGCAGTTGTAAAAAAACTAAATGGAGCGCCATAGTTGTTGAATTCATTCAAGTCTCCAAGAAAAGTAAAGTGATTTATGCTGCACATTGTAAAATCAGTTCTCTTCCACCTGCTGTGGCACACATGCCAGAATTTTTAGCCCTGTGATTAGCTGTTTCTTGCCGAAATGCACCTTGGGGGTCGTAGTTAATTTCTACCCCAAAGTTTTTATGTACACAATCACAGACCTTCGACTTTTTATCAAAGAACCAGATATTTTCTAACACAGTCGGCATGTGACTGTGTCTCACATAACATGTTTATTGGAAAAATGAATGAGATTTTTACTTACAGAACCAGGGGCGTCTGAAATAATGACATAGCACATTCACAAATAGTGAAATTATGGATGGCAGCCAGAGACTGATTTCTACCGACTGGCAGTCAGGAAGAGCGAAGTAGAATTCTCCACAGTACAGTGTTGATTTGTTTTTCAAATCTTAATGCAGGGGCCAGGCCCAGATTAAAGTGAAGGTGGTGTTGCCTTGTATTTTAGGGGCATGGGGTACAAGACAGTCTAGACTGGCACCACAACCATTTGACTTTAAGTATGTTAAAGTGACTGTACTTTGCCAACTCAAAAAAGTGGATTTAGTGTTTAGTTACTCTAAAAAAGAAAACCTTAACCATAATTCACTTTCAAAATTTATATCATACTGCACCCCAAAATTAATTATAACCACTTTGGATGTTTCCTTAATTTACTGTACGTGCTCTCTTTATTATGTATGATGTTCTCTAACACACGTTTACATCACCTGTGGCTAACTACAGATCCAGCAGAAGAGTGGTGGTCCACCGCCGAACTGTTCTTATCCTTCTGACCAAAGAGGCCTTCAGGGAGTCTTTCCCAACTCAGCTGATTGTGGCCTTAACCACAATGGCTCAGCCAAGGCTGAGAACCCCAATATGCAACCAAAGGTAAATGAAACGTCAACAAATAAGAGCAATGTGATGTTGTCATGTCAATGTCGTACTTTATCTGAATCACCACACGTTCACGTAACCATTTTTCTCCTTCTTCCATTAATTTGTGATCTGTCTCTGACTCTCAACAATCATCTTCTATTTTGAGGTTCATGTCACTCTTGTCATATCTCTGCTCTTTGAAAAAGAGTTCATCTGTCTTTATCACAAATTCCTTCACATGTCAGTGACTTTTCCTTTACAAGAACACAACGCCAACCCTTAAAATGTAATGTTTAAGGTGATGAGTTTATTCAATCACGAGGGCCTCATCAGTTGTTCTCTATGCTTTTTTATCTGTAATACACTCATTCACATTCAGTAAGCACCCTACTCTAATTGGTGGGCTAATGTTACTTCTCACCTATTTTTCATATAGATGTCAGTATTGCCCTCTCCTCGTCATGCTGGCCAAAAGTGCCAGGTCTCTACCCCTGCCTTCAGTAGCTCAGATTCAGCTGCATCTGACTTAAGACAGCCCCCATGCTATGAGGATGCAGTCAAGCAGGTAAATTTAAGTCCATGCTAAAATTCAGTAGATAATGGCTGGGCATAGATTTTATTTTACCTATCGGCGTTGGTCTAATTCCACTTTTTTTTCTGTCTTCTCTTTTTGGTCTCTTGAAGTCCATCACCTGTATTGCACCTCTTTTTTTCATCCATCGCTTTGTCCACTGCACTGACTTTTTCAACCCTTACCAAGCTTGAAACAGATTGTGTTTTAGACATATAAACATTTCTTGAGGGCAGATATAACTTTATTGGTTGAGTTAAAAGAGCAAATTAATTAATAATGTCACATACATTGGCTCAGCTGATATTATCAGCATCAGTTTATATGTCAGCCAATAATTAAAACTAAATGTGAGTACCGAAATGTCAAACATACTGTATGTTTGTATTTTAGAGACAGTGTCTCAATTACATAATTACACACTACAGTAGTTACACTGTAGCAATTTGAAAATGGACAGTAACCATGGGTACTAGCGTGCTAGCTAACCTAGAAAAGCTAATGTAGAAAACTTGGCAAGACTGCATTTTAATCAGTCAGTTCACGCAAATTAGAGAAACAAAAAATTATTTCTTATCTTTAGTGGTATCTAGGTATGCTAGTTTTGGTAGATATGTTGGTAGACTTTTTGGGTTTTATTGTAGAGGTGTTCGGATATCTGTCTCCGAGACTTCTGCCTCCACCCCAATACAATTTACCATCAGGATCAGAGAGGCCTGTTCAATTTTTAGTCTTTAGCATCATTCACGTTACTGACAAAGGTTAAAATGGACGGGTTCACAATTTTAAGAGTCAACAGCCATGCTAGTGGCTCTGTGAGGCTATAGCAGTGCTTTGACCTAAATGCTAACGTCCTAACCACAAATCCTTGGAACCTCAGAATGACAAGAGGAAAAGTTATGGGATCACCAAAGTCAGTAGGACACATCATCTGGGAACCATGGACATCTGTATCAAACTTTGGGACAATCCATCTAATAGATGTTACGATATTTTACATATGAATATTTTGACGTGCTGGTGGTGGTAAAGTCAGGAGATCACCAAAGTTAGTAGGATTCATCCTTTGGGTAACATGGATATATATGTACATTAACAGCAACATCACGTCAAGAATTAATGTCCCGTTCATTTGCAATACCTCTAATGCCTCAATTGATTGACAAGCTAATGTTACTGCAAGGCAGACACATTTTACTAGAAAATCTAGCTAACTAGTGGACCGTGGTATTGTCCACTTAGATTTATCTCAACCAATAAACTGGTCTGTCTCCAAAAAACATTTATATCACCAAAACACTGTTCTGCAAGTCTGAGCAGACTGCTTGAGAGCTTGCATCTTTTTATGTAAAATCTTTAAATGTAATTGGATTTCATTTTTAATTAAACATTGTTAAATTAATAACATTAATCATGTTTACCTTTATTACCGTTACAGCAACTGACCAGAAGTCAGCAGATGGACGAACTTTTGGATGTGCTCATAGAGAGTGGAGGTAAGGTATTTGACAACAATGTTAGCGTCCAGGAATAAAACTGTAGCTGGCACAGAGCATGCAAGTTGGTTTAAAATCTACTCATAAATCACCATGTGCATTGGTTTATAATTTGACCTGTCAATCACAGTCTTACCTCACACATTGGTATCAGATCCCGCCACCTTTTGTGACCCTCCCTCCTCTCCTCTTTCTCTTCAAGAGATGCCAGCTAACGCCAGAGAAGAGGGGGAGAGGTCCTCTCTAACCAAAGTTGTGCCTCACATTACTGTGTCCCCAGGGTGTCCCAGCCTCCTCGTCCCGAGGTTCCACCGACACTACGAACACCTGTCCCCCACCGGGCTCCCTTACGACCACTCGGCCAATCACATCGCTGACAGCCACCTG
The DNA here is from genome assembly GCA_038419695.1 of Scomberomorus guttatus. NCBI lineage: Eukaryota > Metazoa > Chordata > Actinopteri > Scombriformes > Scombridae > Scomberomorus > Scomberomorus guttatus. The sequence continues at coordinate 21,308,682 of CM076465.1, read as the reverse complement.
GAGACTCTGCTGGGCAGTCCCATTGGGCGGGCAGGAGAGGTAACCCTTCTTAAAATGGCCACCGAGGACGGGGTCCAGGAAGACGAGGGTAACAGAGACAGCGAAGGGTACGGCAGCCCCCACAACCACCACCGCCACCCTCACCATCCCCAACAGGACAAACTTCTGACCAACAGAGATCTAATGGACACCCCTCTGTCGCCCATCAGCAAGGTGTCCGCTGTCCCCGAGGTGCAGGGGATGGTCAGCATGACCTTCAGCGAGACGCCGTGGGAGACGATGGAGTGGCTGGACCTGACGCCACCCAGCTCGGCCACGGCCTTCAGTGTTGCTCCGCCCAGCGGGCCCAGCATTTTCAACACAGAGTTCCTGGATGTCACAGACATTAACTTGAACTCTGCCATGGACCTTCACTTAGAGCACTGGTGAAAGCAACACCGCTACCCAAGTGCTGGCTAACAACAAGCAAGCCATCAGCAGTCAAACACAAGACACCAGCTTTCAAGTAGCTGTACAGACCGCTGATATCAGCTATGACCATACCAAAGAACTATTGAATTCTACTCATAACAGCTTCACTCCAAGTGCCAGAATCTGCTCCTTGTTTGAATACAGTGGGATATGACATTAAGCGTAGACTGTTAGCTTACATCCAAAGATTGACAGCTAAGTCAGACATTTTACTACAAAATTTTATTTTGACATTGTCTCCACTGAAATGAGGTTCTCATGTTGTCGTCATACCCAGAATCCAAAGACCAGGTGCTTTTTTTGCCTTTTTTGGACAATGATGCGCACAACAGCAAAATGCGTATGACAGTGGAGACATGAAGGATTTTCTAGATAATGGAAAGACATGATTACAGTGCTTTATACCACCACTTTATGCAATATCAGTGTTACGCCACCTAGACTTGAAGACACATTTTGACAATCATTGTATACTTTCTGAGTCTATGTGTGTATTACTGGAAAAAAGGAATTACAAGGTGAATTGGATTGCGTAGTACGGCCATTTTGTAAATATCATAACTGTACTGACAGAGACAAGTTGACGTCTGCATATTTTGTCAGTGGTGTGGGAGAAGACACAAACCACAAATCAAGTGTATTATGTAATCAGTTTATCATTTGATGTAAATATGAAAAAAATCTCACTGTGCACCTTTAGCTTAATACACATTTGTCACAGTTTGCTTGAGCTTAGAGTATGTTTGTAGAAATGGTTGTCATTCCTTTGAGGGGCCTTTTTTATACAAGTTTCTTTTCACTATTTGGCGTATTTATCCACAGAATGACATTATGGAGACATTCATGTCTTTGAAAAATCTTTGGTCTTATTAGTTTTATCAGTGGAAAAATGGTGCCTTAACAGCTTTTATTACAAATTTTTCTGATACCAGTCCCCCCTTTTCAGTGTTATTGATTTACCATTCCCTGAAAGACAGATAGATATTAATATAGAAAGCTCCAAGAAATTTTTGATTTTACACAATTAAGAGATTTTTGTGTTAATGCAAGTCAGACAAATGTTAAAGAAAAATGCATACAACCTCATCTCTACTTTTTTTGTCCTTACAAATTTCACCCTTTCTATTTCCAGGCCAATCACAGTTATTTATTTAGTGTTTTTATATTTGTACTTTATCCTGTATTTATACTGACATTCCTTTCTAATCGATTGGGGCTCTTTTTGATTTACCGGAAAACTCCAGTGCTACCATTTTGACCACGGACATTTCTTAGTAAATGAATTCTCTTTAAAAAAAAATGTGATGCAAACTGAAGGTACCACTTTTAAAAGCCATGCTTTCTTAAATCTACTTCTTTTCCTTAAAAAATAAGAAGCAGAAATGTCCATTATTAGCACTTGTGAATAGGAAAATGTAATATATTCAAATCTTTACTGTGAATACTGCCTTTTAACTCAGCACAAACTTGCCCAGCCTATACACACAGTAGTTACCCTAAAAAGAAGGTTTCAGTTTTGGTCAGTGATTGTTTTTAGCATGTTAAAAATACTTTGACATTTTGGGAAATACACTTATTTAATTTCTTGTTGAGAGATAAATGAGAAGATCGATACTGCTCTCTTATCTGTTCGGTAAATATAAGGCTACATCCAGTTAATTTAGTTTAGCATAAAGACTGGAAACGGGGGAAAAGGCTAGCCTGGTTCTGTTGGACGGTAACAAAATCCACCATCAGCACCTCTTACTCACTAAATCTTCGTAAACTGTGAGACATTAAGGCACAACGAGCTCCCTCCATCGTTCCCTATCCTTGGCAACATGTTGAGTCTTTCCTCAAATCAAGTTAATCTTATTTAGCTTGTCTCTGACTCTTCTGGGGCTTATTAATACATTAAATTTTGTTTGTTTAATGCAGCAAACAACCCCTTGTAAAACCACAACTTGCTGTTTTTACTCGTTTTTGTATGTGCTAGAGGCACCGGCCAAGAAATAAACCCCAGTATCACCACAATACGACTCTTCTGCACTTTGGTTTTGTATAGATTAAACAAATGAGATATAATGCATCAGCTGCTTCACATTATTTCCAGTCTTTATGCTTAGATAAAATAAGTTAGCTGTCTCCTGGCTTCAGTTTCATATTTACTATACAGACATGAGAGTGGTATCAACTCTCGGAAAGAAAGCGAATGTAGTGTGAATAAAGTAGTGTGCATTGGCCAATTAATTTCTTGCATTTCAGTTGTTTTCTCTGCACATGGGTCTCACTATGTGTTCTGTTTTGACCAAATACAGCTTTTTCCTGTTAGCTATGAAGTGTTGCACTTGATTAATGGGTTCTGTTGCTACATGTAGTAATGCCCATTGTTTTGAATATATGACAACGCTGATGTTCTTTACTTTCTGTCTTGAGTTGTAAGAATATCTACTGGCCTTTTTTATCTGTTTGGGTTCTTTTTTCAATAATTTTCCCCAAGAAAAAAAATCATGTGACAGAAGCTTCCATGTTGCTTGGCCACCGATTTGCTTTACTATTGTAAAAAACAGTATTTGCCTGCATCCCTGTATACTACAGAAAGAAGAGCAATAAACTTATCACAGCAAAATCATTTCCGCAGTTACCGTTTTATTCATGTCTGATTCACAAGAAGCACACAATACAGGTTCTCAGTCTTTTCCATGGGAACTTTATTTGTAACCCTTGATAAAGATACAATATAATATCCATTGCCCTTAATATTATCTTATAATCTATTATGAACATTCTAGTAAATTGCAATTTATACAACATGTACCCTGGAGATTCAGATTCACCAGTGGTAAGTTAGCTTCCTGGAAACATATCCCATGAGAGAAGAACAGATCTGGAGACTGTTTGTACTGAAACGACTCCTTCTGTCGTGTCAAATGAGACTGTGGGCTTTCTCATTACGGATAGAAACGGAAAGATCAGAGCTGACAGAATTCTCCTAATAAGCTAGACAGAGAATCATGTCTGGTCTACAATGCATCTCTACCAACTCGGTTGTAATGTTTTACCGTTCCAAATAAGCCACAAGTATTCAACAAATCTGTTTTTTAACGAGTGACCCCTAAGCCCCCATCACTCCCTAAAGATGGTGGCCATTTTTTCAACACGGCTGACATCTGTAGAGTCATTGAAATTTAAGGAAAACATAATGGGGAGCTCCACCGAAGTTCAGTTTACTTGTCATGAGGGGTACTACTCAGCCTGTGAAAACAGCTGTATAAGAAATTACACTGATGATGTCATCAGGTTTTGTTTTTTTGTTTTTTAAGAATAGGATATCTCGGCCTCTGCTGCATCAATTTTGATCATTCTTTTTTAAATATGTTGCTTGCAAGTCCCCCAACCTTACTGAAGTACAATACAGAATCACTGGATTACGTACGATTAAGTCCAACAATACCTTTAATGTAATGAAACTAAATGTAATAATGCCTACAGTAGGAGAAAATGCCAAAATACAATAAAAACCTGAATTGTGACTATGTCGATCAAATTAATTGATTTTTTCCACATCAAGCTACATGAGTAACAATAACAGTAAATACTCCCAACAGTCCCATAAAATATCAACTGATCTTGTATTATGTGACAAAGTCAATAGTTGATTTACATTACTATATATTCTTGGCTTATTCTTGTATAGGCTATATTACATTGGATTACTTTAGATTATTGGCATTTGCAAGATTAAAGGATAAGACTGGCTATATTCTATAATTTTCTTATTGTCAATTCACTTTTGCCGCTGAAAACAGCCCCTAACAAGTGCACTATTTGATGATGTTTACTAAAAACTACAAATTGAAAAGTCCAAAACTGTAGGTTTTGGTCTTTTCAATGAATTTGCTGACTTTTGCTAGCCTTATCCTTTAAAGTCATGTATTACATTAAAGGTCATTACAATGTCCTAACGTTGAAGGACCACCATCCACACAGACAGTTTGGTTATGTAGCTAACTCCAAGTTGTGTGATGTTTGTCCACTAATTTCCATTATGCGGGTGAGTGACCCCGACTGGTAGACGTGGCTTTCTGAGAGGGAACGAGAGTGGGTTGATCTCAATAGTCTCAAGTTGCAGCCTCCCCCTCACCTGCCCTTGTGTGGTAAACTCTAGTGTATCAGCGCCGGTGGAGGAGGTCAGGCCAGAGGACGCGTTTTCGACTATGGGGACACATCCCAAGTGTAATACATGGTTTAGTGGGGGAAACATTCTATCATCAGTGCAAGCCAGAGAGACATGCCGAGTCACGGAGGAACATGCTGAGTCCATGGTAACGTTAAGGGTCAAAGAGCAGTAACTATGTGAGTGATCTTCCTCCTCTCCTGACAGTTGTGTGGTTGGTACATAGGTGGACAGTATGTCGTTTAGCAGCATTTGTAGGGTGTCATTTTCCTCTCGACAGGAAACCCATGCCAGGATTAAAATGTAGTTACTGCTGTTTGCCTTTGTATCGCAGCATGGTGGATCTGTGATCAGTGTGGATGAGCAGTTTAACTGTACAGTGCTATGACAGGCTGCTGGGGAGCATTAAGGCTCATTCTCAAACTGAAACATCCAACCACATTTTTATTCTGCACCTAGCGCTCGAATCTCTTCACCACTTGATTTGATCATCTCCTTGTTTAGGAATGAGCCTCAACTGTCAAGCAGAACCTGCCAGGAACAGCAGATTAGATGTACTATATACATACACATTTACATCAGTGGACATAATGTCCTGAAGTAACTTTACATCAGGCAAGGTAGCACTGGATTAGCCCCAGTTTGTGCCTCCCATGTATTGTCATGTCATTACATTTGAGCCACAGAAGTATCTTTTTTCTAAAACATAAATCTGTGATGATCTGTAATAAACCTAGATGTTTTTTTCAAAACTTTCTGCAGTTTTGAAAATATTTCCAGAATTTTCAGAAACTTCTGTCGATCTGAATTAAAACTATTCTGTCCACTGCATAATTAAAAAGATTTTTAACCCGCTTACCAAGTTATGTCTAAACAAAGATGCTAACTTTAGCTTGAAAAGACATATCTCCTCCTATCTGTATGATGTGAACCTCAATTTGAAAACTTTTATCGGCTCTATTTATCTATATTAATGTTATTTTGTATTTTCATACATAACACATTTATGTTTTTATGTTGTAACTGGTGGACCCAGTTCCCAGTTAGCAAAATACCTGCATTTGCTAAGCTGCTACACTAACAAATCTCTCATTGAATCTTTTGTTTAATTTTTATTAGCAATATAGAAAACATTAAGGTAGCAGGCGTCATTTTCTTTGCCGGTGCTAAATGACACTTTAACAGCACAGAAAGTGGATTATATCAGTTGTAGCTAATTAACATTGATTCAGTAATGGCTAAAATGACACAATCTCCCAATTGAACCTCCATGTGTACCATATTATATATATATATATTTATTTATAAAATAAATTGTAATATTAAACAGGTGACACGTTAGTTCACAGTTCATATTTTATGCTACTCATCTCATTTTCAGGTTGTAACTCGAGGTGATGAACATTAATTCAACTGCTTTTCTGCCTTCCCAGCCAATAAGGATGATTTTAGATCTTTAAGTTTTAGTTATTCATAACTTTCTTTCCTTCAGATTCAGATTCAATAGGTGGATATGATGTAAAGCTAAGTAAAGCTAACCCTTCATTTTCAGCTAACAGCTTTTTTTTTTTGGATTGAGAAACAGGGTTGCAACCTGGGACTCAATTTCCCCAACTCTTAAAATCTTTTGTATTGTGCCAATTTATCTTCCAAAAACTTTGTGGCTCATGTAATGAAATTACAAGAGAAGTGCAAACTGGGGCTAGCACTGGATGTGAGAAATGTATATTGTCCTGTATCATGTGTCAAGACAAACTCTCACAGATTGCATATTGAAAACAAACAAACAAAAAAAAAGTAAAGCCACGCTACCGAATCCATGAGCTTTCCAGATACAAACACTTTTTGCATACTCATTCCATGAGTGAAGGTGCCCGCAAAAAAACTGCGTGATTAGAGTGTGTGTGTGTGTGTTTAGACAGTAGGTCTATCGGCATACATCTGTACAACAATTCAGACGTGAACACACAAATGCATACACACAGTCCACAATGTACAATCCAATAAGTGTCTACTTTTGTTCATACGTCATGAGCATCACTGTTCAACATTTTATTTGGTAAATTCTGTATTTGTGTACAACGAGTTCAAGTATATATATACGTATACTCTATTCATTTTTCCTCACATAAAAGGATGCATTGCATTTTACTAAGACAATGTTATGTCTTCAAGTTTTTCTGGCTGAAGATGGATGATAATATTTTAGGTTTCACTGACTTTAATGAGGTGATGGGAGGTGGAAGAGTTTGCTTAACAATATTCATCTCATTGCACTGGGCAATTTGGACTTAGTTCCTTTGTTCTTTGGAACATGTGAATAAACAGGTGATCCTACGTAACTCTGAGGGCTAAGATGTCAAGCATCGCATCACAAAGCTTAGTGTCCCACCCACCGCATTTTGGGTGACCCCCCCCCTCCCCTCCCCTCCCCAGGCAAACTCCCTCAGTCCACATACATAGGAGAGATGGGAGAGGCGGGGATCTGATCCAGGATGCGGCACACGTAACTGGCGACATCCACGAAACGCTCTTCATACATCAGAATGAAGGGGTGTTTCTGGAGGAGAGATACAGAGCTTCAGGATGGTTTGTGTGACATAAGAAGCTTACAGTAAACTGATTCATAGAAAGACCCTCAATGACAAAATTCACTCAAGCAGTCAGAGTTGGTTCCCAGGAAAATAAGATCAACAGTATTGCATGTATTCAACTAAAAAATATATTTTAACGATAGCAAAAACCTGGAAAACATTTTCCGGAAAATATATTTATTGCTGAAATTTAAAGCTGCATTTATAGACTCTTTTTTGCCACTTGGGGGCAGTGCAGCAAGCTGTAAACACAACACTGATATTATTTCACCTTATAAATTTGATATGGCAAGTATTTGCCTATTTACACATCCAGCAGACACAGAACAAAATTAGCATTTTTTGGAGTTCTGTGTCTGGCCACCTGAAGAATTTGCATCCAATATTCACTCTCCTTTTAACTCTACTCTTGTCTAAAACTCCTGATGGAAATATATGGTTCTATTATTCTATTTTATTATATTCCATTATCTTTCTGTTGTCTGGTGATGAGCAGGTAGCATTCAGTGGTTTTTACACTGAAAACTGCTGCTGCTGCAAACAAAGAAGCTAAAATGGAATTGATTTCTTAGCTAACCGTATTTTAGTTATTGATATATTGAACATTGATACACTGTTATACAGAAATGTTGATGACAGATTAACAACAACTTCATTAACTGTTGATGACACTATTTCTTCAAGCTCATTAACTTTCTTGAAGAGAGGTCAAGATGGATACCACTCTCATATGAAATCAATATGAAGCTGGAGCCAACAGCTGGTTAGCTTAGCATAAAGACTGGAAACAGGGGAAAACAGCTAGCCTGGCTCTGTGGCTCTCTCCAAAACGTAACAAAATCTGCCTAACAGCACTTCTAAAGCTTACTACCTTACACATGTGTTTAATCTCAACAAAAATGGAAGTAAGCTAAGCTAACCACCTGCTGGTTGTAGCTTCATATTTAGTCTACAGGCATGAGAGTGCTATCCATCTTCTGATCTAACTCTCGGCAAGAAAGCTAATGAGAGTTACTTGTAAAATGAACTATTCCTTTAAGGACAACATCTGCTTCTTGCAGAAGCCAAACTGATTGAATAATGTACTCTAACTATATTTAATTTGACCAGGTGTCTTCAAAATCAATACATGTCTGTTTTTCAGAACCATGCACACCAACATTAAGAAGCTCTTTGTATACAAGTGTGCGCCTGATTTGGGAGATGCGTTTAAAAAGTAAAGCACTTTCAGTTTTAAAACACCTGGTATTAATGACACTTCATTGCATTGATATTTAACTTTTATCTTGGCATGTCCAAAGGGACTGAAGGAAGGAGAATTTTAATACAGTGTAAGAGTGTAGTGTATTGTAAGAACTTACCAGAAGCTCCTTGTACTTTGGCCTTTTTGATTCATCCTTCGTAAGGCTGGACAGAAAAGACAAGAAAGAAGTATTCAGTGGCAGATTAAACTCAGGGGCCTCGAACCCCTTTCCTGAACACCCAAGATCCTCGGAAACTATCTCTACTGATTCTATTTGTGAATATATAATACAAAGTTTTATGCAATGGTGCTTACCATAGGTTAACAAAGTTGATGAACTTGGGGGAGAACTGCCTCTCCTCTGAGTTGCTGAGCTGAGGAGGCTCTCCTTTCACCACTTGTGTCAGCTGATCAAAAACACTGTTCCACTTGGGGTAAGGAAACCTTCCTGTGGCCAGCTCATACTGAAAGCAAACACAAACCAGGGACCTATGATGGACTGACAGACTGGATTGTAGTAGCTCTGATGAGCTACAACAATCACTTAGACATAACAAAAGGTAAGGTTTCATTTTGAAGCTGACGACATTATTTGTCTTACCAGGGTGATTCCCAAGCTCCACACATCAGACCGGACATCGTAGCCTTGTCTGGAAGCACTGGGGTCTATCCTTTCAGGCTGAAAACACACACAAGAACAAACTCTGTGATACTGAGATACTTCGCTGGCCCCCACAGGTTAGTTTTTTTGGTTTTCTCCTTCCATAGGGAGGTCAGAGGTCAGGGTCTACAATTGAGCACAGTCCTGAATCCGGTAAAGATCCAACTTGTTGATTGATATGGGTGTTTAACTAAATCTAACACCAGAGAGATCTTGGAGCCGTGTGTTAGCGCTTGCCACTATTGTCATCAAAACTCCAAATGAGGGAATATCTTTTGGAATAATGCCACACATCTGGAGAATCTACGCCACGGAGCACTGAAGCTGTTCTTAAGACTCATGGTGGAACACCTGACCCATAGTGTTGACTGTCTCTAGCATCTTTAGATTTCATCTTGGTCCTGAGATCAAAAGTCCATGAGTTTCAGTTTTATTTAACCAAAGTCGTCCTTTTTTATTTTAAGTCAATTTTTAATTGATGAAAACTGGATATTTCAGTCTCTTGGTAGTCGAAAAAAAAAAAAAACAACAAACATCAAGGTGACGTCTTCAAATGACTTGTTCTGTCTAACCTAGAGTTTAAAAAAAAATCAGTTTACTAGACAAAGACAAAACATGAAATCATCACACCAGCTAATATTTGGATTTTTTGCCTAAAACAATTGTTCTATTATCAAAATAGTTTCCAAATAATTTTCAGTCGATTGACTAATTGATGCAGCTCTAAAAAGTCTCAATGTGATATCGTCTCCTCTTTATTTATCAACGAAAATATATTGAGATTTTGTTTTCAGTTTCAGTTTCTTGTTTAGAACATGTTTACATCGTTGTACGAGATTTAGTCACAGCTTTTGTTTCATAGTCTGTTTCGTCTCATCATGGTCTTGTCTTTGTCATGGAAAAAAAAGGTTGAAATATTTTGTTGCCATTTTTTTTGTTAACAAAATGAAGCCGTCCAAAATCAATTTTAGATGGCCTTTGTTTTAATTTGTCACCAATTCTGTCTAACTGACCTATTTGTAAAAGTCCTTCAAGCCTCGACCCACAGTGGCTGTAAACTCAGTTATTTACTGCTCATTACTTACTGCCATGTAAGGCCTGCAGCCTGCATCTCTGGTCTTGGCTATGGAGTCCACCAGCTGACCGCTGATGCCGAAATCACACAGCTTGATATTTCCCCTTCGGTCCATTAGAATGTTGGAAGGTTTGATGTCTAAAACGACAGAAAAGGACAATTTTATTCAGAGTAACATAAATGGAACAGGGGTTTGAATGTAAATACCAATATTAATGTTTTGACATTTAATACCTTTGTAATGATGTCAAAATTAAAATTTTGTCAGTAAGCTTCTGAAGAAAAAAAAAATTGAATTCAAACCCAGAACCACACACATTATATTCTTTTAGAGTTATCAGATCTTTTAGACAGGAGTACTATCTATTTAAAGTCAATTAAGTACTAAGAGACAATGCTACCTTTGAATGAAGAAAAATGTTTAAAAATATTAATGATAAAAAAAAGAAAATTAAATGTGCATGGCTGAAAATTTTCCATAAAGGTCAACATTAGATCTGAGCATACAGTAAATGTGTTAAACTTACCTCTGTGAATTATTTTCAAGTTTTCTTTTAAGTGGTTCAGTGCTTTAACGGTCTGTTGAAATAAAATACATCATCTCTAGTCACCGTTTTGATGATATGCATGGTATGAAATTAAAATGTGTCAAGAAAAAGTGAATCATTTACTCACTGCTAATGTTATTTTGCCTAATATTTCCTCTGGAATGACGTCATCTAATGCACAATATACATATTTGTAGAATTTGTCTAATGAGGTAGACATAAGCTCCATACAAATCCAACAGTCACCCTGAAACACAAAGAGGACAGTTAACTTCCTTCACAAATTCATTTTACAATAACATCTGCTGGGTCAAACCATTATTGACGACATATTAAATTCCATAATGTTGCCACATTGTAAACATGACTATAGACTTGAGAATGGTGTGGTGCGTTCAAGCTCGGTGCAGGTTTGTCAGACCTCTCTGAAGAGAGCGCCGTAGAACTGAACGATGTAGGGACAGTCGCTACTCCTCATCACCACGTCAAGATCCATCAGCAGCTGCTTCTGCTCCTTCTCATCCACAGTGGAGCGAATCCTCTGAAGGACAGAGAGCACAAACAAGACATTTACATTTCCAGACCCTGCGCTCAACTCCGTTAAAGCATCTCTGGAGATTTGTTATAGCAGAGTCATTAGACCAGGCATTTTTGTTTAATATGGGTAAAAGAGGAATGCAAATGGATATGACTTTCATGTAGTTCTATGCATACATTTCAATGGCACAGGGTTCAAATGTTGCTTAAAGACTTTTTATATTGTTAATGTTAATATTACAACAGTAAAAGCAGCAGCAGTAACAGGCTCCATTAGCTTTTCTTTAAAAACTCTGAACAATTGTTCAGAGTCCTTTGCTGAAAGTTTAGGCCGTCGTGACTCCAGATTTTTTTTATCTGAAAAGACCAAAACCATGTGTCAGTCTGTCTATCAATACCGTCTGACTTCCCTAACCTGTCTGTGGCTCTCAGCCGTAAGCCCACTGGTTCTTATTGAAGATGGAAATCTTTAAAAACACTTCACAAATATAACTTCATTTTTTAAAAAGGCTCAGTAATTTCACTGTGGTTTTAAACAAACGTTACTCAAACAGGAGGAAAAAATCCACTGGGCAAAAAAGTGTTTAAAAGTTTATCTGAAGCTAATATGAAGCTTTAGCGTCCAAATGAGTCAAATCAAGCAGATATCTTTCAACATTAGTCTTTTTAGTGCCAAAGTCCCTTTTTTTTGTTACTATACTTCCACCACAGCTCAACAGGGAAACACTGTCAGAGGAAACACAAAGAGGGAATTTGATGCTAAAAAGACTGTAAATGTGGCAGATATCCACTTGATATCATATAAGCTTCAGATCAACTTTTAAATGCATTTTTGAAGGGGATCTTTTAATAGCCAGTATGAACAGGAGGAATGATTACAGCGAGGAAAAACCTCTTTCACTGTTCATATGGACACCTGACTGCTGTTTTAAGACACACTTGAAAAACTGTGAACCTGTCCTTTAATTTGTTGACAGTAAAAAACAATATCTGAGCCTAAGAAGTGAAACACCTGTGGGAGCACACAGCAAGTTCAGTTCAGTTTTTCATTTCCTACTTCAAAAGATAATCTGTCCTGGAAAGCTGAGAACCTTCCTAGACATCGACTACTTTCATTTTTCACTTCCTGAAACTACAGAACTCTATACTGAGCATGAAAAGATGAAAAAAAGTGACTGTGAGCAACTCCTGAGTGATTTCACGGGAATAATTTAGAGTTTCAGGATTTCTGCATTTTGTGCTGCAGTATTGTTTATTTTGCTTAGATGTAAACTCAAATAAACAGTGTGTATTGTTGTAACAGGTCACCTTGACTGCCATGATCTGGCCCGTGGGCTTGTGGACCATCTTGTTGACAGAGCCGTACGCCCCGCGACCAATCTCCCCGAGGTCTCTCAGATCCTCTGCGGTGAAGTCACAATGCTGCTCCGGAGAGATCTTAAGCTTCCCCGACGACTCAATACTGTGTGTCCGCAGACGCTCTCTGGAGGACCATGAGACAGGACAGTATGGGTTATCATAGAGGACAGAGCAGGAGGAAGAGGAAGGGGAAGGAGGGGGAAGAAAGAGAGAGAGACAGTGTGGAGCCATGAGATGAACATTCATTATAGATTAATGGTAGATGGTAAATATTTAATCAGTAATCCTTGAGCTTCTCTGAATTTGAAACACTTAAAGGTTCCATGAAGTGGCGGGACAAAGAAAGCAAAATGCACAATGATGGCAGCCAATGAGGATCATTTTCTGACCAGCTTGCAATCAGTTAGCTGTACACATGTTAATACAGAGCAAAAAAAAATCAGTGACAGTTGTAAGACCATGGACAATATCATTTAAATGTGCTGCTTGGATTTAATACAGTTTGTTTTTATTTTGAACGGAGATACGTGAATATACTTTGGATTTTGCCTGACGAACAAAGTTGCGTTACCTTCAACATCCCTTAAACATGTGTAACATGTGAATGGGTAAACCAAATTCATGGTAATTCATCCAATAGTTGTTGAGACATTTCACTAAAGCCACAGATGTGAACCTCATGGTGGTGCTACAAGAAAAGTCAGAGGATCACCAAAGTTAGTATGATATATCGTCTCGGAACCATGAGTGTCTGTACTAAATTCTGTCCCAATCCATCCAGCAGATGGAAGTAGATATTTCATTGGATAAGTGAAATTTTTGACCTGCTGGTGTCGCTAGAGGAGAGGTCAGACAGTCACCAAAGTCATTAGGATTCATCTGCTGATGGATGTCTGTGCAAAATTTCATGGCGATACATCTAATAGTTGTAGACATATTTCAGTCTGAAACCAAAGTGGTGGACTGACAACTGACTGACATTACCATTCATAGGGCAACATCACTAGCATGGCTAAAAATGTCAAAAATGGTATTACTATTTTTTCTCCTTTGACACCTGCCCAGCTCTGTAGGATAGAGATTACATTTAGTTCATTCGAGGAATCAAGTAATTTGTGTGTCTAACATAAAGTTACTGGAGGAAGCAGTGATTTTATAACTCTAAAACAAGAAAGAATCAGCATCAGTCTCAGCAGGTTGAGAAAACTTCCAAGTTACAAAGCCAAAATACAGGAAACACCAGCCCAGTTGACAACAACAGGGCTGTGATTAGAATCTATCAACACCCGTCTCTACTCACATGTGAGGGTTCTGGAAAGAGGGGGGCGTTGGATTGAGCGGGAGCCTGGAGGCCGGTTTCACTGGAGGGTTGGCGAAATTCAGCTTCAGAGCTTTACGTTTACCTGGCAGGACAAAGAGAGAAACAGATCCAAATTCCCACAACATGCACACCACACTGTGGGCTCTACCAGCTGGTGCAAACAGGGGGTACTGTGTGAGGATATGCAGCAGACCCAGTGTGATAAAATGCTCCTCTTACCTCAGTAACTTCTGTCTCTACACACTTGGGATAAGCCTTCATGTGTGCAATAAGCAATATTAAAGATTTAAAGTGACAGCATGTTATTGTGCTTTGTGCAATTAAATCTGGCAAACAGGTCTCTAGAGAATGCTTTGGAGTAAACTGCTGTGGCATCAACATGATTTAATCTTCCCATATTGTGAAAAATCAAGTCTATTAAGCACCGCTGTCACAAACAGACTGACCTTTGGGTTATCTCAAGCTCGTATCAAGATCAGAGGAAGCACAAAATGCATTTTGAACACAAAAAGTGCCCACACAAGGGTACAAGGGTTCCCAATGATCAGACAAGACTACTGCTCCAGCTCTTTTAGCCATATAGTTTACAATTTCTTCCAAATTACATGTTTGTGCAAGTTATTCCAATTATTGGTTGCCAAAAAGAGCCTACTGCAGGATAGTGATATTGGGAATCCCTGTCCAAAACATTTCCATTGAGAACTTTAAAAAAATGTGCAATTCAAACCTGAACAGTTCCCTTGAGATATCAAAGTGACCCAACACTTAGATAGCACTTCATTCAAAGATAATACAAAAGATTCAAGTGGATTTACACTCGTATTATGTGACATTTAAGTTGACTGAGGTGCATTCTGACACCTGCGAGTGTGTATATCCAGACTATAATTGGTAATTAGGTTTAGCTATTATGAAAAGTGCTGTGTTTAAGTGTTGAGTCCTCTTTGCCATGCCCTGTTCAACCAGCTATTGAGTGCAAACAGATCCCTTAACCTTTAAGCCCCGGTGCAAATGAATCTTTCTTGGCCATAACTGAGTTTGTAACAGTTGATAGCAGTGAACAGTGGACAGACTCCCCAACTACCAGAGCACCACACAGGCTGTTTCAATAGTATACAGTGGCTTCCTTTCACCCGTTTTACCCAATTAAATATGAGCATGATGAACACATCAATAATCTGGAGCTCAACATCAACACGGAACAGTCACTAGGCAGCAGTACGCCCAGCTGTCAGCCAATCAGTGAACAGAAGCTCAATGAAAGAGAGCGAGGGAATGAAACCACTTTAGACTACTGAGATATACCCACAAAGAGTAGAGGTCGGTGTGCTTTGTGTGCGAGTCTATTGCTTACTTTGGGACACTCCAGACAGGCTTATCTGAAACCCTGAAGTAAAGAAAACACATACATTTTCTTAGGGTTTGTTTAAGTGTGAGTGTGTCATTATTAGCAAGTGCCATCCCAGCATGTGTCTGTAGGTGGAATACAGGGCGGGTTACTTTGAAACTGATTTAACTGGTAAAAGAGGCACCATATTTTGGTAGATCTGGGTCAGTGTGCTGCCAAGCTACATTTGTGACCTCAGCACTATGTACATTAAGGCCTCAGTATGCTTCAAATAAGATGCTTGTTGAATTGTCTAAAAGAGTGTGACACCCCCTTTCTGACGGGGGGGATTAGGGGGAGCTGCATCCAATCATTTTTGTAACTTTCTGAAACATACAATCAACACAATCATGCCCATTTTACGCAGCTATTGCACAAATGTGCCAAGGTAAGAAAGTAGGCAAGGTTTTAACTTCTCTCTCACTTTTTTCCCCATTTTTTAAATTCTTCACACAACTACCTCATTTTTTCAGTGAGTACAGCCAAGTGCCAAAAAAAAAATGTGTCATGTTTTGTTAATTTGCGGAAGTGCTCACTTGAGTAACAAGCTAACGTTACTGTAAAGTGTTTGCATTTTACAAACTCAGCAAACAGTCTTGGTGGTCTTAGCTTCATCCACTTTTAAATGCTTCTACACCCTACTTCTCAGATGGGTTGGTGTCATGGTTATCTGTTCAGCAAGGCTTGCAAATTTTCTCCATTTGGTGTTAGCAAAGAAAACAACAATAAGCTACAGGGCAAAAAGGGATGTAGTAGGTCAGACTGAAAATTAATTTTACAAACACCCCTGCAACTGTACAAGGCACAGCCTGTTGCATTGCTTGTGGAGCACGCTGAACTCTTTAGTCATTGATTATGTCACATATTGCTTTCCCTTGGCAAATTGAAAAAAAATCATCTGCAGGCATCTGTACATTTACAAAAATTTGGGGTTTTTTTTGCCTCTCAAGAGTTCTGTAGGTAATGCTATGTGAAAGAATCACAACGTAACAACTGCAGAGTACTGAGGTCACAAAATTGGGTTTTACACTGCAATTCAACTTTACATGTGGTTTCATTGTATCCTGAGCAGAATGGGGAATAGTTCATTTTTAACATGTTTCATCAATTCCAGCCAAATATAAGAATACATTAAAATGACTATTTGGCTCCCTACAATTAGCACTTCAGTGCTGTTTCTCATTAAACAACCAAAACACTCCCAGAGGGGTTTGCTTGATGCGGTCTCATCAAATGGGGTCTGTCTACTGTGGACCTACACAGGTCCTTTTGATATGTAAACTTACTTAACAACATGCAGATACAGTAGTGGATATAAATGCAGAATGAACATAAATAGAAATCAAACTTTGAAACAAAAAATGATCAGAAGAGGGTAAATAGGAAACATTTCATTAATTTCTTTGCAGAGATGTGGCCTAAACAAACACAATGTAAATAAATAACCTCCAGCAGAATAATACCTAGTAAAATAAGTGTGAATACCTGTTTCATTTTGACATCTCCAGCAGGTGTTGGTTTCTGTAAGGTTTAGATAAAACATTTGATACTATACATCTGCCACAGAGTAAGAAAATGCAACTCAGATCTGTTGACCACTGGATACACGACTGTGCTGCTGCTGTTTATTAGGTCATGGGTGATAAAAAAAAAAATCAATCAGTGGAAATGCCATCCGTTACCCAGCAGCTACTATAAACATATCCATTATCGGACACGACCCTGCCTTCGTCTGTTTTCCAGTAAATTTTGAACACGAACACAACCTACAGTGTGCCAGCCGGTTTACCACGTAAAGTGTATACAAAGACAAATACATAGACTGTATATAAAGATATATACGGTTTATGGTTTACCACTAACGTTACAAACCGAATCTGATCCCAAATTACCGTTAACGGTAAATACCACGACTCATCCGCCTCAGCTAGCTCTGGACGGTTCCTTGCTCTTTGTCATTTTACATTATGATACGTATCAGCGGACATTACTGTAACTCACAGCATCTTATCGACAACTGTTGTGACAGAAATAACGCTTGTCAAAAACATGATTTAGCTTCTGGAGCTTTTGGCCGCGACGAGGCTTGGCTTCCTGTCCGATAATGGATTCAGAGTTTGAACTAGGAGGCTAGGTGGCTTCACAAAAACATCCCATGTAGCTAGAAATACAGAGCTGCAGTGCATCAAGTGAACAAATGACAGACATATTGTATCAGTCCTGTAGTAAAGACTGAGCTGTTCATTTTTTACTTTCACATTATGAAACGGGCACAAATCTCGACAGAACTAACAACACTGACAGACGACTGGAGCCAATAATTAAAGCACTGAACAGTGAAGGTTGACACGGTGA
The DNA here is from genome assembly GCA_038419695.1 of Scomberomorus guttatus. Classification (NCBI taxonomy): domain Eukaryota; kingdom Metazoa; phylum Chordata; class Actinopteri; order Scombriformes; family Scombridae; genus Scomberomorus; species Scomberomorus guttatus. The sequence continues at coordinate 21,290,975 of CM076465.1, read as the reverse complement.
CTGTAATTGTCATTACTACAGCAGAGCTAACGTTAAGTGTAATATTTATACTGTTTCTTTGCCACTGACAGGGTAAATGTTACCAGTGGCAGGCTGAGGCCTGGCGTGCTGCTCGCTACTGTAGCAGCCTAACTGTTAAACTAGTGCTTTTAATATCGGTGAATGGACTTTCAGTGAATGCATCTTTACGATGTAACACTTTTGGAGTTTTTTTCTAATGAGACGGAGGAAAGACAACACTTCACTGTGCCACAACAGGCCCGGCGGCTCAGCAGCTACACAGGAGCTACAGCATCACTGCTAACCTGGTAGCCGTGTAGTTTCATGCAGCTGCTTCAAAACTGCAGCGGCAGCGGAAACTGCTCAACTCTGCCTTCAGTAGAAAAGCGCACAGTGACAAAATGCTGCCTTCAGGTGACATAAAACTATTGTATTCCCAATTAACATAAGCATATAATAGTTCAATATTAGACAGTAATTGAAGGTTTGCGAATGGCCTTACTTATAACGCTGGTGGTGCCCGTTCACTATCTTGGTAAAGTTTCAATAAGAACAGTGCAGTACACTTTTCTACAGCAGTGGTTGTCAAAGTGGGGTCCGGGGACCCCCAGGGGTCCTTGAGGGGGTTCCAGGGGGTCCCCAGCAAAAAGGGGAATAATTTATTTTCACTATAATTCCATCCATAAGTAACATAATGACAGAATGTATGACTATTTTGGTTTCTATTTGGGTTTCATACACTTTTTGTAATAAAATATCTAAAAGCAAAAATCTTATCAGATGGGGGTCTGTGGTCTAATTTGTGTCAGTTTAGGGGTCCCTGCCGTGAAAGACTAGTACGTCAGTTGCAAATTTCTAGCTCAACTCACAACAAAATTTAAAAGAACCCTAATAAGTCTGTATTTTGCTTTTAAGTAACCAGAAAATCATCCAAAATTGCACAAACTAGATCAGTGGTTCCCAACTTTTTTGGCTTGTGACCCCTTAAAATAAAGCTAATTCTAACTGGGACCCCTTGTCACGTATTGCATTGTCTACCATTTAAATGAAAGAGGGCTTATTTTGTTTTATTTCAATAACTTTTAGAGGCTTGAGTAAATCAAATGCAGTAATTCATAATAAATAAAGATATAAATTGAGGAAAGTTTAAACAAAGGTGTCAGATATTTGTTCTTTTTCTCTTTTGCGACCCCTGAGATCAATCCAATGACCCCCTTGTGGGGGTCCCGACACCCAGGTTGGGAACCACTGATCTAGATCATGTCGCTCAACAAAACATTTCATTACGCTGCAGTAGATTTTATTTTGAAATTCTGACCGGAAGACATTGGATTATTCTGTCTCTCTTGACTACAATGTTTCTGCTTCTGGGAAGCTACAAGCTACTTTTCCTTACTAACTCCACTGTCTCGAGATAAAAGAGAAAAGTAGCAGATAAAGGCCGTGGCCGCCTACCTTGCATGCTGCTGCTCTGTGTCTGCTGGTGAAACTGGTGCGACGTGGATCCTGCGGTGCTGCTGCTGCTGGAGCTGCTGGAGCTACTGGAGTTGCTGTCAGGACTGGGAGTCGCCATTGTTGTGTTGGATTCCGGCAGCAGCGCTGAGGCTGCAGTGCAGAGACTGAAACCGAATGAAACTTCGCCCTCTCTGCCTCCGGACGGGACACTGCGCCACCTGAACGCAGCAGCCGCACCACGGCCACGTCTGTGCCGGTGCTGCCTTCACGGGCTGTCGGAAATACAACCAATCACGACTTTTGCCTCCTGCTCAGTTATGGACTGTATATAAATAATAAATATTTATATACAGTCTATGTGCTCAGTGCAAGGTTTATCATATTTCTTTCACATGTGAAAATCAGCACACTCTCTACGTATTATAGCCCCATCTTTATCTGTGGCCATCATATTTCCATGTCTTAATATACTATACTGCACTTTGTCCTTCTTGGTTCATGTTCTGTGTTGTTTGAATCATACAGCTCACATGTACACTATACTTTATTTACACTTCACAGTTGCACTCTTCATTGTCATTTGTGAGAACATTTCAGATGATCAGGTATAGTTCATTCTTGTCAACTGACAAATCTGGACTCATTTACTTATTCTAATCACGTTGCTCTTTGCACACACTTTGACTTCATATTTGACTATATTTTAATATTGTACCTGTTGCCATCTGTAATTGAATGTATCTGGCTGCTATGACGATTTAATTTCCCTCCCAGAAATAATAGTCATCTATCTATCTATCTTTTACCATCTTTTTAGAGCTTTCTACCACATCCTGTCATCATTAGCGGATGGAGTTTGCTCAGTTGTCATGGAGATGGCTATATATGATGTCTAGATATATAAGCTGAGTGTTTGTAAAAATTGAAAAACACACCCATATTTATACATCATGCACACCAATAGACTGACAAGCTCTATGATGGCAGGTGTGGTTAACCATCCAAACCACCCAGGGTGATAAACATCTCCAATAATTCAATAAAGTCAGCATATTGGTGTGCATTATGTATTAATATGGGTGTGTTTTTCCATTTTTACAAACATTCTGGCCTGACAGATCTGAGTAGGATTGAGACGTCTTGATTTGACTAAATTTTGTGGCTTGGAGTAAGTGTGCAGGTGTTAACTTCTTTCATTGATACTGCTTTCTAATAGCCTTGCACCTATGTGGTGTGTGTATAATGACTCTCCCTCAACCATATATATTATCTGGCCATATACAACCACCTGTTAATAATGTGACCAAAATTCCATATGTAGGGCACTCCATGCACTAATGAAGGTTGTGTGATATGACTGAAAGCTCCGGAAAAAGCTTGCAAATAGACCATGAGTTGAGCCAATTTTGTCAAGTATTGTTTTTGTTTTGTCTTTGTTACTGTTATTGACCTCTCTGTTCTGCTAGCTGTGTTTATTTCATTATATCAGTGTTGTTTATGTAAGTTCCTTTTTCACATAGAAAAGAATCAGTGCTTTGGACTCAGTGAGTCACTGCAATGTCATCTGCAAAAAAACAAGCAAATCCAGCATGTGCTTATGCACTACTACAACACCAAAGGACGCATCAAATTAGGGGTTCATCATCGAGCTTTTAGCAATATTTGTCTCTTCAGAACTCATAGAACTTGTCTTTGCTTTATTTCAGCTCTAAAGCTCGTATCTACCACTTTCCCATGTAACTGGAATGCTACATATGATGCCAGAGACATGAATGTGACCTTCTGACAGAAAGACTTTTATTATTCTTCTTATCGTTCACATTGTAAATCTTACAGATTTGCACCTGAAAACTGGGTAATATATAAATATAGTGTATTGCAGTACACTGCACTGATCATATTTACCACTACACTGTACAATGCATTGCTCAGCAAATTATGGGATAAGAAAGTCAGTTATGTGCAACATGCAAAAAGGCAACAATTCCAATAGAAAATAAAATGTCTTAAAATATTTGCGTACAGATGTGCAAACTTAATCATTTAATCCCCAGTTTAAAACACAGCCAGTGCATAAGATATATTTCACACTTTGTCAGGATTTTTTTTTAAAAAAGTAAAAACTCATAAGTGCCATAAATGACTTGAGGTACAGTATGTGTTCAGCTGAGGTAAGTGGATAACATACCTTGCATCTAAGAAACACATAGCAGACAGAATGTGTGTCTGTGTTTTTGTAATAACTGTCTTTATCTTTATCTATCTAGTACTTTATCTTTTAAGTATTCCCACCTTGGCTTTTAAATATAACTTTAGTTTTAGTAACATAGTTCTTTCATTACCATAACCATATTCCTTAGGTTTGTTGACTACAGGGCTTGCTGTGAAGAAAATACAGAAAGCCCTATGCCATGCAATAAATGTGTGATGCAAGATAGGGGATATACACATGTGCATTTTTCCTATTCTCATAAAGTGACTCGTGTAAAATTCCCTGAGTTACTTAGAGAATGTGACAAACATCCCCTAAATTTCCCAGTCTGGAATATACCTCTCAAAATGCCAATATATTCCAGAAGTATTGCCTCTACAGCTAAAGAGCCCTTCAGTCATTAATCGTGTGTCATTGCCCTGTGATCTGCGTGACTTTGGCATCATGGGAACAGAAACACTCTATCTCTGATCCTCCCCTTTCCTTTCAGGACCATCCTGTCCTTGAACACAGAGACCGTGCCGAAGGCGTTGCTGTCTGGTGGAGTCTCAATCACCCCCTCTAACGTCAGGTAGTGCACTCCTGTGCTTTTATCCCAGTGGTATCCACCGTCATGGTCATGTCCAGCCATGAAACACACCACGCTGCAGTGGGACCGTATGATGTCCAGGAGCTCATTGAAGTTCCAAGCCAGGCAGATAGGGTCTGTGGAGTAGGGGTGGACGGGAAGGTGACCTGACCAAAGAAAAAAAGATTATCAGCAGTACTCATTTGATTCAGTCTTCAGTATCACATTGACAAATAGATTTCAGAAGCTGCTGTGTTTCTAGTATCTGGTGTAACAGCACTTGCAGGACAGCATCATTATATTTTATAGAGTGTAACTAATGGTTACTTTGATTTTTGATCTACTGATTTGCTTTTTAAAAACTGGCTAGTCCAGAAAATGCATAAAGCTTGTGAAAAAAATTCTCATCACAAGTTCCCAGAGCCCAAAGTGGCTTCTTCACATTGCTCATTTTGTCAGACCAACAGTCCAAAACCATAGATATTCAATTTACATTGATATGTCACAGAGAAAAGAAGCTAATCCTCAAATTTAAGATGCTAATGTTTAGCATTTTTAGTCACTAGTGCAGTGCCCATTCAAAATGTGACTGTTCGGAAGGGGCCGATTTCTCAAGACCTAGATGCTCTCTCCTAAATGCCTCTCATACAGACTATCGGTAGACACTACAATTTACCCATGTTCCCTAAATGTCTCACATGCAGACTATTGGGAGACTACAATTTGAGCTGAGCTGAAGTTGATTGGATGAACTCTAGTGCTCATTCAAAACGTGCCTGAGACATCCTGCACTATGTCTTGAATGTACATACCAAGTTCCTGCGCGTGAGGAATAGTAGAGCTTAACTCCCTAAACTTTTTCAATTCATTCTCAATGGTAGTTCTTATGATTGTGGATGTAATCCCATCCCTGACCACAATGTGGGTGTGGCACTGTCCATGTTTCCACTCGTTGACTCCACGCGCAGAAGAAGAAGCAGAAGCAGCATTGTTTATGAGGTATTTTTACGTATTTTTATGTATTTTTCGGGAAATGCTCATCCAATCAACACTTGACACTGCACTTCCTTGGGTCCTCAGCGATATACCTGCAAAGTATGAAGTCGATTGGATGAATGATTGTCGAGATACGGGAAGGACACACATACAGACAGACAGAGATTCCTTCCTTTATAGTTAGATTCTAGCGGCAAGGCCCAAGGTATGGCCGTCAGTCTACCACTTTGTTCCAAAACTAAATGACAAATATTGGATGGATTTCCATGAAATTAAGTACAGATCAGGGCTGCAACTAATGATTATTTTCATTATCAATTAATCTGTCAATTATTTTGTCGATTAAACAACAAATTATTATGCAATATTGAAAAATGCCCATCATGATGCCCTAAAGCCCAAGGTGGCGTCTTCACATTGCTTGTTTTGTCCGACCAACAGTCTAAAACCCAATATATTCAATTTACTACAATGTATGGCAAAGAAAAGCAGCAAATCTTCATAATAAACTATTTAATATTTGCTAAAAAAAGTCATCTTAAATGATAAAAATAGTATGAAAATATGAATATGAAAATAGTTGCTGACTAATTTTCTGTTGATTTCAGCTCTAGTACAGATATCAAAAGTAAATTGACCAAGCCCATACAGTATATTGGCTGATAGTTATGGCATAGTTTATGGCAGAGACTGCAGTACAGAAATGCTGAAGATATGTTTAAGGTAATTTAGAAACAATGTCGCCATCACAGGGATTGTCAAACTCACTTTTCAACTGTAGAGTCAAAGTATAATGGTGTGTTCAGGCAGAACACAAAGCGAATTTTCACCTTGCCCCATTTACATGCCTTTGGCCACTGGACCGTCTGTGTTTATTCACCCCAAACAGCCAAAATACCAACTCTACATTAGCTGTAAGCTAGCTCTGTAAATGTTTATTTGTTGATGTAAAAAAAAGGAAAGAATAGCAGCCACTTTGTTACGAGGGCCTAAACCAAACAGCAAAATACAGTTTCTACAATAGACAGATGTTACTTACTGACAATAGTGACTTTTTCCCCTTTCTCATCGGCTGAGGACAGAACAGAGTCTAGCCAGTCCAGCTGATCCTTACTGAACCCGCCATTGAACTTTGTAAACCTCTGCTCAAGGCTCCCACACGCTGCAACAAGAACACAAAGCATGAAGGTCAGTTCATTTTTGAAAATAAAGAGGCCCATTGACAATCTCACTCCAAAGACTTTATGTGGAAATCTGGTTAGAGAACTTCCAAGTTATGGTGTCCTCTCTCAACAACCACTGCCGATTGACAGTGCGCCTGAGCAAGGCACTTAACATGAAGCTGCTCCAGTAGAGCTGCTTGGGGAATGATGGTGAAAGACCATGATTTGGCAGCTCCAGCTCCATGTGAAGCATATGTGATGGTTTCTAAAGAATGTCAGACATGCTTAGTAGACTTTCCATAAACAATATAAAATAACAAGGCTGAAATTAGCTTCTGATACAGGAGTCAATCACTGTTTCACAAAGCCCAAGATAGACCCTCAATTTGTTTCTTGCTTTGACCCGACCAACAATTCACAATCCAAAGATCAGTTTAATATCATAGAGGACTAAAGAAACCAGAAAATATTGACATTTAAGAAGCTGGTATCAAAGAATTTTGGCATTTTTTCTTAAAAATGTTCTTCTCTGCTTGAGCTATTGGTACAGTAGTACAGGTGCCTTCACATTTATTATTATCCTGTAATTGTCACATGTGTCCACAGGAGCCACTTTAACTTCTGAAATGAAGCAAACTTCAGTCTCCTAATGGAGGAAAACCTACACTACTACTATTAATACTAAATATGATAATGATTACACTAATTCATACAGTAATATTACATTACATGTCATCAGTGGTTTAAGAAGTACTCAATACAGCAATGTAAAAATACTCCATTACAAGTAAAAGTCCTGCATGAAAAATCCTACTTAAGTAAAAGTACATAAGTATTATCAGCTTGATGTAGTTAAAGTATTGCAGTAAAAGTAGTGGTTTGGTCCCTCTGACTGATATATTATTATATATGACACCATTAGATCACTAATACTGAAGCATCAGTGTGTAAGCAGCATGTTACTGTTGTAGCTGCTGGAGGTGGAGCTAGTTTCAACTACTTTATATACAGTAAGTATATAAAGTACTTACTGTACTTTTGTAAGACGTCAAAAGCCAAAAAGGTTGGAAACCACTGGTTTCATCTTTAACAATGTGGCTTGTTATATTATCCATTGTTTTAAGTCTTCATCTGAAAAGTAACTAAAGCTGTCAGATAAATGTAGTGGAGTAGAAAGTACAATATTTCCCTCTGAAATGTAGTGGAGTGGAAGTATAAAGTAGCACCCAATGGAAATACTCAAGTAAAGTACAAGTACCTCAAAATTACGTACTTAGTTACTTCCCAGCACTGCATGTCATCATAAAATAAACCAGTGCCAGCTACAGCAGACCAGCATACCTGGGGGACAGTTGAGGTCCTCGTTGTTGTTGTACTGTGTTATCAAATTCAAAGCAGTGTTGTATTGCTCACTGGACTCCTCTCTGCCCAGCAGACTCACATCATAGGCATCCAGCACAATGAATCTAAACCCGGGGAACGGGCTGAAGTGGTAGGCATAGATGTCGCCCCCAGCCTGGGCTCCACTGAAGCTCCTGTCGGTGTGGAGTGTGCTGTTGAGCCTTGAACGCAACAGCACGCTCCTACTGAAGTTATAAAACTCGTGGTTACCCCACACATGGTGGACCTCCACAGGGCTGGAGCTGAACTCTCTCAGCACGCTGTCCAGGGCCCGCTCAGAGGCGTCGTGGCCCTTGTTAAAGCCGTCGATAATGTCTCCCAGCTGGAGGATGAACTCTGGTCTGACAGCCGACTCGGACCAACTTTCCTGGGCATTTCTCAGCAGCTCCAGGCTGCTCCTGTAGTACCGTTTCCTCGTCTGGGAGTAATTGAAGCCGTCGTCGATATCTGCGTACTGAATGTCAGCTATCACGCCGAATGTAAACAGTGGTGTCTGCTGACAACAGTCGTCCATTCTCGGCGTTTGCGTCGAAATAATAACGTTAATTGATGCTGGAGAGCGTCGACTGTATCTGAAGAGGCATCTGTCTAGGAAACCCTCAACCGCCTCACATGATGACATCCAGCCAGGCCGGTGGTGTTTGATGCGGTGTTTCACTTCCTCTATCGTTCTACACGATAAAGGTACTATTTGTGACAAGTAACGCGCAATAAAAGCAATCATTTCCGGGTGTGTTCCTCAAAATATTGCTGTCAGCAAACCTGACAATGAAAGCCATGGATCATTAGAAGACATGGATATGATATAACAAAATGTCCGCCTATTCATGGTAACGCGACGTCCTTGTCACTACAGGATTTGAGTCAACCGGGGATGTGAGTCGCGCATGCGCGAGAGGGTCCGTCATTTGGACAGCTGGGTACGGCAATACTACTTGGACAAATCACATGTCGCTACGGGATTTGAGTCTGTCACTACACGATCTGAGTGTCAACCGTGGTATTTACGCGCATTTTTACAGCATATAAAAATGTTTGAATAGTTCATTTTCACATTTTTTGGCAAAATGCAAAACTATACTATTCAGTAATGTATTGAATGTGTTTGTCTGAGCTTTGTCTTTTGTTTCTTCTGTCTTTGACATTCATTTGATAAAACACTGGGACTTTTTTCTTTTTACTTAAATCCTAAAGTTGCTTTTATATTGTTTATTTTGGTAAAACTGTTTATTTTCAAGATGTAATTATTTGGCCCTGAAAGTTATAAAAGTAATGTTGAAAAAATACAAGTGTACAAACTTTTAGTATCTGCTTGAGCATTAATTCTGAAAAAAATATAAGTGATTGCCTTCAAGTTCCGTTCTGTTACATTAAAATACCAGATTTTATGCTTTTGCTTGTGTTGTATCAAATCTTAGATGTACGTCGCTTTGGATAGAAGTGTCTGCTAAATGAAATGAAATGAAATGAAATTCAATTCAATTTTATTTATATAGCGCCAAATCACAACAAACGTTATCTCAGGGCACTTTACACATAGAGCAGGTCGAGACCGTACTCATTTATTTACAGAGATCCAACAATTCCCCCCATGAGCAAGCACTTGGCGACAGCGGCAAGGAAAATCTCTCCTTTAACGGGAAGAAACCTCAAGCAGAACCAGGCTCTAGGTGGGCGGCCATCTGCCTTGACCGGTTGGATTTACAGAGAAAGAAATTGTAAACTGTTGTAATTGTAATGTGGCAAAATCACTCCTACATACAAACAAACTATGACCAAACTTCCAACAATTCTTACACTGCAAAGATTTGGGAACATACTGCCTTACTGGGTACGACACGTGATCCAAGAATACTCTATCAGGCAAGTACTCCAAATCAAAGTGAAGCATAACAGATTTAGTTTCATACTTTTCATTAACTACTTCGCCAAACCTCTTGATTTTATAACTATCTGTCACCCCTTTACACTCTTTAAATCTCCTTGCATCCACTCTGCATGAGACTCCATCAACACCTTTTATTGGAGCTTTCCTGCTGAGAAGAAAAAATGTCACTGGGTACATATCCATCCCAGAACCTAACACCAAGATTTTCAAGGCTTTTTCCATCTGTATCTTACATACACTTGACAACTATCAAGCCAGAGTGTTTAATGTTGATCAGTTTAATTTGGCCCACTTCATTCTTAATCCATTTTGGCACAGTGTGCTTTTCTGACAAAGCTCCACATCCAAAACCTTCTTTTTCTTCAAAGCCTGAATCTTCATTCCAACCATGTAGGTTTCTTTTTCATGTTCATTCTCACTATGACTCGATGAATCAACTTTCTTTCTCTTCCCTAAAGCTCTCCTGCTTCTAACTTCAAAATTCTCATCTCCCATTTTCCTTGTTCCCTCTCCATTTTCTGACTCCATCCCTCTGTCCACCCTCTCTTCCTGTTTGGTTTCACATTGAGCAACTTCTGATTTTTATTTCGGTGTTGTAAAAGTCATGCAAGTGCCTGAACCTAGGTTCTTATTTACATGTCGACAAATTAATGTCACACGGATCAAATTAAGTCGTATTCATACATTTACTGATTTATTCATTTTATTCTGCTTTTTAACAGCTGAAAGATAAGGGATTGTAGCTTCATCACACCGGTCAGTCCAGTCAGTTGCCTGACTCCTCTTCTGCTGAAGCCATTTCTGTTTCCGGGGCTGACAAAAGAAAGCACACACACACACACACACACACACACACACACACACACACACTTACTTTAGTACAGATTTTGTGTATCATTCCACTTGTCTTACTGTCTGGCCTCTCCTAACCACTGTATTTGAGGCATGTGACATTTGAATGAATTCCTCAGAAACTGCAACAATAACAATTTTTTTAAATGTTAAAAAAATTTGATGGAGTTTGGTTGGTGGTCAGACAAACATTTCTGCAGTGGGAGGGGTTCTGCAGGGAGACTTTGGATTTCTAAAATCTTGGCTACAGCCCTGCCTCTGACAGTTATTTGGGTTGATAAACTTCACCTGAAGTCTCTTTAACTGGAGTGCACAGCGTTAGGCCGGTAATACACTTGGGAATCCACTTGAGGACGGTGGTGGAGGCCAGCTCACCCCATTCACCCTCAGCCCTGTCCTGCAAAGAGTGGATGAAGAGTTAGACATATATTCAAAATTGTAATATATTACTGTGACACTTTTGATCAAAATGTACGTAGAAGTGTGTTTCTGTCTTGTTTCTTGTTTTTACTTTTTTAACCTCAGAGAAACACAAATCTTAAAAACTCCAGGCTCAGTAAAGATGAAACTCACTGCAACCTGCATCGGCACACACGGCACAGTTACTGACATGCATACTCACTCAAGATAACCGATTAGATCATGCACTTATAACAGGCAAGTGTGCACACTGGAAAATAATAATAATAATAATAATAAGACTACTATCAACAATAGGAATTCAGTTTTGTGCATGAAAAGACATTCTCATAACTGAAAAAATCCAAGATCATCATGCAAGAGTCTGATGTGACTGAGTGACCTATACTTCTTGCAAAAGGCACAGCACCAGCAGTTGTGTATAGAGGCAGTGCCAGCACCTCCTCTGCTCCTCCTAAGGCCCCAAAGTTGAGGTAACCTTCTCTGGAGCCTGGGTAAGGCGACTTCTGCGCTTTTGTGTTTTTACCGTTCTCCTCAACGGCCGCCGGCTGCAGTTTTAGTCGAAGAGAGTTATCATGGTTATGTTGTGTCTCAGTGCACTGTGTCAATGTCATGTCATTCAGTGGGTCCTGACAAAGTTCCAGGTTCGATGTTTGCACTACAGCAGTATTACAGTATAGTGAGGAAGTTAAATCAGTTTACATAGTGAAGTGAAACAACAGGAAGTGTGTCGATGTTCAAATACCTGCTCTGTTTGGTGGTATTCACCATGCTGCTCACACCCAATGTCAAACACATACTTCCCTTGACCAGACGGCTGCAAAATAAGAATGGGACATTTATTTGATAATGATGATGTTACAAAGGACAATAATTCAAAAGTTACTATTATTATTATGTTTTTATTTTGAAACCTACAGGTTCAAAGATATAATTGAGAAGAACTCCATTGTAAGGCTGAGCCTATTTACAACTTAAATTTGACTTTAACTGAAAGCTACTGAGATACTGTGGCCTATAATACACTAAACCACCTAATCTATCTAAATACTTTCAAAAACTATATTCGCCTGGCACAAATGAGTCTGGGCCCTGTTTTTTTAGTATCTTGAGTCTGCGCTGATCTTAGTCCTCTTGTATGTTTATGGGTCAAGATCATCTTTGCATTTAAGGATGATGCTGTTGTTACTCTGTAAATCCCATGCACAGACCAAAACCAACAATGTGTTACTCTCAACACTTGCCAACTTCCCTGCCCTGTCTGTGGCACTCAGCCCCAAGCCCATTCAGTCTTACTTGAGGTCACAAGTTTTGGTATATTCTATATCTCCAGTAACCACGAGCCAAGCCAAGCCAAACTTTTTTTTATGGAATAAGTAACAGAACTTACATAATTGTTGACAAAGTTACTCTTGTATCTGTGGTTAGAGTGGATGTACTCTCCAGCTGACTCCATCTTGCCATTCACCCATGAGCCCTTGTACTTTGAGCCAGTGTCGTGGTAGTGGTAAATGCCCTGGCCATGCCTGAAATCAGACAACACCAAGGACATGTCAGCAGAGATATCAATACCTAGCATATTCACGTTTTCTGTAGTTAAGCCCCAACTCTGGGTTTACACAACACAAAACCAGATTTACATTTTTCTACAGTTATTTCCTGACAGAAAGCACATTGTCATGTCGTTTTCAGCATCTTCTATTTTAGATAAGACACACACAATATATGTGATTCAAATCAAGAAGGCACAGGACAAAGTGGCTCCTTAATTCCAAGATTTGACCCCAGCCAGGCAGAGGCATTTCATTCAGAAATGAAATCTAAAAACATCTTACTGACATGAACTTGTGATTATGAAGCTGTAGATATACCTCATGTGATGCAGCCACTGCCCGTCATATGTGTCTCCGTTGGGGTAAGTGTAAACACCATGACCCTGTCTCAGGTCCTCAACCCATGACCCTGACAGACAAAGGCAACATTAAGAGCCTGGTTTCTGAAGGTCTATGTTCAGACTCCAAGTGGGCCTACATATGCCTGATTTACTTCCACACACACTAGCTGAAAAGTTTAGAACTTATACAGGATTGTGAACATAAATTTTGATAGACACCTTGCCTGAATGCACACACACAAATGAAATGCAGAAGTTGGAAACAATCTCATCTCACTTTTTAAAAATATTTTTATTATACCTTCATATTTGGACCCATCTGGATAGTAGAAGGTGCCTTGTCCATGTTTCATATTCTGGTAATTGTCTCCCACATATCTTGCCCCATTCTTGAAGCGATATGTCCCCTATTAGACAGAACAGTCAAAGATACAGTATATTAAATAAGTCAAAAAGGCCATTCTTACCAGTTAACATAAAGGCAACCTCTATGTTTATGACAATTGCAGAAAACACTATTTTCATCAGAAATTGATATATGGATTAAAAAAAATCATCAGGCTTTTTTCTCAGCAAGAATGAGCAGAATAATTATGTGAATGTTTATGAATGGCAGAGAAGGCTGCAGAGACCTACTACTGTACAGGCAGCTCCATAAATATTATTTCTGTTTGAATATGTACTTTTTTGAATGGGACTCGGTTGGTCCCAGTGCTCACAGTGTTCACTCAGCCCTATTTAAGCACTTCTAGTATCATACCTGTCCATGTCTTTTGCCGTTCTCATACTGTCCCTGATAAATGTCTCCGTTGGGCAGAACAGCTTTACCAACTCCATGCCTCTCTCCTGCTTCATTCCTGTCCCCTTCATATTCCTGCGCCAGTCCAACAAACAAACGTTTAGAGAAAATCACACAGACCAACAGGTAGCCGCATATACGCAGCCAGCTAACTCTAACATAGTAACAACAAACCGAATGTCTAACTCGCTGGCGTTATGCTGTATATTATATTCTCTCACCCCGAGTTTGCTGCGTTCATCATCAAACTCATCAGACCCTGCGTCCGACATTATAATATGTGATGTGAAGTAGCGTGAGTCAGTCAGGTAAAAACTGGAAAGATGCTAAATCAGTCTGTGGGCTGGTAGTTTACAGTTGCCATGACAACCGTCAATCACACGTGACCAGGAGCCAGATGAATGTAGTTGATGCGTCTCGTCTATCCGCTAGTTACCATACCTGCTTAGCCTATAATTAGATAAAATAACTTTTTAGAGTCTCAGAAAAACAACCTCGCTTCCAGCTTGATGACAATGCACCCTTGAGTTTTATGATAGGTTGGGATAGTTTTTCAGCTTATGTAACCCTGCTCTTTTCTTAAACCCCAAAGTCAACAGTCCCACAGTTTTGACAGTATGTACCTGATTAAGAATATATATTTTTGAATAGGAGGCCTATGAACAGATAATCTAGTCCAACAAGCAGAAAAACCTTAATGTAGCAATACAGCCCTTATACCACTGTCACCATTTAATTTTTCACACATATTTATTATGTATACAGAACTTAAATGTATGAATATTATCACATGTACAGCTATAATATGACAAATGTGTTTTGGTGACTGTAAAGCACTGATTAATAGATTTATTTAGTTATGGCTTGTTCCAGGTGATATGTAAATCTCTCTCTATATATACAGTATATACAGTATATGGTGTAAATAACTGCACTTAATGTTTTCAGAATTTATTTTGTTATTTAAATTTTCAAGTTTAGGAGTATGTGCTTAAGAAATTGAGGAAAAAATATATTAATGAGAAAGTGTCTATAAAAAAGTACATACTGTCTTCAATAAAGATATCAAGGTGCCTATAGATTCTCTGCAGTGACACTGGAGGGCGCTGCGGTCTACCTTTCATTGGCAAGGAAAAGGACATTTCCTTTTAATACTCCTTTAGCATCATCACACAAGGATTTCAACATGGCTGCAGTATTTGTATTGACTAATTTCCAAACTGTAATATCTAAAACAAATTTTCATATTAAAATCTATTCAATTTATCAAAACATATTGCTTGGATGTGTTATCAGTGATAATGAATGAGTTGTAGCTCAGGCAGAAACAATTGTTAACAGATGTCCATCAAATGTCATCAAAGAGCATCTCTGACAGATAACAGATCTGTGTAACCTCTGCTTAGCAGCCCTTTTTTTAGACAACTTGAACTTGACTTGACATTAACTCATAAGCCATGAGATTTTGCCATCTGTTGCATTAAAGATTAGAATAAACTCGGGTTGCAATCCACTGCATTCAGTTTGGCTTTCTGATACTCACGAGGAGGTGATGTCTGGAGCAGTTATTCAATCAATAGAAACACACACACCAGTTAAAAAAGGCAAATGGAAGATGTGTGGCTGCAGTGATAATCCACACTAAGTATCATTGTCCCTTTAAGGACAGTCCCTAAGAATATCTCACTCTGAATTAATTCCCCAAAGGAACCCATATTTAAGATGGAGGCAGTGTAAGCTGAGGGTTCAATGTCTGCTTGTTCATGATTTAGCACCCTTATTGTCAGTTGATGGCCATCTAATCTCCCTCTCCTGACGCTGACAGGAGATTTTAAAATGAGTGACAGTTTGAAGACCTCAGAGTTGTCACCTTGTTAAATGTAATGTTGGGCTGGTGGCATCTGTCTGCATATAGACACATTTTTGCCAATATTAAGTATACTATCTCAAAATTTAAAAACACCATCTGGTTAGAGAGCATCTTGCTGCATAAAATAATTGCAATAAAAATGTTCAGTTCATATGAACATCATTTTAAAGGGAACATATTATGCACATTTCCGGGTCTATATTTTAAATCTCGGACTCTACTGGAATATCTTTGCATGATTTACAGTAAAAAAAAAAAACCCTCCTGATGATCCACTCTGTTCTGATTATTAGCTTCCAGAAGCTGTGTCATGGCTGACTTCTAACAGCTTGGGAGACTACATCAAACCATGAAACAAACAATAGTAGTAATGATTTCACTACTTCTTCTTTACTCAAAATGTCAACTTCTCAAAAATATCTGTACATTTGTGTCGAAATTTGATCCAAAACATGAGAGTGGACAACGCAAACAACACACTGAACATTAGCAAAAAAGGCTAAGGAACGGATTGCAATTTATGAGCATGCATGATGAGTTGATTGACCAATTTGTGGTTTTATTCTTTGGTGAACAACAGCTGGATGCAGTGACTTCCTGGAGTCTGGTCAGACAGTGATGAGATGGAGAAAGACAAAGAATTAGCAAGGACATACTGTTCAATTTCATTTAAATCAGACAATGTTGTATACATGTATAAAAGTAATACATCATCTTATCTCACTCTCAGAAAGTGAATCATGTATTTTCCAAAATGTTGAACTATTTCTTAATATCAAAAACTCTATAGCAAGTTTCACATTGTTCTTTACACTATTCAAAATGTAAAGTTCCTTTACAACCTTTCCCTCTGTCAATCCTGTGTTCCTGATTTTCCTTACTATACACCAATGTGTCTCTCAAAATTGATCCTGTGGGCGATGAAGGCAGGAGAAGAGAGAGGACTCCAAATCTCGAACAAGACCATTAGCCCTCTGTAATCTCTAAAGCCACCCCAGGAGAATCCTGGAGGGAATTTCTATTGAGGGATTCATCAGACATGGCTTATTATTAAGCCTGTCAAACCAATTGCAAGGGTCACATCCATTTTATCTAATATTTCAAAACAGTTTAATAAGCCTCTGAGGCGGCGGTATGTCAGGGTATACATACACAAAGCATCTGCCTAATGCAGTGTCATGTCTGAAATAACACCCGCTATCAACCCTAATAGTTTAATAACAAGAGCAGGCAGCTGTCTTCAGAGAAAAAGCACTAAAAACCCACTGTACACTACCTGCTCAGCACCAAACAGAATTTGAAACACAGTTAGCTGTCAACTAGCTGGTGAACATAGTGGAGCATTTAGCAGCCAGATATTTCCCTCAGAAGTTGATAGAGAGCAAAAACAGAGCTAAAGGAGAGTGAATATTGGACTTACATTCACCAGGTGGACAGAAACACGACTGCAAAATACTGATAATCTTGCTCCGTAAATGCTGGATGTATAAATAAACAATTGTTTGCTAACAACTTTGTCATATTACTTAAAAGGTGATGATATGTCAGTGTTGTGTTTGCAACTTGTTTCTGCTGCCCCTGAAATAGCCAAAAAATTTGTTATTGCAGGTTTAAGTACAGAGGTTGAGTTGGGATCTGGTTAGCCTAGTTTAGCAGACAAACAGGAATGTACTATTTTTGGTTTAAGTTTTGTGTTGGAACTATTTCTGTTTCTTGCATGATACAACAACCAATATAATTAATGAACCCTTGGGGTAATAGTAGGAAATAGCGTTAGCTTATGCTAAGCTAGGCTAACCACACCCTGACTCCTCATCTCACTCTCAGAAAGAAAGAAAATAAATGAAACAATTTCTTTAAATGACTTTAAAACACTAAGTCATAGACAGTGGTTGAATGGGAAAGTGCAGCTGTTTTACTGTATAGTTTTTGTTCTCTGATGAGAAATTTTGATTTTAAGAGACCATCCTTGTTATGTAAAGGCCAAACAAATAGTCTGTCTGAAATTCTTCAGAAAAGCTGCCTGTAGTCCAGATGCATCCTTAACGGTACTGTCAGGTTATAGTCAAGCTAAAGATGCTTTACAATTACTCTACATTGCTCTCTTGGAATATTTCATCATCTACATGAGTGCTGTATCTCTGGCAGAGGTCACCCTCCTCTGGCATTCATTCTTTTCTTGAGCTGCAGTTGCTCCCTGCCATGGGTTTATAACAAAAGCTCAGCAACATCTCCATGACATCACATGCCAAACTAATCGCTTTTCTCCACCCACATTCATTGGGAGCCTTGACCTAAATATAGGTGTTTGCTGTCTTTCCTAATGCAACAAGAGGGGACCTTATAAAAGCAGTAAGGGTCAAAGCCGTCCACATTTTTCAGGCAAGACTTCTGCTGGTGAGGGCATTTGTCTGTTTCATTGTGTTGTTATTGTGATAGATCCTGTTAGACTTGTTTCTACTTCAGGTATTTCTTCAGCCAACAGAGGTAAGAGTTGGTATTGATTTTGATGGTTGATATCAATCCTGCAGTTATTAGCATCACCATTCTGACATTTAACCCTGGACCTTTCAGTCCCCTCTGGGGTGTGTTGCAGAGATGAGTTTGGACGCTGAGATGAGTGTGTTCGGGGAGGCGGCTCCATACCTGAGGAGACCTGAACGGGAGAGAATCGAAGCCCAAAACAGGCCCTTTGATGCCAAAACTGCGGTGTTTGTAGTGGATCCAAAGGAGCTGTTTGTCAAAGGCACTCTGCAAAGAAAAGAGGGCGGAAAAGTGACTGTTAAAACTGATGCAGGACAGGTATAGTGTTAGCTGTCGAGGAGGCAAATCACCATCTCCATATTGTTTTGCTTTTGATTAAAAGGCGTCTCTTATCCCCATCATAGGTTGTAACAGTGAAGGATGACGAAATCTTCCCCATGAACCCGCCCAAGTTTGACAAGATCGAGGACATGGCCATGATGACCCACCTCAATGAGGCCGCTGTGCTGTATAACCTCAAAGAGCGCTACGCAGCATGGATGATCTATGTGAGTAATGCCGCATTTACTGTAGTAAATGATGGTCATTCCCACACAATGACAGAGGAGCTGCTGCTCGAAAGGAGCCAACATCAGCGGAAGTTTGCGATGCTGAAAAAGTATTATCTTATCTGTATGACAACAGAAAACATCAGTAACTATTTTTAATGCACTTTTTTGGGACATTTTAGATATTTTAGAAATGTATCATATATATATAATCATTGTTTCAACAGTATTTGCTATAGCATATCTATATACTGTACCAATGTGAAGCACATCCTAACTACAGGATAAAATTAAATGCTGTTAAACCACAATAATAGGTAACCTACATGGCAAATTAAAGGAAACACCTGAAGAAATGATAAATAAATAAATGAAGCCACTTGGCCAAAAATGTTTAGTTATCACACAAAATGTTTGCACCTTTACACACTTTTATATTCTAAAATAAAATATGGCAAAATATTTAAGACAAATAGTAATAATAATAGAAGTAGGAGTTTGAATTGAGAAAGTAACTGTTTTTAGAAGATAGTTTGAACAGAGAAAGAATCATTACCAACAGTAATACAACAAAAGGAAAAAAAGTGGTCTCCATGTGAATTATAGGAAAAGTGGTTCCCCCCCATTTTGAACGCATTAAGATGTTAAAAGATTTACATGTAGACATGCTTTTAACATTTTATGAGGCCGGATTTTAGCCTCTTTAGATGCAATAATGTGGTGGGTGAAGACAAAAAGATACTGCGTGATAACATTCATGATAGGCAACTGGTTTTTGACTACAGTAAGTGGCTTAAAATACTCTCCACCACCATCAACAAAACACCAAAAGGGGGATATCTTTAGGAAGAATAGAATTCATCCCTTCAGTACAGTCCCTGAGACTTGCAGTATCTATAGCACTGAAGCTGTTTGAGAGGTTTATGGGGCCAAAAACCATATGAATTTATCATCTATACACTGTATGTCAAAAGAACTTTCATTTGTCAACGAAATTTTGTTGGCTTTTAACTAAGACGTCTAAATGAGAGAGTCCATGCCTACCCAAACAAATGTTTTGATTACATTGTAGACCTACTCTGGGCTGTTCTGCGTCACTGTGAACCCTTACAAGTGGCTCCCAGTGTACAACCAAGAGGTAGTGGTAGCCTACAGGGGCAAAAAGCGCATGGAGGCTCCCCCACACATCTTCTCCATCTCTGACAACGCCTATCAGTTCATGCTCACTGGTAAACTGTGTCTGTGAAAACTGTGTTGATAAAGTCAGTATTACTTTCTGATTTGAAGTATGGCACTGTTCTAATATGACTGTGCTGTTATTTCTTTTAGGTAGAGAAAACCAGTCTATCCTTATCACGTAAGCTGCAAGTTTATACAAATGCTATAGCCTATCTTTGATACTTTTTATTAAAGAGGAGATAAACATTTCTGATGATGGGTGTTTTTTCTATTCTGTAGTGGAGAATCGGGTGCAGGAAAGACTGTCAACACCAAACGTGTCATCCAGTACTTTGCGACAATCGCAGGGTGCGGGGACAGGAAAAAAGATGCTGCTGTCTCTGGCAAATTGCAGGTGACATTTCATACTCTTTCAGATGGCTTTACAACTGGTCTACTAATAACCTTTCAATGCATTTATTCATTGTCAAATCACTTTGCAATATAATATTTTGTTTGTTCTGTTGCTGTAGGGGAATCTGGAGGACCAGATCATCTCTGCTAACCCACTGCTAGAGGCTTTTGGAAATGCCAAGACTGTCAGAAATGATAACTCGTCACGTTTTGTAAGTGAAAAGATTGTGATTTTGTTAATACCAGAGCAGAAAAATTGCACCACAGATGGTAGATTTCAGATACAAAATAATGATTTACTATTGAATGGCTGGTGAATTTAAACATTTATCTGTCAGTGGCTGGGAGATGTTCACATTTTAAAAAGTTAATTTCCTGCCCTGGTTAATACCCACAACTGATCATCTTGTTGACTATTAACTATCATCTTGACTATTAATTTGTTTTTCCCTCACAGGGCAAATTCATAAGAATCCACTTTGGAACTACAGGAAAACTGGCTTCCGCTGATATTGAAACTTGTGAGTTAGAATACAATAGAGACATGTAATGTTTTGCTTGTTTGTTTGAGCTCATCTTGTTTCTTTTTGGTAGATTTGTTGGAAAAATCCAGAGTAACGTTTCAGCTGTCTGCAGAGAGGAGTTACCATATTTTCTACCAGATCATGTCCAACAAGAAGCCGGAGCTGATAGGTAACACGCAGTATGGGAGGATACTGTTGCATTTTGAGCAAATTAGTTGCTTTTCAGTCATGTTGAAAAAAATGCATAATGTTGTTCTGTACATAGTGTGCTTATGTTGCAAGGCTTGGATTTGACTGGCACATCGTTTTTTCTTCCAGAGACTCTCCTCATCACCACCAACCCCTATGACTACCCATTTGTCAGCCAGGGGGAGATCAGTGTGGCCAGTATTGATGATAGTGAGGAGCTGATGGCCACGGATGTAAGTCAAATTTGTAATCTTTTTTTTTTTCATCCCTGCTAACATGGGACTGGGACTGACATAAACTCTGTCACAATGTGCTTTCAGAGTGCTATTGACATCCTAGGCTTCACTGGAGACGAGAGGATTGGCATTTACAAGCTAACAGGTGCTGTGATACATTATGGGAATATGAAGTTCAAGCAGAAGCAGAGAGAGGAGCAGGCAGAGCCAGATGGGACAGAGGGTAATTGTTATTTATGTGATTCTGCCTTAATCTTTTCATTTATTTTTTTTCTTTTTATAATGATAGTCTCAAAATGTAAATATTTATTTTATCTTGTTTTTACCTCTTATCTATTAACATTTCTTCTCTTTTACTGTATCACACTCTCTCTTATTGTTGCCCTTTATCAGTGGCTGACAAAGCAGCTTACTTGATGGGTCTAAACTCTGCAGACCTGCTGAAGGCGCTTTGTTACCCTAGAGTGAAGGTTGGAAATGAGTATGTAACCAAAGGGCAGACTGTTCAACAGGTACATTTGTGTTGTAATAAAGTACTGTAAAGATTCCTATGCAACTAGTTATGACTTCTATATTATTCCTTACAAGTGTTAATACACACATGCAAAAGTATATGTTTACCTTAAGCTAGTACTGTAATACTAGGAAACCATGCAGATAACCATCATATCCTTCAGTTTGAGAAATGCTGAGATAACCTCAAAGCTGCTCCACTTATCAGTATTTTTTATGTTAAAATAAGGTTTACATTCCTAAAGTCTGTCCATATGGACATTGAAAAAGTTATTAGTGGCTGTAATTGTTCCTATTTTCTATTCTGGTTAGGATCCCTTCCTGAAATAATCCCCATCTAAGAGATGGAGGAGTCCTTGTTTTGTGCAAAAATGCCTTCTGAAATTCAGCTGAAGTGAATATGAAGCTTTAGCAGAGTTTTCCAAATCAAGTGGATATTTTCCAGTTACTAAATTTTACTGTATTTTTAGTACAAATTCAATATAATACAATTTCCTTTAATATTTATCCTTTAAAGGACCAGTGTGTAGGATTTAGTGGCATCTAGCAGTGAGGTTGCAGATTGCAACCAACTGAATACCCCTCCTCTCCCCCTCTCCCTCCAAGCGTGTAGGAGAACCTACTTGCAAACTTGCAAAAATGCGGAAGGCCCTCTCTAGAGCCAGTGTTTGGTTTGCCATTCTGGGCTACTGTAGAAACATGGTGGTGCAACATAGCAGGCTCCGTGGAAGAGGACCCGCTCTCTATGTAGATATAAAGGGCTCATTCTAAGATAACGAAAATACAACGATTCTTATTTCTTATGGGATTATACACTAATTAAAACATATAAATATTATATTCCATTTCTGCCAAGTCCGTTCCACTAGATGCCACTAAACTCTACACACTGCACCTTTAACAACTGCCTATGTTAAATGGGAAAGCTGTTTCCAGTAGTGGTGAACCCACAGAGAATTAGCCCCTTTTAGCTTATTGTTTTGGTTTTGCGAATTCCCTTCTCATCAGATCCATTTTCAGCAACAGGCAGCTATTTTCATCAAAAAACTGACAAACACACTGTACACTGCCTGCCCAGCACCAAATGGCAGACAGACAAAAATAGCAATGAGCTTGTGAAGAAGCTAAATATCTAGCAGCTAAAGAGACAGATATATCCCTCAGGAGTTGGTGGAGGCCAAAACAGCTAAAAGGAGAGTGAATATGGGACTTGCATTCATCAGGTGCACAGAAACACAACTGATAGAATGACTTCATGATAATATGTCAAATGTTGTGGAGTTCTTCTGTCCCAAAGCGAACAGAAAGATTAATGGTAAATAATAATGGGTAATATAATATTTTTGTTGTTTGAAAGTCTTACTTCTCAAATCTGTTGTGATTTCACTGCAACATATCATTGTTCAGGTGTACAATTCCATTGGTGCTTTGGCCAAATCAGTCTATGAGAAGATGTTTCTGTGGATGGTCCTCCGCATAAATCAGATGCTGGATACCAAACAACCCAGGCAGTTCTTTATTGGGGTCCTGGATATTGCTGGGTTTGAAATCTTTGATGTAAGTTTGCATTAACCACTGTATTTACTGGAATTAATATTGAATAATGCTGTAATACTCAAATGGTTTTATTTTGCAGTATAACAGTCTGGAACAGCTGTGTATCAATTTCACCAATGAGAAACTGCAACAGTTTTTCAACCATCACATGTTTGTGCTGGAGCAAGAAGAGTACAAGAAGGAAGGCATCGAGTGGGAATTCATTGACTTTGGTATGGACCTGGCTGCCTGTATAGAGCTCATTGAAAAGGTTAGTTCATACAAATATGATATTATACAAAGTTGCAGAGAGAAATGCATTTGATGAAGTGAGATGTTTTGTGTCAAAGCAAAACTTTTGACCATCTGTCCTCAATAGCCAATGGGCATCTTTTCCATCCTTGAAGAGGAGTGTATGTTCCCCAAGGCGTCAGACATTACCTTCAAAAACAAGCTGTATGACCAACATCTTGGGAAATCCAGCAATTTTCAGAAGCCCAAGCCTGTCAAAGGCAAGGCCGAGGCTCACTTCTCCCTGGTGCACTATGCTGGCACTGTAGACTACAGCATCACAGGCTGGTTGGACAAAAACAAGGACCCGCTCAATGAAACTGTAGTTCAACTCTACCAGAAAGCCAGTCTCAAACTTCTGGCATTTCTCTATTGTTCCTATGCTTCATCTGATGGTAAGAACATGAGGCAGGTGGTGGACTGTTGCATCTCTGAAAACTTCTTTGTATTTTAAGGTCCCACTGTTTAGTCTTATAATGAAGATAAAAACATTGTTCTTTTAGCAAACACTGGCGGAGGTAGCGGAACTGGTGCTTCTGCAAAGAAAGCAGCAAAGAAGAAGGGCTCATCCTTCCAGACTGTGTCAGCCCTCTTCAGGGTAACTGCATACTAAAATAATACTGGATGATCTTAAATTTGTAAGAGTAATGTTAATACAAATAATTAAGTTCAGCAACAACAGTTGTGTTTTCTGTAATAAAGTAATAACACTGATTATCTCTGACAGGAGAACCTGGGAAAGCTAATGACAAATCTCAGGAGCACCCATCCTCATTTTGTTAGGTGTCTCATTCCAAATGAAAGTAAAACTCCAGGTATTTCAGTAATATGTCATAAATCCTCAACATCCGACCATTTAAATGGCATGTCAGGCAACCTAATTGTAATTTGGCTCTGGCTGACTTTTAGGAATTATGGAACACCATCTGGTTATCCATCAGCTGCGATGTAATGGTGTGCTGGAAGGAATCAGGATCTGCAGGAAGGGCTTCCCCAGTAGGATCCTGTACGGGGATTTTAAGCAAAGGTAAGAAGCAAAGACTAGGTTTGAGAGAATTTTTAAAACTTTTCTCTAATGAGAGTTTTTCTTGTAGGTACAAAGTATTGAATGCTAGTGTGATCCCTGAAGGACAATTCATTGACAACAAGAAAGCTGCTGAGAAGCTCTTGGGATCTATCGATGTGGATCACACACAGTATAAGTTTGGGCATACAAAGGTAAACTATTGTCAGTATGACTAAGGGCCTTAGTATGTTTCAAACTAAGTGCTCGTCAGATCGTCTACTGATGTCTGAAACTCCCTTTCCAAAGTTGGATTAATGGGTGCTGTGCCCAATAATTTTTTGAACTTTCTGAAACAGACCATGGCCAGGTGTGAAGAGTTGTAAAAGTAATCAGGGTTTGAACTTCTCTCTCAAGCTCTCATTTCATTTTGGTACCATGAAGTCTCATAGTCTGTGTTGGTATCCCCATTTGTACGATTCTGGCATTTGGACTACAAAGACAGTAGTAACAGTGTGATGCCACCGAGTGGCTTTTTGGAATAGGTATTCCAGTGTTGCCTTTAGATGTCATACAAACTAGGACGTTTCAAGCATACTGAGCCCTTTCTATTGTGAAAGTAATGTTAACATTTTTTGGTTTATTGATGTAATATCTGTAAGTACCTCAAGATGTATATACATTTCTATTTCCTGTAGGTGTTCTTCAAAGCAGGGCTTTTGGGTCTACTAGAAGAGATGAGGGATGAAAAACTGGCCACTCTCATCACCATTACTCAAGCCTTGTGTCGTGGCTTCCTCAGAAGGAAAGAGTTCCAGAAAATGATGGAGAGGAGGTAGATAATCATAATTATACATATTAATCATGCTAATGTTTGCTACATTGTTGCTGGTGTAGTATATTAAAAAATGTACTCATCACATGGAACCCAAGAACTAAAATTGAACCACCCCACTCTCTAGAGAATCCATTTACATTGTCCAGTACAACATTCGCTCCTTCATGAATGTAAAACATTGGCCATGGATGAAGCTCTACTTCAAGATTAAGCCACTCTTGAGGAGTGCTGAGACTGAGAAGGAGATGGCCAACATGAAAGTGGAATTTACCAAGTGTAAAGAGGATTTAACCAAAGCTGAGACCAAAAGGAAGGAGCTGGAAGCCAAAATGGTTTCCCTGCTTCAGGAGAAGAACGACTTGTGCTTGCAGATTCAATCTGTGAGTAAAAAATAAAGAAGTACACTACAATAGATACAGGTGTTAATGTAAGTCATGAGAAAGTAGAACTGCATGATGCATAAATGCAAGTGGTGTTTTTGGTTAAACAGGAAAGTGAGAGTCTGGCAGATGCAGAGGAAAGATGTGAGGGACTCATAAAGAACAAGATTTTGTTGGAGGCCAAAGCAAAAGAACTCAGCGAGAGACTGGAGGATGAGGAGGAGGTGAATGCTGAGCTTACCGCTAAGAAGAGGAAGTTGGAGGACGAGTGCTCTGAGCTGAAGAAAGACATTGATGACTTGGAGCTCACCTTGGCTAAAGTGGAGAAGGAAAAACATGCCACTGAAAACAAGGTGTGTCTTCTGGATGATCGTCTGAACACCAGGCTAAGAGACTCAAGCATTCACTTACACTTTTTGCTACACACTCCAGGTCAAGAATCTGACTGAGGAGATGTCCTCTCTTGATGATACCATTGCCAAATTATCCAAGGAGAAGTTGGCCCTGCAAGAGGTGCACCAACAGACACTGGATGACCTGCAAGCAGAGGAAGACAAAGTCAACTCTCTGACCAAAGCCAAGGACAAGCTAGAGCAACAAGTTGAGGATGTAAGTCTATGGCAATTACCTTTTTGAAATCATAGCATGTATGACTTGAGAATTTGACTCAAAATGTGTCCATGTGTAAGCTTGAGGGCTCTCTGGAGCAAGAGAAAAAGGTCCGGATGGATGTCGAAAGGGCCAAGAGGAAGCTTGAAGGAGATCTGAAACTAAGCCAAGAATCCATAATGGATTTGGAAAATGACAAGCAACAGCTGGAGGAACGTCTTAAAAAGTATGTATCGGTGCTGCAGTGTCTAGGCATTGTGATTAGTACTTTTCACATGGTGTAATCACATGGTATGATTTTGCATATTAGAAAAGACTTTGAGTTCAGCCAACTTGTATCGAAAATCGAGGATGAGCAGAGTGTGGCTGTGCAATCTCAGAAGAGGATCAAGGAACTTCAGGTAAGTTGAAAATATTGAAATTTAAATGAAAATGTTCCAAATCAATGGTTCATTAATTTTTGTTGCTTTTCCCAGGCACGCATTGAAGAGCTGGAGGAGGAGATTGAAGCGGAGCGTGTTGCCAGGGCCAAGGTGGAAAAACAGAGGTCAGATCTCTCTAGGGAGCTCGAGGAGATCAGTGAGAGGCTGGAGGAAGCTGGAGGAGCCACTACTGCTCAGATAGAGATGAATAAGAAGCGAGAGGCTGAGTTTCAGAAACTGAGACGAGACCTTGAAGAGTCGACCCTCCACCATGAGACCACCACTGCAGCTTTAAGAAAGAAACATGCCGACAGTGTGGCTGAGCTGGGAGAGCAGATCGACAATCTGCAGCGGGTCAAACAGAAACTGGAGAAGGAGAAGAGTGAGTACAAGATGGAGATTGATGACCTGTCCAGCAACATAGAAGTCACGGTCAAGGCAAAGGTAAGCTAGACCAGTATAGAAAGTACATGTAATCAAAATATCATGGTTAACAGTTTCATTAATTGTTTTATCAATGATATCAGATCAATTATGAGAAGCTGTGCCACTCTCTGGAAGACCAACTGACTGAATACAAGTCAAAACATGATGAGAATACCCGCCTGATCACTGAAATAAATGCTCAAAGGGCAAGACTTCAGAATGAAAATGGTAAGCAACTGAGTTAAACCATGTTTAAATGACTTATGAGTCAAACACTTCTCTATTTTTAAAATTTTTAATGAAATCTCTTGACCAGGGGAGTTTTCTCGTCTTCTTGAGGAGAAAGAAACAATACTCTCTCAGATGTCGAGGGCTAAGCTTGCCTTCACTCAGCAAATTGAGGAACTCAAGAGACAGGTTGAGGAGGAAACAAAGGTTTGTTGCATTACTGCACTCAGTACAACCAATCAGTGTCTGTGACATTAATGATATTTAAAGGTCAGTAAGCTAGCTGATTAGCTTACCTAGGTAGCTAGAAGCTTATAGGTAGCTTACAGGTTGGAAGCTTTGGTAGGCTAACAAATTTACCTCGTTAACTCTATAAGGCTAAATAATTTTTTTTTGTCCCTTTTTCATTGGCTTTCATTTTACTTAGCAAAAATAATGGTCTTTTTTGTGGCCACCAAGGAGGTTTAAATGAATAGTCTGACATTTTGGAAATACCTATTTGCTTTTTTGCCAAGAGTTAGATGAAGCTAGAGTTAGATGAGTTAGATGAAGCTAGAGCCAGCAGGCAATTAGCTTAGCTTAGCATAAAGACTGGAAGCAGGGGGGAACAGCTTGCCTGGCTCTGTCCAGTTAAAAGAAATATGCATACCGGCCTAAATAAATTAGCATGTTTGTTTAATCTGTGCACAACCAGAAATTGTATGGGGAGTTATATGCTTGAACCACAGTATTTCTTGGCTGTGCTCGTGGGCTAATAGCTGCCTCTGCTTCCAGTCTTTATGCTAAGCTAATAGCTTAGCTCAGAGTGGTATTGATCTTTTCATCTAACTCTCGGCAATAAGCATATTTCCCAAAATGTTGAACTACAGCATTCCCTTAATGAGGAGGTTCAAAATAATAAGAGAGAAATTCTGACTTAAACAAATATTTATTTGACTACAAGCCAAATTTGCCTCTCTGTTAGGCTAAAAATGCCCTCGCCCATGCTCTCCAAGCTGCCCGTCATGACTGTGATCTGCTGAGGGAGCAGTTTGAGGAGGAACAGGAGGCCAAGGCTGAGCTCCAGAGAGCGATGTCCAAGTCCAACAGTGAGGTGGCCCAGTGGAGAACCAAATATGAGACTGATGCCATCCAGCGCAATGATGAGCTGGAGGAGGCAAAGTTAGAGTTGTTTATTTAGATTTTTTTAGATATTTGCAATATGAGGAAATTACTGTCATTACTGATATGTAATTTTGTTATCAGGAAAAAACTTGCTCAACGTTTGCAAGAGGCTGAGGAGGCCATTGAGGCTGTGAATGCCAAGTGCTCGTCTTTAGAGAAGACAAAGCAGAGGCTGCAAGGAGAGGTGGAAGACCTCATGGTTGATGTGGAAAGGGCAAATGCTCAAGCAGCTGGCCTGGATAAAAAGCAGAGAAGCTTTGATAAGGTGAGAGGAACACCCTGCAAGTCAGTGTTGGTTGTTTGGAATGGGAGCACTGTAATTTTCATGTTTTATGGATGAATCAGCTGAACCCTGAACCTTGAAATATGAACAAAATGTCTAACAGTCAAGTACCAATCTTCATTTAGATACATGTCTGTTTTTGTACATTCTGCTGCTGATTGGTACATTTTTAAATTAAAGCAGTTTATGTGGAATTTGTAGAAGAACTGCATAACTGATTACTAATGATAACCTTGTGCCACCTATAGAAACACATCACAGCAATGACCACACAACACCTTAAGACAAAGCGGTGCTAAGTTAAAAGACTAAAAGATTGAGTACCTTAAGCGTTATGCAATCCTTTATATATTTTGTTGTTTTTAGATTCTTTCTGAATGGAAGCAGAAATATGAGGAGAGTCAGGCTGAGCTGGAAGGGTCACAGAAGGAGTCTCGCTCCCTCAGCACTGAGCTATTCAAAATGAAGAACTCTTATGAGGAAGCTCTGGAGCAACTTGAGGTCCTCAAACGAGAGAATAAAAACCTACAACGTATGTACTTCATAGTAAAACGATAGTGATTTTGTAAAAAGAATGTTCATCCTACGGTATAAGGGTGTGTGTTCATACTTCCAAGTTTTTCGCTTTCTTGTAAGGCAAGATGTCAGTTGTTCATATTCCCAGTGGTTGATCAAAGTATTGATTTTTGTTTGTTTCCATATGATTGGTCATTTATGAAATGTGATGCATTTTTTATATTTTTAGACGAAATCTCTGATCTGACTGAGCAACTTGGAGAGAATGGTAAAGCCATTCACGAACTGGAGAAGACTAAAAAACAAACTGAGACTGAGAAGACAGAGATCCAAACAGCTTTGGAGGAGGCTGAGGTGACTTAATGTGATAGAATTGTTATTTATGTCTTGCAATCAGATTTCTTTTGGCACATTTTTATGTCATCAGTGTATTCCTCTTATTTTCATCATCACAGGCTTCTCTGGAGCACGAGGAATCCAAAATTCTCCGTATCCAGCTGGAGCTCACTCAAGTCAAGGGAGAGGTCGACCGCAGGGTGGCTGAGAAGGATGAGGAGATTGAGCAGATGAAACGCAACCACCAGCGCATTGTGGAAACAATGCAGTCCGCCTTGGATGCTGAGACACGCAGCAAGAATGACGCCATGAGAATCAGGAAGAAGATGGAGTCTGACCTCAATGAGATGGAGATCCAGCTGAGCCACGCCAATCGACAGGCCGCTGAAGCCCAGAAGCAGCTGAGGAACATGCAAGCCCACCTCAAAGTGAAATATCGTTCAAACAGCTTCAATGCAGAAATATCAGCATCAGGTTTTAAATTTAATTTTGGGAAAATCATAAAACTTTTACCATGCTTTCTCTCTGCAGGAACAAACCCTTCACCTGGATGAGGCCCTGCGGAGCCAGGAGGACCTGAAGGAACAGGTGGTCATGGTGGAGCGCAGGAGCAGCCTGATGCAGGCAGAGGTGGAGGAGCTCAGAGCTGCTCTGGAACAGTCGGACAGAAGCCGCAAATTAGCTGAACAGGAACTGACTGATGCCTGTGAGAGAGTCACGCTACTGCACTCTCAGGTCAGCAGCATTATTACAATCTTAATGAAGGCCACTGAAATCTAACAGGTCATCACCATGAGGTTAGATATCTGTTGTTTAAATTAAACAAATGTTAATAATCTATCTTCACCGGGTTGATGAGGTTGAAAATGCAGAATAATTAAGTAATTACTTGATCAGGTGATGGTTTTCAAAAGTGCTAAAAGACATTCCTAGCTATGGAAGATGGTGCAGTGATCAACATTTCAGCTTTAAAGCCTTAAAGATGCACAAATCAATATTTTTATATTAACAATTGATCCTAGTGACAATCATACAGAGAATTACTGTGCAACTCTGCAGTTCCCCTCAGCTCTACAGAGCATTTCAGCATCTTTAACTCATTGTTTTTGGTATGGCCATCAACCCCCTTTCCAGCAGCAGCAGAAAGCTGTTTTCAGTGGGAAAGCTCTGATAAACTGTACAATACCTGCCCAGCACCAAACAACAGAATAACAAAGTTAGCAACTAGCTGAGGCATTTATCAGCTAAAAAGACATATACTTTTCTATTTTTCCTAGGAGTTCATGGAAACTAAAACAGAGCTAAAAGAAGACAGAATTTTGGAATATGAATTGTATTTGTACAAAAGAAGGCTGGTGTTGCTGGATGTGTAAACAGGCAAAGTTTGCTAATATGTTAGTCACATCAACTACATAATATGTCATACATGTGTGATGTTCTGGTTGATGTGGAGTTTGACCTCCAGGTGGCCAATAAACAAATAAACAAACGTAAATAAATAAAATAAAAAATAAATGCAGTTTTAATGACATTTTTGTCAATAGAAGAGGGTGTATAGCAACATTTCTGCTAGAAAGTCTATAAGGTCTCAATATTGAGCCAAATGAGGCAATATTTGCATGGTGGTATTTCTTCCTCACTGGACAAAAATGTAAATTATTTATAAGAACAGACTAATGTAGTGCCAAAGGGACAGGTGCGTTTTGGTGGTAGTTCTGCTTGTGCTGGAGGAGATAAAGTAGATTCTGCTGATTTTGTTATAGTTGTGAGAGTTGTGAAAGAGTTTGACTAACTGCCCCTAAATCAATATTGTCCTTTGTGCCCTTCTGTTTATGTGCATAACTGTGTAAAGGTTAGGCATAAGTTATTTTCTAGTTACAGTTTGTTATCTGTCATTTGGCTGCAGAACACCAGTCTCCTGAACTCCAAGAGGAAGCTGGATGCAGACGTCAGCCAGCTGCAGGGCGAAGTGGAGGATGCAATTCAAGAGGCTCGTAATGCAGAGGAGAAAGCCAAGAAGGCAATCACTGATGTAAATATCATGCACTTCACATCTCTTTATATCCTGGTATTTATAGCTTCATATAGTGTAATAAGTAACTGCCCTTATGAATGCTAGTGTCAGCTTGATTTGAGCATTAATTAGCTACTTGTAATGAAAAATGATAAAAGAAACATCCGCTTAACATGCCGTGTAAATGCAGGCAGCCATGATGGCAGAGGAGCTGAAGAAAGAGCAGGACACCAGCAGCCACCTGGAGAGGATGAAGAAGAACCTGGAGGTCTCTGTGAAGGATCTGCAGCACCGCCTGGATGAGGCTGAGAACCTGGCTTTGAAAGGGGGCAAGAAGCAGCTCCAGAAACTGGAGGCTCGGGTATCACACTTGTTCATATGAGATCAGAAGCATTATTGAGAACAGAAATCACATATAAGGTTGAGTTTATGGGGTTTGGACTTTATCTTGTAGGTGCGTGAACTGGAAGGCGAAGTGGTCAGTGAGCAGCAAAGAGCTGCTGATGCTGTCAAGGGAATCCGTAAATATGAGCGGCGAGCCAAGGAGCTCACTTACCAGACTGAAGAGGACAAGAAGACTGTTCTGAGACTGCAGGACCTGGTAGACAAACTGCAACTTAAAGTGAAGGCATACAAACGGCAGAATGAAGAAGCTGTAAGATCTTTTCCGACTGCCACAAAAAACAAACGAGAACCACTGTTTTTCATTATGATCATAGCTCATTATGGTCTGGGTTTTTTTGCTACAGGAGGAGCAGGCCAATGCTCATCTTGCTAAGTTGAGGAAGGTGCAGCATGAGCTGGAAGAGGCGCAGGAGCGGGCAGACATTGCCGAGTCTCAAGTCAACAAGATGAGAACCAAGAGCAGAGAGTTTGGAAAGGTAACATTTAATGCATTTATAGTTTAATATAATTACAAGATAATTTGAGTGTGAAAGTTCATTCCTATCCTCAAAAAGTTGTTTGACAAAATAATCTTAGCTCAAGATCCACATGCAATATGTTACTAGCTTTTTCTTTCAATGTAAGTGATGGGGGACAAAATCTCACCTTTATTGTTGCACAGAAGGAGTTTTGTGTAAAAATATATCTAAAAATTTATCTGAAGCTAATATGAAGCTTCAGTCATTCAAATGAGTCAAATCAAGTAGATATCTTTCAATGTTACAGTCTTTTTAGTGCCAAAGTCCCTCTTTCTGTTACTATACTTCCACCACAGCTCAACAGGGAAACACTGTCAGAGGAAACACAAAGAGGGAATTTGATGCTAAAAAGACTGTAAATGTGGCAGATATCCACTTGATATGACTAACAACTTTTAAATGCATTTTTACACTAAATGACTGTGTGGACACACTGTGCATTTTTGGCCTCCATCACTTACATTGAAAGCACATTTGAAGGGGATCTTTTAAGAACCAGTATGAACGGGAGGAATGATTACAGCGAGGAAAACCTCTTTCACTGTTCATATGGACACCTGACTGTTGTTTTCAGACACACTTGAAAAACTGTGAACCCATCTTTTAATTTCAATCCCTTAAAAATGAATAACAATGCATGACCAACATTTTCCTTTAATTTCCTTTCCTTAACTTCCATTTCCTTTTCTGTCCTGTCCTTTCAGGCTACTGAATCTGAGTAGGCTTTGCAACGATGACACAGGACATCCTCTATGCAACTTCTTAGCACAAGAAAAAGTTAATAAACCTTATTGTTTTGCTGTGGAACTGTAGCAGAATAAAGTGGTGTGAAGCATAAGATCTGTCTGTTTTTTCTCTGCATGGTGTAAGTTTATTGCACATCACACTGTGAGATCAGCCGAGTAAAATCTTGGTCACAATCTGTGTCAGAGTGTACGATATCAATTTGGTCACACTGTGCGATGAATGTGTGGTGAATTGTAGCGCTGTGATGTAAATAGAGAAAAGTACATGAGAGCAGAGAAACGTATCTGCATCCACTCATATGTTTTTAAAATGTCCTTATCCATCTTTTCTTCATCTTCATGACCATCTTTGTGACTAACAACACAGATGAAAGGACACTTAGCATTTATCATAATTCTTGGTGTATTAGCAAACTAGTATAAGGCTTGTAGTGCTAATTAGCAAGTCGGAGAACTCTGTGAAGGATAATCAGTTTTGTGGCAGGAGTGTGCAGTTTATATAAGCTCCAGCTGAACCCCTCAGTGTGCAGTTTGCATCTAATTTGAGCAACTGTTTGCAGAGATCAGCACAGATCCCCACAGAATGCCTGCTGACATTTACATTCTGAGTTAAAATAGCCATCCTCCTCAGTGTCACTCATCTACATACAATACCTAACGCTAGCAATGAGAGCTGTGGATTAACCACGATTAGACCAATATAATCAAAGGACCATACGGACTAATCAGAAAGCCCCCAGAGGATTCATTTAAGGTGGTGCATGTATTTAACCGTGTCACTCCATCGTGAACCTGTTTGTTTAGTGCGCCAGACAGAGGGATTCTGTACTTGCCTGTGTTGTTTTGTCAGTGAGTCAAAGTCCTCATCATTACAGGAATTTCATTTGTCTAAGAAGCAGATTAGAAGTCTCAGATGGATTTATGACGCTCATCAGCATGTCTTCCATTCTTACAGCTGCCCCCAGAGTTTTAATTAGATTTCTGTCAAGATCACCAGCTTTCTGCCTGAATAGGAAAACAGCAGCAAACATAACAGCTGATAAGTTTTGATGCTTTGTTGTCTTATTCAACACATTTCAACTAAATTACATAACAAAAAAGCTAATAAATTCACATTTTTAACAGTTTTCCCATTCATCCAGAAAATATTACCTTATGTTTGTATAATATAATTTCTTTAGAGGGGAAGTATTGCAACACAATGAATGAGTTGCACTGATCTACAGGCTGTCCTGTAGCTTTTTCTGAGTTAACCATGTGCTAATATACAATTTATTATGCATTATCACAGCTGATAATAGACCTCCACAACTACAGTATAATATGCAATTTAAAAATAATCAGGGTTGCGCAAAGTTATGTCTCCAAAACAAGGTGACATACAGCAATGCAAAACCAAAATAACTCTAATCAAGCAGCCCCAGTGAGTCCTTTCAGCTGCTAATGAAGACAGTGGTAGGACATCAAATAAATATTAAATATAGTCCAACCTTTTAAATAATCTAATTGAGTACAAATGATCCTCAAGTAGGGACAATCATTTTATGTTGAAGCTGTAAAAAAAGTAAGGACTGAGCAGAAACATCTGATGATAAAACAGTGTGTTATGTACAGTCACTAACATTAAAGTATAGAAAAAAAGTGTGGTCACTTTTTTTGTCAAATGTATTGCGGGCCAAACAAATACTGAACAATTCAAGACATGTCATAAAAATGAAAGTGTTACTACTACTGGCACTAGATCTATTGTTGCAATTACATTTAAAGAAAGACTTTGCAAAAGAGCATCACTCTCGACTTTAGGAACATTAGTTATTAACTCAATGTTAATGTTATTACCACAACTTTCTGGAAATTTCACCTGCAGTGTAATGGCAAGGACCCTGGACAAGAGACTAAATGAACACTGGAAACAGACAATATCATCTGTTAACCACTCACAGCATCCACTGAGAAGAGGTCAAAGGTCATCAACCAGGAGTCAGTGGACGGACTGGAGAAACATCAAAGAGGATATTCACATCAGAGTCTATCTTTGAACAGAGACAGGAGTTACATCTCCCCCCATATACAACCACCTGGTATCATGTGACCAGTGTTCCACACATGATGACACCTCAGTTGTTTCTATGACAACTGAGCCAGCTCAATCCGCTGAGAAAGAGCGAGAGATGCAGTTGAAATCTGGGGAAAAAAATACCAAGTGGATCATGTTCTGCTCGAGGTCCATTTGTTTTGGAGCTTTCAGCCATGTCACACAGTCTTCAACAGCAGATGGAGTTGAAATGGAACTATAGATGTGTCATAGATCTGTGATATGGTCAAGAGGTCTGGAACAAATTAATAAAAAATGAGTTACCAAATCCTGGTTAATTCAGCAACAAACCTGTACTCATGTCTAGTTTTCTGTAGCTATGTCAATACTAAATATGTGTTTTATTGTATCTTGTTGTACTCAGTTTACCTTAGTTTCACAAAAGCCCTTCTAGGGATGGATGTTGCAAATTAGCATCCGCTATAAACACTATGATACGTGTGTCAGATAGCTGTTCTCAGTTTCTATACTGTACACACTGTATCTGTCCCTATCAAATAAACCATAAATAAATAAGTGAACCTTGTGTAGAGATTGTTTTGTCAACTGGTGTTTCCAAGGTCAAGGTTTCGTCACAAAGACGAGGCAAGCCTAGTGTCGGAGTGATCAGAACATGTAAACCATGCTGCAGTGTGACATCAGTATGTGGCATCTATATCGCCAACATTGTCTCAGTGAAGGATAGCAATGTGTGCTATCACACCTCCCTCAGTTTGACAGGACGGAGGACACAGCTGTGAAGGCCAGACTATCATACAGCCTTGAAGAGCTTTATGAGCGATGATCTTTGACAGTAACACCTGCAGTAGTCGACCTTTGCTGTAAAGATTCTCATGTGTGACAATGAAAATAAGTGATGTGGTCGATTTATTGACCTCTGCGTGTATTTCATGTCTATTTTAGGTTCATACTAAGCTCATACAAAGACCTTTCACATTTTCTACAGCTCTGACAATCAGGTTACTTTTACTTGTGAAAAAAATATAGTTGAATAGAACTCATATTTCTATATATTTCTCACTGTCCCATAGTTCTGCCCATTTGCCTGGTATCATCTGTGATACTACAGTATCAGCAGCTAGAGGGCTCCCTTTAACAAGAGAAGGAGCATGGATGCAGGAAGAGTGGATGAAATTTGATCAGTGCTCTCTGTTATCTTATTGAGGCAAGAAAGAGACAATCAGCATATGTCACAAAGAGTCTTCATAATCCAAGATATGGAGACAACAAAGTGAGAGAAGAGGCTATCACAATAATACTTTTACACATATACAGTTGCTTACATGCAGCTCATATTTATTTTCTCTCCTGTTACCACTACCATTACTGTTAAGAGTGCATTCCATTCATTTACAATCAATCCAAACCCCATTTATGACTGTTTTCAATAAAGTCTATATCTATATATCTAAGCTATATTATTCTAAGTTGCTTGCAGTCAGAAAATAAACTCACAGCTTTGAAAAGTGCAAGACAGAAAACTACAGTTTTTACATAGAATAGAGAAAACATTTCAGACTCTCAAAATATCTAGCTCCCTCTGGCCGTTGATATTGTTGAGAGAAAACAATCGCTACAATACCTGAAAAGGAGTTCTGTGAATCTACACTCGACTGCTCTTCCTCAGCAACCGGATGTGTGTCAGTAAACTGAATTTGAATTGCAAGAAGTAAATGTGGAAGTATATATAAATAGCTGAATTTTCAGTTAGGCTCAAATACAGAACAACTGAATTCAATTTAATATTACATTGAGTTTCAAGTTTATTGATTTATTTGTTTGTTTAGCCAGTTTAACATCTATTTATAGCTTTGCTTTCACATACAATCCCAGGTTTTGTTTGTGTTTAACATTGTTTTGTTACATTTACATCTGCATTTCTGGTGTAATCAAGACAGACAGAAGTATTATTTAAGTTTGGTTATTGTTTATTGATTTAAATTGTGAATCCCTTGAGTTATAGATTAGCTTGTTGTGTTACCATACCAACCATGCTTCCATGCTTTTCTTTTCATTTTTGAGGCACTTGTTTTTTACACTGGTCGGAATAAATCTCTTTTTTTTAGTCATTGAACATGTCTCTGAGTCTGCCTCTCATCTCCTGCCTCTGGCTAATCTCCCTCACAGGTAATTTGATTTAGCCTGCATTAATTGACATCTGACATAGTATTATCTTATAAAGTTGATTTAGCTAACATGTTAGCAGACTGTTGCAGTTATTTACACATTCGGCAGTAACGGAGCAACATTAGTATTCATTTGGTGTCATGTTTCTGGCCACCTTAAGTCCTATATTCACTCTCCTTTTAGCTCTGTTTTAGTCTACACCAACTCCTGATCAAAATGTATGTCTATTTAGCAGCTAAATGCTCCTCTATGTTGACCAGCTAGTTGCTAACTTTGCCTTTCTGCTGTTTGGTGTTGGAAGGTGGGTTTATTATCTGAGCTTTTTCCTCTCAAAACAGCTACCTGCTGCTGCTGGTGGTGACAACGCTGATGAGAGCTGTGAGACTGAACCAAAACAGTAAACTTGCGGGTGTAAAACCAAAACAATGAGCTGAAAGATGCTAAAATTATCCGTAGAGATTACAACCAGCGACCCCGTTCACATTACATGTAGTCATGAATCATCAGTCTTGAATTATTACAGAAAATTGCTCTTCAGTGGTTTTAGATTTACATATGGTTGTCTGTCTCTTTTCTAACTTATATTTAACATAATTTCTGTGAGAATTAAATAGTAAATACACACAAAGACACAGATGTTCCTTACACTTATTATTATAATACATAATTTATGAAATAAGTATGGTTTATGGTATTGAGAATATACTGTAGAGAGAGCAGCTGTTGTGATTCACTCCTCAGTGGACAAATGCATGATCTTTTTCCACATTCGACTGAAGAAGGCCCGCACTCCCTGCTTCTTCTCTTTGTCCTTCTGTAGAAGAGAAAAAGTATTATGTGAGTCTAGTTATGTAAAATTAGAACATTTATTCACAGCTTACCAGTCCTCTCTGCAGTAGCCACACTGCACACCTCTGGAGTCTGGAAAGATCATTTATAAATCTCAAATTAAAGCCATGAACAAAAGATCTTTTTGCTGTAGCCAAGATATAGTTTGTTGTATTAGAACAACTAGAATTACCACAGTGTTCTTCACAGAAACCAGCTGATGCAGAGCCCAGCTGTACGCAGCAGCTCGCGCTCTGTTGTCCATGTCCTGGACAGCACAGATGATGCTCTCTCCAGCAACGAAGCTTTCATCA
The DNA here is from genome assembly GCA_038419695.1 of Scomberomorus guttatus. NCBI lineage: Eukaryota > Metazoa > Chordata > Actinopteri > Scombriformes > Scombridae > Scomberomorus > Scomberomorus guttatus. Next base: position 21,252,312 of record CM076465.1, on the reverse strand, counting down.
AAGTCCAGCAGGTGGAAGGATTGGGAGCGGTCAATGAATCTTTTGTAAATGGCTTTGACCATGTTCCGGGCCACTGGCGTGCAGATACGCAGGAGACGAGCTTTAGTGAAAGATGTAACCAGGCAGAAGCAAGAAGCTGTCGTGTCAGCCAGCTGTTTGCCAATCTTAGCGCTGGCGGCCTCAGCCCTGTTTCCCAGAGCAGATGCCAAACTGGAGTCCCTGCTCACAGTGGGACCCCGAATCTGGGAAGGCTTGACCTCAGCAAGTGGCTCTAGCTTGTCCAGGAGGAACCACAGAGCAGTTTCCATCACCGCTGGCACCAAGGGTGCAGCGGTACGCTGGAGCTTGGTGAGCAGAGCTCGTTTGGAACGCCTGCTGGAACGACAGCCAGTAAAAGAGTTCAGCAGCTTTTTGTACAGGTGCTGGAGGGAGGTCTCTACATCCTCCTCTGCTTTTGGGCAGAAGACAGAGAGGAACATTTCAAGGCCCTCCAATGTGACCTTCATGTGACAGGGAGAGAAAGACAGAAGAGTGAGTGACTGCAGAATGTTGAAAGTGTAACTCAGAAAAGGTTTTGTCCTTACATTCCTCCCGAGCTGCAGTGAAAGACATTTCTCCTCTTCAAGTTCCTCCCGGAGCTCCTGCTCCATCTGATTCAAACAGAAGCGCCTTGCTGAGGTCCAGGCCTGTACACATCAAGAGATAACACTTTATGTTACATGTTTGTCATTTCCTAATCATTTTTGAGGAGGTCTTCCATAAAGAACTATGTATTTTTGCACTAATATTAGGGAAAATGTACTAAAGATTTTTTTTAATACAATAAGTTATAACTAATGGCTTTATTAATGGTTAATTTAGCATTTCATCTGTACTCAAGGGTGTGGCCGTACACCATGACATCACTGTTTAGTGTGGTTACAGGTGCAACACAGCAAACCCAAAAGTTCTTATTAATGGTGTATAACTGATCTATAAAGCATTACTAAATGATATGTTAACCATTAATAAAGCCAACAAATATTTGAAAAGTGGTACTGGAGAGACAAACTTCTTTTACATTTCAGTTACATTTATTCTGTAGTTTATGTTGGCTAATGTTAATCTGGATAAGCAACATTACTGACACAGTTTTTCTGTTATTGTTACACTACTTCTAATATGATCCTGTAATTGCCACTTGCTGCCACAGTGGCCGCCATTTCATACAAGTTACATAGCTCACTTTAACTGTAGTTTTACAAACTGTATTTCTCTACAGTCAGTGTTGTATTTACCAGCTCTGCCATGAGGAGCTTTCTTGCCTGTGTCCCTTCTGGTATTTCCTGAAACCTTAATGAAAAAAGACTTAATTAGTTACCCATGTTGTCTACCTTTTGCAGTGACCTTTAATCTGACATATTTCTTCAATGACCAGTTTGGACTCACTCATCCAGGAAGCTTCTTCCAGCCATTAGCCAGCCCTTCATTTCTTTCACAGATAGATAAATAGGAACTTGATACTGCTGCTTCAGCAGCATAAACTGTCTCATGAGCATCTTCTGCAAGACAGAGACACCATATATGCTATTCATACGATTCCTCAATAGCAACAATGCACCTTTACATTTACATTTACAAGACTGACCTCTGCTTTGTAGCGATGTTGCTCTCTCGCTGAGAATGAGGGCGGTCTCATGTATTGAACTTGCTTAAGAATAAAGTCAGTGTCCATATTGTACAGAGGTCAAACTCCATAAGAAAAGCAGAAAACACTCTATTAGATATTCAATTAAAGGAGCAAGTGTCTACCATAAAAGTATGATACACATTTTAAAGAGAGTGGATGATGGAAAACAAGAATAACATAGACTTGGGATGTATGTTGCCATTAGCAATAGAAATGCATCATTTGAACAAACCATTCTGAGCTGCCCCTCAGTTTGATGCTCATTGCAGTAGTACTTTTTGAATAATGAAATAAACAGCGTGATGTATTTGATATTTGTGTGTGTAGCACTAAACCAAATACATTTTGGTCAAACTGAACAACATTTAGTGGAAAAAATGGAAAAAATCACCAGTATGTGCCAAATTGACACAAAAAACCCTCTTTAAGGAATTACAGGTTTGCATTTCAGATGAAGAAAAGGTTCAAAACTAGCAATGAAGACAGAGACTTTACATACCTGGTACAAAGAGAAAGTTGCCACAGTTTGAGTGAAAGAAAAAGGTGCTTTCAGATGGTTTTGAAAGCCGATCGTTCAGAAAGACGGAGAATCTGAACTTGTCCCTGTGGTTGACAGTGTGTGGAATGTACAGTAAACCATCATCTGCATCATTCTGATGCTTCTTGTCAACAAAAAGTCAAAACTAAACAAAATGATTATTATTATTATTCATCATGGCTTACCTTGTATTTTTTTCTTTCACAAAAACATTACTAAAAGGAATCTGAGAGTTTATTGAATCTACATCGTTTGTTCTATATACACACGTGGACAAAATTGTTGGTACCCCTCAGTTAATGAAAGAAAAACCCACAATTCTCACTGAAATCATTTGAAATGTACAAAAGTAACCATGAATAAAAATTTATTGAAAATTAAACAATCAAAATCAGCCATTACTTTTGAATTGTTGATTAACATAATTATTTAAAAAAATGAAACTAATGAAACAGGCCTGGACAAAAATGATGGTACCCATAATTTAATATTTTGTTGCACCACCTTTTGAGGCAATCACTGCAATTAAACGATTTCTATATTTGTCAATGAGCCTTCTAGATCTATCAACAGGTATTTTGGCCCACTCCTCGTGAGCAAACTGCTCCAGTTGTGTCAAGTTTGATGGGTGTCTTCTCCAGATGGCATGTTTCAGCTCCTTCCACAGATGTTCAATGGGATTCAGATCTGGGCTCATAGAAGGCCACTTCAGAATAGTCCAACGCTTTTCTCTTAGCCATTCTTGGGTGTTTTTGGCTGTGTGTTTTGGATCGTTGTCCTGTTGGAAGACCCATGACCTGCGACTGAGACCTAGCTTTCTGACACTAGGCAGCACATTTCTCTCCAGAATGCCTTGATAGTCTTGAGATTTCATTGTACCTCGCACAGATTCAAGACATCCTGTGCCAGATGCAGCAAAGCAGCCCCAAAACATAACTGAGCCTCCTCCATGTTTCACTGTAGGGACAGTGTTCTTTTCTTCATACGCTTGATTTTTGAGTCTATGAACATAGAGTTGATGTGCTTTACCAAAAAGCTCCAGTTTTGTCTCATCTGTCCAAAGGACATTCTCCCAGAAGCTTTGTGGCTTGTCAACATGCATTTTTGCAAATTCCAGTCTCGCTTTTTTATGATTTGCTTTCAACAGTGGTGTCCTCCTTGGTCGTCTCCCATGAAGTCCACTTTGGCTCAAACAACGACGAATGGTGCGATCTGACACTGATGTACCTTGGCCTTGGAGTTCACCTTTAATATCTTTGGAGGTTGTTCTGGGCTCTTTGGTTACAATTCGAACTATCCGTCTCTTCAACTTGTCATCAATTTTCTTCTTGCGGCCACGTCCAGGGAGGTTGGCTACTGTCCCGTGGATCTTAAACTTCTGAATAATATGTGCCACTGTTGTCACAGGAACTTCAAGCTGCTTAGAGATGGTCTTATAGCCTTTACCTTTAAGATGTTTGTCTATAATTTTGTTTCGAATGTCCTGGGACAATTCTCTCCTTTGCTTTCTGTTGTCCATGTTCAGTGTGGTACACACCTTGTCACCAAACAGCACAGTGACTATTTGTCACCCTTTAAATAGGCAGACTGACTGATTATGAGCTTGAAGACACCTGTGATGTCAATTAAAGGACACACCTGAGTTAAACATGTCCGTCTGGTCAAATTATTTTCAATCTTTTATAGGGGTACCATCATTTTTGTCCAGGCCTGTTTCATTAGTTTGTTTTTTTAAATAATTATGTTAATCAACAATTCAAAAGTGATGGCTGATTTTGATTGTTTAATTTTCAATAAATTTTTATTCATGGTTACTTTTGTACATTTCAAATGATTTCAGTGAGAATCGTGGGTTTTTCTTTCATTAACTGAGGGGTACCAACAATTTTGTCCACGTGTGTAAATGAAGTGCCCACTGATTAGACAAATAGTGACTGTATCATTTCAGAAATCCACAATTTACTGTGTAATGCAGACGCAGGATCAACAAATATACTGTTGTGGAAAATGATTTTCTTATTGATTGAATATAATAATTTGGAACATTAACTTTTAAATACAAAGCAAGACACCAAAAAGCAGTCAGTTAAAGTCGATTATGTGATTCTCTAATGTATCTGGTTATGTTTTGGTGAGTAACACTGAATGTAAACATGACCTTTGTTTCTTTACAAGAAAATGTCACAGGGTCATTTTGCATGGTTACATCTGAGGGGAACAAATTAAGATATCTTTTTATTTGAGTGTAAAAGTTCATTCTTGAGACTGGAACTAGTAATTTTGAATTGATAATTGATTGGGAATGTTAGCTCATACAAAAGAAAAGATTTTTAGTGAACATAGTGAACCACTGTGGTGCTCTGTGAAAGTTGTGGTATAATCCAAAACAGCATTATTTGACTCAGCATTTTGTCTCATTCTAGTGGGGTTTATTGATCCCACATGGGAAGTGAAAAGAATCTGCAGTATCACAAACCTCATTACAGCCCCCTTATAAAAAAGTGATACGTGCAGGCTAAGAATAAACAGTGATGTGTCATAATGCAAAGCAACAGCACAAAAGAGGAACTATCAAGCTCTGTTTGCTTTGGGCAAATTTCATGTTCAAATTCAAGTCAAACTGTTGAACTGTTTTTCCACATTTGAGATGAAAGATCATATCCACTTTTAAATGAAAGTAATAACATGCCACCAAAACTTCAGCTGTTAAATAAAATAATAAAAGAGGCTTTAAAAATGTCACAGTTCCTTTATTTCACTCTTTTTGTTTTGTTTAACTAACAAGTTATACTTGGTCTCTCATGCTTTATTTAACTGCCACTATTTTTAAAAATGTTTTATCACCAATTTATTACTGTGACCAACTTGCCATATGCAATAAGAGTAACACATGCCTCTCACAAAGGGAAAGGAATGAAAAAAGGACAAAACTGCCAAAAGAAAACAGCATAAAAACTTATACCCCCCCCCCTCCAAAAAAACTACAACAAGACCAGACCATAAAACATCAAATGAACAAATGTTTCCACTTTAAATCATCATCATATAAAAGTGAGTGAGTGTATGAAAAAGTAACAAGAAGCTGGAGGGGAGTTGTGGATTTTGACAATCCCACCAGTGTCAAGTCTGCCACAATAATAGACAATACTTCCGGTTACGTATTTCAAATTAAAACTTAAAAGGAACAGATGCACATAAACCAAATAACACAATGAAAACACAATATCACTGAAATAAGCTGTAATCACTCTTATAAAGAACGTTGAATGGTGGCTATCAGTTATTCATCATAATCATAATATAGTTTATTTGTGTAGCATAATTCATACAATGAGGCAAAACGAACAAAACCACAAAATGAACTGAAAGCTTACAATCAGTGGTAGCAGTAAAATAAACTACTAATATTACTTCTTACAGTACTACTACCAAAGTAGAACTTCTAGCTCTACTGCTGCCATCACTATTATTACTGCCACTACTGAATAGTACTTTAATAATAAAGTAGGAGTAGCAGCTTGTGGAAGAAGTGTTGTAATGTTGGCCAGTGTGAAGGTTTATTCTGGACCCTTTTTTTCTGGAGCTTTCAACCACTCCTCACGGTCTTCCTCAGCACATACAGTTTGCTCGGTTGTCATGGACATAGCTTATGCGTTTACTAATAAGTGACGCTTTGTGCTTTCATTTTGAAGGCAAACTGAACCGGTTTCTTGGTGTGTGTAAGTGTGTGCGGCTTGACGCCGGTCTGACTGGAGCCTCAGAGCGAGCATGCAGGCTGGCAGGCGGGCTGCAGGAGCAGAGCGCTGAGGGCCGTCCTGAGAACCTGTTCACCAACTTCACACAAGTCTCACTCCGCTCCGCAGCGAGCTGCTGCTTCCAAAACCGGACACACAAACTCTCCCTTGACTTTCTTCCGAGGAGCTGGTGGTCAACATCATCATCATCGTCATCATCATCATCACTGCCTGGCTGTGTGTGTGACAAGTTGCGCTGGCGATGTCTGGATCGTACTGTAAAAGTTTGTACCCGTTCGGCGGAGAGCAGCACCAGCAGGGACTGTGCTTCGAGGCCGGGGAGATTATTAAGGTGGTCCAGGCTCTGCCCGGAGGCTGGTGGGAGGGAGAGAAGGATGGAGCCAGAGGATGGTTTCCCTCAAGCTATGTCCAGGTCCTGGAGGTAAGATTTATAATTGGAAGAAAGAAGAAATTTAATTGTTTATACTTTGAGACTTTATTCAACATTAATTATTTGGACTCTATTCAACTTTTAATTGGTTCTTAATTGGATGTGACTTCTTGACTTCTATATAATTTTGTTCTTATGAAAAACAAAAAATATATACTATATTCTCTCTCTCTTTCTCTCTCTCTCTCTCTCTCTCACACACACACACACACACTTGAAGATAAAGACAGCATTGACAGATGTACTAATGAATAGTTTTCCCGTGCTGCTCTTATCAGATTAACTCTAACCTTCCCAGCAGTCATCTGGCTGCTTGGCTGAGCGTTTGCACACTTCCTCATTCCACACACATTCCAGTGAAATACTCAGGTCTCCTCTCAGTGCGCCTGAATGCACAGTGCAGGCTGCTCTCCCTCCTCATGGTCAACCCCTCCCGTCCCCACCCAGCCTCACTCTCTGCCCCCTCATGAATTCAGACACTCTGCTGCTGCTGCAACTCAGGAAATCTCTCTCTCTTTTTTTTTTTTATTATTTCTTTCTTTTAATTTTGTGGATTTGGCTCAGTGATTATGATATTGGAGAAGATTTAGTTTGTGGTTGAGTCAGTGACACCACCCAGCATTCTGAGAGTTTGTCATAATCAGCTTGTATCCAAGATTGACGGGCATGCTGCCAGCTTTCTCAGCTATGACACCAGTGCTTCCATTTTTATCGCTTCTTGATTCTGAATGGGGGAAGAAGACATATACAGTAACATGACATTCTGGGTTCATGCTGATTTAAATACGATCACAAGTAACAAAAGCTTAAAGATCTGAACCTGTAGCAGCAGACATTTGAAGAACAACATCTCTTATCTCTTCTCAGACCAGTTTAGGAATGGAGTAGATGGGTGGGGCAGCAAGGAGCAGAGAGACTGGTCTTTAAGGACAGCACCGAGGTTTAAGCTTCAGGTTCATCAAGCATCTGCCCTGCTGAAGTGTTAATGAGCAAGATGCTTCATCTTTAGAGGGCTACTGTTCTGCTGGTTGACCTCTGACCTGTCTGGAACCTCCATCTCAGATATATTCAGAGATTCAAATAATAAAGTGTGAATTCATTCTGATTATCTGTAAATTAAAGGTACCCTGTGGAGTTTTTGACCACTAGCAGCACTACAGAAAGGGTTTAATCACGATTCTTATTTGAATGATTCATAATCGAATCTTGAAATCCAGAGATCGATCTTTGCATTTGCACCTTGTGTACATGTGCACTAAATGTTATGTTTATGCTGTGTTTACTTGTTGTAAATGGTTCAGTTAGAGCTGCATGATGTGTAAAATGTCTACTTTGTAGTAACTGAGTTATTACAACATGCACAAAAAGCTTATTTTTAGTTAAAAAGTAACGTAAAGTAGATGATATCTATGATATCTATTAGCTGTCTTGAGTCACATGTAACGTGAATAGTTAAAGTCTGTGGACCCGCCGCAGTTTATGGGACTGTCGTGACTCAGGCTTTGCTTTTGATGCAGGTCTTTTATTATTCTTGCTCAACTGTTTTGCACATGTAGGCCTAAAAGATATAGATGTGTCATGTTTTAGTCTTTTTGCATCAACTTTTTACAATCCTTGGCCCACAGTGTGCTGACAGTTCAGTTCCTTGTAATGTTCAAGGAAACAACAGTGTTGCTCACTTGTTGAATGTAGGAGATTTTTTTCCCCCAGGATGAATTGAGGACAGCGTTATGCAATATTAGTATTTATCTGATGTAACTGAATCAAGAATCGCATCGAATTGAATTGATTCTGCATTCAGTTGGCGGTGAACAAGTCAGCTGCAGCAGCAGTCATCTATTTTGATAATCGATTTTCAAGCAGATATGCCAAACATTCACTTCTTCAAGCCTCTCAAAAGTGAGGTTTTGCAGATTTTCTTCTTATTTATAAAGCTGTAAGATGAATATGTTTGGGTTTTGGACTGGTGATGGTGATGTCACCTTGAGCTCTGAGCATTTGTAATCAGCCTTTTCCACTCAGCTTGTAGAGCTAAACGATGAGTTGATTAATTCTTTAGTCATTTTTTGGTTGTTTGACAGAAACTGAATCAGCAATTATTTCAATAACAATGAATCATTTTAATGTTTCGAACAGAAATTACAAACATCTTCTTCCAGTTTCTCCAGTTCTATGTTTTGTTTTGTTTTTAATCATTGCAAATGGAATATGTGGGGGTTTTGGACTGTTGGTCACACAAAACAAGAGATTTAAAGACGTCACCTCTGGCTCTAGGATGGGTATTTTTCATTATTTTCTATGGAAATTAATTTTATGGACAAAACAGCTCATCAATGAATCAAGAAAAGAATCTGCAGATTACTCAATAATGCCCTACTAGCTTTTCCCAGAGCTTTCAAATGCATTTCACAGTCTTCCTTGGTGGATGGATCTCCATGACATCTCTCCACTTTATCTTCTGCAGGTTGGAAGTTTCAGAAAAGGCTAATAAGTGGACTTTTTCATTCAGATTGTTTCTGTCAAACTGCCATTTCCAAGGTCAAGAATGACAGTTAATAGATTGGTCAAAACAGATAACTCACAAATGAATCAATAATGAAAAAACTTGTAAGTTGCAGCTCTAAAGACAAGGATACACATAAGAGATGATAGAGAATATATGAATTAATAGGAGCAGGTACTGTCTGGTTTCTAAAAACACTGTCCTTCAGCGGGGTGCATGGACACTTTCTATAAAACACTGATGGAAAGCTAGATAACAGCTCAGCCCTTAAGCTAGGCTAAATTAAGGCACAACAACATGCTTATCTGATGTTCAGTCCGACTTATCACAGTTCGATTCTCCGCGCTTTCATGTGAGCCCACATTGAGGGAAACTCTCTCTCAGAGTCTGTGTTCTCGTGTTGGATGCTTGCCTGTGTTGTGGGTTCAAATCAAGATCTAGATTCTCACCACTCACCCACCTCTCTTGTCGCTCCCCACTCTTCTCTGCACTGGCGTGCAACCACCTAAAAATAACCAGTAAAGATGAGGGAGGTGACACAGTAGCGAAGTGGGGAAAGAGCCGTGGTACGGTAGCTTGTTGATTTGTTTTTTTTGGGTTGTCTCAGCTTTACCTGTTCTACCAGGCAGACAGACAGTGGCAGCTGGCTCTCTATTGATATGTTAACTGACAAGTTTCACCTCATATACATCTAAAATGGTCAGAGGAAGTCAAGTCCTGATTTTAGTTTTTAGTCCTGGACCGTAGAGTTTATCAGTGTCAGTGAGACAGTTAATATTGATACTTGAGAATGATACGAACCAGATAATACTTTTTTTTTTTTTTACATAAATACGATTTAAATAATGATGCTTAATAAAAGCACATAAAATAAGACCATATTAAGCATAATAGTTCAATTTTGACCTTGGAAATAGACAAAATAATCTAAAAACACTAGCTTTTTCTGGAGCTTTCAATGATGAAGAATGAAATGAAATGTGACTAAATGCTCCAGAAAAGGATAGTAATTAATTAGTAATTATGATATTAGATTAGATAAAAATGTCTTCTTGTTTATCTGCCAATATACACACCAAATAACACTTATACACAAATAACACATATACATCTGATAACCCAATGTCTGTAAACAGTATTTGCCTGTTGGGCGACAGTATCAGTATCAATATCAGTTGTTAATCTGGAACTAAATAATTCACCTCCTCCTACACATAGGTTGAATAGCACATACTGAAACTGGAGTTTTCCCCCAAGTTCTTGAATGTGTCATTTGTAGGTTGATCAGACGTGTTGCGGAGGTTGCCGGATGGCTCAATGACTGATGGTGAAACAAAAAGCCACTTCTTTATTTCCTCATTCTGGTCATTTATTCAAAACAAGACTAAGGAAATCATCGTCACTCCTTAAGGTTGCTGCAGTTGCCTCACTTTCATAATCTTAAAGGATCATCAACTGAAGCTGATGTGCTGTAATCTCCTAGACAAGGATTTGTATAGCTGGCACAGTTAACAAGGGAGCTCTGATGTGAGTCTGTTGTCATCTTCAGCATTGTGTCTTTGTTCTACAAACAGCTCCATTCTTCCAAGCATAATGAATCATTCAGAACCTGTTGCCGGCTGGTGCATCACACCCGGGTGTTTGTCAGACACCAACACTTAATGCTGCTTTAAATTGAGACTATGGAACTTTTGAAGGAAGAAATTACACAGTCTTCTTCTAAAAATGAGTCAAATTCATAAGCAGTAAAATGCTCCCATTCTTCGTTTAACTCAGAGGTCATATCACTACACTTAATCTGGTTTGGCCAGTAGCTTATGGTGGCTAATGGTAGCTAATGTTAGCAAAGTTTAGACAGATATTGCTGTTAAACTGACATTACTGAGTCACTTCTGATTGTACCACTCTTCTCTACAAGCATTATGGCATTAATCGCATTATTCCTCACTTGTCACTTGAGAATAAACTGTAAACTGCTGTTCAGCAAAATTTACATAGTGTCCCTTTAAAGGATAGTTTTAATTTACAACTTGGATCTTATTTTTGTAGTTTTTTTGCAGCCATTATTTCAATCAGTTATAGTAACTTTGTAATAACTAAAATGATTGCCAATATTTGTGAACACATAACAAAGCTACACCATAGTCTGGTGGGACAAGAAACACAAGCAGCCTGATGATAAGACAGGTTGTAAATAAGCCAACAGGAAGTTGGTCTTTAAACTGTGATGGATGTTTACAACAGACAGTTTGGCTAATCATTTAACTTCTCATTTGCGATGTTGTTGCGTTCCCAGATTTCAGCAATGAAGTTATTGAGTACAATCTTATAATGACAGGTACGATGGTTAGATGTAAGGCCTAAGTTGTTATAAAGTGGAATTATCCTTTAAACATTGAACATTTAGGGAAATACTTGTAGCCTAACCTAGCATAAAGACTGGAAGTGGGGTGAAACAGCTAGCCTGACTGAAATTGCCATTTTTAAATTATTGTTTGTGTAAACTAAATCAGTGAGATACAACTTGTTAAATAATGAGCTTGAAAGGTACTGGTAGGCATGTTTTCCAACTAGCCAGGCTAGCTGTTCCACATGGTTCAAGTCTTAATGCTATGCTAATAGCCTCCTGGCTCCAGCTCTGTATTTAACACATACACATGACAGTGGTATTGATCTTTTCAAAAAGAAGCCTGGTGTCTCTTTTGAGGCATTTTTTTGAGAAAGAACTCAAAAAATTAAAAAGACTCTTTTTTTTCTTAGTGCACATTAGAAATAAATGAGATCTTAAGAGTTTATAGTATAATTTCCACAGCATGAAAGGCTCTGTCATCCACTCCAGCAGAACACTGTATTCCTGTAGTGATTATGATAACCCAACAAGTCCAGAGCATCATGAATCATGAAGACAGTGAGTCACATCAGTGTTCACCTAATGAGGAGGAAATGAAAAGAAAGCACTAAGAACAAAAGCGAGTTAAAGTGGCAGCTGAAAGCCATCAACGATGACTCGGTTGCCATGAGTTTCTGCCTGATGACTCCATGATGTCATCCAGTGCAGTTCAATGGAATATATTGTCCAAAGCGGACTTGAATGCTTTAATGTTTGAGAGCTTCAAAATGAAAAGGTCTGATTCAGTCATTTAACCTGCTAGCTTGAAAATGATTTCTCAGCCCACCTGTGTTGTTTGGAGCTGTCATCACTGTTTCCAGACAGATGTTTGAATACTGTGAAGCTCTTCGTGACCAAGTCTGAATCTGTGTTATTGCTGTGTTACTCCATCATTCCATGGAGTAATGTTTTACTACTGTGCTCCATCTTTCTTTGCTCTATGTTACTTAGGAGCACTTCTACTTTTACCTAAGTCAAAGAGGTTTTTTTTTTTGCCTTATTAGCTTCTTTCTCTTGGTTTTCATGAAATTTTGGGGACAGATTGGCCTTGGAACAAGGAGCAAATGATTTCACTTAGGTATTTCCATTATTCTAGAGTTTCTGTTTTTTAGCAACAACTATGAAACAAATACAAACTTAATTCCAAACCTTGAAGGATGGCTTCCTGGGTCAATAAATAACTTCAGATTTATGTAATACAACTGATGTCTTCGAGTGCAGCAGCAACGTTGGAGACTGGCAGAGTTTCACACTCCCTGACTTCCATCTGGTTGCTACTTTTTACTGAATCAACAGTGGCAGGTTTCTCAAAGCCTCTTGGCATTATACAGTCATTACACCCTGCATTCTGCACTGCATGACTATATCCAAACTATGTATCAAAACTGCATTAGCTGTTGAATATAAATGCCTTTCTGGAAGATGGCATTTTATATTTTTATTAGTCTCTAAGAAAGCCCATTCCTCCCCCCCCCAAAAAAAACTAATAAAATCAAGCAAAGTTAGGAAAAATAAAAATGCAATAAGACAAAATTATGGGATACTAAGTCGAAATCAATCAGAATTTTGACTTTGTAAATCAAAATTGAGATACTGTGTGAAAAGATATAATCTTTAGATATAATGAGATACTAAGCCAAGGTTTGACTTACTTCTTAAGTAAGACTTACTGCTATATATTATCACTATAAGTTACTATTTTAACTTGCTAACTTCTTACTACTTACTTATTTTGAATCATCATAGTATCTTATAATGTTGACTTAGTCTTTTTTTAACTTACCATGTCTCAGTTTGGATTTACCAACAGCATATTTGTTTTAATCTATCCTATATTATCTTGAAAAAAAAATCGGTAGATTAATGAATGGGCGAATATTTTGATAGTGAATCACTACAAACTATTTACAAACTAATATATATAAATATATATATTTATATGTCAGGTTGGGCTTTGGGAAATTGTGAGGGGAATTTTCTGAGACTTAATAAACCAAACAATTAATCCACTAATTGAAAAAATGATGATGAAATAATTGTTATTTGCAGCTCCAGCTTCCATATAACAGATCATTTAGATAGTCAGTGTCTTGCTCAACAACTTATGTCTCTCAGTAGACACTGCATTGGCTGCTGGTGGGATAGAAAGTGACAATATGTCAAACAACCAGGCCATGCTGGGGGCCCCTAGTAAAACCAGTTTAATTCATTGAATTGGTGACACACACTGGGTTATAGTCTTCGACGGCTGGACAGAGGGCAGTTATACACTGTTGTTGCTCTGGGGCTACATATGACATTCCCATAACAAATCAGGACTCCCCAATAAGTGTTGAAATGTCAACACAAGCAGTTAACATGTAATAGAAGCCCTGCAGCTGGGCCTGCCAGGGGCCATTTTGGGGAAGGCTCCCCACCGACTCCATCATATGGGGGAAATACATTAGTGCAGTTTGCCACATAGAGTCAAGTGTGACTTTTTTCTTCCAGTTGAATTTGCTGGTAATTTGAAGTCAATTTGGTGATGATGAAATGTTGATTTTCCAAAATTTTAATACTGGCCTCACATTATTATTATAGCATCATGTATTCTTTCTCCTCAGTTCGAATTATTGTCTTTGTGTAGCCTGGGGAACTACTGTAAGCAATTTGCAATCAGCTGTAAATTCTGGAGAACCACTTTGTCTCCTTATTGCTTCTCCTGGTAGAGTGTCAGCTGTGTTTATTATGGAACTGTAGAACTGAGAGTTGGGGGGGCTTCTAGGAGAGGTTTGGATGGTGATTTAGCCTGGCATAATCCCTGTAGTGTAAAGCTGTGGGTCAGATCGCTGCTGTAGAGCCTCCAACACACAACCAGGTGCTTCCCCTGCATGCTGGAAAACTAACACCACCCCTCCTGTGCTGACGTCGTACCAAAATAGTCATTTATTGTCATGGATCGTAGTCTGTGTGGAGCCATGAAATATCAGCTGAATCACTGCGAAACACCCACTGTGGTACATCAGAAAGCACCTTGTTAACCACAACCTGCTGTTTGTTTTGACACCAAAAAATAGATTTGAGGTTTTCACACATCTATTATCAGAGCTGTCAGGAAGGGCTGTTGGGGAATTTGCGGTGTATTGCCTCAGTACATATCAATAGGTAAAGGAAATGAAAAATGCTTAAAAAAGACTGGCCTTTGTATCAAATGAGTAACCTTTTTAAGATAATTTTCTTACCAAAGTTAGGTTACAGAGGCCAATGGAACTATTTTAAGCCTTAATCTCTGTGGCCTGGTCTATGCCAGTGTAGCTATTTTGAGTTATAGCTTGAAAAACATTAGCTCAGTTAAAGAGTAATTACAGTTATTTTCAACATGGGCCTCATTTTTCCAGTTTTTGCCCCACGATACCAATGGAATTTGGCCAAAACCTAGTGAATTATTCCTCTGTAGGTCTGTGTAAATCTTAGTTTGTAGGGATCACTGGGAAAACTAAAAATTGATCAGTCAGGAAGTGATAAAAAAAACAAAACACCTGTGTGTATTCATCTCGGTTGAGTTGAGTTGAACTAAGGATCTACAATAGCAGTGCTCTGTGAATTAGAGTATTTACCAGTACACAGGATGTGAACTGATTATCGTGTCCACACCCACATGGAAGCCTGGCTTGGGTGGTGTTGGTGAGAGTAAGTATCAAGTATGTTTCCCATCTCTGATGTTTGGTTAAAGGGCAGATCTAGAAATCACGTGGTCTTGTCAGAATACTGGCCCTGCCCCTACTCTTTTGCAGCAGAGGTGGTTAAAACACAGGTTCAACCTTGCTAGCTGTAGTTTAGGGAACAGGTTTAAGGCCCTGTTTTGTTTAGGATCAGCCCTTCCTACATGGTAAGATTGTCCACCAAACACTTGAATTTTGACAAGCCTCATTTGGAATACATGTCCACCCATTCATCTATTTTCTGCCACTTATTTCGTCCAGGTCATGGTGGTAGCAGGCTACGCAATCTAATCGCATTCTTCAACTCCTCCAAATGGGATATATACTATAAATCCTCCAATGGATTCTGGGTCTACTCCAGTTGGATGTGAGGAGGCATCCTGATCAGATGCTTAACCCTCTTAACTGCCTCCCTTCAAAATGAAGGCTCAGCGATTTTACTCTAAGCATAGAAATTTCAGAATGTCCAAACTCTTTACTGTGTCCCTGAAGGTGAAGGCAGACACCTTGCAAAGGAAACCCATTTTGATTGCTTGTATCTGAGATCTCGTTCTTTTGGTCACTACCCAAAACTCTTGACCATAGATGAGAGTTAGAAAGGAGACAGACATGGAGCATTGTCTCCATGTTTAGCTCCATCTTAACCATCACTGTCCTGTACAATACCTGCCATCACTGCACCAATCCACCTGTTGTTCTCACTTCCCATATTACCCTCACTTGTACCAGGCCTCAGACTTGGAGGTGCTTTAGGCAGGGATATGCCTGAAACAAACCTGTTCATACATCCGTAAGTGTTGTCCGACCATTTCCACTTCCTGTTTAGTGTGATCACACTCGAAGGCGAGGTGAAAAGCCTGCCCATTCCAATGTTGGAAAGGTGTAGGGGGAGGTGGTGGTTTCAGACGCATACTGATGCCTTAAAGTAGTGGTCCTTGAGGGGGTTCCATGGGTCCCCAGCAAAAAGGGGAATAATTTATTCTCACTATAATTCCATCCATAAGTAACACAATGACAGAATGTATGACTATTTTGGTCATGGGTTTCATACACTATCTGTAATAAAACATCTAAAAGCAAAAATCTTATCAGATAGCGGTCCATGGTCTAATTTGTGTCAGTTTAGGGGTCCTTAGGGGTTCTTGTATCCATGATCTCTTGCTTTCAGTCTCTACCCAAAGCTCATGACCATAGGTGAGAGTTGGAATGTATTTGTGACTAATAACTTCACCTCCATTCTTGGCTCGCTCCTCCACAACTCTTGGATTACTGCCTATATGCTGCACTGCTCTGCCTTGTGATCTCATACTCCATGTTACCTGCACTTGTGAACAAGAACCTGGGATACTTTAGGCAGCTTGTTCAAAACCCGAAGTGAGCAATCCACAGTTTTTCTTGCAGTGTACCATGGACTTGACAGTGCTGACTGTTATCCCAGCCATTTCACACTCTGCTGCAGACTGCAAACTAGAGGTCAAAGGTTGATGATGCTGGCAGTATCACATCATCTGATAGACTGGATACTCATGTGTAAGATCATAATCTACAATGAACATTAATCCAATATTACAGACATTTAAGCTTGTGATTCATTACTTATGACAAGCTTGGTTGTTTGAGAAGGATGGGGCATTTAGAGGGGAAATCCAAATCAGGTGGGAAGACCCAGATCAATGTAACCACAGATATTTCCCAACAGTATATACACAGTCTTAACCACTGGTATGCACGTTCAAGAATTAGGCAGCATCTTTTTAAAAGAGGCTGACATGTTTTGGGGGAGGACAGTATGCATTAGTCTTACAAGCACGACTTCTGGCGTTGGAAAGTATTTACAAGCTGAGCAAAGCAGTCAGGCTTTTTAAGTGTTTACTGTTTTGTCCTGCAATGTCTATTTACTGGTCACAGCAAGAAATGAATTAGTTACTGTGGAGTCCTCAGTGAGTTTAGTACTTGAGTGGAGAGCAGAACAGCTGACTGACATGCTGCTATATCTGATCCTGAGAACATAAGCAGGCCTGTGCAGATAAGATCTGCACACTGGAGAGCACGCTCCTTCATATGCAGTGCACATGGTGTGTCATCGTAGTCCTGTCTTAGTCACGTCATTCGTATGGCTTAAGTAGAAGCTTAAAGGAGAGACAGTGAGACCAACAAGGCTTGAGAAATTCACATAAACTGGAGGGGGCGGGATGTAACAAAACAGGCTTTGTTAACTGTAGAGACCACTGCAGTCTGTACACACACACAAACACACATACTATACTGTGCTGAGGCACTGAGTGGACAATAATGATAGTTTGTGTGAGCATATGTGTGTATGTTCAGTGTCTATGTCTGACTGTGTGCTGAGTGCATGCATAAACACGCATGTGCATCCCTCCTCCTCCTCCCCGAGTATCTGAAGTGTCTCTACATCTGGGAATGTGGCTTCGCTTCAGGTTCCCACATCTGCCCAAACCAAAACAATGTCTCCCAAATAAAGATATGGTCCACAGCCCCTGTCGCTCTGGTTCTCTCTCCCCGTCTCACTCTTTCTCCCTCCATGACTGTTCTTTCACTCCTCCTCCTCCACTCACTCCAGCTAAGTCGTGCCATATCTTAACACATTCTTCTCTCTAGGTCTAGTAGTTAGCAGCCAGGCGTACATGTGAGAAATTTCTCCCTGGCTGTATTCCTCACAAGAGGCCTAAACGCCCGTTGAGTGATCCCAGAGGGTTAGGAACTCTCTGCTCAGCTTCAGAACAGAGCAAGAGGTTAGCATTATAGTCTCCACTGGGGCCTATTGATAACAGCGGTGATGAGATGTAGTTACGTCGCTCTCAAGGGTTTGTGTGGGAGTTAGTCTGTGAGCGTGTCCTTGTTTTGTGCGGGTCACTGGAGTGATTTTGAGCACTGACGCTGAGAGTTTGGGCTGAAGCTGCAGAAATCCATTTTTTGTGGTGATAATTTTATCTTCATATTATAATTCATAATTTTTGGTAATTTATGCTTTAAAGTGAGTCTATGTAATTTTTGCTAATGTAGTGCGTCAGTATCACAAGTATAGAAGAGTCATAAGCCCCATTCACACATGCACTGCGACCCTGAAATTTTCTGGACATTAACCGGAGGAGCTGTATGTGAACGTAAGTGTCCGAATCAGTCAGACCGGACAATTAAACAGACTTTACCCTGCCAGCTCCCTAGTACAAAGTCCATGTAATGTCCGATTGAACCCATGTGTGAATACAGCAGTGAATTCTCAGGAGATGTTTCTATCATGCAGCTGGCGCTAGATAAACGCAGCAGGCCAGCTAAGCTGCATTGTTTTGACTGGGCCTGAAGACTCCACTGTGAAGCTAGCGTTAATGGGAGAGAGAACTTCCTGTGATTACTCATAAAATAAAAGCCATTTTATTTCTGGTGAAAAGCTTAAAAACGCTAAATTACAACTGCAGCGTACTTTTTGCGTCATGTCCTGCCTCCTGCACGATCTACCCAGGCGCCAGGTGAGGTGAGAACGCATCTGACACAGACAGTCTCCTGCTGTGTGCTACATGTGTAAAAGCGCAACTCTGGACAATGTCCGGACTTGATTCTCCGGACATTGTGTGGAGTTAAAATGTAAAAAAACGGCCATAAAGTCAGTCAGCTGATGCAGAAATGTCATTATTATACAGCAATATCTATTAAAAGTTTGCTATCGTTAGCTAACATTAGCCACCATAAACTACAGGTCATACCAGACCAAGTAAAGCTTTATCTGCAAAACCCCTGAGTATATTGAATTGACCAAGAGTGTATTTTATTGCTAATCAATTAAACTTTTTCTTGGTAAGAAAATGAATGTACTATTTTCTCTTTCAAAAATGTATATAGTTCTGCTTTAAAGAATTTTGCCAATTAGGAAACAAATCCAAAATGGAGCCAGCTATGGGAATCCTAATCAGGACCACAAATAGGGTTGCGTGATATAATGGTAGGGTCCTGAGATTTCTAAATACCATCAATTATATTATATTATATATTTCTAATAAAATAAATAGTTTTTAAATGTATCATTTAGCATTTCTGAGTAATTCATTTGGAGCCCCATGCTTATGGGGCAACTTGCCAGCTCTCTAATTGCTGTAGTCTGGAGAACTTTAAGACTTAAAAACAGAATTGTGACCCAGGAACAGTAGATAAACCTGGTTGTATAACACATACAGTATATATCTGAAAGCAGAGATTATTCCTGTCAAACCTCCAGTAATGACTAAGACTGACATTTACTGCAGCAAGAAGGAGAAGCTCCATCATATGTGATGTGCACAGCATGAACTGACAGACCTCAGATTTTTGTGAAAAGTCAACAACTGATAATGTCCAACCCAGTGTTGCATTTGTCCATCAGCAGTTCTAAGTGAACTTCCCTGTAACCCAGGGTGTGCAGACATGACAGCGTTGCCCCAGAAAGGGAAGGTGGAGGTATTCATGAGTGAATAATAGGAAACAGACACTTCCCCTGTCTGTCAGACCTCTGTTCCCATGCTCCTCTGACATGACAAGGTAGGAGAGGAAGCGAGCTGGGAAAAAAACCTCACAGTATACACATCCACTGTATACCTTGCTACTATTTTAGTAGAAACTCCAGACTAGAGATGGCCCACGCTCCCCGTCTGCATCTCATCATGAAAAAGACTGTGCTGCTTTGTGTTTGTGGCTGTGTGCTTGCTTGTGGCTGTTTACAGCTCTGCTCCAGTATGTATACAGCTGGAATTTGTTTGGTTTTTCTTCTCGACGTACCCATATACAGTATAAAATTCCTTGAAAATGTAGTAAAACAGACAAGCATGGTACATTTTTCAGGAAGGACTAATTGGAGTGAAGTGAAGACATGATTTTGTGAAATGACTAAGAATATCTTGCAGTGATCGGGCCTCATTTGAACATTTTCATCTTAGCTAATCACTAAAGCAGAATATGATCAAACAATTACGTAGGGAGCCCCCGGGTTGCATCAATTTAGCATCAATTTCATTGGACTGAATTATCAGTTAAAGCCGTAAGGAATTAATATTCAAATAGAATGAGCTATGCTGCGAACTGTGTGCCTCAGTTTTAATTTGACAACTGAAACTCAGCCATTTCTAGTCTTACTGGAAGATATTTTCAATGATGTTATGATGGCAACATGATATTTTTGTCTTTTGAGATGATGACTGTATCACATTAGGTAATCAGAGTCATATATTCTTGCTGTTAACTCGGTAGAGAGACATGGTTGACAACATGTTGGACAACAACCAATCACAGGTTGCCGTTTGTGAATTGCAAGATGTACGTAGGTGATTGGGAAAGTGGTGCCAGGGACTACCTGACAGCACAACACCATTTTTGCTTTGAGATGTCTACAGCTGTGTGTGGAGGACATAATACTGTTTTTTTTGTCGGGATGTCTTGAGATGTCCTAGATACTGTGTGCGTTGTCTTCAACTATGTCAGACCACATGGGATTAGATGAACAATTGCCAGGCCCATTGCTCATTTTTGTTTGTTGGGTTGATCCGTTGTTGAGCTGATATCAGTCTAATCCCAGCATTAGAGTTTGGAAAGAATTATTTGCTTGTGATGAGTCAATTTGAACTCCCAAGAATCCTTACTCTGTGCTCTCCACATGTGGTCAAATTTTACCTGTTAGAAGATTCAAACGTCCCAGGTCTCGTAAAATTTTGCAAAAAAATGAATACTAAAAATCAATCTTTTGCCTACCAAACACTCACTGCCGTAAGGTGTGAATGTAGCAAATTGCACCTTTACAGCTGTAGTCAGCTTGGATTCAAGACATTTACAATGGATTCTAACCAATATGTACCAATCCATTGTCAATTCATAAATTGCTAAACAGTTTCCAGTTGAGTTTTGAAGCTATGAGGAAGTGAATGTTTGAGCGTATTGAGAGATTCACTTGAAAAGTTCCTACAAACACGGTGACACCTTTTTTAGGGATGCACTGATCCATCTTATTCTCTCCCAATGCTAATTCCAATACCTCAGGGTATCTGCTGATATCAATCCGTACCACTAAAAATGCTGGCCAGCCTGTTGTTAGGAACAACATTGAATTCTATAATGACATTGACAAAGAAACTGTATTTATTGTGGAACAGTCATGTCATGGTCAATACCTGGGCTGCTTCATAAGGCATATGGCATATCAGATTGGTGCATCCCTAGTTTTTTCTCTGACTCTGGGGTTCCATAGGAATCCATTATAGCTGTATTGAATTCATGCTGAATAAAGATTTTGTGCTCTGTAAAGTAAACCTTTCAGAGCTACCTTTCAAGTCTGGAGGCTTTAGCTGGAGTACTCCTTTAAGATGACATTTCGCAGCTATTGTTGAATCTCCATATAAAGATGATTCTTATACATGGACCCTGGAGCGGAAGCAGTCCGGGACCATTTCTACATCATTTATGGCTTACGTGAAGGGGTACATATCATGTTCATGTTCAGGATTCTCTCTGCCTCCGACTCTTTCCAGCTGGACAGCTGGAAAGCTGCTCTGACAGACCTTCACCCCTACAAACTCTTTTTCCCGAGTCCAGATGTTTCCACAGGGGTCACCGGATGTCAGGTTCAGCTTACACACATAGCAATGACATACAGCACTACGTGGCAAAAACTCTTTTTCACACACACTTGCACCTACAGTAGACACACACACCCCTGTCACAAGTCAGGAGGTAGTGAGTCACTCAGGAATGAGTGAGGACAGCTAAATGTTGGGACTGTCCAGTAATCCAGTCTGTTGAAACTCTGGAGCAGTGAAACTGTATGTTTGTCCTCCTCACAGCCAGTGAGTGGGTGACCAGCATTTCACAAAACATGTGATCTCAGTGACAGTTGCATCTGATGACTCACCTCTTCTGGACAGTCAATGTCTGTATTGTAACATTGCTAACCTGCTGAAAGCTCAGAATTTTTACAGCTAAAAATAACTGTTTCTCTGATGTCAGTGGAAGAATGAACTTAATAAGTTAATTCTGTACTGTTATAGTGAGACAACGTTGCGATTACTTTTATTACTGCATGGATTTTTTAAATAACATTATAGTTGCTCATGAGTTATGTTTATGTATGAACTCATTTAACTCTTTAGAGAATGGTGTTAGGATCCAATTATTTGTTTTTCAATGTCAGCATTCCTGCTTCTCTATCCTGCCACCTAATTACTTCAATTACTCCACATTTACAATGCCCTGGGTTTAAACTTCCTTAAAATCTACTAAGAGGAAACAAGCAGAATCTGTCCAGCAAGTCTCACCCCAGCCTGTTGAAATCCAGGTGAAGGGGTAACAACCAAGTTTACTACACTGTTATTCCCTAACTGACCTCAAAGCAAAGCTGGCTATTTATTTAAAGGCATTTTCCAAGGGAATTTAACAAATTATTCTTGGTTTTCCAGGCAGGGAGCCAGTGTCACTGAAATACAGAGACCATGAGGTATTTTGTTTTCCATAATAAGAGATGCTGCCTGTGTTTGGGGGTGTGTGGGAAACATCTGTAATCTGAGGAAGAAAAAACTGGGATCTGTTTATAGTACCAGGAAGGCCAGCGTAGTATTTGGTTTCTTCGTTTTTAGCATCATAAACATTTGACATGCTACAGTTTCTCTTTAGCTACAAAAGTTTGAAGCCAAATCAACTTCCATCATCACAATATCCTAAAAAAATGGGTTTTTACATTTTAAAGCCTTTAATCCTTAAACCTGCATTAATCCTTTTGGCCACTAGTGGGCAGTGCAACATGCTGTATATACGACATTGATATATTATCACCTTATGAAGCTGTTATGGTAAACAGTTGCTTATGCAACATCCAGCAGACACAGAGCAACGTTAGCATTCATTTTTGAGTTGTGTTTCTGTCCACCTGATTAATGTAAGTTTAAAATTCACTCTCCTTTCAGCTCTGTTTTGGTCTTCACCAACTCCTGAGGAAAATATCTGGCTCTTTAGCCTCTAAATGCTCCAATATGTTCAACAGCTAGTTGCTAACTTTGTCTTTGCTGTTTTATGCTGGATACGTAGTGCGCAGTGGGTTTATTGGAGCTCTTTCACTGAGAACAGTTGTCTGAGAGCAGTGAGATAGACTGAGTAAAGTTGTGGGCTGTAAAACCAAAACAATGAGCTGAAAGATGCTAAAACACTGTGCAAAGCTGAGGAGAACTGCAGAGTTGGTGTTAATTCTGTGTGGATTTGTCACTACGAGTGACACATTTCATATTACTTATAGTTAGATGATATATTGTTAAAATACATAATCCTGTTTAGAGCAGCTTTCATTTTAAAATGCTGAAGTGCACTAAAGTTTTTCTCATTTCTTTGTAAATAAATGTAATAATCCAAGTATCAAGCAAAATAATCATGGATATCAGTCTTATACAGTCATATTGGTCATGCACCGCATATTTCTTGGCCCATTTTGTTGTTTGGTAATATTCAGTTAGTATGTACAGAGCAGAAGTGGAATTCAGTCGCAAAGAACATCATTATTATCAGCCGTAAACACCAAATTTAAGAGCGAGTCACTCAGAATCAAAGAACAAGTGTCTTGTTGCCGTCAGTAACCTAACCCCCTCACTCCACATCTTTCCGACATTGTTTTTCAAGTTTTGTAACTTTCCGAAACCAACAATCTGACAATCACTTCATGCAGTGATTGGCCAAGTGTGTGTGTGGGGGGGGGGGGGGGAGGGGGGGGGGGGATTGAGAAAGTAGGCAGGATTGCTCCCTCAAACCTTTTTTCATTCTTCACACAACTACCTCTGTCACTTCTTGTGGTTGCAAAACCATGAATGCCTTTGAGCAGAGACGGCTCCCTCTGTTCTGCAATGGCTCACCTTGATGAGCCCAGCTCCAAATATTTGCATAGTTAGTGGAAGTAAACATGCATTCATTTACATTTTCTTTTGCACTTTTTCTGGAAATCTGGTTAAAATTTGTGCCACACTTTTCTTATGATGGCAGGCTTTTCTCCCTGCATTTGAATGTCACCATTTGAAACAGGTGGAAACAGTTTTGCCTTGTACAAAGAGGCAAATTGACCAATTTTTCCACCAACAACTTCCACACATCATAGTGTACAGTAATTCAGCCACAATATTGCATATTCAGTAAGGGATTTGATTGCAAATCAGAAGCATCATTGTTAGAAAGTGGTTTGTGAGCAACAAGTTGACGCTCTGTCACTGAATGTTGTGGGAAATGAAGGAAATCACTGACAGACGTAGAAGTAAACCTGGTATAAAATGGCTTATGGAGTCCATTGAGCATCCACTACTGATGATATTTATTGGGAGTGACACTTTAATTAAACCACATTTCACCAGCTTACAATTTAATTCCCACTTATCTTATCTTTGTGTTTTCAAATGACTGCTGCAATGACTAATGAATGTTGAATTAAAAGTCTATTTTAGATGGAATCATACTGGATGACAGACATGTAGAGAGCGTCTGCAGGGCTCACAGACAGCAGCCGTGATTGTTGTGGTCGCTCCTCAGTCATCACAGCTTGGGATGAGTCCTTGTGTTCTCTGCCAGGGGCTTTTCTGGCATGCTGTAAATGTGGAGCCAAAGGCAGTCTGGGGTTTAGAAGGTTAACCATCTGGAATGGTGCATTATTTAATGTTGCATATGCCGAGACAAGCTGGCTCTGAGATTTGTCATACTTCCCACCACCAAGGTGTTCTCATTCTCTCTCTCGTGTCTGTTTTTTATCTGTACGACAGGACTGTTATGTACGTCTCAAACTTCTGCCAGGGAGGAGGATTTTAACTTGTGGCTCAGAGCACTGTTCAGTCAAGGCTTTGCTCAGGTTTGAGACTCAGTTTGAAACAGATCTTCAAGAGACAGAAACTTACACTGGAGTTTTTTTGAAATTGTTGTTCTGGAAATGAACCATATCCACAACCTGAAGCATCTTCATGTCCAAGATTTTTTGCATATTATCTGCATCCTTCCGACCACAACAGCCCACTCCCATCTGTCTTTTCCTGCTTCTTAGAGCCATATCTGCTTAGCTCAGAGAAAAACAACACTGTGGTATCATTTCACTGATAATGAACATGTGACCAAACAACAGTGTGTCTGAAGGACACCAATAGGAAAGTAGCCAGGGCATGCAGAGAAACCCCTAAGTGTCTCTTGTTACTGCACAACATGGATCTGAGTAGTCCTGATCCTGGATGAAACCCTGACATTTCAGTTTCTCAGATACTTGGAATGTGTTACAGGAAGAATGTTGAAAATACAAACTCACAGGATGGAAGGGATTCTTTTTAGTGACTTCCTAGATGGGAAAAAACTACAAACATGATTTGGTTTGACAGAGTAATCAGTACAAACCATGTAAAAGTTATATTGAAGCTAAACTAGTGTTAGGTTTCAGATACACTTATTGGCTTTCTTTGCACAGTGAGATGAGTAGATCAATATCAATCTCATGTCAATGTTGTGAACTGGAGCCAGCATGTGGTTAGCCTAGCTTAGCATAGACTTGAAACACCTCTACACATGTTGTGTCTTGTTTGTTTAATCCGTATAGAAACAAAAATGTAAAAACGACAATTTGTGATTTTTATAGGGAGTTATGTGCCATAACATTTTCCCAGAGTCTTGTCATCACAGTGAGGTTGCCAGTTTTTTTTATCATTGGGCCTGCATTGATGGCTATTCCAAAACCAGTGCTCACTGCCTGTATCCTGCAACCCATGCTGAAGATGGGGAAGCTGCACAGAAGTGCTTGGCGGATGGATAGCCTAACTTTTGTTCATCAAGAAATAGTTCCAGCAGCTATTCTCTAACTTCTCCTGAAGCCACAAATGATCATTTTTACCTTTCTGTTTGTGTATGGATTAAACAAATGAGATACAATTTTCTAATTAGTAGAAGTGTTGGTGGGAGTATTTTTGCAATGTTTTCGTTGGACATAGCCAGGCAAGTTGTTTTCCCCTACTTCCTTATCTCTATGCTAATCACATCGTGACTTGAGCTCCATACATAACCAACAGACATGAGATTGATATCAAACTTCTCATCTCAAGCTCGTAAAAAAATCTAATAAGCATATTTTTCAAAATTCTTTCAAACAATAGTCTCATATATCTTTCAGCCAGTATGGGAAGCACTGAGCTCATGATTTACCATGTTTTATATTGACTGTCTATCTGTCAGAATGCGTCATGTTTGTAATTACTGTACACCTGTTTTTTTCCCGTCACTGAAGTTGCTAAGAAGATTGCCTACCATTGGGCAAGTTCGTATTTCATTCCTCACATAATAGATTTGATGAATGCTTAGGCAAATTAAACATCTAGATTACATGAGCAATCCAGGACTGTCATGCGTACAGTGATGGAATGAGTTTGAGGTAACAGTTTGAGGTAACAGTCTCTTTCCCTTATTGCCTGCTCTGTCCTGTTTTCACCAGTTATACATTTGAAGACTGAAAATGAATGTAATAGCCCATGTTGTTTGCCTTGTGGAACAACTGAAGGATAACTTGACTCCTACTGCACTACTGTGCAGTGCACACTGCATACTAGAGCACTTAGCTCTACTGTAACTGTATCTGTGGTTTGGCAGTCAGACTTTTTTCTCCTTCCATTTCTTTTGCAGTACATTAACATGTGTTCCTGTGTCACCAATATGATTGGAAATAGCTCAGATTTCTTTCATGGCATGTTGGGGTTTATCCATTGTTACATCCCTGACCACTTTTCACTGCTGTAGGAAATTACTGGACTATTCAAGCAAATCTGTTTCTCAAAGGCACACGAAGGACAAATATAACAGTGACCACTGAGACCATCAAAGGAAAAACATCCTGGCGATGCTGTTGGAGACTTTGTAATTACATGCAGTCATAAGTCATCTGGGGCTGACATGCATTCATACTCTCCAGTCCTGTGGGACCAAAGGGTTTCTTCCCTTCTCTTCTTCCAGCAGCAGCAGTAACATGTAATGACTTCATTCTCTGAGGTGATGCAGCTTTTATCTCCAGGGACAGTTTGTACTTAAATCAATACTTACTACTGCTTGATTAACACTAAAAAATTGGTGATGAGATTGTAAATATCCCCCCGGTGTGTGGCAGTATCCAATGATAATGAATACCATCCCTACACCTGCCTTGATCCAAATGTATCTCCACAGTGGCCTCCCAAGGCCTTTTAGATGTAGAGGATAGGTCTGTCGGTTTCACTGATTACTGGCTTCCTCAATAGCAACACTTTCCTGTTGTCATTCTCTTGCATGCAGACAGCTGAACTTACCAATACTGATTAGTTTAGGAATGTCAAATAGCTTGCACTTGGTTGAACTTTCGTCTGCTGTTCAAATGCATCACCAACTGGCCTCAGTTACTGTTGCTATGTCTGTCACGCTTTCCATTTTTGCATGGTAGAGGCAGAAATTATGAATCTGATTTGAATCGTTTCGTTAGTTCAGTTCAAAGATATGTAGTCACTGACTATGTAGTTAGTTCTCTTTTTTCTAAGCTAAGTGAAGTCACTGTCAGATGATCAACAGTGCATACAACAGCAAGTGAATACATCGCCGTTCATACCGCCGTGATGTTCACCATTGATTCTGACTGTCTTAGCACAGTAGTATGTTCATTCTGTTGCTAGTTCAAGCTGTTAGATTCAATTCAGTAAAAACTGAGCCTATAAAAGCACTGTTTATAGGGTTAAAGGACAGGTTCACAGTTTTTCAAGTCTGTCTTAAAACAGCAGTCAGGTGTCCATATGAACAGTGAAAGAGGTTTTCCTCGCTGTAATCATTCCTCCTGTTCATACTGGCTATTAAAAGATCCCCTTCAAATGTGCTTTCAATGTAAGTGATGGAGGCCAAAAATCCACAGTGTGTCCACACAGTCATTTTGTACAAAAATGTATTTAAAAGTTGATGTGAAGCTTATATGAGGCTTCAGCAGTCTGAGTTAGTCATATCAAGTGGATATCTACAGTCTTTTTAGCATCAAATTCCCTCTTTGTGTTTCCTCGGACAGTGTTTCCCTGTTGAGCTGTGGTGGAAGTATAGTAACAAAAAGAGGGACATGCAATTTACAATGATTAAGGTGGCAGATTTAACATTCGTATGGGTCCTTGATTTCAGGCAGATGTAGACATAAGTAGCTTCTAGGCAGCGGCTGTAGATTTTGCTGGCTGAAATTAACTCTGTCACTGGCAGATTTTATCAGCTATAGCTAGCTAGCTAATTTAGCTAACATTAGTTCCATGAGCTGGCTGAAAACTATTTCTCCGGCTGACTTTTTGATGTTTCAAGTTGACTCGTTTTAAGATGCCATCCCTATAAAAGGGTATAAAATATTCACTCAATGGTCACATACATGACAATGCTAATTTGCGCTATTTGTGAACAGGGCTTTTTAAATGTAACCTGTAACGCCACAAAATAATGGAGGTAGTGATCTAGTTAGCGGGACATGCTAACGTTTTTACCTTACATCACAGCAATCGAGCACACTTTTTACTCCACTTTTTACACTTTTGTTCTTTGTTTTTGCTTTTAGGCTAAAAAAAACAATTGCTGTTCAGAGATGGGGTTTAGTGAATGGTCAGGTATGACTGTAAATGACCCAAAGCCTCCTCTTTCTACTGTATTCTATTGAACACATACAGTATCTAGCCTGCAGAGACTGGATCAAATTTCCTTGCAGTTACTACTCTACTAGATGCTTGAATGACTTGGTATGGACCTCAGTAACAAAACTGTGGCTGATATGGAATTTCATCTAGCTCTCCCAAAGTCTCTAAACAGCATCTCCACAATGTGTTACAATGGTCTCTGCCTGTTGTTTTCCTGCTAATCAGTAGCAGATGTGTGCAGTTTGCCTACATGCTCTCTAGTGTTCTTCAGCTGTATGTTGTGTGCACATACACTGACTCAAACTCTGGCTCTCGGTCCAACTGCAGAGACGCGCCAGTTTGTTGTTCTTTGTGTGGAAGCAGCAGCGGCTCAGCCTGCTCCGCTATGATGTCATTGGTTGCTGGTTGTGAAATACTTGAGGAAATGAGAACCTTATTGAACTCGAGCTGAGTGCTGCACATATCTACTGCATCTCTAGTGTTGCCTGATCTGCAGTGACTTTTTTAAATTTTCTTTTATCTGTTTATCTCCAGTAATTATGCTCAATTATGACAGATCCTTGAGAAATAAATCTTTGTCTAGGAGATAACATACTGTTTATGCATCTCCAAGTTGCTGATTTTTTTATTGCTTTCTCTTGTCTTGACAGAGGACAGCATCACTGAGTCAGCTTCCTGTGGAGGACCTCAGAGACTCCCTGCCTCCTCACTGGAGATGCTACATGTCTCCACAAGGGCGGCGATACTACGTCAACACTGCAAGCAACGGTAAGAAAAACTGAAATAGTTCAGGAGACATTTTATATCACATCTATGATCTCTTTAAAGGGACTATTTAACATGTTGGGAAATACGCTTTCGCTACTGTCTTTCCGAAAGGGAGATGAGAAAATCAATACCAATCCCATGTCTGTACGTTTAATACAGAGCTGGAGTCAGGGCATGGTTAGCCTAGCTTAGCATAAAGACTAGAAGCAAGGGGAAAAACTAGTCTGGCTCTGTCCAAAATGAAAGCATATGCCTACAAACACTTCAAAAGTAAAATATCTTGTTTGTTTAACCCGTGCATGAAGAGAAATGTTGAAACTTTTTAGGGGGAATTACAGGTTGGAGCTATTTCATGCAGTCTCTGCTTCCAGCTGTTGACCAAGACATAGTCCCTAAAACCACAAATTGTTGTTTTTACATCTAACAAGCTAACAAGACAAATTGTGTCAACAAGTCAGCTTCAGTTTTATGTTTTAACTTTGGATAGAGCTAATCTAGGCTAACTATGTCCTGACTTAATACACAGACAGGGGCTCATACCTGACAAGGTGTATGTTCTGTGATTGTGATCGATTATGTGGAGGCTAAGAACCACCCAATGCCAAGTTGAGAGTAATACTATCTCTTTTTATCCTTCTGGGTATTTTCTAGCTTAGCATAAATCCTCCTCAGCTCTTAGGTTTTTAGCTCCTATGTTTTGAAAAACATTGCTCTTTAGTTTGGATTTGGTGCTTCCTTTGTGTGGAACCAGACTCCAGAATTTAATTGGATAATATTATACAACATGTAGTGCAAATTTCAGGGCTTTGATCTGGTAGGGCTGCACTGTGATTACTTTTTCATCAAAGTGACTAAAAAACCAAGAGACAAAAGATTAAA
This sequence comes from Scomberomorus guttatus, assembly GCA_038419695.1. Classification (NCBI taxonomy): domain Eukaryota; kingdom Metazoa; phylum Chordata; class Actinopteri; order Scombriformes; family Scombridae; genus Scomberomorus; species Scomberomorus guttatus. Next base: position 21,222,037 of record CM076465.1, on the reverse strand, counting down.
TTTGTTATCAACAAAAAGTTAAAATGTGTTGCTGCAAGATGACTTGACACCTTAGATTTTTCTTTCACCTTAAAAGATGCAATTAATTGAATTAATTAATTTATTTTCTAGTTTTCATTTGTCATTTCACACTGAAAAGATTTCCTGCCTTGCTCCCCAACTACACTTGGGATTAAAAATGTTTTTTATATGAAGATTTTACATCTATAGGGAAACATTTGATCTTAAATGATACCTGAGCGATTACTGTCTGTAATAGAGTGAAACATTCACTCAGTGTACATGGTAGTGATGGTACCAGAGCGAGACAGAATACATCAGGGCCTTGTAGAACTGATACTGCTGATAGTGCCTTGTTTCTGTCAACACAATTCCCACTCAGTTTCTCCCTGAACACACACACACACACACACACACACACACACACACACACACACACACACACACACATACCCTCACACACCACACACACACACTGGCATGGAGACAGCTTAATACCCTCCTCTGTTCTGCAGACATAGCAACATAGCCTGCTGTTACTACCCCTGAGTGAGCGCACTCTAAAACCTGACTGATGACACTAATATCTAGTGTTGGCGACTCGCATGTGCCTTTGACATGAGGATGTAATGAAGGTTAGGAAGCGCAGGTTTCTCAGACGCAGCTCTCACCAATCACACAGACACAGTGACAATTGGACTTATGATAGGAACATTGTTGTATTCTTATCATTTTAGCCACCCTAGCACTAGCCAGCATGGCTCTATGGATGACAATGTAGGTCTGTCTGTTGGTCGGTCAATCAATCAACTATTAGATGGACTGCATGAAACGTCATACATACATATATTAATTTGTTCAATAATTGGTTTATGGCCAAATACCTGCAAAACAAATGACATTCCCATCATTCTCAGCTGCACATTGTGTTTAGTGCTAATTAGCAAATGCTAGCATGCTAACACACTAAACAATGATGCACATGGTAAACACAGCTGCTAAACATCAGCATGTTAGCATTAAGAGAGTCGCTAACGTAGCTGTAGACTATTAGCTGTGTTTCAGACTATATGTTTGGCTCAGTTTGTCAGCAAGTTTCATCCACAAAGTGTCACCCAAGAGTATAAAGAAGGACATTCAGACCACCAAGCGAGGCCCAATGACTGTACACCTGCATCCTTCATACTGGATAACCAGGACTGTGGATTAGCGGTCGTTTAAGAGAGAAATCAGTTTCACATCAGAGATGTTCACATCTTGTATGTTCTCTGATCATGGTCGCAGTGGTCGAGTTGTGGCCATGAGAGGGAATCTAAAATTAGCTGAGGGCTCCACCCAGGCACGAGACCAGGGGAGTCACTCCTCCTCTTCCTCCTCTCCTTCTCTTTTCAGATAAAATTAGGTAGTTAACGTGCTAATGTCAAAAAGTTGGAAACAAACCACACTCTCTTTCGCTTTTGATCACATCTTGAATGTGTGGTTATAAGATGCTTTAACAGTTAAGATAACCTCAAATGATTTTTCCCCTTTGTCTCTGTGTTATTCCAGAAGGAATTCAACAGATCTGTTTTGTCTTCATGTGACAGGGTTTCAAAGCTTATCTTCAGTGGTAAAACTGTTCATACTCCAGAGGGACAGAGCCAGGAATGACAAGACTGGCGTGCTGGAACAAAAGAGTTGCACATATTTCCTGAGAGAGAAAATGATACATTTTTCATAAATTTTTGCATATAAAAAACACACCAACAGCATCTACAGTATATCTTGGCTCCTAAAGAAAGCAGTATTGTTGCTGTGGTGTTGTAAAACTGGCCTCTGAGGGCAGAGAAAACCTCCAGGACTCATTTTCTGTGTCTTTGCAGCTCCATTCTAACACACACTCTTTCATCATCATACTGCAGGCATGTGGTCCTTTCACATTCACCACAACAGCAACAGTTTCCAAATAAATCCATCTGATAACATTTTCACTGAAACAATCAGTATTTATAGCATCGCTGCTATTTTCACTGGACCTCCCTTTCGTTATGCTAAAGTTCACCTAGATTAGATACTTTCCTCTGTGTGTGTGTGTGTGCCTATGTGTGCGTTTGTGTTCCTGCATCGCCATAGTAACAGAGCTGTGTGCGTGGGTGAGGGCTGCATGTCCTTGTGTCAGGGCTTGTTGTTTTGAAGGTTTTGCTTCCTGTGTTGCTGGGTGCAGCGGTGCAGGGTGCTGCGGTTTGTACCAGCCATCGCCTAAGACTCTCCACTCATCCCAGCCTGACCAGCGGGCTGCTTTATAAACACACCAAACCAAATACTCGACAGTCCCAGCACACACTCTGTAGATTCATCACAGACAGACAGTTCGCTCGTTTTCCAGGTATTTTTGAATGAAGTTGATTCATACTAAACTGTAAATAACTTCTCATCTGTTTTTTAAATGGAGTGAAATCCGTTTGAAAATGCATGTTTTTCTTCTGCTTCAGCAGAAGAAAAAGCAGTAATGTCACCATTCTATCATAGGATACTGACTAAAAGCCACAGACGCACATTAGCTTTCTAGATGTCTTCTTCTTATCCTCAAAGCTGCTACAATCAATATTTTTATAATAACAATGTATGAAACGACAATGTGAGAGATTTTGCTCGTAGTGATGAACCAACAGAATTATCAGTGACTCTGCAGCTCCCCTCGGCTTGACAGAGCTTTATAATGAGTTTCAGCTCATAGTTTAGCTGTCCAGCTGCAACTTTACTGTTTTGGTTCACTGTCAGTGCTCTCATAGCATCGTTTTCTGGATGCTGGATGTGTAAATAAGCAAATGTTTGCTAACAAGTTCAACATATCAACATATCAATCGGAACTCACATGTTCCGATTGCCCCCAAGTGGCCAAAAAAATCAGTTATTGCAGGTTTAAGTATTAACACGTGTCTTGTGTCTTGTTGAACAAGCTAGTCAGCTAATTAGCTAGTCAGCTGTAGCACATAGAGATTCAAAGTCACGATGTCACTTTCAGGTTAGCTGCTGTTCCACTAGCTTCTGTAACTCTTTCGGAAAAAACGTGCTACCATATTTTAAGAGTTTGCAATTTACCAGCGTGGCGGTGCGTGTACTACACATCATCTTTCAGGTGTTTCTTTACACATAGTATCGACCCAAGCTCAAATGATGATCTGCAAATGTCATCTTTTAACGTTTTAGCTGTTAACTCTGCTGTTTAAAAAAATGTTTGCAACTTTCGGCCTTCTTTGTCCTGTCTCTTCTTGACATCATGGTCTCTCGACTAGCTATGATCTGTCTAGCTGGTGAGGTTTAACCCGCGGTGGACTTGTGTTAAAAGGTTTTTGTTAATGCCACTTAAATATTAAACTGACAATATCACATTGACATTTTTCAAGTTTGAGTTGAGGAAGGTATGTTGTGTGACTGGATTTTTAAGAAAGTTGTATTATTACAAATGGCAATTTTGATGAGGTTTTCTTGCTTACATTTGTTACTCCTGAAACAGTTTGAATTCAGCTCTCTGTTCAATTTTAACATTGGTCAGTTTAGGTGCTAAATGGTGGTTCTCATCCTTTTATACCACAGCCAACAAAATGTAGTTTGTCCGTGGCTTGTAACCTACAGTATCCAGCAGAGGTTGGTTTTATTTATTGTGTTTCTGAGCCCCTGCCAGCTCAACTGTCAATCAAACACATACACTGGCCCACCCACCTAAAGGCTTGGAAAATAAAGGAGCATTCAATACAAAGCATTTAAAAATGCCTTTTTTAATTTAGTTAAGCAGCACCAGGGAGTGTACTATAAATGCTAACTTTTTTTCTCCAATAGTCACAGTGCATCTTCTGCTCTTTCCTTGTTTGTCTTATTGCTATAAGATGAGATCTGGCAAGCATCTGTCACCGCTTTCCTCCTCAGGATAATAGGAGTGTGAATGGGCTGTTCTGATTGATTACAAAAACAGAGACAGGAGGTAGCTAATGCATCAGGGACCAATGTCATATGGTTATAAATAAAATATAGCAATGTCAAAGCCAACTAGGCCATTTCCCCTTCTCCCTGTTCAGAATCAGGGATGTCTCTCATCACTTGTGGGATTGTTGGCGGACAGTAAGGTGATGCTTGTTTTTAGACCTGCTGTTGACTATTTCCATTCATACATTTACTCATACACATCTGCTTCACACTGCAACCACTGTCTTCCGCTGTCAGCCTCTGAGTTGCTACACTTTGGTGAGTCTGAACCAGTGAAGTATGCAAAGTCAAAATGTGGTGTGTTTGAAGTCAGAAAGGCATTCATTTATGCTTTTATGTTGCATAAAAGACCCTTTTCTCATGCAGCTTCCATCATTAGATGCTGCATCATATCATTGACATCATTAAATTACATCATTAAGACCTCTGACAGACCTGAAAAGGGCGGATGAACTATTTCACAAATGTAAAAGTGGGTAAACTGAGCAGACTCGGGTCTATCAAGACTATTAAGGCAATTCAGGGAGATTGAAAACTTTTAGACTTCAGCCCGTCTGTGACAAGGCGGCTGATGAGAATTACTCCTGGTGCTGCTGCATATGTATCAGTGTATCTGGGGGCATGAATCTGGCAGGTGCTAAAGCTCTCTCCCCTGTATAAAAACCTGTTTGATGGAAATGATCAGCAATCTGCATTTCAAGAGCCTGTTGCCTGGAAACCCAACCTGCTCCACTCAGAGTCAAACATTATAGTAAATATGTATAATTTCACAACTCTTCATCTGTACTTATAATGACCAGGTGTGGATTTAGTGATTTAGGGGCCTTAGGCAAACTCAGTCATGGGGCCCCCTTCATGCCTTATTTTCACCCTTTCTCTAATTGAGAATGTTGGTATTGTCAGTGATAAAGTGCTCAAAACTATCAATACCACACTAACAATACTAAAAAGTAGAAGTCCTGCATTCAAGATTGTACTTTTAAGTGCAGAAGTATCATTAGCAAAAGGTAAATCTGAACGTCTGTTCAAGGTGGAGCTCATTTTATATACTGCTGGATAGTTTCATCATATGTTATTTGTTGATCATATATTTTGTGTGTAAAATCTTAATCTGTAAAGTAACCAATAACAAGCTGTCAGATAAAAGTAGTAGAATGACAAGAACAGTGTTTCTGTCTGGAATAGAAGGAACTGAATCCCTCCTAATAGAAGTGGAGTAGAAGTACACAGTTTCATAAAATGGAAATATTAAAGTAAAGTACATGTATCACATAACTGTAAGCATAATAATTGAGTAAATGTACTTGGTTACTTTTCAACATATGGGATTAAGGAGGTTGATGGTTTCTATAACTACAATCATTTACCAGGTTTTTCCTCTGCGTCTCCGACATGAATTGCTCACTGAAGCAGCCTGTGAAAAAAACTACATTCACTTACTCAAGTGAGGTACTTTTACTTTACTTGGATACTTTCATTGTATGCTGCTTTATAGTTATACTCCGCTACATTTGCAGATTAAGATTTTTGACACAAAAATCTATATGAAGTGATAAAATATAATGTATCATTATAAATTAAACTACCCAGCAGTATATAAGGTAGTTCAAATTATATTAAAATGAACATTAAAATGTTAAAATGTAACATGTAACATAACATAACACAAGTAATACTTTAAATGCAGGACCTGGACTTGTACTGGAGTATTTCTATATTGCAGTATTGTGTTGCAGTGTTGCTGCACTCTCTCCCTCTGTCCTGAAAGCAGTTTTCTTTTCTTATAGGCTGCTAGTTGACACTCCCTCTTCCTTGAATGCAGTTTTTCTCATATTATCATCATTCCCTTTGTCTGTTTTCATGAGGGTTTGGGGGGGAAGAGGGTCAGTGCTTTTTGGTGAAGTGCTGCCCAGCAAATGCCCTCCTTCTGGGCATTCATAGTTCACAGTCTTTTCACATTTTTTCAGCAATTATTTTCTAATATGTATAATGTGTTTAAAAAGCTCCTCATTTTCCTTTACACAGACTTTAAAGGTACATTAAATTGCAAATAATAATGACACACTATCTCAATTTGTCATTTTATTTCAGCTTCCCGGCTTTGCATTGGTAAACTGGGCATTATCCACATATTTAATGTAATATAAATGTTTTTTTAAATGGTGTTTAGACTGCAACCCCTCTGGCAAGGAACACAGTCACAAAAAAACAACAATTTCCCTGAGCTAAGTAGATTATGATACATTTTTCTGCATTAATATTCTGTATTTCTCAGAGTATCGATTTGTTTATGACAGGCTATGGGAGAGAAATTGAGGCTTTTAGGACCCACAAGTACAGGCCTCACGCTGGTGTTGTACATCAAACATGAAGGCACAGCCTCTCCCCATAAGCCTGCTGCCAGTTATACTCTCCATGCGTGTCATTTGAGCTGATGGGCTTTGCTCAGTTGTCTCTTCTGCTAAGCAGCGCCAAATAGAGCAGAGCCAGCCAAAAAGACCCAAATGAAATAAGAGCTCTTTACATGTCTGTGCCTCTTCTTTCTATGCTGACAGTAAATGGCTAATTGAGCTCAGTGCTGTGGTGAGAATGGACATAGAGGAGTAAAAATCAAAGACAGCCCTTCTATATTAAGGTCTCTGTTGGTCAAGCTTTTTGTACTGTATGCTCGTTCTCCAGCATCTTAACCAGAAGTGAAATGGGGACAGATGATGGAAAAGCAATCGTGCCTTTGTGGAGCTCAGTTTAACTTTAGAAACCACCAAAAGAAGTGTTTAAAACATTGTGAAAGCACATTTTTCCTTTTATATGGTTAATAAAAGCTGGTACCAGTTGTATTTAGTGGGTATTATTGTAAAGACAACAGATGATTGATAGAATAATAATTTTCTTTCGCAAGGTTTTATCCACAGTAACTTGGTATATTCATGGTTGCTTGTAGTAGCATGTAAGACATGCCAACTACAAGCCTACTCTTGCACCATCTGCTAGCATTTCAGAATGTAGGCCCTTTCACGATGAGATTATGGTCTAATTCTGGTCCTGATAAAAGTAATTTCATACAGAACAATTCTTCGTAGATACTGAAGTCACAAAATCCAAATTTGGACACATAGGATCCATCAAGCCACAGAACATGTTTGGCAAGTATGTGGCAACACCTTAATGGAATCTCAATGACTAAGATACCTAATGATGCTAACAAGTCCCAAAGTATACCTCTTTAAGCTTTAATATCATCATTATTATTATAATAATATATTATTATAATTAATATTATTATTATTGTTATTTTATGGAAGTATGTGGTTCTCAAAATTGTTCTACACATTAGAAGACATAAATTAACCATAAAAGACTCCTTCCCGTGAAAACAAGCTAGCTATGTGAAAACAAGTGGCCACTGTCATGGCTAACCATGACAGTGGCCACTTGTTTTTACAATGTTTTGCAATAGGAAACATAATAAACACATTTCTATGTAAGTTGTGCTTTCTGTTAGCTGTGTTTGCTAATGCTAATTTTAGCCCACAAGCAAGTAAATTAAGTTTACTGTAGAAAAGAAGAAGACAGTTGACAGTTAAGCCAGAGAACTATTGACTGATAATTAACAAGGTACATGTGACATCACCTAGCCTGGTCCCACGCCTCTGAATCACTGCTTCAATTTGTTCAGCAATTCAAATACTGTAGGTCTGGTGTTGTGCTTGGAGAAACATGACAAATCAGAACTTTGTAGAGGACTAAGAAAGGGGACATAATCTTCTTATGTAGCTTGCTAGCACCCTAGCTACTGTACATCGGAAAAATAGTGACAGAAAAATGGCCACAAATATGAAAACAAGCGTAAAAGCCTAGCTGCATCTTATAATTATTTTTGTTATCAATTGATTTGTCAGTATTTTTTGATTTATCAATTAATTATGTAGTCTATAAAATGCCAGAATTGTGTCATAAAAATTTCTAAGCCTTCACTTTTCTATTGCTGTCTGACCATGAGTCTAAAATCCAATCTCACACTCAATATTAAGTGATGTAAACCTCACATTTTAGAGGCTGGAAACATAACATTTTTGGCATTTTTGCTAAATAATTATTATTTAATATAATTATGAAATAATTATAAATCAGCTGGATCAGCATTAGTCATCTTTTAGAAATAAACAACTCTGGGATAACTCTTTGATTTCTGTGAATTGCTCCTACAGTAGCTTCAGCTACTGCAGCTTCCATGTCGACTGGAAATAATTTCAGCGATATATAAAACATGAAGCAGAACACATGAACATGATTTCAGGCTGGATGAATGAAGTGGAACAAAATGGTAATTGATATTGCTTATCAGACTGGTTATCACCACAAATGTACAGTAAGTCATTTGTAGTTTAACTGCTCACTGCAATAAGTGTGAAATGTGCAGCTGTGGATGGAATCACTTTATCTTACTGTTGCCCACAAATAGTTGCAATGGTCAACAAAATGACAAAAGTAAAATCACAGCTGGTACTATTCTTCTAATGTCATTATCTTCTTCCTCTTCTCTTGAACACTCCATCAGAGACGACATGGGAGCGACCGTCCAGTGTGCCTGGGACCCCCAAAACCTCCCTCCGACACAAGAACTCCCTGCCAGCAGGTACTGCAACTCTATCTCCCCATCTGAAGTCTCTATCACTTCAACTTCCTCAAGTACTAGTGCCCAGAGGCTATGAATTCTCCTAAAATTCCACAGTGGCACAAAGCACCCGCTCATGCACACCAAACACAGACACATAGACACTTCCTGTGACTAATTTTATCTGTAGCCTCAACTGTAGAACTAAGGCCTCCTCTGTCTTCTGGCCCTGCTCCTAAAGGCAGACAAACAGAAAGAGCCAGAAAGGTTTTTGAGGTATTTCCCACTCAAATGCATTGTTGCTAACTTTGGAGCTAGCCCCCTTCACTTTTCCAGCAGTTGGGGAAACAACAGACGAGACTTTTCTTTGTCTAGAGAAGCTGCAGCATTTATTAACTGACACACTGTAGCCTATACTGTACTGCCAGATTGACATCTTACTGCTAAACATTTACTCTGCTCTGCTTGCATTCACCATCACTTTTCTGCGACTCGTACTTGCTCGCTACCCACACACATTACGCCCTGCCCTATTCCTTAAAAGGAACTATGCTACCAAGTGTTTCCCAGGCAGAGATGCCCCCAAACACCATTGATTCCTGAATGAATGGATATTTGCTGTTATTTTTGGCATTAAAGACCCAGTGTTTAGGATTTAGTGGCATCTAGCGGTGAGATTGCAGATCGCAACAAACTAAATACCCCCTACTCTTCCAAGTGTGTAGGAGAACCTACAGTGGCCGTGAAACTTGCTAAAAACGCAAAAGGCCCTATCTAGAGCCAGTGTTTGATTTGTCTGTTCTGGGCTACTGTAGAAACATGGCGGTGCAACATGGCGAGCTCTGTGAAGGGGACCCGCTCCCTATGTAGATATAAAGGGCTCATTCTAAGGTAAAACACAACAATTCTTATTTTCAGGTGATTATACACTAATTAAAAAATACTTATGAATATTATATTCCATTTCTGCCAAGTCCGTTCTACCAAATGCCACTAAATTCTACACACTGCACCTTTAAAAAAATATTTTTTTGGCCTAGCGGGGGTTCTTGTTAGCCTGGCTACCCGCCAGGCCTGTACAATTATAGGGGAAACACTGAACTAACTCTGAAACACATATATACAGTACAGGCCAAAAGTTTGGACACACCTTCTCATTCAATGCGTTTTCTTTATTTTCATGACTATTTACATTGTAGATGCTCACTGAAGGAATCAAAACTATGAATGAACACATGTGGAGTTATGTACTTAACAAAAAAAGGTGAAATAACTTAAAAACATGTTTTATATTCTAGTTTCTTCAAAATAGCCACCCTTTGCTCTGATTACACTCTTGGCATTCTCTCGATGAGCTTCAAGAGGTAGTCACCTGAAATGGTTTTCACTTCATAGGTGTGCCTTATCAGGGTTAATTAGTGGAATTTCTTGCTTTATCAATGGGGTTGGGACCATCAGTTGTGTTGTGCAGAAGTCAGGTTACTACACAGCCGACAGCCCTATTGGACAACTGTTAAAATTCATATTATGGCAAGAACCAATCAGGTAACTAAAGAAAAACAAGTGGCCATCATTACTTTAAGAAATGAAGGTCAGTCAGTCCGGAAAATTGCAAAAACTTTAAATGTGTCCCCAAGTGGAGTCGCAAAAACCATCAAGCGCTACAATGAAACTGGCACACATGAGGACCGACCCAGGAAAGGAAGACCAAGAGTCACCTCTGCTTCTGAGGACAAGTTCATCCGAGTCACCAGCCTCAGAAATCGCAAGTTAACAGCAGCTCAGATCAGAGACCAGATAAATGCCACACAGAGTTCTAGCAGCAGACCCATCTCTAGAACAACTGTTAATAGGAGACTGCGCAAATCAGGCCTTCATGGTCAAATAGCTACTAGGAAACCACTGCTAAGGAGAGGCAACAAGCAGAAGAGATTTGTTTGGGCCAAGAAACACAAGGAATGGACATTAGACCAGTGGAAATCTGTGTTGTGGTCTGATGAGTCCAAATTTGAGATCTTTGGTTCCCACCGCCGTGTCTTTGTGAGACACAGAAAAGGTGAACGGATGGATTCCACATGCTTGGTTCCCACTGTGAAGCATGGAGGAGGAGGTGTGATGGTTTGGGGGTGTTTTGCTGGTGACACTGTTGGGGATTTATTCAAAATTGAAGGCACACTGAACCAGCATGGCTACCACAGCATCCTGCAGCGACATGCCATCCCATCCGGTTTAGTTGGACGATCATTTATTTTTCAACAGGACAATGACCCCAAACACACCTCCAGGCTGTGTAAGGGCTATTTGACCAAGAAGGAGAGTGATGGATTGCTGCCGCAGATGACCTGGCCTCCGCAGTCACCGGGCCTGAACCCAATTGAGATGGTTTGGGGTGAGCTGGACCGCAGAGTGAAGGCAAAGGGGCGAACAAGTGCTAAACACCTCTGGGAACTCCTTCAAGACTGTTGGAAAACCATTTCAGGTGACTACCTCTTGAAGCTCATCGAGAGAATGCCAAGAGTGTGCAAAGCAGTAATCAGAGCAAAGGGTGGCTATTTTGAAGAAACTAGAATATAAAACATGTTTTCAGTTATTTCACCTTTGTTTGTTAAGTACATAACTCCACATGTGTTCATTCATAGTTTGATGCCTTCAGTGAGAATCTACAATGTAAATAGTCATGAAAATAAAGAAAACGCATTGAATGAGATGGTGTGTCCAAACTTTTGGCCTGTACTGTATATATAAAAAGTTAATATTGGGTGTAAATTTACATTACTAAGGCCTTACTATCTTCTGTAATACTTTTATTAGTTTATAAGTTTAAAAATATGGAACTTGATTCAGTAAATCAGTAGTTTGAAAGTAGCTAGCAGTTACTAAGAGCTTAAGAAGGACAATATACACAAACATAATGATGGATTTACTCAATCCAGGTCTCTGTTTATCTGTTCATCCCCATTAAACACATTTATCAAGCTACAAAAACAAAGACACAGGTCAGCACTGGCTTGAATAAAGATAAGTGAATCCCCCTTGGATCAGCTACAGTTTACAGCATGCCAGCTAATCTGCAGACATCAAAGAACTAATGAAATTTCTATGTCTTTATCTCGCTCTCTTTCTCTAATTTGTCTCTCCAGTGAATGGATTTCACTCAGGTGGTAGTCCCTTGCACCATGTGGAGCATTCACACAACAGTCTGGTCAGGAAGAGCAGCACAGAACCCCAGGTAACGCTGCCTGACTATTGTTTTTCCTTTTCATCAACAACATCACACACAGCTCAGTCTGAAAAATTGTGCTAAAAGAAAGTAAAGTTTGTATTGTGCTTTCCCTTTTTCGTGCACAGAGAACAATATTTGCATTTCAAAAACGTTTGGGGAGATGCTCATAATAAAATGACACTGTCACTCACTGCGACAGGACAAAAATGATAAATATTAAAATGGAGTTTTTGCCAGGATCCCCCACAAATACATTTTTGTCATTATTTCTTACAGTATGTGTGATTGTCTAAATTATTATAGTGTTATATTATGTGAACTGAATTATAAAGAAATTAAAGGGAACTCCCATAATGATGTCATCATCACATATCCAGTAATGATTCAACTGTAATTAACACATAAAACTGTGGAATCAACAAGTCGCCTCTAAATGAATAACACATAGCCTGAGTTTTATAATAACAATAATAATGTATGATGTCCTTCCACATTTCTAAATGATCAAACCTCCTCTCCCCTTCCTTTCTCATTATTATCCTCATGGAGAGGCTGATGGCAGTTAGAGAGGATTAATCCCGCCTACAGTATCTGCTCCCTTGATCATAATTAACCAGGCAGTCAGGGTGCAGTTATACAGGATCCACCCACCACTTATTCACTCTGTCTCCTCATTTTTCTCCTTTCCTGCATCTCACACTCGTGCATACACACCCAATCATTCAAACAATATAAACACACTTTTGGTACTGATAATTCAAGGTCCTGTTCCCTTTTTTATGTTTAATTTAAGAGAGGAGCTTTCTGTACTTTTCATCCTTTTGTCTCACTTTATATTTACACTTCTTTCTGTCCCCTTAACACACTCACACACTGGTGGTTTATCACAGGAGACTGGAAATTACTCTATTCTAAGCTTAAGTGTTAGAAATCACACACACACACACATACATCCACACTCACACACAAAGAGAGAGAAAGCTTTGCTTTGCTCTGCAGAACTATCCTCCCCACTCTGCACAGCAACACACACACTAACACACATGCATGCATACACACACAGCAGCAGCAGCAGGAGCAGAGAGAACACCAGACAGACGCTAACAGAGCTCGCCAGGAAAACAACTGTGTTTGTGTGTGTGTGCGAGTGACAGTGTGTGTATGTTGAGCAGTCATGTCTGACATGGAGGACGGAGGTTTTGACGGAGCGTCCTTCTTCTCCCTGCAGAGCCCGGGATCAACGTCGCCCACCAGGAAACAGAAGGAGACCACGGTCACGGTGAGTGGGGTAACTAACGGGAACTCTTAACTAACCATGAACTAAACGCGACTCTCTACAGTAGCCCTGAAGAACCACATGTGATACCAGCAGGGGACAGCTTAAGTATATTTTCCCCCAATTGGAAAATGATGATATAGGAAAATGCAGTTGACTGTTTATTTCACTGGGGCAATATACAAAGTAAAATCTTGACTATATGACAGCTGTAAATGTGTTTAATGTCTTCTTCAGTGTTGTTGTTCAGTTGCTAGTATACAGATACACAGTGACATCATCCTATCCAGCATTCAGATGATTTCTCCTCTGTTGTCAGGTCATTGCATCCTGTTGGGCCTCATGTTCGGTAAACAGCAGAGGTGCTGCTGGTGTGAGGTTTTGGAGTTCACTCTGACTTCTATTTTCTCTGGATATTTTTTTTTTCTTATGTTTCTTACATTTAAAATCACAAGCTTTAGAGGGAGAGGGGGCATGTCTGTGCTTCCATAGCAACCAGGGTGATGCTATTGATAAACAGATGGTTATAACAGGAAACATGAGAGAAAGAGGGGTGAGAAGAGCTACGCGGGGTGCCAATTTAACCCCTGCTGATATACTGTATACTTAAAGAGCAAAACTGACCCTTCATTAGGCCCTTTTTCCATTCTAGCAAGGCACATACACATACATTTACAATGATAACGGTGGCAGATTTACCACTTGAAATTCTTAGTAATTTTTGAAACAATGAGTCCTAGGTCTCAGATAGAAATGGACCAAAGAAGCTTCTCATTATTAGCCAAACTGTAACTGTAGCTAGATAGCCAATTAACGTTTACTTAGTGAATTGGTTGATGCCTCTTTAAAACAAGGAATCCTGTAAAAATATCTTAAATATGAACCTTGTGGCTACTTACATAATATCATGCTAGTAGACTAGGGCTAAAGCTGCATATACCAAGCAAAAAGTCCCCACCACTTGATGGAGCAGAAATGCAAAAAAAGGAGTAGCATTGTTCTTGTAGGGTAGCTTGTTAGCCTAATAATGTTTCATGTTTACAAGAGAAAAGGCTTTGAGTATGAGGGCTAACCAATGAATTTGGCAAACATAACTAAGGTAATAAGTTTATTGGTTGGGGTAGTAGGAGTGTAAACTATCGTAAATCCAGTAAAGAGCAGGAAAAAAGCTGCTAACATTAGCTTAAACTCTACAGTAATAACATCAGGACCGGTTCCCAAAGTGGGAACTTAGCTTTTTCTAAAGTATATTATAACCGTACAAAATAATGTAGTTAGTGAATGATATGCTCATTTTTGGCTGTGAAAGTAACACTAGGTCACTATTGTGAGTAGTAAGCTAGTTAGCCAGATGTGCAAATGTTTGCAGCTTGTGTTAGAACAGACAAACGTACTGTTAAATCCATGCCAATTCCAATTTTGCTCTTGAATTCTCAGTTTTGGAAAGGCAAAAAAAAAAAAAGACACCATAGTCCGAACTCTTTGGATAGTGAATATAGTGATAGTGAAGCTAGGCCTACTGTACCTAGTTGTGAGTGCTAAGCTATGACTGGACAATCACTGTTTGGCAAACTGTCAATTGAGCTAGGTCACCAAAGGTCAGGAAAGAAAGTTCTGGGAGCACTTTGTGTGTGTGAATGCAAACAAACTAAGCCCTTCATTGGAGTGTTGGAAGTAGCCTTACCCTCATCTTTACCAATAGAAGCGGGGGTCAGTCTAAAGCCCTGCTAGCTGTCAACCTCTGGACCTCCGCAGTGATTAAATAGGAAGCCATTCCCTCAAACAAATTATAAGCTTCATAAGCCAAGATAAGGTTGAATTAGAGGCCTTTTTCTCCTTTCTCTCCATCCTGCCATTTGAATCTGACTATTGGCTCTGTAAAAGTCATCAGTAGAACTGTATTTGTTGATTTGCTCTGAAAGGCGAGGCTTTGGCATTAGACAAGGGTGCTCTCTGGTGCCACTGAAGTTTTTTTTTAAATGGGAACAGTGCATCCTCACTGTTGTTTACCTCATGAGGTTAATTGGAATGAATGTGAGAGAAGATAAAGCTCCTTTTGTCTGCCCTGGAGTCTTTGCTAAACCTGGGTTTGCTTGTATCTCTGTAGTGAAGACATGCCACTTAATTTATTTTCTACATGTGGTTTCTTTCCCCTCCTTTTGTTTCTTTCTTCCCTTGTCATGAAAAATTGAATTGGCAGTTGAAGAATCTGCGGAGTAAGTTTTACATTTTCATGGCAACCCAGAGTTTTTGTTCTGCTAAATCTGGAAGTGATGACTTGTCAAATCCTGACCTTGTGCGGTTGTGTCGTTACGCAGCCGTGATTTCAGAGAATTTTATTATGTTGTGTGAATGCATTTAAAGTTTGCAAGACTATCTTCTACTGTACCTTCTCCACCACCCTGGAGGATTAAAAGAAAAGAGAAAAGCACAACGTCCCTGAGCACAGAAAGTGCCATAGTAACACATTGCATACAGTCCTATTGAGTAAAACACCACAGCAATACTGAGCAGTTCATAGCGGAGAGCCCTGCAGCCAACAGATTCAACAACATCACTGCTGCTGGGAGAGCGAGCAGACAATTAACTGCACCAAGATAATTAAAGGCAATCTTTGGGAATCCATTTTGCTGATTGCTCTGGGCCAAAGCAGAGGTTCAGAGTGTTGTGGTAGAGGGTTGAACAATGAATCTCAAAAAGGATGAGAACCACAAATGCTCTGTATTGACAATACTGTCTCCAAGGACGGGGTGAATACAGAAAATTGAATGAACAATGCTGGGTCGATTGGAAGGGCCTTCTTTACATCGGTGTGTTTTCTGAGCTGCCAAGATGAGAGTGTTGCCAAAGCAACAGAGTGCAGACTACTTTGAATACCAGAGTAGAAGTCTCTGTGTGTGTACTTCTATAAACTGTCTTTCAACACACAGTGTACTAACAGTGCTGCTGTAGAGTACAGTGGCATCAAAGCAAAGTTGTCTGTCATGATGCAATAAATTGCCCCATTAAACTGCCCTCTTTGTGATGCTCTCTCTCTCTCTCTCTCTCTCACTCTCTCTGTCTCTCTCTCTCAGATTAACTGTGTGACGTTCCCGTCGCCTTTGTGCATGCCGGAGCAACAGCTGCTGAAACCAGACGAATGGAGCTACTGTGATTACTTCTGGGTAAATTCACCTCAACTTTTAAGAGACTGTAAATGTGTTTTCTGCTGCATGCTAGTGCAAGCTGGCCATAATATACTGTATCTGAAGGAAGGGGTTGATCAAAAGCAACACTCAGCACATGATTAATGATGATGATGACATTTTGTTTCCAAAATCTCACCCGCACTTTTTAGGTAGGTGTCAATCAGAATGCACAGACATCACCCATGTACTTGTTGAGTTGTGTACAAATTATCACAAATTTTCAAACCCAGAGAAATACGTAATTTTAATCAAGGTAATGGTCCGTTTTATTTGGTTGCCTGTCAACGGCGTCATACCCCCTCTACCAAAGAGTATATGTGCACAAGATTATAATCATCTTGTGCGCATGCGTCAGCGTTGTGGTTGTCCGCCACAATGGTATCTGCCAAAGACGTATATGAAGTATACGCATATAAGATAATACGTCGGTGTTGTGGTGGTCCGCCAGAAAATGTCATAAATTGACTTTTATTCAGTTTATAAGCCACACTTTTATGATAAACTTTTTAGATCTTGGTCATTTTAAAGTATATATTTTAACTGGATGAAGGATTTTAGTCATCAGACATCTGGACCTTAAATTGTCAGAGAAACAAGCTGAGCAAACGTTAGCGGCAGCTCGGCTCAAACAGAGGCCCTCCCCAATGTCCTGTGTCCGCCAAACAGTGTTGGAGAAACACTGATTTTTTTACATGAAACTGCTTTATTCAGTATTTTTTCTAGTTTTAATCAGTGTGTACCTTTTTTTTTGGAGAGGAGGAGACCTCCTGATAATTCGGGTCCTGTTAAAAACTTGCTGAACATCTGGATCTTAAGTTGTCGGAGAAACAAGCTGAGCAAATGTTTGCAGCCCCTGCGGATAATTTGGCTCCTGGTAAAAACATGCTGAACGATGAACACTGAAGTAATCCTAACTGGTAGAAACTGGTTGTTTACCAATGAAAACAACAACTCCCGTGATCCCACACTACTTCACAACGTCATAAAACTCAGTTTTTTGTTTTTGTTTTGATTTAGAGACCCCTAGAGGCAGAAATTACATATTGTGCGTTTAAGGTCTTGCCTCATATTTAGCATATTCCTAACACTGCCCTAGAAGATGTTAAGTACCACTCAGATAACAAATTATGGCATTTCTGAGTAATTTATCTTGAAAATAACTATATTTGTCATGCCAAGTGACAGTGCCAAAATCATGTAAATAAAGTGAGTAAAAACTGAGCAGCCAAGGGTTGAAAAGGTGAATCATTACAGTACTTATCCAGATGCTGAGATTTCTCACCTTAAAATCTCACTTTTTTATTCCACTCCTTACACTAAGTTCACTGATTGGATAATTCAAAGCACAAAGGAGAGGATTAAACAGAGCGAAGTGGGAAGAAGGGAAAATTTTAGGTTATATTCCCGAATGAAAATAACTAGCAACCATTGTAAGAAAAACCATCCTTTCGAAAAGTCATTCTCCCTCTGTTGACATTGCCACTCTCTCCAGTAAATCTCTAAATGAACATCCCGGAGAGTCGGATCCTTTTCATCTTTCAACATAACTCCATATTTCATCTCATCCTGGCTGCGCTGCACACTGAGAATCAGCATTTGCTTTAATAAGATCCGACCGACAGCACGGCTGGATAATACATTACATGTAACTGGCTGGACTGCAGCGAGCCAGCTGGCCTCTGCTGCTCTCCCACCCCTGCAGCGTAATCTCTACCAGGTGTGATGTGTGGGGCTAACACACTGAAGTCAAACACATGGAGGTAACAACACAGTGGGAAGAGATAGTTTGTAGGGAAAGTGGACACAGGGCCTGGCAGGTTTGGATGAAAACAAGTCAGTTTTTATGATCAACGCAGCTCTCACACCTCCTGGTTTTGGCCTCAGTTCTCAGGACTTTGATTAATGTGAGTTAATGAACTGGCAATTAATGATTTAACAGGCACTTAAGTAACCAGCTTACTGTCTGCTTTCTGCTGTAACCTGATCTCTTAAAAATCATGTAAAAAAACATGTAACTGTTTAGCAAAGGTTGACTTCTGCTGGAGATACCTGATTTCTTGGCCATGTATACGTGCAACCAGGTTTCTAACTTAAACAAGTTTGACAGGTAAAGTGCCACTCTGACTGAGGGATGAAACAAAACATCCATGTAGCAGTGCTTTTGTGTGTTAAAAATAATTAAATCCACAGTCTGATTTAAACTTAATCTGACACTGAGTATTTTATAGGATTCTAAATAATCTGTGATCTATAATCTATGCTGTAAAGATAAATTATGTGTTTTCTCACTGATATTTTTCTCTGACTCTTCAGTCAATCCAAATACTCTGGCATAAAAAACCTTAAGGAAGCAGCACCTTGTAACACTAACACACTTAAACTGCAGTAATAGATTTTTTTGGCCACTTGGAGGCAGCAGCACAAGCTAAAAACACAACATCTAAGATTTTATGACCTTATAAAGTTGTTATGGCTACTGTATTAGCAAATCCATTGCCTATTTACACATCCAGCAGACACATTAGCATTAATTTGTAGTCGTTTTCTGGCCTCCTGACAAATGTAAGTGAAATATTCACTCTCCTTTTAGCTCTGTTTTTGGTCTCCACCAACAAAATATCTTACTTTTCAGCTGCTTTATGCTCTACAATGTTCACCAGCTAGTCGCAAACTTTGTCTGTCTGCTATATTTTTTGTGGTTCTTATTTACATATCCCACAGACACAACAGAGCTACATTAGCATTCATTTGGAGTCGTGTTTCTGGCCAGTGTTCACTCTCGCGATTATGTTTTGCTCTCCACCTACTCCTGAGGGAAATCTGGGTCTTTAGCTGCTAAATGCTCCACTGTGTTCAGTGTAACTTTGTGGTGCTAGGCAGGTAGTGTACAGTGGATTCATCAGAGTGAACCAAAACCATAATAACAAAGCTGTAAAACCAAAACAATGAGCTGAAAGACACTAAAAAAGTAAAACTAGAACTAATTCTCAATGGGTTTGTCCCTAAAAGTTAGCCCTTTATTATGTTATTAAACATATTTGATCAATTGGTGCATGAAAATATTGATTAGTGCAGCTTTAATATGAGCTAAGGTTATAAAATAAGGTCAGGTGTAGGAGGAAATCAGATTACTGACCTACTGCATGTGAACATGGATTTTACAGCAACCAGGTTACTACAGTGCATGTAAATACTGGCTGATGCACTCAAGCCAACTACATCATGGACATGCCTGATTCATGTTATTCTGTTAGTGCGGCATTTATCTGATGTTGCTGTTACCTCTCTGTATTTGAAGTAACACAGCAGCTGATTTATTTTTACTGAGCTAGTGGGTCGAGGTGTGACGTTTTCATGTTTGCTGCTAAGTGTTTGTTTGTTCAATGTGTTTCTTGTGTGCTTGCTGTGTTTATTTTGTAGACTGATAAGAAGGATCCCCAGGGCAACGGCTACATCACAGGATTTGAGGTTTTGCTGCAGAAGCAGCTAAAGGGGAAACAGATGCAGAAAGAGATGGCTGAGTTCATACGAGAGAGGTATCAGCTTTTTAATCAGTCACCCCCCTTTTTCTTTTTTTCATGCTTTATGCTGAAGTTACCATGAAAACCATACAGCTGTCATTAAAACAAAGTGTTTCCACTTTTTTGCACTCATTCATGTACATCACTGTGTTGCACAACACAGGAAACGCACATGGAAACGGTCAGAGTTGCGTAAAGGCTGTGTGGTAATGAAACTCTCTACTTCCCTCTCAGGATAAAGATAGAAGAGGAGTACGCCAAGAATCTCTCCAAGCTTTCCCAAATCCCTCTAGCAAGCCAGGAAGAAGGGTGAGTGACCTTCCTCCTCGTAGGATCGTTTGAAGAGAGAGAAACTTTCTCTCATCATAGCCTGTCAGATATGGCTGCACAGAAGATATGAATCAATATTAAATAATAAAGAAAGGCATGTCAACCTTTGAAAAGCAACCTGCCAGACATTCCACTTATGGACATGAGGAGGCTATAAATTATAATTTTTGAGTTGCTTTCTCCACAGCATATTTTGCAATAATAATAATATAATACTTTATAGCACCATAGAGGTGCATATTTCTTCCCAGGCAAGTCAAAGGTCAGGGTCAGCTACAAAACAACAGTCATCCTGCTTGTAGAGATTCAGTGTCAGATGATTGACATATGAATTTAAAAATACACTTTGCAAGAGGAAATATTTACAATCCCCAGATGTGGTGACTGTGTGCAAATAAGCAATGAAACGATTGGTCTATTATATCATAATTATTTGAATTGGCAGAAAATCAATTCTCAACAATTTTGAGCAAATGTGAGCATTTGCTTTTTTCAGTTTTATATCATTGTAAAGTGAATATTGTTTGCTTGGGGTTTTTTTCAACCAAAAAAAAAAAAGATTAGAATATGTTTTCTAGGGCTCTTGGGAAGTTGTGAACTAAACAATAACTTTGGGTGAACAGTGGTCACTGCAGACATGTCACAATTACAATTACAAGATAAAGGTAAACGCTATTACATACTGTAACAGTAGCACAAGAAGAAAACAGTGGGTGAAAAAATACAGTACTCCTCTTCACATTATCAAAGTACAACATTTAGAATTTCCTCAAGGAATAAAGGATACTATCATGACAGTCATTACTCGGTTGCCACCTCAATGTGAGTAGCTTTCTAGTGTGCTAACATGACAGAAAGGTGTTAAAAGCTAAAATTTGGGTGTTCATCTTGAGCGATGTTAAGGCTAGCTTGTTGTAGCTGGCTGCTGTAGCCATTTCTTTTGTTCAGCTACATCGACAAGCTTTGCTGCTAAGTAGTAACATTAGCTTGATCAGGGTGCTCCTGGTCTCCATTTACTAGCACTGGTTGGGTAGAATTTGAAACTCTATTGTGTCATCGCCCTGGTCTGTTTGTGTTGCCCTTTTGGAACCAAGCTAACATTAGTGTGACATTACTAATGTTATGTACAATAGACTTTTAGTTGCCACTTGTTGTTAGCTAGGGCTACTATGAATCACACAGAGAATCTGATTTGGCGAAGGCTTATAAGAGCACTGACAGTTTGCAAGAAGTGATTATGCTCAAGAAAAGTCGCAGTGCACACAAGAGTAAAATGTAAAACTGCCAATACCAGTGAGTGCCGGCCCACTTCAAGCTCTAGTTACACAGCAATATCTAATTTTTTAACATTAGCCAACATAAGCCACCATAAGCCCCTGGTCATACCAGTAAGGCTGTAGCACAAAAACCTGAGTGTATTGACTAGAGCAAGGGTCTGTTTTATTGCTTATGAATTCAACTTTTCATTTTTATGAGGAACAATGTGTTATTTTGCCTTTTTGACGTAACATATTCTCTTTAAAGTCTGTTTTGGTAGATGCAAATAAACGCTAATGTCCAATCAGCCAGGCGGACTGCTGCTCAGTCAGTTAGCCAGTCAACTAGCCATTCAGGCGAGATATCCTGGTGTGAGTCTGGGTCTGGAGGCCCTGTCAGTAATGCTGTGAAACAGTATGACCTTCCTGTAAATCACTGGATCCTTTGATCTCCATCCTGCAGCATACTTCAGCTATTAAGAGAGAGCGGAGGAGAGGAGGGAGGGAGGGGAGAAGGTACAGACATAAGGGAGGGGGGTAAGAGTGAAGATGAGGGCAAGGAGATTTGAGGAGACAGAATGTTACGTTGTGTGTGTTGGGGCTTTGGAGGGGAAGGGGGATGTGAGGGAAACCCTGCAGGGAAAAAGAGTTTGCAGCCACTCCTCTTTTCTTCAGTCTGACAGCAGAGGGGATATCATGCTGAGGGCAGTGCTTTGTCTGATTCTGCGAGGGGACACAGGAACATGAAAAGTAAAGTAACAGGAAGCTGAGAGGGGCACGGCTGGCTAAAGACACCCACAAAGAGAAGAAGCTGAGATTTGTACGGATGCCGCCTATGGCATTGTTATTAAACTCATCTTTATTAAGAGATTCCACAAGGAAACAGTCGAAGTGCGTAGCAACGTGACAGAAAGTCAGTTGGAAATTACTTTATTCTGAAAAACATGTTAAAACACATAATCCAAGTATAATATGTCAATGCCCCATTGGTAGTTTCATCATGTTATTACATTAGTAATGAACGAGAATTGGTTGCAAAAGCTATTCATAAATCTATTCTTAAAGATCCCCTCCAGGCATGTTTTAAGAAATATAAAAAATACTCTGCTTTGAATAATAATTTCTGTCTAATATAATTTTTCCACAAAAAAGTTCCCTGGTTAAAATCCTTAAAATGCCATCTACACCATCTCCCTCATTAAAATGTATGAATATGCAAATATTTTTCATCTCAAAAGTTTAACAGCTGGACACAAAATGTCTCCTTCTTCACTGTAAAGTCCATCCTCAGTGTTTGTGCACTGGAGGCTTCAAGTTTCCACATCACACTTGTGTAAGTTGCGTAGTTGCATAGACCAGGATTAACCTCCAAATGAGTTGTGATGTCACATATGCTCGTAGGTACATGCCTTAAACTCTGATTTTCGGGGGGGGTACAGAGAAACTTTCCTCCTTCAGAGGATGAATGTGAAAACAAACTCTGCACATACATTTTTCTGCACAATGAAGCTCAAACATCCAACTGAAGGAACAAGAAGAAAACACATTTTTGAGTGAAGGGATACTTGACGTTTATGTGTAGGTCTGTGTAGTTCTAATGTTCTTAGTAACTATCTAGTTTGAAACTAGTGATAACTAAACTGTCTTGCAACATTTAAATTTAAGGAATGTCTTAGATTTAAGATGTTAGTAATCGGAAATTTCTGTAGCACCAGTGTTGCACCTAAATATAAGGCCCATCAGATTCTGTGACGCTGGAGGATCAACTACAGGAAAAATACAGATGGGTTGACCAAATATTAAGTGAGAGTGAAACCACCACTTTCTGCTATCATAGTTCTCAAAATTTGTGACACTATTTAAATACTGTGGGATGGGAACAGCCATCAACAGGCATTTGTGAGCTTATGATCTTATCTAAATACTATGGAAGCACCATTTTGGTAACAGCTTTCAAAATACAATGTGTTACCATGATAAAAACTTTTGCAATATAGATAATAGTCCTCTGAGTCACAGAATTGGATGTAACACCGCCCAATCACAATACAATCAACAGTGTAAACAGGAAGTCACTGCTGCATCACAGCTTTCAAAAATAACACTTGCAAGGAGCAGAGTAATATATAAAAACTTCCCTGAAAAACCTTTGTAAACATAGTTTGCTTTATTTGGCTAAATATATGCTTCAGACTAAATACAATTCATGCTGTTTAGAGTAGGAAATTTCCAATTACGCTACCTCACTAGATCATTTTGGTCATTTGGTCTAATGTTATAGTTATATCATTTTGTAATATTCTTCATATTTTGTTTTTGAAAAGTAATTAACATAAACTTTGCCAGGTTGATTAATATTCTAGGCATATTAAATCAGATCTAGTTAAAATCTGTAATGATGTTGGTTGACCATTGCTCGTGATAGTTTAACAAGTTAGCAAGCTAGTGTTGTCAGTTGCTTCACTTTGCTGCCCATTATTTACACCTAGCAGTTACAAGGTGTGAATATTTAGTATCAACTAATCTCTATGCAAGAACGAGTTTGTGCAGTGCAATATATTTGAATTTATTGATTTTTAAAAAATTTCTACCTTGCAAACTCTTCTGCTATGACTACGCTACATTTTAACTTAAGAAAAGGCATTAGGTGATCATTTAGGCTTCAAGTGTTCTTTTCTGTGAAATAACACATCCTATCTTTTAAAAATTAAAAGTTGATTGATTCATAAGCAATAAAATACACCCTTTCTCAGTTCAATATACAACAAAAGTTTAGCTGATAC
This sequence comes from Scomberomorus guttatus, assembly GCA_038419695.1. Taxonomy (NCBI): domain Eukaryota; kingdom Metazoa; phylum Chordata; class Actinopteri; order Scombriformes; family Scombridae; genus Scomberomorus; species Scomberomorus guttatus. The sequence goes on along the minus strand of CM076465.1, from coordinate 21,197,882 downwards.
AGCCTTTCTTGTTCTGGTATTACCAGTAGCTAATGGCGGCTAACGTTAGCTGTGTTAGCAAGAGTTAGATAGATTAATGTATAACTGATATTAGTGAGTCAATTTGCTGACACTTCTCTACTTGTGATACTGTGACACTACATTTTAGCATTTACCATTATTCTGTAATTATCAGCATGGCTTGTAGGCTCATTTTACCCTCAGTTTAACTACAGTATTAGTTTGTATACTCAATTTTATATTAAAAATTTTATATCAGACCAAGAAAATGGTGCAAATGAGACAGCCAACAAGGTTTAGCGACTGTAGGCTTACCCTCCCTTGCACTGTTTACATGCATATAAGATAACCCCTCTTCATATTAGCATGGTAATAGAGGGCTAGAGTGGGATGGAATTGTCCCATATAGGATCCAGATTATGCCAGCCGGGTCAGTCTGCCCACACCCAGAAAAGTGCAACACAATACTTTCATTATGCTCTCCCTCAGGCCAGCTCTGTTGTCAGACAGGACAATCGCTGTTTTGTTGGTCAGTTCCTACCATCCGAGTGGCCGCAGCCCAGAACCAGCCGTCTATTTTTTCCTGAATTTACCATTTGTTTGGTAGAGATGTGGCCACAAGGCACGTGACCACTTTTTATTGCCACCAATCATGCAGTGTATCTGTTCTGTTGAATGGAGGGAGTACATGGCAGGAGATTCACTCACCCTGTGATTCAGTATGTTTTCGGCATGATTATCTCTTATTGGGGACTTTAAGACTGCAGGGACATGACAGATGTAATGTATTGATTGGGAATAACATTTGGAGTGGTCAAACTTTTGCAGATTGAAATCATGAGATATTAATAAAAAGTCTATGTTCTCTGTAGCTTCTCATTTCTCAACGTTTTAAGGTGGAGAACATACAGTATATTTATGAGTTTCAGTCTGGCCTGGCTTGAGGTAACCATATTAAACACACCATGAAAAAGCCTCTTTACTTGCTTAAAATGTTGAATTCCTGTTGAAACAGGCATGTTTTGGCGGGACATAATGCAGTGAGCAAAAATGTTAACAAATAAAATTAAAAAATACAAATATAAATAAAATTCAAATATTTGTGATGACTTTGACAGCTTGGTTACATTTTCTGTTCATACCAACTAGTGCAGGATGAGGTCACCATGAAAGATTCACTGTTCACTGCTGGAAGTAATAGATTTCCAGTTAAAGCGTGTTTCCAACCTTATTGCCCTCCAGTGGTAGTATCAAAAAAGACTCTGTGGAAGACTGTGATGCATGCCAAAACGCAATCACCAGATGTATACGATGGGGGATGGGCTGAAAGCAACACATAGGTTGCACCAATTTTCACAAGGATTGTCATTTTTCTACTAACAAAAACCAAACAAAAAATAATGATGTGAGAATAATTTAAAAGATTCTACAATTACATAAAAATTCTATACAGTCGCTTTAACAAACAAAGATTGCCTTCATTTGGGTAATCAGTTTCTTAAATTATTTTTTATTATTATATTATATTATTATTCACATTTAGTTAAAGGACCAGTGTGTAGGATTTTAGAGGCATCTAGCAGGGGTATTCTAGCAACTGAATACCCCTCACCCTGCCCTCTTCTTCCACGCGTGTAGGAGAACGTACGGTGCTGTGAAACTTGCAAAAAATGCAGAAGGCCCTCTAGAGCCATTGTTTGGTTTGTCCATTCTGAGCTACTGTAGAAACATGGCAGTGCAACATGGCAGGCTCCATGGAAGAGGACCCACTCCCTATGTAGATATAAAGAGCTAATTCTAAGGCAACGAAAACACAACGATTCTTATTTTCAGGTGATTATAAACTAATTAAAACATACTTATGAATATTATATTCCATTTCTGCAAAGTCCTTTCCGCTAGATGCCACTAAATTCTACACACTGCACCTTTAAGTTTTTATTGATCATTCTTGTGAAGTTTTTTGCACTGAATTTGTTGTCTTTTTCCTTGGATTATTTATTAATTAAAGATGCCCTGTGGAGTTTTTGTTGCACTATTCAACTGATCTACAGGTGGCAGTAACACATCAAGAAACGCAGCATTGCACTAACAAAGGCAGGGAAAAAGAAGACTGATAGCAAGCAAACATGGATGTAAACAACGCAGGTTTCAAACTTTTAAAACCTTCCATGAGGAAGGAAATGCATTCAATACGTTAGTTAGACTTCAGGGGTACCCCTAGTGTGTTATGGCGAGTAACACTAAATGTAAACATAAACTTTGTTTACAAGAAAACTCCAAAGGGTACCTTTAATAAAGTTTAAGTTGCTTTCTTTGTTCGGCCACGGTGGCTGTTTTGCTCATGCTTACAACTCTCTTCATTCCAGTCAAACCACTGTTGCTGCGGCTTAAATTATAAAACCACATCAGCTATTCATTATCATATGCAAGTCTCTCATCTGACTGCTCTTGTCATGCTGTGTAAGCAGTTTATGGAATCTCAAAAGGGTCTAAAAGATTTTGAGCTTTTGATGTGATGTTCAGAAATAATTTCACATTTCGCAGTTGTATAACACTTTTGTGAGACTGAAAAAATTAGCATGATTACATCTGAATGTGTGAACGTGTACAGAAAAAAATCAGGTTTGCAAATGTATTCAGAATACTTGGGGAATTATTTGGGAATTATTTGCAAATATGTAAAAAATGATAAAATGATCAAATATTTGCGCTTAAATGATTTCAACTGTTCGGTCATAAAAATAAACAGTTGAACAGTATTTGAGTATAGCTTCAAAGCAGGACTATAATTGAACATGTACTGAACACTCAAGCATATATTGTGACACTGAAGTTATGAGCCTATGAGAATGATACCTGAATTGGTCTGGACAGTTTAATTTAGTCTGATTGTATTGTAAAACATGCTGTCTGAAAAAAATATTTCTGAAAGTGTTTTTAAAAGCTCAAAATCTTTTTTACCCCTTTTTGATGCCATAGAGGTGCAAGTGCCAGACTTTATCCTGACAGTGTCAGGAATGTGTTGGATGTCAGTCTGAGGGAATTCCACACATGTCTTCCATTCAGATAGATGCTTTGAAGTGACCCACTTACCCATAAAGACTGTCAGTCCTGGACCCAGGGCCTCGTGGCTGTGACTGTCTGCCTGCTGGATGATTGTTTCACACTCCTCGGCTTGAAGAACAATGAAGAGGCTGCCTTTCTGCCTCATTCCATTTATTGTCAGTGCTAATTATGAATCATCTGGCCTATCAGAAAGACAAGTTGTGTGTAATTATTACTAAACATGCATCAGCTAACTTAATTTTATCACTTACCTTCAAAACAGAACAAGCCCTCACTGTGTTATTGCCCCCAGCTGTGTTGAAAAGCTGAATTCATAGCTGAGAGAATAAGCTGAGTAATATCTCATGTCCCATACATCCTAATCATCTGCTGAACTGGCTGTGGACCTCAGCGCAGCTCTCTAGATTTACTGGTTACTTGTATATCCGTTGAACTTTTGCACTGGCTCTGCTGCTGAACCCCATCTGTGTGTATGTGTGTTTGATAGGATTCACCCGGCCCCCTCACAAGCTCTGCATTACTCCCCCCTTTCCCCAACACTTTCTGTAAAAGTGTGTGTGGTCCTTCCTTGTGTAACATATTAAACACTCTCTCTCCTTCTCTCTCTCTCTCTCTCGCCCTCCTTCTTATCTTTTCTCAGGACTCTGGGGGAGGCTTGGGCCCAGCTGAAGAAGAGTCTGACTGACGAAGCTGAGGTTCACCTCAAGTTCTCCTCAAAAGTAATTAATCCTACTTTTCTCCACCTCTAATTGACTGCAGCCTGCTTGATCCATACCTGAAGTTATGCATATCTCACATATTGACGAATTTCCTGATATTCACACGGATTGTTTTTCCAGTCCGTTTGCTCGTCTCAAACAGCAAACTGTACATACATTAGCTGTAGCCACTTAGCAACATACGCACCAACCATTATTCTTGTCTGCATACTGTATGTTAATGAACTGGAACCACAAAAGTTTGGGAAAGTGCAAATGTTTTGTTGAAGTTGTAACATTTTCAACTTGTGTTGATGTGTCTTCGCCTCGGTTTGCACTGCCCAGAGTGACATCATGTCTGTTTGTATTCTCTCACATCTTTTCATTGACATAATATGCAATTATGTTGACACTAAAGTTTGCTTCACATTCAGTCTAAACACAACTTTACTGTACATTTGGATGCAATGAAGAGCAAATTGGTGCTATGATGGTGAGTAAAGCTGCAGTGATTAGTGGAGTAATTGATTAGTCGATCAATCAGAAAATTAATTGTCAACTATTCTGTTAATCGATTAATCACTTTGAGTCATTTTTTATGTCAAAATTCTCTTATTCCAGCTTCTCTGGGTTGTGGACTGTTGGTTGGGACAAAAGAAGACATTTGAGGATGTGTTCTTTGGCTTTGGGAATCAGTGATCAACATTTTTGCTATTTTCTGACTAATTGATTAACTGAGAAAATAATCAACAGATTAATTGATAATTAAAATGATCTTTAGTTGCACCCTTAATGGTGATATAATGTTTAGTATCTATTTTATTTTGTCTTTATAGAAGAAAACCAGTTTTTTTAGGGACCAACTTAATATTTGGCAAAAAGGTGTTAATACAACTGATTTACATATATCCCTCTTGCCACTTTGCATTTCATACAGAAAATGCAACTTGACATAATTATCTATTCATAAACAAGATTTTGTAGTATATCTTTCATATGCTGTTCAATTTACATGCAGCTTTTAACTAAATCAGCAGCTCCCTTAATGGCAATTGTTTCGTTGAGGACAGCCACTATTTAAAGGATAGCCCCAGTTTAATAACATTGTACTCACCAAGTTAATTGCTGGGATCTGGGAACACGGTGAAATTGCTACAACAAAGTCTGACATCTGGCAAGAAACATGAGCAGTTGATTTTAAACAAACCCCCAGGTTATCCACATTTATTTGGTGGAGAAAACAATACAATTATTACCCAAACTGTCTGTTTGAAATATCACAGTTTACAGACTGACTTTCTCATTCAGCTTTGCCCTATCACACTTTAGCTTGATTTATGGTTGTGTATTAAGAAGGTAAGGTGTAGCTACAGAGTCTGCACATGTAGCTGCAGAGGCTAGCTGAAGTTATCTAATGTGCCTCTCCCCAAAAAATACCTGGATTGGGGCTACAGCGGCTACAAATATATCATGTGGGGACTATAAGAACTGTGATTGGTCAGCTCGGGCTGCCTGTGGTCTCTTCTACAAAATGAAGGAAGCTGAAGAAGACAATATTCTGCTTTTCAGTAACACAAATCTAGCAAAGACATCTCTACTGTAAACCTTTTACTCACCGCAATCGTCGATCTGAATGTAAACACAGAGCCTGCATGGGACAGTCTGGTAATATACACTCACATACTTTGAACAGCTCTGCCATAAATTCTACTTTTACAAAGCTTATACATTTCCCTTTTTTTGTTAACGTTGTCAGAAAGGTGATAATTCTACTTTATGTTTATTATTGAGATTGTAGTGGGTGGTTGTGGTGTACTGGAGTACATTATATTGAAAAATGTTCCTAATATTTTGCTCCCCTGTATGTTATTGTATGTATGTTAATGGAGTGGACAAAATATTAGGAACACCATTCAATATAATGCAGTCCAGTACACCACCACCACCCACTACCACCTCAATAATAAACATAAAGTATAATTATCACCTTTCTGACAATGTCAACAAAAACTGAAAATGTATAAACTTTGTAAATGTAGAATTTATGGCAGAGCTGTTGTATTGGATTGCATTAGATTGCACAGGTGTACCTAATGTAGTGGCCAGTGAGTGTATGTTACAAGGATGTAATTCCAGTTACATAAGTACGAGCATAGCCCACTGTCACTTTATATCACAGTTTTACTGTGGGGACTATAATTAAAGCAGAACATGGCCAATACATCTAGTGTTGCGGCGTTGCTATCGACAATTGAACTAAAACACTGAAATACTGAACTAAAAATCAAAACCTACCTACGACAGGACTCTTAGGACATTTAACCCCCTGCATTAGCATAAATCTGTCTTTACTGTAGTTACATACAGTTCATAATCTGGATGAACTGTTGGCCTGTTTACAACCTGCCTGAACACTCATTTCAAGATATAAAACCTCAGTCTTGCACAGGACAACATGCTGGGACATTGTAGAGCATTTTGAATTGGAGCTTATGTCTTCCAGTACATGATACCATATCGACTGTGGGCTCTTCAGCCTACAGTGCAAGTGAGTCACGAGGCAGACAAGACTGCCTTCAAATGTAATTACATACAGTAACGGGCTTCCTGATGGCTCTGTGGGCTGAAGGACATCTATATGACACCCAAGCTTTAAATCCGCATTCATCACACACCGTCTCCCACCAGCTTTCTGTCATTCTAGTTGTTGACCTCAATCCAAGTGTTTGTAGCTTCTTCTTGAGTGCTCAGTCTGGGAACTAAGCTAAAGATAAGCTCCTCTAAAATGCATAGAAATTTTCACCTTCTTCACCGGCTTCGACGGGGACATGTCTCTTAATTTCAGGGTCATAAAGGGCAAGTGTGAGATGAGTTTGTCATGGGAGGTAAGAGAGGGAAGACGAAAGATATAGACCAGGATTACAGCTGGGCTGATGGAGGAAATCAAGTCAGTGATGTTATCCTCCAGAGATGCGCAGATGTGCGGCGCCGCTCCAGGTTCTTGCAGGAGAAGGAAGGATTTGGGTGGAAATGAACTTTGAATGATGGTTTCCAATGTGGCTACAGGAGGGGGGTGTAGATCTCATTCATCACTGACAGCTGGGACAGTGAACACCACAGTGCTCCGGTTTATATTACCAGCGAAGGGCTTGTCACTCAAAGGTTACTCATTTCAAAAATAATATTATCATCTCACATTCCTTGGAGAAGTAAGTTCTCACTGTGCGTGATTTAAATTTAGTTTAAATCTATATCTTGCATTCAGAAATGAAGAGAAATATGACTGGGAAGCTAAGAAAAGTTGATATTTAATGTCCCGGTTGTTTTTTAGCTCCATAAAATCAAACCATTTCTCATCTTAATTAGCTCAGTGTGCAAGGATGATGACACAATGCTGAAAATAACTACAGGGAATGGAGCTAATTATGTTTTTGGGATAATGAAATCAGATATAGAGCACAATTAAAGTGATTTCCTCTTTTTGATTGATAACTATATAATTATCGAAATTGAAATAGTGTAATTTTTTTCAGAATTAAGTAATTTTGATAGATTTATTCTTTTCAGTTATCAGAGATCTGAAAGTAAACAAAGGTTGTGCATATTTTTGCACAGTGAACACAATACGTCATAAGGATCACTAAATTGGTGACAATTTGGTGACACCAAATTGAAATTCAGCTGCACACCACAGCCTGATGTTGGGGAAATACAGTAGAATTGGTTGGAAATTACTTTTCTGCAGCTTTCTTTTCTATATTTGTCCCATTGCAAACTTGCTGTCCTCACATGACACTGTTCAATAAGCTGGCCTACTTTATTTCAGCATCAGTATGAGCCTGTCAAATGAACAAGCTCATAGTGACAATATTGTTTTTTTCAGAATGCAAAGCTTTGAACTACATATGCCAACAAGTTACAGGCCTCACTGCTCAATGTTGCTGTCTGCTGGGTGTGTACAACCTTGGCATATTAACGTAAAAGGTGATAGATAATGTCAGTTTGTTTTTCCTGCACCCAAGTAGCCAAACAAATCAGTTCATGCAGTTTTAAAATCCTTTACAGAAAAACTCAAATTTTAAAGTTCTTAAAGAGAAAATGGATGCTAAAGCAAGTGACACACTTCACTCCTGGAGACCCTAAAGGAATGTTGCACCTCATTCCTGGGGTTTCCAGGAATAGGTCTGCAATTGGATCCTTATGACCCAAAATTAGCATTTAATTCAAAAACATGCAAATGTAAAATGTTCTACTCTGGCAGTCAGTGTTGAACTGTTGGTTGTTTTTGGTTCGAGCAGCTCCAGAGTGAAGTGGAGAAGCCTTTTCTGACGTTCAGGGAGAACTTTAAGAAGGACATGAAGAGGTTTGACCATCACATCGCCGACTTGCGGAAGCAGCTGGTTGGTCGCTATGCAGCAGTGGAGAAGGTACACACACACATATACATCAACAAGCACAGCAACTCTAACGTAACACAGTCTCTCCTTGCACTTGGCAGCGCCAGATTTTCAGGAATCATCTCGCTGGTGGTTAACATTCCACATCTCTTCCATAAGCAGACGGCTGTTTCCCGTCTCTGGAATGTTTCCTGCTTTTTGTATATGTACAATGAAAAGCCATTGGCTAAAGCCTGGGGTGACTGCAAATCTGTCTCACATCATCTGTCATCTGAGCAGTATTCGCTCTGAGAAGGGACAAAACAGTTTCTCTCTGATAAACTCATCTGATGGAGAATTGAACATTAAAACCAGGACAGGAAAAAGGATGCTGGCTATGTTGGCTTGTCATAAGGTGGCTTTAACACTGGATGATGTATGAATACTGAGAAAGTTTGCAACAGACTGCATTATCACTGTGATGAATGGAAGCAGACTGGTTTTTCAATTATATGTTACTATGTTTTAATAAAATATTCAGGTCCCCCAGTCTTTGACTTTTCCTAAAATAATGTTGTGAAGCACATTAAAATAGTAAATACAGATTAAAAACACGGACATTAATAAAATTTACCGCTACATGATATGCATTTATTTTCGTGTGGTTCATGTTAAACAATCTAAGTTGCTAGGCAACAGCATTCATTGGCTTGTGTGATCTGACCACTTTGAGTACGGAAATGCAGAAAAGCTGTCTGTGGAAAATTCACAGTCAGGGTGCTAAATATCTGCTCAAAGTGTGTTTGAGGGACACGTATAATCATATGTGTTCAAATGAAGATGATTTAGCCTCCTCACAAATGTTAATTGTGTGTAAAACTTAGTTTTAGTTAATTGATTATTGTATTTCCATGTTACTGTTTAGCCTAATCTGCCCGTTGCCTTACTCTGTTTTCATGAATGGAACATCAAAAGAGAAATGTATTGACCTATTTGCATTATGATGCTATAAATTTAAAAAAGCTTTAATGGTTACCTCAAGTTTCTTGGTGATGTTCTCTTATTCACACATTGTTGAAATGCCTAAGTTAATAATTGATTAGGTGAAATTGTGTGCTTGACTTTGTCATGTCGATTTTGTTGCGACATTAAATCACCCACCAAGTGTGGTGGTTGTTTATTGTTATTATGGCTTGTTATTGTCCATTTTGGGTATTTAGGCTACTTTGGTCATTAAATAACATGGGTTATCTCATTATGTGATCAATGTGGTTTTATAATAATATCACATCACCCAAATATGCAAATATTTCCTTCTAATACCCATTTTAAGTGTCATTTTAGACTGATTTGTACTGACAGCCATGAAAAGCGATTTGTGCTCTTAAAGACACATTCTTTTGTGAAAACAACGCCTTAATACAATGACAGAGAGAGACTTGTTTAAGAAACAGTTGCTGCCTGAAACTCAGCTTCATGTTTTTTCTTGCTTTTGAATAAAAGGTTTTCTATATGTGTAGCTGTGAGATCTAAGGGTGTATCTGACTGTAGTCCTTTATCACCGTCAGGCCCGAAAAGCTCTGGCTGACAGACAGAAGGAGTTGGAGTTGAAGACTCAGCAGCTGGAGATCAAACTCAGCAACAAGATCGAAGAAGACATCAAGAAGGCCCGCAGGAAATCCACGCAAGCAGGTCAGAGTCAAGGGTCAAAGGTCAAACTGACGGTCACTATGGGGTCATGGTCTCACTCAGGTGTTGTTGTTTAAGGTAGAAGGAAATGCTGGTCAGTGTATTTGTATTGCAATCTCTCACATGTCTGTGGCTGTGATTGCTGAGAGTGATTAGTTTTAACTTACTGCTGCTTATATAGTGGCCAGCATTGTGCAGTGATGTTTAGTGCTTTAACGTTTCACCAAAGTATTTAAACCATGTACAAAACAAAAACATTAGGTTAGTAGCTGCATAAAGAAAGGTGACATGTTGACCTATTCAAGGTAGAGGAAACTCCAGGATAGATATCTGTCATTGATTTAAAAAGACTGAGGCCTCCAGTGTCATGGCTGTAAACTGGCAGTAACAACCAATAAAACCACAGTGGTGTGTGTTCCCACGTTTGGGCTGATACACAGCTGGGCTTAGTGTATTGATGCCGATGTAGATGTGTTAACAATGTTCCCTCTTCTTACTTTACTTTACTGATATACAGCACCAGTCAAAAGGACACACTTTCTCATTCAAGGGAATGGGAAGGTGTGTCCAAACCTTTGACTGGTGCTGTATATTATAAGGGAAAAATATCATAAATTCACTGTTGAGTAGCTACAACAGATGTTACTATATGATAAATTAATGCATGTGATAAATTAAAACTAGAAGATAAATGTGGATACATTTACAAAGTATAAATACAGTACTGACGACAGAAACAGACAAACACAATATCATGGTCGTATTTTAAAATATGATGTTAGAAATTAAATACAGGAATGTAAAGTGTGTTCAGCTCACTGAAAAGTCACTAAAGTCTAGCAGATATTCTTTAAGTCCCAATAGGGTTATTATAGGAATATAACAGGACTTGAAATGGTAAACTAAGTAAACTAGTGCTCCAGATTTTTTAATGTCAGTACTTGTTAGCATAGCATTTTTAGCATGACAAAGGAATGAAATAATAACTCATCCTAAATCTGATTGTTACTTCTGAAAATGAAATGGTTAAAAAACACCTGAAGAAACACAATTTGAGGTTGTAAAGTCATAAGACACATTCTCTATTTTCAAGATGACAGAACAGGTGTTTCTCTTCATGTAATGATGTTTTGTTGTGAGAAGGCTGATTGATCTCTGTAAATTTCTGTTGGTGGTTCATGAAATTAGTAGGGAGACCCCCAACTGCTCATTATTTTTAATTAGCACCTTTTTAGTCTTATTTCAGTCCACATCGCCATAGGCCTGGAAGTTTAAAGCCAGAGCTAGTGTCCCCTAGAGGCTACAATGTTCATTACACCCCACAAAGAGACAGAACAAACATAGTGATGACTTAGCTGTTCATAGAACCTTAACAGTTGTGTGGCTGAAAATAAAGTTTGTCCTGAACGGTCATGGAGTCATTAAAATCAAAAGTGGTCATTCTCTGGGGTGCATGAATGTGCTCAGTTAATTTCATAGTATTCTGTCCATTAGATTATAAGATATCTTGTGTGCAGATTCATCATTTTGGTCAGAGGGTAACACTAGAGGAAAGCTCATGGATTGCTGAAAATGGATAGGGTTCATACTCTGGGGACCATGATTGTGATCAGTAAATCTATTGGCAATCTGTCCAGTAGATTTATATATTTTGTACAGTTGCAAATTGTGGCCTGATTTAGTGCTTAAAGGAAAGATCAGGAGGTCACCAAAATCATTAGGGATCATCCACTGTGGACTATGAATATCCACAGTAAATATCTGCCCAGCAGTGTTTGAGATACCTCATCATGGAAGAAACTAAGTGTTGGGCAAGGGGGCATTTTAACCTGACAGTGGTGCTAGACAAAAGGTCAGAGAGGACAGCAAAATGATTGGAAATCATCCTCTGGAACCATGAATATCCAAACTAAACTTAATGTCAGTCTGGTGAACAGTTGCCAGGATATGTTAGTCTTGATCAAAGAGTTAGGCTATTGTTCGACCTTGCTTCCAGATGAGTCTGCATAAGCATTTGTGTTCATTTGAATTGCTAGTTTAGAAAGTGTTTCAGCTCTGTAAACAATATGTGGATCTTGATTTAATCATTCAACGTATAAAAGTTCCCAGCCAGATGCATAATTCTCCCGTATCAGAGATCATCTGTGGTTGATCAGCAGTGGTTTGTGTCAGCACTGCCCTAAGCCGAGTTACAACTCAGATACCACTGACAGCAGAACTCATACAGTTTAGTAAATGGTTAACTTACTGGACATTAAATATGTATCCTCCTCCAGTGTTTCTTTAGCCCTTCATTTCAGCGGTCACTTGATTGGCTGTGCACCAAGATGGTGTTTGTCTTGTTACATGACTCATGAGCTTTATCAGCCAGACTGGGGAGTTTTTAATAGAAGAGATGGGAGAGGAGGGAAGAAAAGGGGGTGAGAAACTTTTTTCTGCTTGACTAGTCTGTGCTCACACCAGACTGGCAGAGAGGCGTGGGCGTGAACTAACTCCAGAGCGCTTTGGGAGTGTGTGTGTGTGTTAGTGGGGGGGCTACACACACACGCACATTAATAATCTGAATGCAAATAACATCCAGCCCACAAAGTCATGTCAGCTATAATAGAGAATACAGTGTTGTTTTTCCTTGAATTAGTAGAAAGATTTCATGATCCAATCTATTCTGCTGTGTTCAGAAAAATACTTAGGTTCTACTGTTTCCAAATGTTTAATTGCTAGTTAAAGCAAGGCTATGTAAATATTAAAAGGCAACACAATCTTCCTCTTAGAAATGAAAAGTTGAATTCATAAACAATAAAACTCGTCATTGCTCAGGTCAATACCTCTGCTACAGCCTTACTTTGTGTATATACCAGTAGCTCATGGTAGCTCGTGTTAGCCAAGTTCAGATAGATACAAATGTGTAACTGACATTACGACTTTACGACTTTTCGATTCTTCTCTACTGTTTAACTAAGTTTGAGCATTTAGCATTATCCCGTTATTGTCACTCGTGGTCACACTTATCACAGGCTTGATGTCAACATTTAGCTTAAAGAGTAACACAGCTGGCTGAACAGCAGTGTTTTACTGTGTGCTTTCTTCTGTAACCACACCTAGTGATGTCACAGGATACTGGAGTACACCTGTGTTTTCAGGTAGGTGTTAAGTTACTCTGTAAGGGAATCTGTAAACTTAACAGAAATAATGATAATGAATTTATATAGTTACAGTTTATATATATACAGTATATTGATATTGACCCATATGACAAATCATGATACTGTACATTTTTTGCCATATCGCTTTGTATTTGGTCATGTTACTGGTCATCTGAACCTGACCCCAGACCACTTTATTGCTGCCCACATCTAAGAATTTTTCAGCTGTACAGATTTATGTAAATTGACTTACAGATATTACAACGTTTAAATCAACATTTTTTTTCAGTTGACATTTTAAACCTCAAGTGCTTTAGCATCCATTAAGGCAGCTTTTGTGTCAGCTGAAAATGTGTTGTTGCTGGAAAGGATACATGACTCGGCGTCAGAAAGCAGCTAACATGAACACAGTGTCAGACTGAATAACACAGTGAAAAAGAAATGTCAGTCCTTTCTGATTATTAGGCTACATTCACACACACGACTGTTTCACTGGCAACATAAGGTCTGTGCTTGCAGGCTGGTCAGCAGCTACAAACTGTGAAAACAAAACACATGTGCATGTCAGAAGTGTGTGAGGGGAAAAAGAGGCGGGGAGGAAAAGTAGCATTAGCAGGAGCCAGGTTGGTTTGTAAAAGTTTTTAATAGCTGTGTGACCTGAGGAAAGTGACTGGCTAAGAGTAAACAGATGTAGACTCTCCGCCAGGGGTGTGATGTCTTGACTCAACCAGGCACAACCACATGCTGTCACACACAAGTACCGAGCCTCCATCCAAACTGGCCCTCCTCGTGCACACACAAAACACACAGTCATCCCTCCTCCGTGCTGCTTATGCAACCAGGGAGAAAAACAGCAGCAGTTGTTGACGGTGCTCATGGCGTCTGGCTGCCAGTGATGACTGCAGCGTGAGGGAAGCAGCGAGGAGACTGATGCCAAAACAACTAAAGCACGGCATCTGTCTGCTCATAACAAAGACTCATTATCGCTTCATGCTCTCGCTGCCTTTCTTATACCAGGATTTTCCTTTATATCAACCACCTAAAACTATGATCAACCTTTTATCGAACCCATTATTTTTTTTTAAGGGAAATGATTGGTATTTATTGGAACGTAGATGTGAGGGCTTATCTGCAGCATAATCAGTAAATATTTTGCATTTTCTTCCCTTTTTTTCTTCCCTTTCTATTTATAGAAGCATATTCTGAGCTGACCTGAAGACCCTGTTTACTGTAAACTGGACTGAACAGTGGCAGCCAAAAACACTACAACTTTTTGATGTGCCAGAACATAAAATCTAGATAAAATTGTGTTTGAAGAGCTCTATTCCTTTTAACCTTTTTAAATCCCACTGACCTTGTATGCTGAGCAGCTAAATGTTGTTTCACACCCACAAAGTTTTCTTCTAAATAGTGGTAGAGATACCAGATGTGTCACATCTTTGGGGAAATGTGTATAAAATGACGCGCAAGACATTTTGAATATTTCCATTGAATGAAAGTGTTAACACCATATAGTTTCAATGAAGAGCTGGAACAAACTGATACAGAACATATATAATACTGTTAGACAGAGTGGAATAAGATGATTTGACCAAACTTAAAGCTATTTAAAGAATAACAGGCTGAAAAGCAGTGTTTTGCTACCCTCACTATTTGAAAGTTTCAAGCCTGTTTCGCCTCAGTTGGGCGTGGTCAGAAATGTGCTCTGTTGCACCTGTAACCACACCCAGCAGTGATGTCACTGGGTACACATGTACATCACTGCAGCACAGTGAGAAGTTAAATCACTGGAGGTCAGATTTAAAGGTGGTGTTAAGTTACTCTTTCAAGCTGGTCTAATCAATATTTTTCAGTGTCTTTATAATAACAATAGGTCAAATGACTACGAGCCGTCAGAGAATTATAACCAATTTTGTAGTTCCCTACAGTGTTTTTCAGGCTAATGTTGCTGTGTGCCTGCTTCAGGTGTAAACAGGCAACTATTTGTTAACATGTTAGCCATATTAACTTTACTAGGTGATAATATCTCAATATTGTTTTTGTAGCCTGTTGCACTGCCCCCAAGAGGCAAAATCAGTTATTGCAGGTTTAAGATTTCGTGGCAGCCAGCGGTGAAGTGGCAGATTGCAACCAAGCGAATACCCCTCCCCTTCCAAGCGTGTAGGAGAACCTAAATGCGAAAAATGCGAAAGGCCCTCTTTAGAGCCAGTGTTTGGTTTGTCCGTTCTGGGCTACTGTAGAAACATGACGGGCTCCGCGGAAGAGGACCTGCTCCCTATGTAGATATAAAGGGCTCATTCGAAGATAACGAAAACACAATTCTTATTTTCATGGGGTTATACACTAATTAAAACATACTTCGGAATATTATATTCCATTTCTGCCAAGTCCGTTCCGCTAGATGCCACTAAACTCTACACACTAGTCCTTTAAGATGCAGATGTTGGATAATGTAGGTTTTTATTGTAAAAACAGCAAACTATGTAGCCTGATAATCATTCAGCCTGACATTATGTTTATGCCAGCTGATTTCTGTTTTGAGTTCTGTTATTACCAATCAGTGATGAGTGATCTATCCATCCAATGTAGTTTTCAGTTGACATTAAAGCTGTGGTAGCAGTTGCTAGGAGCAGCTAACTTGACATTTTTTGTGTATGTATTATTGAATGTAGCTATGAATCTAGTTAGCTAGTAAGCTATTTAGGCAAATAGAGTATCCATTCATAATCCCACCTACAAAGCTCTGATTAGTCGATTGTTTCTCTAACCAGGTTAATAGTCGTCTATTGGTACACCACCAGACCTATTTGAGTTGCTCAACAAATGGGCAATGATTCAAAGTGATGGAACCAGGCAGCAAACTACAGTATGGCCTTGCCCATTTAACTAAATAAAAGTATGTAAATACAAGTAAATAAAGTGTTCATCCATCTTGTATCACTAGACATAACTTTTTCAGAGAATTATATAACTGTCTATACTGTAGGTGGATGCGGACAATGAAACAAACTCCCTCAAGGACCCTTTTTAGCCCCCAGACTCCACTTTGAGAAACGCTTTCCTGCACTAGCTGTAAGCTATTTAGCATTCACACATTTAAAAGAAGACAATACTGATGTGGATATAAAGTATCAGATATCTCAGCAGACATCCGCTGCAGAAGATTGAGAGTCATCTGCTGAACAGAACAGAATGATGTGTGATTTCCTCTCTGATCTAATCTTCCACGATTAGTGTTTGTTTTTGTAGCCAGCAGGATACAGACTGTAACATTAATGAAAGGACAGATTAGTCCTTTTTATCCTTGCTTATGGTATCATAATGAAATCTATTATCAGTCCAGATTGTCTGCACTGTTTGGGATAATCGTATCAGGTGGGTGAGGTGGAACAAATGCTGTAGATGTGTGCTGTAGTAACACTTTAGTTGTGAGTCAATATTTGGGTAGTAGCACCACCTAGTGGCGATATTGTACATTACATATTTGAATGTACAATACATCCAGAGAAACAGACACTTTGTCAAGTGTCATGGCTGTTGTAGTCTTGTGTGTACATATTTTCCAGTGGAAATGTGTGTAAGTATTTTGAAGTGTGTGCAGTAAAAAGCCCCTGATCAGCGTCTTTTTATTCACTGTTACAGGAGATGATCTGATGCGCTGTGTCGACCTTTACAACCAGTCTCAGTCCAAATGGTTTGAGGAGATGGTCACCACGAGCCTGGTAAGAAACCATGTGTTTAATGAGTATGGGTGTTAAATGTGTGGAGGAAAGTTGTGTTGCTGTGGTAGTTTGAGAGACTGTTTGGTGACCGGAGCCCTGAAATGTGTCAAAGGGCACAGATAGCTTCTGCACACCTTTTATGAAATATGTAAATATGTCTACTTAAGTATTTACAGTTTGCTAAACAGACAATTAAATCCCCTGTTAGCACTGTAGATCCCTGTTTCTGCTGAGTGCAGACAGATGGAAATATAGAGACTCCTCTATGACTCACAGACTGGTTTTGTGTTCAGGAGCTGGAGCGGCTGGAGGTGGAGCGGGTGGAGATGATCAGACAGCACCTGTGTCAGTACACCACCCTTCGACACGAGACAGATATGTTCAACCAAAGTGTAAGTGCAATTTATTAGAATAATACTACATGTTCTACTTTACTTGTTGTCCAGAGGAAATTATGTGATCATAAATACCATGTACAGTATTGTGCTGATGTAAAAGTGGTGACCTAATATACTTTTTAAAATAAACCCACAACAACAGATATTTTGACTTAACGAATTTTTAGGCAAACAATAAAAATGCTAGTTCATCAAGTTCTAGTGCTTTTTCAGTTATGATCGTAACAATTACATTTTTATTGTTCTCTTTTTTTAATAATTCCAGACCCCTACTGTCAAAATCATGTAGTATGTAGTCGTGACCACCTTTTTCTGCTTTTTTGAGATAGTAAATTATATGAACAATCACTTTATTATACTTGTCAATTTATCCTGGTACCAGTCTATAGTGTTCGTTGCAACAAAGGTTCTTGCTTTTTTCCCAGAGAAAGTCAAGCAGTTTCCCTGCATGTCAGCCAAAAGGTCTCTGAAAAAATCTATGATTTGTCTGTGAAGTGCGGGTTAGAATATATGTTTTGATTATGTGTATGGGGCAAATTTAAGTTAAGTGCTTCAAGTTTTCACATCACACTTTTGTAACTCTGCACATACATCATTCTGCACAGTGACAGTCAAACATCCAAGTGAAGTAACAATAAGCAAAACACATTTTTGAGTGGACTTTAAGTTGGCAAGTAAGATTAAAAGTACATGTAAGAAGAGGATGTCCACTTGATTATGAAAGAGCTGGATCCCAGAGGGGTTTCACTGAGGAAAAGGAGACGTCTCCAGAGGCTGGAAGGCTTGAGTTTATCATTAGAGTCTATATGCCAGATGAAATTTGGGCCCTTTGAGAAGTAATTCTGGCTCTGGAGACGTCTCCTTTTCCTCAGTGAAACCCCACTGGGATCCAGCTCTTTCACAATCAAGTGGACATCCTCTTTGCCTTACTTATAGGCCATACTCTCTACATTTAGAATACATCCATCTGTGCAGTTGTCCTGAGTACAGTAACTGGTCACAAATGAAACCGACAGCATCCTGCAGATTACTGTGCTGCTTTCTTCTGGAGAGACCTCTTAATCTAATAATTAATTTAAGTTTACTTTCACTAATTACATAACCATGCCTATTGAGCAGTAGTACTATATCAGCATACTTAATGCCCAGTTCAAAGTAAAATTTAATTAACTTTTTTTTTCATAAAAAAAAGTTTTTTCCAAATTTTTCATATGGCTCAGGAGGAGTGGAAAAAGAAATGTAGTGTGAGGTAATGCAACATTTATTGCGAGAGAACACACAACATATTGCAAGGGAGCACAAAAAAAAATTTCTTGCATGACCCTTGGGGGGGGCTTTGTAGATTTGCTACAGGAAATATTGTGATGTTGGCGGAACGAAAAAGGCGGAATTCAACTGTGACAGCAGCGCAGCACCCGGACAGTCCACAGCGCGCACACGTTAGAGTTATCTTGTAGTTCATCTTTAAAAAAAGCAGCAGTTGCAAGCATTTTTTGATTTAATGACTAAATAATTACCTTTGGGAAATGAACGTGAAGTATATTGTGAATACTTTCTACACCATTACTGGAGCGGGGCGGTAAACTACAGCAGAAACAAACAAGATCAGCTGACCAACACACACTGCAGCTCTTAAACAACTGAAATAATTATATTGATTAAAAATGATTTTATTGTTTCTGTTTAAAAAGTTTCTGTTTAAGTCATTCCGCTTCAAAGACATGAAGAGCAGTCAGTCCCATCTATGATCAGAACTGCATCTATAGCAACACACTCTGCTAATCAGAAATTACAGACTGTTGAATTTCATGATTGATCAATAAGAATTGAGTAGTAGTAAACTACTAAAAAGGGACAAATTAAAATTCATGGACAGTTATTGACTGTGGAGGAACTTGTGAGTGAGTGATTCGTGCAGCCTGAGTTAGACCTTCAGCTCTGGGCTGGGAAAGCAAGTACTGAGTTGAAGCAAGTGCCAAAGTGGTTGCTTTTCTCACAGGGCTAGGTTAATGCAGTACTTAACTTGATACATCTCCACAAATACAGTTAATATAAGAGTTGCACAATAGTGACATGTCTCGCCTCATCTTTGGAGTTCGCACTAGCTAGCAGGTAGGAGGGGCGAGTCAGTGAACAACTGGAGACAAGGACTTGTCACTCCCGAGTCAGTAAAAAGAGTCTTTCGTTTTGAACTATTCGTTCATGACTGGCACATCACTAGAGGGAGCCAAACATACATTTTACAAGCCGTCTGAGAGAGGAAAACATGAGGCATCATCTAAACACAGGCGAGGAAAAGACATTTGAATTTCTATTTTGATTCTGTAGCTGACTGCTGTTTCTTTCTTTGTCCAGACGATGGAGCCGGTGGACCAGCTCCTGCAGTGTGTGGACCCGGCCAAAGACAGAGAGCTGTGGGTGCAGGAGAATAAGACTGGAGACATCAGGCCAGTGGACATAGAGATTTAACCTCAGTGCTGTCCGCCGGCTCTGCTTATGCACACTTTAACCCCCGAGCTCACAGACAGACACACTGACCCAGAGGCGACATGCCTGAGGACTGAGTGGGAGATTGAATCTGTGTTGGGATCATCACTTGCCCGCTGATCCATGTGTGATTCCTAACAGACTGAGGGTTGATCAGTCAGTGCTCACTGGCTCTTAACACCCCAACGGCAACCTGCTGAGGATGATGATGTCAGTGTTTGGGGAGTTTTGTGATGACCCCAACAGATGAATGAAGATGTCAGATAGTGGTGGGTCTTGGTGTTCTGTTATGCAAGCTGGTGCCCAGCTCAATAGCACAGGAAAATGGGAGTGTGAATTCTGTTGAAAAAGGATACTCAGGTGAGGCAAATGATGAAGAAGCACCTACAATGAACATTTAACATCTGTAAATGTTGAATAGCTTTATGTTGTGCAGCTGTGCAATGCTGCTGTTTGTATGTGCTTTTGCTCTGTGAGGTAATTCTGAGTCACGTGTGTGTTGACACACATGTGACTTCAGAACTGCAAGTTGTTGGCAAAAATGATTTAACGGACGCTGCTAAGCAAAATTCATTCTGACCTAAGAGTGTTATATTACTGAGTACCAGAATAAGGCTAAAGTATTGTTATACTAATATCTATATTGACCCTTTGCAAAGCCCCGCCCCCTTAGTTACTGTTGCTACACGTGTAAAACCTACGTATCAGCAGGACACTTATGCAGTTTACAATTATAATGGTGGCAGATTTACCATCAAAATTCTTAATACTTTTTGAAACAATGAGTTTCACAATTTTATACAGAGGTAGACCAACACAGCTTCTCATTTCTAGCCAAGGACTGTGGGTCTTAAGCTAAAATGACAACTGTCGTTAATGCTAATGCACCAACTCCCTGATTTAGTTGAAAATGCGGGCTGTGTCCACAATTACACCCTTATTCACTCATTCACTAGTCCCTTTATAATAGACACTAAATAGTTTACTCAATAGTGAGCAGCAAATCAGGATTTTGGACACTAATTGTCGTCATTTTGTGTCATCACCATCAGCTTAAGAGTCATGCAATGGTAGTTTTCACATCTTTAAAATGTGGAACATTGCATTGTGGGATTAATAGCAGAAAGTAGTGTACATGCCATGGACGCTACTTTTTTCGTTCCATCGTGTAATTTTTGAGGGCACTATATAGTAGATATATTTACATACTCAGCATTCAGATAACTCAAATAAAATTGCAGGGGGTAAATGTAGCGCACTATAGGGAAAACAGGGGGTGATTTTGGACACAGCCACTGTCTCCAGCTGACTTTTTAATGTTTCCAGAAGATTTTTTTAAAGCTAGAACCCTGCAAGAGTCTTAAATATTTACTTGCTGGCTACATACATTGTGTAATGCTAAAAGGCTAGGCTAAAGCTTCAGTCTATGGGTCGAGCTACTTAGTCCTTGCATTATAAAGTATTAAAAATTAAAATGTAATTAAAATGTGACTTGTTCTAACATAACCCTTTTTGAATGCTTGAAAAACATACTTGGGCTATTAAGTGACACCATTCGTATGTTAATGCTTTAATGTTCGTGTTTTTTAACAATATGCTTCACGTTCTCAAGAGAAAAGGATTTACAGATGAGGAATAACCAACATAAACGTAACACTATGTAATGCAAGTTTGGCTGGAGTGTAAGCGCTATCATTACTCTAAACTCTAATATGCTAGCATCTTAGCTTCACAAAAAACACATCATAATATAAATAGCTAATGATATTCCCCTTGCCTTTGGAAATAAAGCTAGGCTACCAGTGTGGGTAGTAAGCTAATTAGCCAGGCAAGCTAAATTTTGTAGCTTATGTTAGACCAGATAAACACACATTATTTAATTAATTCCTTACACTTTTGTTTTTCAAAAGGTGATTAAAAAAAGGCACCACCCTCCAAACTCTCTAAATACCAGGCACCATTGCTCTTATTAGAGCCCAATGCACACCATTTTAGTATGTTAGGAAATCCAAAGCTTGACAAGCCTGCCTAGTTACAGTTGCTAAGCTATGATTGACAGCGACTGACAATCGTCATTCAGGGGCGGGGTTTAGCGAAGGGTCAGTTGCAGAGGACTAAAATCACAAATCTGGCTACGCTTTTCTGGAAAAAAAAAAAACGGAAATCTTAAGCTCAACAACACAGTTTCAATTCCTCCTTTGTTGTTACTTCATTCCTAATAAGAATAAAAAATCAGCCAATTGCACTTTATACCCAAATGATTTTTTAAAAATATACTGTAAGTTGCTGTTGATATGGAAAGCATTCTAAAGAGAACTTACTTGTTACACATTTTATTACTAATGGAAGTGAAGTGTTTTGATTGTGTTCAGGGGGTCTGGTGTAAATACATGAGATGTGTGATTTGCTATGGAAGGAGACAGTAGTGCGAAGGATGTAAAATACAGTAAATAGTAGAATCTTTCACTAAGACATAAGAAATTTGGTACGGATAATATATGAAACACACAAAGTGTTTTATATGCAGTAGAAATGACACCTCTCTCAAATATCCTACAGTTTTGGAAATAATTGCTTCAGTTGGATTCAAGCTAAATGTACAAAATGCTCTTTTACAACCATGTCTTGTCCAGTATTAGTATTACTTGACCACCAAGAGAAGAGGACTGAGACGTTTTTGTACATTAACAGCTAAAAGTTGGCATTGTCATTAATAAAATGAAAATATGTATCTTATGTCACAACATGCTCCTTTCATGTTTGTTTTTGCTCTTCCATATGATATGACAGCATTAGTGGGAAGTTTGATGAGGTGAAGAAATGACCAGAAGAAAGCACAATAAATGTAAAAGTCTTTTATTTCCTAAAAAAAAAAAAACACATTTTCACATTCAACAATAAAATGGTTTGGTCAAGCCTTGTTACAGTTGAAGGCAGCGATAATAAAGATGCGGTTAAAAGTTCAGACAGAGATAAACCTGAAAGAGTTTAGGTAGAATACACTGACGTTGCATTTCATATTTGACCTAAATAACCCACACATGATGGCACCTTCTTGTAATTTGGTAACACAAAAAATAATGATTCTTATTATAGGTCATTTATAAGCCATTAGATATGCTCTAATCATTTACACATTTGTAAATATTTTATAATTAGTCTGTTGACTTAAAACTTAAAACTGCAGCTCCATTTATTCCAGTTTATGCCGATAGATGAAATAGCCACTCACAAATATGACTGACATGCAACTACATGGAAATAAAAAATTGGGCTACTTTAACGATGATTGAGCGTAAGATTTACCAGTTTGATCCAGTCTGAACAGGTGTGAACCTGACCCAAGATGGCTGCTGTTGTAGTCAACTGTAAATCATCTAAAAAGGTTTTTATTTGTTTTGCTTGCGAATGGGAAAGTATTGGATACATACAGTATTCAGTAGTAGAATAGTTGATTATAGTGTAAAAAGTCGTGTTTGGCATTTTTGGTATTCAGCAAGTTGAAAATCAACAAAGCTAAGCAAGACTTCTTGGCTAACCTGCTAGCTTAGCCTTGTTTCCTAAAAACCTGATATTTGCCATTTTGACCTAATGTTAGTAGCATTTTATAAAAGTTAGTAGTTATTTGAAGTTACAGGGTGCTTATTTGGAGGAGAATATACCTGTATACCATTAACAGTTAGCCAACTAATGCACAGATGAGGTCTTATCTGATTTAGCATTACTGCAATTTCAGGGTTTGAATGTTATTCATTTAATTAAAGTAAGACATTATTCAATAAATAGTATATTTAGTGTATTTCATTTGTTTTGCTTCATTATTTCACAATACGAGTAGAGACAACATTGTTTCGACTGCATCATGGTACACTGTGCATTTGTAAATGGTGAGTATTTTATACTTTAGATTGGCAGCTTCAAAAGTCTCTGTAAAGACTCACACAAATTATATAGCATTATTTTTGTTTTGTTTTTTAAAATTGATTTGTTAAAACAAAAAGGCTTAAAAATGACTTATAACTGATTTATAAAGTGCCACCTTTTACTTGAGTGGGCATGTAGAAACATCCATCCATACTCAATCTGTTTTACATACAAATATGACACTATGAAGTGGATATAAAAGTGTGTTGGATTAAAGCTGGAGTGTTATTAGAGGTGTGATCTGACAGACTACACTCATTACACAAACAGGAAGGTGTGAGTATATTTCAGATCAATTCAATGGGAGTGTACAGTGTACACAAACACTGTTGGGTTTTATAGCCTGAATGTGTGGTGAAAATACAGTTTCAGCCTCTGTGATGTTTCAAACTTCATACTGTACCATGTTTGATTTCTTCAAATGACATCAGTGCTGGACTGATGTCACACCTGTAAAGAATTGGAGATGATATCATCGCTTGTCTTTCTAATCGATCATGAGCTTCTTGAGGGAGTTGAGATAGGCTGGGATGAGGGAGCTGACGGACTCGTTGTCGTCGTTGAGGATCTTCTCTCCTCTGCCCTCTGAGCCCACAGAGCTGGGTGACCTGACCAGGCCGGGGTATGGCGTGCTGTAACCCTGGTGGACCACAGACACACCTCAGAGTCATCATTCAGAAAAAAAACACAAAATCTACCTCTGGGATTTTCTTATGTTCTGTTTTCCTTCTTTTGTCACCCCATCTACACTCTGCAGGACTGAAAGAACTGTTAAAAGTTGTGTGTCAAAATAACTGGCAGTGGCAGTAATCAGATCCAAAATAATCAATTTATGTACCACCTACCATTATAAAACAGTAAAGTATAATCACTTCAAAAGGTACAGTAGCAAGCATGTACTATACAATATGCAATCACGTACTAGCAGGGGTACTGGTTCTGTACGTAATACAATTTTAGGTACTTTCCTTTTTACTGCACTATATTTATCTGACAGCTGTAACTAATTAATTTGCAGATTCAGATTTTACACACAAAACAAGTGATCAGTTTTGCATCAAATGATATAATAATATAACACTGTCAGGGGTCACTTTGTATAATGAATACTTTTCTTTGATAGTTTTA
Source organism: Scomberomorus guttatus (assembly GCA_038419695.1). Taxonomy (NCBI): domain Eukaryota; kingdom Metazoa; phylum Chordata; class Actinopteri; order Scombriformes; family Scombridae; genus Scomberomorus; species Scomberomorus guttatus. The sequence continues at coordinate 21,173,248 of CM076465.1, read as the reverse complement.
AATACATTTTATTGTTAATACTTTACTGTACTTTTACTTAAGGTATGATTTTGAATACAGGACTTACTTACTTACTTTTAATGGAGTATTTTTATAGTGATATTGTTACTTCAGTGATCTGAATACTTCCTCCACCGCTGCATACCACTCATGCTCTTTTTGCTGTGCAGGTAGCTACTGCAATTTGATTCTACTTATAGATCTTCAACTCTATCAGTGCAGTTCAACACCAAATGAAACCAGTTCATTTAAATGTTTTGTGATTCGGCATAGCTTAATATAAAATGTACCTGTTTAATTTTTTGTTTCAGTCTTTTGACCAAAATCAAACATCAGAAGCCTCAGGATAACTATGAAGGTGAATACACTACAACATCAGGGATGCAGCTACAGTAAATAGACTATAACAGTACATTTTGAACAGGACCACCACGCTAATGTCAGCATGCTAACATGCTCACAATGACAATGTTAACATGCTGATATTTAGCAGGTATAATGTTTACCATGTTCACCATCTTGGTTTAGCATATTAACATGCTAACATTTGCTAATTAGCATTAAACACAAACTATAGCTGAGTCTGATAGGAATTAGTTTTGCAGGTATCTGGTCATAAACCAAAGTACTGAACAAACTAAAAGTCTGACCAGCTGATGGTGCTAGGTGAAAAGATAAGGTTGCACCAATCATCCTGAGGGAGGCATGAATGTGTGTACCAAATTTCACAGCAATCCATCCAATAGTTGTCGAGATATTTCACTTAAAAACAATAATGTGAACCTCATGGAGGTAAAGTCAGAGGATCATTAAAGTCAGTAAGATTCAACGTGTGTGAATCATGAATATCTGTACAAAATCTCACTCCAATAGTTGCCATTCAATTTGATTGTAACTGCAGACTCTCTGAAGGTCAGCAACTGTGATGATAGTGAACAAAACAAACTATAGACCATATTTGTCACATCAGAATCCCACTAGGCTGTAGTAGATAACATCCTATTCCATATACAGCTATTTGATAGATGAGCAGTATGTCTCTGAGCAGGCCCAGGTTACTTACAGAGGAGTATCCTTTGCCGAAGCTGCCTCTGTTCTTGGTCCTGATCTTGGTGAGTGCTGACTCAGCGATGTCAGCACGCTCCTCAGCATCATCCAGCTCATGGACCGTCTTCCTATACTTTGCCAAGTTCATGTTAGCTTGCTCCTCCTGCAATATAAACAGATTGTGTGTGTGATTAAAACATCAAGTGATATGTACTGTAGGTCAAATACACTGTAGGTCAGCGTAGGTGTGTTTTGAGTCAGAGGACGAGGTGACATACAGCCTCTTCCACTTGTCTCTTGTAGGCCTTCATCTTGTTCTGCAGCCTCTCCACCAGCTCCTGCATTCTCTGCTGGTTCTTCTGGTCCTCCTCGGACTGGAACAGCAGCTCCTTCAGCCGGCGCTCGTTCTTCCGCAGCGTCTTCACCGTCTCAGCGTGCCGCTTCTGCTCTGAGTCCAGCTCCAGCTCCAGCTCCTTCACCTGCACACAGACACACACACACACATCAGAGTGTGGACATGCAGACTTTGCTATTCTTTGAGCCTTAACAGTAATTTGGCTTAAATGTAAAATGTACAGTTTGTCCACTAGTTTAGTAAAATACTAAAATACAACATACATAATGTCCTGTCTTCTGTGGTCTTATATCAAAATTTATTGTTAATACCTGGATTTAGATTTTGATATTTTTTGGCTGGGACCAGTCTCAGCTGGTTGCCAGGCAACTAACCCCAGCAAAGAAATAACCTGGCACATGAGAAGAAAGAAACAAATGCATTTTGTTTTCCTAGATTTTGATTTTTTTTTTGTTCATAAGTGGAGGTTTTGGCCTGAACAAAAGGTCAGAGGGGTCACCAACATTGTTAGAAATAATGATGAATATTAATATCAGATTTCATGGCAATCTGGCCAGTAAATTTTGACATATATTACTCTGAACCAACGTGCTGATAACATGTTTTTTGACTCTGTACCTTTGCCTCCAACTTCTGGATGATCTTCTTGCCTCCTTTCAGAGCCATCTGCTCAGCCTCATCCAGCCTGCTGCTCATGTCTTTGATCTGGGCCTCCAGACCTTTCTTCACTCTCTCCAGGTGAAGCGTGTGCTCCTGCTCCAGACGCAGCTCCTCCCCGACTCGCGCCAACTGACACAATCACACCACCCATTCAAAACATTATTTCACAAAACTGAATGAAACTCTACTGCGACAGACAGGTATTCATATCAGGTGTCTGGTGTGTTTTACCTCACAGCCGGCCTTCTTGGCCTTGTCTGTGAATCCTCTGAGTTCCCCCTGCAGCTCCTCGTGCTCCTGCTGCAGAGCCTGGAGATCCACCTCCAGCTTCCTCCTCCCACTCAGAGCCGACTGAAACTGAACACACAGGTATGAAGTAGACGTGAGTACAGATCAGATCAGGCTTTCAGCCTCTGCAGCACACCACAGCAAAGAGACAACATATCACCTGGTTATTGAGGTCACTGTATTTCTCATTGGCGTCCTGCAGCTCTGTCTCCAGGACCTTGCGGGCCCTCTCTGCGCTCTCCAGGGCTGAGCGCGTCTCCTCGCCCTCGCTGACCAACAGAGTGCAGCGTCGTTCCAGGGCTGCCTGCTCCTCCCTGCGCTCCTCATGGCTCCGCACCTCCTCCTCCAGCTGAGCCTGCAGCTCCTGGGACAGAGGAGGACAGATTCTGTGAGTGTCTCTGTGAAGAGCAGACCTGCTGTAGAGAAAAAAGCTTATGTTATGAATCAAACCTTGATCTGCTGCTGCGCCTTCTTGCTGTTCTTGCTGAGCTCTGCGTTGTTCTTGGTGAGCAGGTCCACCTGCAGCTCCAGCTCATTGATGTCAGCCTCCAGTTTCTTCTTCAGCTTCAGCCCCTCTGCTCTGCCTTTCACCTCCACATCCAGACTGGCCTGCAGGGACTCCAGCGCCCTCTGGTGGGTTTTTCTGACAGAGGAGGAGGACAGAGGTATTATGAACTGTGCATATGTGTTGTTGCAAAGCAGGTTTGAAAGAAGGAAAAGTCTTACCTCTAAAGTACTTTGTTGAAGGAATAAAGGGAAACAGAGGACAGGAAGAGAGTTAGTGCTGTGGATAAGGAAAGTGTTACTGAGAGAGATGAGGTACCTGGCAGCTTCCATCTCTTCCTCCTTCTCCTGAAGTCTGCGCTCCAGGTCTCCTTTAGCCTGAGACAACTCCAGCTGCAGCCTCAGCACCTTGGTCTCCTCAGCCTGAAGAAACAGGGAAATAATTCATCATGATTATATTAATCACTGACCCAGAACTAAATTACACTGTCTGGCAGTGGAAGGCAATGGAAATATTTGTCTATTCCCAAATATGGATCTTTTTTAGAAAGAGATGGTTTCAGAAAGCAGAACAATGATCTGGGTGCATCATGGGAAAGATAGAGAGCTGGGTAGATGAGTTTTTTATCCTTTGAATCGAGGGTCTAAGGATAGAAGCTGTATTGTACAGATTGTAAAACCCCCTGAGACAATTTTTTGGTTTGTGATATTGGGATATATGAACAAAATTGACTTGACTTGTCTGATTTACTGAAGTTGTGTACCTCTAAAGCCGCCTCCGACTCTTCCAGTGAGGCCTGTAACTCCTCTTTCTCCATCTCAATCTTCTTTTTTGCTTTCTGGAGCTCGTGGACACTCTTACCTCCGTCTGACAGCTGGTCTGTGAGATCAGCTATCTCCTCTGTAAGACAAAGACAAGCCACACACATTAATTGATCTGTGGTTACAATCATCTGCTATTTGTGAAGCTAAAATATGTATTCTTGTACCCTGGTAGGCCTTGTTTTCCCTGCGTAAAGCCTCCAGCTGCTCCAGAGACTCCTCATGTGTCGTCTTGAGTTTGAAGAGCTCGCTGGCGTGTTGCCTGCTCTCCTTCTGGCAGCCCTCCACCTCGGCCACCAGCTCCTCACACTTCTGCTTCCAGTCTCCGAGCTGCTTCTCCAGCACACGCTGCTTCTTATCCAGAGCCTGCCCACAGCTGCTGGCCTGAGAGAAGGAACACGATGCTCAAACACAATAACAAATGGAAGTTTATAGAAGGGTAACACTCATATAGCGTGTCTGCTGCTCTACCTTCTCCAGGTCCATGCAGAGCTCCTCCACTTCTCCCTGCAGCCTCTGTTTGGTTTTCTCCAGGGAGGAACATTTGGCCTGGGTGGCTTCAACGGCCTCCTCTGCTTCCTGTAGCCGTGATGCCAGCTTCTTCCTGCAGCACACACATTATTCAGACCACTGAGACACATTTCTGATTTTTTCAAGGTATTACATCATCTCAAATGAGGCTAGTGTCAACTTGACGTACTTGGTGTCCTCCAGCTCGTCAGCGTGCTGGATGGCGTCGGCCTCGTGTTTGGTCCTCCAGTGTGTCACCTCGCTGTTGAGTTTGGAGACAAGGCGCTGCAGCTCCTGCTTGCTCTCCTGCTCCTCTTCCAGTTGCTCCTTCAGCACCTCGCACTCCTGCCGCACTGAGCTCAGACTGCCGCTGACCACCTGCTTACACTGACAACCACACCACAGAGAAACAGTGTGAATATGTTACGTTTTGTGGAAAAACAGCCACATTAAAGACTTTTTTTCATTTTATTTGCACGCTGAATATTTTCTATTTCAGATTTCAAAACACCGACCTTGACCTCCTCGTCCAACTGTTTCTTGAGTTCCTCCAGTTGGGATTGGAGCAGAGTCTTGGAGCGGCTCAGCTGGCTGGCTCTGCCCTCCGCCTCCTCCATCTGTCGACTCACGTCTGCGTTATCAGCTGACAGAACACACAGAACACTGATTAACAACACACTGTAGCATACTTTGAAGCACTAAATATAAAAAATAGCAAACAATGCAATTTTTTTTGTTTGTCTTGTAACTGTTTGGTTACAACAGCAGGCGTGAATTACGTCATGTACCTAACTGAGAAAGATACACTGTATAAAATAGCATGGACATTTGAGAACATGATCTTCCTGCGTTACAAACTGGGAGTGTGGTGTTTGAAAGACATGGGCCTCTATTAGGCAGGGAGGGTCTAATAAAAAGGCTCTCATGAGTTGCAGGATCAGCACCAGTTTTGGAGCTTGAACCATGTTAGGGACTTAAAGTCTGTCAATTCTGACATGTTTTTAAAAAGGTGTCATGCTGGAGTACACTTAAATGAATAGTTTTGGGAAAATCACTTTTTTGCAGAGAGTTAGATGACAGGACAATACCAATCTCATGACCTTTGAGTATGAAGCTAGAGCCAACAGGTGATTAGCTTAGCTTAGCATAAAGATTGAAAACATTGGGAAACAGGTAACCTGGCTCTGTCCAATGCTCAAAAATATACCTGTTAACACTGATCTGTACACAAAACGAGTCGAGACTCCAGGAGGTCACTGCATCTGGAAAGTTCCAGCTCGTAACTCCCTGTAAAACCACTCTGGTGATTTTTAAACTTTGATTTGTACACAGATGAAGAAACAAGATATATCATATGAAATAATGACCTTTGAGAGACATATTTTTGAGTTTTGGCAAGAGCCAGGCTAGCTGTTTCCCCCTGCTTTCAGTCTTTATGCTACGCTAGGCTAATCAAATCCTGGCCCAGCTCCATAGTTATCGTACAACCATGAGAGTGGTATCAACCTTCTCCTCTAACTCAGCAAGACAGTAAATAACCACATTCTCCAAAATGTCAAACTATTCCTTTAAGATCACACTGCAGAACTATGAAAATGATTTTCTCTCTCTATGCCTGACTGTGTCCTGCTCTCTAAAGTTACTGTATATCCTCACTCATAACCTGAACAAATGGTCAGTGAATCTGTTTAATGGCTAGAACAAATATAATATTAAGACTGAATATAATTGCCTCAGGAACACTGGTAAGAATCTATGTTTAATGGGTCTAACATTAGTGTACCTGTGAGTCTGTTCTTGGCCACGCTGAGCTCAGTGAGTGTCCTCTGCAGGTCGTCTCCTCTCCTGTTGGCCTCAGACAGCTGTTCCTCCACCTTCTTTACCTGGCAGTCTGAGGATGTCTGCAGCACAACAGAAACACATCAGTACATGTTATGTTACAGTCACAAGTAACGTAAGCCTGACGTAACTGGCTTGTTAGAAATCTAACTCTTGTCCACGTGACCTAACTTCCTGACCTTGGCTTTCTGCAGACTGTCCAGTGAAGCGGCCAGCTCGTCCACCTCCATCCTCAGCTTCTGCTTCTCCTTCTCCAGTTTGGCTCTGGCCCGCTGCAGAGCCTCACACTGGTCGCTCAGCTCAACCATGGCGTCGCTGTGTCGTTTCCTCAGCATCACGGCCAGCGCTTCAGACTGGACGGAGGTCTCCTCCAGGTCTCGCCTCAGACGCTGGAGCTCGGCCTCTCGCTTCTTGTTCACTTCTATCTGTTAATCACACACAGGCCATGTTTAAAGGTCTCTATTTAAGGCAACATGGTGTAAAAGCAAAATATCTAACATACCTAACAAGATTTTTAATTGCAGAATCAGACTAAATTTACAGTGCAACTATTTTCTTGCCAAAAAAACAAAAAAACAAAAAACTGTTCCAAAACCAACAATTATCATTTTACATCTCTGTTTGTATACAGATTAAACAAATGAGATACAATGTCTCAATTAGTGTGCTTTAGAGGTTGGTAGACATATTTTTGAACTTTGGACAGAGTGAGGCTAGCTATTTCCCCCCGCTTCCAGTCTTTACGCTAAGCTAGGCTAATTGTCTCCCAGCTCTAGCTCTAACGCACAGGAAAGAAATTGAATATGTGTTTATCCCATTCCTTTAGGGATGTAAAGTGTGTGTGTGTGTTTCTGTTAGAATGTGTGTAGTTTACCTGCGAGGCGGTGACCCCTCCTTCTTCTTCCAGTCGGTCAGTGAGATCATCCAGTTCTCTGGATAGATCTGCTCTCTGCTTCTCCACCTGCCAAACACAAGGCAGTTCAAGAGTGGAAATGGACATAAAGTGTACAAATGTGTTCAAATTTACTAGAATCTTCCCAGATGTTGTGTGTCAGGATACAGGAAATACATGACCAAAATTTACTGATGAGTGGACTAATCCTCTGGATTCATGTTAATGTAAAATTGTAAAATAGTATATTAAAAGTTTAAGTGGACAGTGAGATAGACAGGCAAAAGTCTGCTTTGTTCATCTATTTTGGCCCTAAAGCAGTCCCACCTCCTAGGACAGGATATTTAACCACCAGGGGATCAGCTTGACTGACAGCCCACAATAGAAAGTGGTCTTTCCAGAGGTCAGAGGTCAGGAGAGTAGCTTGTATCCAGTCAGAGCAATACAGGGGTTAACTGCTGTCACACAGTCTAAATATTTTCTATGAGATTCTGTTTCCTGTGTGTTATCCAATGCTCTGTTCACTAATAGATATCCTTCAAAGTGGAGCCCTGCTTCTTTCAGTCTTCAGTCTTTTGTTGATGTGGTGCTGGATTTCAATCTAGATGGGAAATTACAGATTTAGATTTCTCAAGCTAAGTCCTGTATGGTCTTGGGGATAAACTGAAAATCACCTTTAAAGCTACATTATTTTTTTTCAACACATGGTAGTAACTGCTTGCATAACAAGCAACACAACAGTGACATTTCATCACCTTATAAAAATGTTATGGCTAAGATGTTAGCATTTACGGCAGCCTGTTTACACATCTAGCAGATCCAGCGCAATGTTAGCATCCATTTAGAGGTGTTTCTGACCTGGTAAAGGTAAGTCCAATATTCACTCTTTTTACACTGTTTCTGCTCTCTACCAACTCTAGAGAGAAATATCTGTCTCTTCAGCAGCTGAATGCTCCACTGTGTAATATAAAATATTGGCCTTGTGAGGTTGCTATCAGGGCTAACCCGTTGCTAAACATTCCACTTATGTTCATTTGCTAATTGCTAACTTTTTCTGTCTGCTGTTTGGTGCTGGGCAGGTTGTTTTTTTGCTACTGCTGTCTGTGGCTGGAAAAGAGTTTGATGAGAGCGGTGAGGCTGAAGCAAACATTAAAGGTTGAGTGCTGTAAAAACAAAACAATGAGCTGAAAGACACTAAAAAGCTCCATTTAAATGGGCGAAAAGGCAAAGTCGTGATCATTTTCTGTTGATTCGACACTCCGAGTGACCCCTTTCAGATGACACATAGTCAATTGATCCACTGTTAATATAAACATATTAATTAGTGCAGCTTTAACTGAAAACTAACTGGAGGCTTTATTTTATTACATATTAACTGTCAATACTACAAGACCCTGAACCTTAACTGACTCATGAAGTAATGTCATCAGATGTACCAAAATACTATTTTTAAAAGTATTAACAATAACAATAGTTTCAGAACAAGAATTATCACCGTTATTAATTTTGTACTTACTTTCATGGATTTATAGAAAGAGTTTTATATACATAGTGTACATAGTTCATATTTCATGGATAAAATAAACCTGGTATTTTTTTTAAATATACGTATGATTTTACAATAATATAATATTGGCTAAATAGCTATAGGCTATCACACTCAAAATCAACACTGGTTCCATCAATAAAATAAAACCTGATACCATATAAAACACAGTAAAACTTAATAGGTTACATCAAAAGAAATACAAAATACATTTGTTGCATAGAAATTCAAAACAAATATGTAAAGCTGCAAAAATGCTGATGTATGAATGATAAACTCCTTCTCACGCTCAAACATGGCACAGCACACATGGAGAGAATTTATAATGCTGGGCCATTACACGCACAAACAGCCAGCGCTCTGTAGTTGAAAGCACTTGTTGTTTTTACACCGATCTTTTACAGCTGGTTTAAAGACAGCCGTAGATGTTGAGACTGGTCTGTAAAAAGCTGCAGTCAGGCCTCCCTGATAGCAGCAACGCACCTCAGGCACAACAAGGGAAAACAGATGATACTCACTGGGGGCCTCCTCCTTAGAGTCCCCCTAACCCCCTGCTCCAGCCCCACCCTCTGTGTCTACAACCTGGCTGAGTGTGAGGGGTTCACTCATCGCTCTCCTCCACACTACTGACTGAGTCAACAGCTCCTCCAGGTCAGCACCACCCGACACCACTCATTCCTGTTTACACGCTAATGGAGGGTCAGTGCACCCAAAGTTGCCTGGTGGAGGTAGAAGAGCACAAGAGCGTGATGGAGTACGAGTGTGTTCAGTATGTGCACACATGCCAACGTGTGCTCCTTGTGTGCCTTCCAGTATCCTATCAGTTTGTGCGTGTCCTCAGCCTCCAGTATGATGGAGGTCCTTCCCTGACCACAGTTACATGACAAAAGAATTTAACATAAGTTAATCCTGGAACTAACATCTAAATCAAATTGTGGTGTACAACAAACAGTTAATGTGTAATGACTTTAAAATTCATCTCTGTTTTCACTTCCAAATAATTGGTTTAGATGAACCGCATAACTTATAAAAGGCATAATTTCAGTGAAATTAATAATTGTCAAAACTACTAAAATGGAAATTTCCTGTAATTACACACCCTCATAAGTCATTGGAACAGCTGCAGTTGAGTTTGTACAAAAATACATATAAGAATACACAAGTCTAGTTCAGCTCAGCCTTCTTTTTTACCACTAAAATGTGTAGAGAACTGTTTTCAGGGTCTCAACAAGGCAAGGTTTAGTACTGTATAGGTGTATTTCAACTAACATGAGGGTTGAGGAGTTAAAGGGTTGTTTCACCCAAATCATGAAAACAAAACAAAAAACTGTCACATATGTATGTCTGGTGGTATCTAGCTGCAGATACAGTAGTTTGTGCAATGAAAGCTGTAACCCCAGTAACCAATACATTGTTTCTAGATATATTCTGGATACATACTATTACTGCTGAATTATGAAAATGGTGTTAGCAGCACAAATTCTCTTTTCCTCCATTGTATTCTGTTGGAGGCAGAAATCTCAGAGGTGCAAATGAAATCACAGCTATATGTATCGCTAGGTTTTTATTTATTTAGATGAACTAACCCTTTAATGACAACATTTTGATTTTGGGGTGATCAATCAGTTGATGAACTGTTAAAGCAGCACTAATCAATATTTTTATATTACAATAGATCAAATTACTATGTTTTAGGGGGCGCTCATAGTGACAAACCCACAGCAGTTCCCTCAACTCAACTGAGTGTTTTAGCGTCTTTCAGCTCATTGTTTTGGTTTTACAACTTTACCTGATGAACTCACTTTACACTACCTGTCCAGCACCAAACAGCAGATATAGAAAGTTAGCAACTAGCTGGTGAACATTTCTCATGAGTGGGTGGAGATCAAAACTGACCTGAAGGAGAGTGAATATTGGACTTACATTCATCAGGTGGCCGAAACACAGTTCCAGATGAATGCTGATGTGGATGTGTAAACAGGCAATAGTTTGCTAATGCTAACCTGTTAGCAACATCAACTTTACAAGGCTTGAACATGTTAAAAGTTTATTTTAAGCTTGTTTAGGAGTTCTGCCCCCATGTGGCCAAAAAACCTGATTGATGCAACTTTACAGTAAAATCTTTCTTTAGTTTGAGTTTAAATGGAAACTCTTTGCATCACATAATAATTGAATGTTTCAGACTTTCCCATCTTGTCAAAACTTAAAGAAACTGATGTCATAACTATGTTTTCTTGAAGATTACACACTGTTTGATCACTACAGAATGTGTGCTTGTCATGTGTGTGTGTGTGTGTGTGTGTGTGTGTGTGTGTGTGTGTGTGTGTGTGTGTGAACCCGGCTGGCATTCCATTTGGGAGAAGATCCCTTGGAAAATAGTGCTGTCTGTCAGCCTCTATCTGCTGATGATATCTCCCCTGTGCGACCTGAGGAGCAGAGCCTAACAATAGCGAGCCTGTCTGCAGCAGAGGTATGTTGTATTTGAGCTCCTCTGAAGACGCAGGCTGCGGAACAGATAAAGACCTGCATGTCTCTGCCTGCCTCTTTGCCTCTTTCTTTTGGGGGTTGGGGGCGTGGGGGGGGGGGGCACCATTAGGAATACCACCCAGAGTGGGGAGAAGTGTGCAAAACACGCCCTCAGGCCTGCTGTCACTCTATTCAACACTCTGGGTGAAATATGTACCTTCGCATTTCTGCCTTTACTTACTGTAACATGGAAACTCTCAGTCTTAAGAGGGGCAACCAGGTTCTGTAGCTTAAATACACACACACTTTAAGAGCGTCTCGTTTGAAACAACAAGCACTTGAAGCGCCCACCGTAGGAGATTAACTTCATATGAACCAGGGATGCTGTCTGGAAACGCAGCTTTAAGCTTTTACTTTACCAAGAATCTGTCTTCGAAACTTCTCTGTGGTGAAAAGGAAGGTGAAAAAAACATCCTGTTCTTCCGATTTTCTTCTAGGAGAGAGGCGAGGGGGATTACAAGAAACAGAAGGTGCACTGGTGTGTGTCTATGTGTGTGTGTAAAGAAAGATTGGGAAAAATAAGAAATAAGAAAGAGGAAAAAGGATGTTGGGGCTCCCTCTACGCCTCTGGGGTTGCCCTGTATGTTAATCAGAAACACAAGGTCTCTCCCCCTTGAGTTTATTATCACAGGTGCAGATAGTTTGGGGTGACCAGAGGCGCAGCACTGACACACGTACCCCACCGACTGCCAACACATAAGCAACCTTTTTTCTCTTTTTGAATGTTCCTCCCAGTCCACAAACAGCTCTCAACACCACAGACACGAATGTTACAGCAGCAGAGCCGAGCTCATTCCAGAGCTGCTGGCATCCTCTTATCTGCCCTGCAGCCTCACAGACATTTAAGGCTCATCTGCTCTTTGTTTCATTTGGGGAGAGGGGAGAGGAGCGTCTTCATGTTATACAGTGACTTATAGTTGTGTATCATACCTTGGCTCTCATGGCCCGCTCTGCCTCCAGTTCCTCCTCCAGCTCCTCAATGCGAGCCTGAAGAGAGACAGAGTTCATGTTGAGATGGATTTGAATAAAACGAAAATAACAGTCTGCTTTCACTAAAATATGAAGTATGACTAGAACATTGGAGGTCGAGCTGTTATCCTCTGGTTTCACAGTGCCTATATCATTCTGACAGAGAACAAATGGGGCGTCACCTCCGCAGATTGTTTGCTATTTCAGGGCAGCACTTGTGTGGTGAGGCCGCTTCATGCGCTCTGCTTTCCCTGAGGATTTGACACGCCTCTGGCTTTTTCCTCAGGTAGCAATTTAGAGAAAGAATGTCTGTAGCCACCGTCATTATCTGTATTCTGACCCAGGGCTGGGTCTGCTATGTCTGGTCAGTGAGACAAAAAAGCATCAATGCCATTTTCCTGACATTCGAGGAATCTGTTTTATGTTTTTGCTTTCTTTTGGTTTGACATTCCTGGCTGACATTCAGTGATGCTTTCCAAAGCAGCATCAAGGTCTGAATTTACAGTGTAGTAGTCATCATAATCTGATCATAATAATTATATCTAATTCATTATTAGTCTGTTTGTTTTGTGAACTATGTTTTATGTGTTGCTGCTATCTTGGCTAGGACACTCCTGTAAAGGGCCTTCCTGGTTAAATAAAGTTATAAATGTTATATATAGAACATAAAAAGTTAAATAAAATATTAAATAATAATATTTTAGTCTTTATTTCAATCCACTTATGTAGCACCTGTAAGCACCAGTATATAAACAATTTAACACATTTCTTTTCAGTCATTTGTACATGTGAAAATCATTCGTGTGTTTAAATTGTTTAGAAATGTGTTTAAAACTACTTATGACATCATGTATGATTCTGTTATACTGTGTATATTGCATGTTATAATGCCTTATTAAAGTGTTATTAAAGTGTTATTAACTGTTTACCACATAGATGATTAATAGGAGGTGTACTAGTTGTTTATAAAAACATTATTAAACACTTAATAAATACTCTTATAGCTGCTTATAATTACTTCATAATGTTTTATAAATAATTCATTACTTGTTTATTCACTGCTTATAAATGCTAAATAAGAGAGTTACAATAAAGTGTTGCTAACATGTTTGCAAAGCAGAAACCAAACCAAACTAACTAAAAAATGTATTATTTTTTTTCATGGCAAACAAAAACACACCGCTGCTTGTTACAATACATAAAAGTACTGGTTGCAATCAGTTCTGGTAATGTAACTAATTACATCTGCTCAAGTACAGCACTTAAATAAGAATTTGAGATACCAATTATAATAAAGATGAAGATTTTCTAACAAAGATTTTACATACAAAACATAAAATAATCTTACAAAATATGACACGTTATAGATTAAACTACCCAACAGGATATAAAGTAGTTCATTTTAGCTCCACCTAATACAACATTATTACACATTAATACATTTGTAATAGTCATCTAATAATATAATATATAACACTATGTATAACATTCACAGGGGTCATTTTTTGCATTGAGTGCTTTTACGTTTGATATGTACATTTGGCTGGTGATAACATTTTCAATGCAGGACTTTTACTTGTAATGGAGTATTTGTACATTGTAGTATTGCTACATTGAATTAAATAAAGGATGTGAATACTTCCTCCACCACTGGTTACTATATTTGTATAACCATTTGTGTGAAACCTACAAAACTGCACCTGAAGTGTGACCACATCCTCCAAATATTATTTTAATCAGCTTCTACTCCAACAGTCAAAACAATCAGAATGATGCAACATAAATAAATCACCCGCACCACATTTCTGTTAGCCTCCCCTTCACTAATCTTGTGCCAAAGCCGCATTTTGTACTGCTAATAAAAATTTATTGCTACTTTCCCAACATGGCTGCATCCCTCCAAGTTGTGTCATGTTGTGCGGTATCTCCAGCTTCTATCTATGTCTCAGTGTCAGGAAGTGTGCCTGACAAGGCGTGCAGCCCAGGGCCATTCACAGCAACACCTACTGATGTGGTGAAAGCCACTCACCAGCTACACGGCACTCAGAGCTCCACAGAACAGTCAACTATCACATTTTAGGGCAAAATAAGCACACATGGGCAAGGAATTATCTTGCAGTTGTACCATCTTTGATTAATTATCAATGCAAGAGGAGTTAATCAAAATGCCTTAGAAATGTCCCACAACTGAGCTCAGACATTTCATAGTTCAATAACAAAAATAACATAAAATCATCAACTGCTTTTCTCAACTTTTTTTTAAAGATTAAACTTAAACTGAAAGAAGGAATGAGTGAAATAAAATAACTCACATGCCAGCGCAGGACCTCTGCAGAGAGAACAGCCATGGTGAGGCAGCAGCAGCCCAACTGACTGACTGACTGACTGACTGTCCCCCCCCACACACACACGCATACACACACACACACACACATACACACACACACTGTTGATCCCCTCCGGCATTTTACTGTCCACACCCCCTTATGCATGTACAGCCTCTTTCTCCCTTTCTCACACACATATATATATACACACACACACACACTGTTCCACACTCACATATCTGTTTCTTGTTAAATTTCTACTTTCCACAGCCTCAAACCAGCCTCAAAATAAATATTGTGGCTCTAATACAATTGTAGAAAACATAGTGTACTAACAGTGTGGAGAGCCAGACTGCATGGATAAATGCAATTTGGACTACTTATCTCTGGCAGTAAGAGTTTATATATTTATTTTATAAACACTTGTGCACTTTTCTAAATTAAATTTACTTTACTCTAAATTATCCCACACCAACTTTTCTTCTTAGGAGCACTCTCGGAGCAATGTGGGGGAAATAACAAAATTAGCCCATCATTGCTGAGAATGGTTGGTGGGTTTGATCTCCATAATTGTATGTGCTTAAAGTTTTAGCTTTCTTTTTTCCCCCGCTGCACTCTGAAACCATCATAATTGTCCATAAATTGCAGTCAGATGTGGCCTCATAGCTGATGTCTCCTCGCTTGTTATCTGAGGGGATAGTCAGCGGCGTGGGCAGATATATCCTGTGAGATCCCCCCAGTCAGTCGGAGGGGAAAACAAGAGCCAAACAATTGCGGGCCCTGCCTCTGCACCATACACTGAGGATTTCAGACCCCCTGCTGATGCAAGTCCACCATACTGTCCACACATGCTCGCATAATTCAGGTCCCTGCATCAGTGATAGAATCTGCATGCTTTGTTCTTTTAAATGACTTCAGATGGAAGTGTACGGCTTCCAGCAGCGAGTCATGGCTGTTTGATTGGCTGGAGAGGTCGCCAGGTGATGATGACATGTCCTTTTGACCTGGTCAGAGCCTTGTGCCGTAGGTGATGATGCAGGTCAAATCAGTGGTAGTGGAAATGACATGATGCCTATTCAGCACATGCGCACATTGTACAAGAGAGATAAAGACAAGAGAGATAAAGGATTTGAATAAGCTAGATATAATCTTTCATCTGGGCACTTTAAATGAGACCCTATTATAGGACTTTAAGTTTTTTTCTATATAAATATATGGTCAAATATAAAATAAAGATATTATTAATATTTGATTGTGTTTCAGTTTTAAACGTGAGCTTAATGTATTGACTTCTTACCAAGACTTCAGTCTACAGACTTGCTAGCAGCTCTGTATGGGTGTACTTAGGCAAAGTGGTGCTCTGAGTGAAATGCGTCAGCATGCTAGCATGCTCACAATAACCATGCTAATATGCTAAATATAATCAGGTATGATGTTTACCATGTTCACCATGTTAGTTTAGTCAGTTAGCATGTTAACATTTGCTAATTAGCATGAAACACAAAGTACAGCTGAGGCTGATGGGAATGTCACTAGTTTTGCAGGTATTTGGACAAAGTATTGGACAAAATGAAATTTAATGGCAATCCATCAAATAGTTGTTGAGATATTTCAGTCTGGACCAAAGTGGTGGTCCAACCAACTGACATCACCATTCCGAGAAATATGCTGCTAGCATGGTTAAAAATTAGTTTCTGATCGACTACAGGAAATGCACTGTTAAAATACACCTCTTGATGTTTGTTGCAGTGCACTTTTAAAACACTAGCCAAAATTTGGGGGGACAGTTGGTCATTTACGGACAGTATTTGGTGCAAGAACAAATTAGGGAGTGCACCTTTACTGTAGCTGGTCTTTGCTGGGATTGTCTTCTCTCACTAAAGTATAACTCAGCTTGTTCCCATTCCAGGCCAGTTTGCATTTGAGCTAACACACCACTCAGAAAGGAGCTAATGTTAGTCAGGGTCCAACGCTGTATGGATGCGTTCAAATTGAATTAAAGGAATAGTTAAACATTTTGGGATGTAGGCTTATTTGATTTCTTTTTGCAAGTGAGATGAGAAGATTCATACCACTATCATGACTGTAGAAGCAGGGTGAAACAGCTAGCTTGACTCACTAATTATCATGTTGTATCTCGTTTGATCTGTACTCACAAACAGAAATGTAAAAACAACAATTTGTGGTTTTAAGGGAAGCTACTGTATCTATTTCTTGATTAATGGTTATCCAGACGTTCCAGCTGTTCCTCCCTGATTCCAGTTTTTATGCTAAGCTAGGCTAACCACACCCTGGCTCACAAAGATTGATAACAGTCTTTTAATCTCAATCTCTGCAAGTAAGCAAATAAGCATATTTCCAAAATGTTGAACAATTCATTTTAAATTGTGAGGGAAATTTTTCACTGTAGAGTGGTATTTAAATCTAAGACAAACCAATTACAAAGTTCTACTTCTTGCTTAATGCTAAGCCTTTAGAAAGGTTTTCAGTGTATGACATGACATACAAAGCTATCAGGCAAATAATTTAGCCTCCTGCTGGAGGAAGCAAATGCTTTATCTTGTGAACAAATACAAACACTTTTCTAGTCTGTATGTACCAGAATGTTTGTGTTGCAAAAATTGAAATTCAACTTATTTTCTCAAGTGCATGTTTTTGGGAAAAAAACATGCAAAACTTATTTTCATATTAACAGTGGAACAAATGATTAGGAGCAATATGAAAGGGGTTACGTGTGGTGACAAACCACAGAGATTCATCACCCAACTCTACAGTTCCCCTCAGCTCTGCAGAATGTTGTAGCGTCTTTCAGCCCATTGTTTTGGTTTTGGTTCAATCTAACCACTTTCATCAACAATGTTTCCAGCTGCAACGGGTAGCTGTTTTTAACCGAAATGCTCTAATAGACCCACTGTATGCTATCTACCCAGCACCAAACGGCAGCCATAGTAATGACTTTCTTGTGAATGTAATGGAACATTTAGCATCTAAAAATCCAGATATATTTCCTGGGAGTTGGTGAAGACCAAAACAGAGCTAAAAGGAGAGTGACTATTGCTACATTTGTCGGATGGTTACAAACAATCCAAATTAGAGGTGTAAATTACAAATCCTGTTGATTCGAATTGCTTTTTTTCATTTCAGTTCATTCATAGTCTGATGTAGTTTGTTCACTTTTTTCTAAGCTAAGCAATAGCATCACCATTCAAAAACACCTCAGTATGTTTATCAGTATCACTGTTCATACTGCTGCGACCATTAGGCCTATGTGTTTTATCATGTTATCAGTTCAGTAGAAGTTTCAGTCTGTTGTTGCTTCAACCTGTTTTGTTCAGTTCAGTACAAAACTAGGCCTGTAAAAGTGCTGTTTATAAGGTTATAGCTGTGGCTTTCACTGTCTTTTAATTCAATTCAATTCAATTCAATTTTATTTATATAGCGCCAAATCACAACAAAAGTTATCTCAGGGCACTTTACACATCGAGCAGGTTGAGACCGTACTCATTTACAGAGACCCTCATTAAAAGCTTTTAAAAAGCTTTTAATGAGGAACTAACATACTATATATCACCGTTGATCTGACAACAGTGCTCTCAGTGGGAGGGGGGTTCCATTGTTAAAAGCTACTGATTCGTTCGGTGACAATGGTGATACAGTACAGTAAGTTCATTTATAAGATTCAATATTCGTTCATACATACAGTGAAACCCTTTACTCCAAATGAATGCTAATGGTGATTTGTGTCTGCTGAATGTGTGAATACGTTTGCTAACAAAAACTGTGCTGCTTTAAAAATTTGATTCATAGTAACAGAGAAACTGTTTCTGGAAAGAGATGTTGCTGCTGATTTCTATCTCTGCAGCACAATCTGTAACACCTCAAGTGAAACATCTGGAATAAACCAAACAGCCAGCAGGGTGAGACTGAACTTTATCTTCTTGGATCGTGATGACCCTTTACAACAGAGTTGCAGTGTATAACTGCTTTACGACCACGTAATAAAACCACTAAGAACATGGGGCAGTTGTAAGAAAGTAACCATTAGGACTGCAGGCCTGCGACCCCATGACACTCCCTCCTAGCAAACTGCTATGAATTACAGCAGAGGGAGAGAGGGAGAGGCGGCTTCATCATAAAAGACAGACAAAGCTATCTCTTTGATTAAAGTTTGTGGACATATTCATGTGACCTTTACGTCAAAACCAGACTCGAGTGGGTGGCAAACAAATTGGTCTGTCCACTCAGCTGGCCTGCTCGTCCACCTGCATTTTTATCAGTAGGAGGAGAAGAAAAGTCCAAACACACACACATGAACATGCACACACACACATATAATGGCCTCATTGTGAGATAGGGAGAATGCCAAAGCTACAGTAAATGTGAAAACATGTCCACCCTCAAAGATGCACGGATCGCCTTTCACTCCTCCGATCAGAGACAAAGGCGCTATTTATATTTTCCCCCGACGAACCTCTGGATGAAACATCAGGTTCCCAGAGGCATCGGCAGAGTGAGGGAGCAACACCTGAACTTTGAAATCACTATCTCTCAATGTCTCACTCTCTCACTGTCTCTCTCTGAATCCTTCTCTCGCTCTGTCGCACTCACCAGCCTCACACAGACAATCCACAGTATCTGCAACATGCACTAGTGAGACAGATAAAAGCCCCCAGATTTGCTTGATTCTATTTGGATGACAGAGTAAGATTCACAGGAAAAGCCTCAGTATAAACTTTATTGTCTTCTGCTCAGAGGAAACATAAACACCACAGTAAATAGAGCACTAAAACCAATATAATCTAAATAAATAATGCTGTCTTAATCTTAATTATTAAGGCCTTTCAAAAATTGTAATCCGAAAGACGGCCTTATAAATGGCAACATCTTTGGTGGTAGGCCAGTCATTGCTGTGGTGATTTTCCACATGCATTTCCAAAAAATTACTTCTTAATAATCAATGTGACCAGTACTTCAAGGATTTTTCCTTAGTTTTGTGGCTATTTGAGATTCAGTCGGTGGCACTCTTTTGTTCCACTGTTTAGGCCACGGTGGTTCTAGCCAGTATACCAGTCATAAACACTGATATCTCCATGAAGTTGTGGGTTTCTCTACATGCAGAAGTGGTGTAACTGAGGCTCTAGTGAGAATGATACTCAGTATCCAAACAGTTTGGAGGGTCTTGTCTTTTCTGATTTATGTTTCCAAAACCAAAAACACATGCTCTAACATGTGCTATCGTTAGCATGGCTACCTAGTAGTTAATAAGCTTTACTGCCAAGATCAAATGTTGCAATAGCTAACAAGATTATTTGGTGAGGTTACAGTTAGAAAAAGCCCTGTTCAAGACTGACACATCCACTATGTAGAAGCCAGCTACTGGAGTTAAGAGGTAAGTTAGCGGCTCGTCCTACTCCGTATTGGATTTGGTGCCCTGATACATTTGCCACACATTTGTTCATCTTCATAGCCATTTTTATGTAAAAGTGAAACATATTGTTTCAAGATGCTTATAATAAATCAAAAATCTGTAATGGCTTGTCCAAGTAACCTATTACCTATTGTGTATTTCTTATAATACTGTACACTAGGTATACTCAAACCCCAAGTACTAAAACATTGCTGCTCCTTAATTTCCATGTCTTCCACGTATGTTTTGGATCATTACATGCTACTGAATTAGCATTATCATGTATGTAGCCTTTTGCAGGGTTCTCATATTTGTAGTCAGATGTAAACAATAAAAAGTCAGCCATAGAAAGAGTTTCCAACCAACTCATTGAGCTAACGGTAACTCACAGAACTAACATCATCTAGTTAGCTAGTAAAAATCTGCTCCCGTCAAAATGGATGGCCCCTGACTAAAATTAAGGAGCCTGCTTTTGTCTACATATATGAAATCAAGGAACTCTTGAATTTCAAGTGGTGAATTTGCCATTGTAGCTGTAATCCTGCAATGCAAAGCCTAACAGGATTAACACAGTATCTTGTAATTCTAAACATACAAAGCAAACTGTTAATTCTTTTTTGTTTCTTGAGTACACGCTTTTACATGTCCACACCAGCATTGTGGCTACTCAGGCTTACTATAAGGCTTGATTTATGCTTCGATGGTTGAGAGCTGTCTAGAAATAAAGACATTTTGACCGGAAAAAGGTTGGCAGAAGAAGTAAAATCATACAATCGCTCATATAACTCATCTACATAAATCTGTATGTTTTCTTTCTGCTTATTTCTGTCTGTGTTCCACTGACAGTGCCCTGGTACGCTGGCTCCCTAACAGGATTTATTGGCACATGTAAATGGAACAGATCCATTGATAATGTTATTAGTTGCACCTTTGTTTTTCCTGCTCTTACAAGTCCAAATGTCTGCTGTGAGATCTGTAACAGCTAGGACAGGTTCACTATGTGATAACTTTCTGTCACCAAAGGATAAATGAGATGCAACACAATCTCTTGTTGAGAAATACTGTTTTGAGTGTTGAGCAACCAAGCATAAATCAAGTTTATAGGACTCCAGGGTTAACTAAAATAATCGTGCCTGGCGTCTTCAGTTCTTCCACAGTCAGCAAAACACTAACTTACTGCCATAAAAAAAGTTTCCAACTTCTGGAGTTTGTTAACAATTGACATAATCAGAAATGAATTAATAATGAAATGGACAATAAGACTAAAGTTACAATCACATAACACACCATAAAATACCATTTGTTAAAAAATGGAGACATTATTATTCTAGTAATTTGTTTTAAACAATATTATTCTACCAGACTACAAGCTGCAGTATTGCTCTCATTCACCTTTTACAGTTTTATGCAGTTTATCTGAGACGTGACACCACATCCTTTTTTAGGACTGAGTGCAAGCATAGACTGTAAAACGTTGTGACGTCACCGTTTGGTTTGTGGACTCACATTTTGAAGCTTCGATTTTGGCTTTTTGGCCGTGGCCATCTTGGATTTTTGGAGCCAGAAGTAACCATATTTGGACGAGAGGGTGGAGCTGACCCTAACGCTAGCTGCCAGCTTGGTTAGCACAGTACATTTAAAGTCTAAGGTTAACTGTGATAATGCTAATGCTAATGCTACTTCTTACCTGAAAAACTGAACATCCAACTCCTTAGAGGGTCTTTTAATACACCCGAACGCTGAACATGACTTTTTTAGGTGACCAAATTTTACAATTAACTTTCATGAACTGAAAACACACTGAAATAGTGACGACTACGCCTATACTCTGTGAAGCTGGGGTTACACCATGTTTATGTTACTTAACCAATGTTGTCCACGTGGTAGCAACTTGTCATCACAACGTAGCCACGCCCTAAAGCATACCCTGCTCTATTTTACTCTAAATGGGATCATAATTTACAAAATGAACATCATGCTGTATCAAAGAACTTGAAACTAGTGATTGGGACGATAAACTCATTAGTGCGTAAACTCATTACTGTTTACTGAGGTAATAAAGTGAGAAGTGCAGGTTTAAGTCATTTCTGCATTGGCTTCACTTTTCAGACCCGGAGCTACCCACAATTTTGTTGAGTGGAAGGTTAATGTGACCATACCATAGAAGTCAACAGCCACACCTGCAGCTCTATAAGCCTGTAATGCACAAGTACAGCTGAGGCTGATGGGAATGTCAATCATTTTGCAGGTAGTCATAAACCAAAGTATTGGACAAATTAAAGTTTTGACCTGATGATGGCACTAGATAAGTCAGCGGATCACCAAAGCTATTACAATTCATTCTGTCAGGAACATGAATGTCTGAACCAAAGTTTGTGCCAATCTATCACATAGTTGTCGAGAGTGATCAAGTTGACAGTATTTTATTTGGACCAAAAGGGCACACAAACCTACAAACCAACTGATCAACCGACATTGCAGTCGCTAGAACCACAAAGCCAGCATGGCTAAAACGTCACTTTTTATCAAAAACGAAATACAAGTCAATGCTTGAAATCCAGATAATGCTACATTGGTCATATTATTAATATCTGTGTAATGTAATCAGTTCAGTCTGGTTTATCTGACATATGGGCCATTACCCCATTTGTCCAGTAGGGGAGAAAATGACACTTTTTGCATTGTATGATTGTATAATTTGTAAATGTGTATGTTGTGTTTATTCCAAACAAAAAATGCTTATTTTGAGCAAACATTTGTGAAATTAAAATGTTACATCTTAATCATAACTTGTATTAATATCTTAAGAGGCAGCTGCCCTCTTAGTCTCTCAATCACTGAGCCACAAAACATGCCCACTGTTCCATGTTTTTGTTTCAGTTATATAAGCCAAAAAATGTTGATGGTATCACCATGTATAGAACCAATCACAATTTACAATAACTTCCAGTTAGAAAACCCTGTGTCACGTACATACAATGTAATGGCATGGAGAAATAATAAATGTCAGTTTAAGCAAGTAAAGAAGCAAACAAAGAAGCGTATGTAAATAAGTATAAGTAAGTATAAGCAGTAAGTAGTAAAAGTAATTAAAAGTAGGCATAAGTAAGTATAAATGAGTAAAGCAGTGGTAAGGCGGCTTCCCACTATGACAAAATCAGCCACCAGTTAGTCCAACTGGCGGTGAGATGTCGCTGTTGGGTAGATTTGGTTTATCAAAGACACTAGCAAAGCAACACAGTACATAAAATAAGCACAGCAGAAGCGTCAGATAGGTCAGACCACTGTGTTTAACTATATATCTTTAAACATTACAGTTACAGCTGAAAATGACAACAGAAATAAAGAAGTTTGCCAATTCCACATATCTCTGCAATTCAAATCAACTGCCAGTTGTCTACCTGGAAGTGACTGTTGTTGTTAGCGCAAAGTCATGGTGATTTGGTCTATTCATGAACTGATGCCATTGTAGACAAATGATAATACCAGCTGTGATATAGATATCAGTCAGATGAAGCACATAAATGAAACATTAAGTCATTTATTCCAATATCAACACATCCCAAACGTGTAAACGGAGAAATGAGAAACAGAAATAAATGTTTGAGTCTTAAAATAAGAGGGAACTGCTGCTGACTCCAGCATCTGCTCCTAGTCACACCATCGGGGGGAAGCAGCAGATGGTTATCAGTTTGGATGGAGGTGGTGTGTTTTAACCATCTCCTGACAGGCATGGAGCTGTGGAGTGACTGCTCCAATCACAGAGCAGAGCCCAGCAGCTCTGTTGAAAGGCAGGAATGCATCTCTCTGTTGTTCTGTGAGCTACAGCTGAGCTCCGTGCATGTCCTTGTAGGAAATCAACCTCCAGCCATGTGCTGGAGGCTCTGCATCAACGCTGCAGGTTGTCATTTCAACCAAATAGTCTATTATACAGTTTTACAGATCAGTAACCCCTCTCTGCACCTTCAAAACTGCACCTTCAAAAACTTTTGCAATGACACTATGTTTACAGTGTTACTTTAGTGGCTTTTCCTGGTGATCTTCCATGGAGCTGTTGTGTCCCATATATCCTCACATGTAACTACCACTCCTCTTGTGCTGCTGATGATCTGCATTGATTAACCTTGAAAGCCAGCTGCAGGCTGAGCAAGATTTCATCAAGGAACCCGTATTGGATGAGACATGCATAATTGCACAGGCCTTTGAAATTTTTCACCACATCTCACAAATTATAGAATGCAGATGGGAGGCACATACTAGACCTGACTACCAAGCAATCCTTTAGACCAATACTCTGCTGAACTTTTATTAAAGCTTTTATTAAATGAACTAATTTGTAGGTTTAGCATGTATAAGTTAGTCTAGCAGTCAAAGTGAAACAGATAAACCCAACATACATAAAATAGTGTCAATGTGGATATGTCTTCACCAACTACAGCCACAAAAATAGCCCAAAACATGACTGCTCCTTGTGCCTTACTGTGTTCAGACAGACTCAAAGCTAATTTTAGAGGCGGCATGATTGCATACAAGTCAATGGAAAGACAAGATTAGACGTGAATTCACCCAGGTCAGCACAAACTGACACAAAGATGCATCCACACGAGCTTAAAAATGTTTCAGCTTGACCAAAAAATTGGTATGTGTCCTGGGCTTTCTGAATCTGTTTCATAAACGTTCAGAAACGAGAGTTTAAAGGAAGAAATAACAAAAAGAACTTGTGTTGCTGGTTAGTGCATCTGTTAATAGCTAGCTTACAGTTAACATCTGTCCAGCAGTCAAATTTGTGCATATGGCATGTGGCGAAAATTCACTTCGCTTTCTATTTCAACACAACTTTGGATCAGTAACCTGGTCTAATATTAAATTTCACTCCTCCTTGACACTAAATATGCACTCTCCTTCTTCAGTAGAAGACAATATATTGCCATTTTGCAAATGCAAACCCTCTGCTACATCCTAAGCACCGTCACAGACACATACACACACTAGATGAATATCATGTATACGGTACAAACAGCAGTCTGACCTGTAGCTCTTTGCTCTTCCTCTGCAGCCCGATGTTGAGGGCCTCCTCTGCTTCTAGCTTGGAGCTGGTACTGCTGATCTCCAGGTCCTTCCTTCAGAGAGAAAAAGCGAGATTATGAACTTAAATAATATTCAGGTCAAAAACTTAAACTTTATCAGTCACTTCAAGACAATTTCAACCAGCCCCCTTATGTAATCCAAATTAAAAACCCATACACACTGACGATTTTAATAAATACAAGTTTAAACTGGATTCATACTTGACACAAAGCGTTAATGGCAGTCCTAACGTAGATACCTACAGGCACAGATTTTGATTTATAGCTCAGTGTCGGATTTCACCTTAATGTCACCAACACACTAGATGAATGTATCATACCCGATTGGCTTACTGGCATACTTATTATATGTGTTATATATGTTATATTTCCCACAGTCAATCTCCATTGGCAAATCACAAACTTGTAGGAGCAAGCAGCCTAAGCTGACAAATTACAGCTCTAGCAGTCTTCACATGGTATAACTATAGCTACGGCGCCCCCCCAGTTTGGAGTACAGACAGGAGTACAAGCACAGAAGCTAAGCACTGTACTGCTGTGTACGGGGTCAGCAGCAAAATGCATTTTAGTCACCTAAAAAAATCAATCACCAGTTTAAGTGTATGCTATTTAGAATATTTTTGCCGCTTTACCTTGCTGTCTTACAGCCCTTTCCTTTGGCACTACATTTTCTCAACCGTAGAACTTCCATATTCCTACGCATGCCGTGCACTGCATTACGCTGCAGATCACCTGTTTGGGTCCGAAAGTGCTGTTGCAGTGTAATACAGTGCATGTCATGCGTAGGAATGTATGATGTATGTGCAGAGTTTGTTTTCACATTCATCTGCTGAAAGTGGAAAGTTTCTCTGTGCTCTTTGAAAATATGATTTTAAGGGGCGAGCGTATGAGCATGATTTGTGACATCACAACTAGTTTTGAAGTAAGTTGATGTGGAAACTTGAAGCCTCCAGTGCACAAACACTGAGAATGGACTTTACAGTGAAGTAGGAGACATTTTGAACTGAATTCAGTGCTTTTTAAAACTTTTCAAGACCTGCAGATACTCTGCAATAAAGCTTTATAGAGTTGAAAGCTGAGTTGAAGTGAGTGACAGATTTCATATTCCCTCCCGATAAAGACTGTTTGAAAAACACAGCACCTTAGCAACCAGGTGAGTCACTCACTTTATTACTGATCACAGTAAAAGAGGGTCACGCAACAACTGATGCCAAAGAGAGCAGGTTTTAACTTCATAAGGCACATCATATTGTTCAGTGATTGGTGTGTGTGTGTGTTTTCTGACAGTTGCTTCTTATCTTGAGTTGATTATTGCTGCAAGGTAAACTACAGTGAATTATTCCATTTGCTCTCATATTACTGAGGGCAGATTGCAACATGTTGGGATGTTAGTGAGTGCCTGTGGGGGCTGGACTGTGGAGCAGCTATATTACATATTACAGCCTCCCAGAGTCCAAGCTCCTCTGCCTCAGGACGGCAGCATCATATCAAAATGTCAAGAAGTCCATCAGCTTTTCTCTTCCCTGGGGTTAATATGATATGATCAGAGTGGCTGGAACATCCACTGACAGATGTTGCATGTGTTAAGGCAGGAGTAAAATCATTTTACCATGCTTTTTCTCTTGGGTTTTAAACCTTTATAGCCTACATCGTAGCTGGCATAAATGTATACTTTATAAAAGTAAAATATTTAATATTTAAAATATTTGTCTTTATGTTGCTTTTTTCTTCTAGTTAGTTACTAGACTATTCTTTTATTGACCACTGTATAATTTGATTACATGTTAAAATGTGAATCAATAAACTGTACATAACATGCCTGTATTTAAAAAAAACAATCTGGTATCATTTAATAGGAAAAACCAAAAGGAAAAGGGACAAAAAAAGATTTAACATTGACTAACATCATTGTTGCTTTTGACATAAAATCTCTGGCATTAGTAGTGAGCGTGTCTTTGACCGACCTTTTGATGAGGTCTTCCAGACCATTCCTCATCTTCTCCATCTCTCCCAGACTCTCCTGAGTGGATCTGCTGTCACCCTCCAGCTTCCTCCTGCTCTTCTCCAGCTCACCACGCTGACGGCGCTCCTGCTCCAGCTGGTACTCCAACTGAACACAAACAACGTCACAGGAAAGGCCAAGCCATAAAATACGATAATTACCATGTTATATCGTTCGAAGTAGGGGTCAGTTGCTCTGAGGTTTTGAAGGCTACAACTTGCACCAGTATTTTACTAACTATATTTGCCAATAGCTAAATATTTTGTGCCAGTAATCAATATATTTTATATCGGCCATTTATTATATTCATTAGCTTGACCGTTTTTTGGACAATTTTTATGCGTAAAATTACATGTTTTCACGCCTACTGGCAAACAGGGTTACAATTAAGTCAAATAACCATGAGTTTCCATTCCTCATATTACTCACTCTGTTCATAACTTTAATATCACTACAGTATTTCATGTGTGCAGCATGTGTGCTTCTGTTGGGTTCCAAGGTTAGACCAGTACACAGGTTTGGTCTTACACTTAAAAATCACTGATGTGTTTAAAACACTACAGTATATAAATAAAGTTAGGTTATATTATCTTACGTAAATTTTCAGAAAATTTTTTAACTAATTAATGGCTTTAAAGCTGCGCTAATCAATATATTTTTTATTTTTTATATTAATAATGGATTAAATGACTATGTGAAAGGTGTTGCTTGTGGTGACAAACTCTGACTCTACTGTTCCTTTCAGCTCTAGTGTTTTAGTGTCTTTCCGCTTATTTTTTTTAAACTTTTTTTCAGCCTGCAACTTTACTGCTTTGGTTCAGTCTTACCAATCCCATCAACCTTGTTTCCAGATGCAACTGGCTGCTGTTTTCAGAAAAAAGCTCTTATAACAACCTGTAAGTTACCTGCCCAGCACCAAACAGCAGAAAGACAGAGTTAGCAACTAGGTGGTAAACATAGTGGAGCATTTATTGTAGCAGGAGTTGGTGGCGACCAAAACAAAGCTAAAGGGAGAGTGACAATTGGTCTAACATTCATTAGGTGGCCAGAAACAAAACTCCAAATGAATGCTAATGTTGCTTCATGCCTGCTTGATAGGAAACAGTTTGCTACCACATTCACCAGAGCAACTTTATAAGGTGATAATATGTCAATGTTGGGTTTATAGCTTATTCCACTGTCCCAAAGTGGCCAAAAAAATAAATCATGGCTGCTTTAAATTAAATTATCTATCTGGCCTTTTAGCAGCAGAATGCTCCACTTAGCTCACCAGCTAGTTGCTAACTTTGTCTGTCTGCTGTTTGGTGCTGGGCAGGTAGTGTACAGCGGGTTTATCATAGCTTTTTTTTTGCTGAAAACAGCTGCCTGCTGCTGGAAACGACACTATGAGAGCAGTGAGAGTAAACCAAAACAATGATGTTGCCGGCCATAAAAATCTAAACAATGGGCTGAAAGACACTAAAACACTCTGTATAGCTGAGGGGAACTGCAGAGCTGGTGATAATTCTTTGTGGGCTCATCACTACAAGTGACCCCTTTCACATTACACATATGAATATTTCATATTATCAATGGATGAAATGACTTAGTACAGCTTTTAGTTAAGTTGAGTTATATTGAATTGTGCTACATTGCATAATGACACTTAATTGCATATGGAATTATTAGTGTGGAAAAAAGGTGTCACATTTAAAGATATGCAATATTTTCAAAATATGGGAAAGCTCCTGACCTAACCTGACTTTATTGAACACAACATTTAAGGTTCAAATAGAAGAAGACATAGTACTGTATTATATTTCTGAAAAATAAATAAACAAAATATGTGCTTACCTCTTCAGCTTGCATCTGTAGCTTGGTGTTCTCTTTGGTCAGCAGGTTCACCTTCTCCTCCTCGCTCTGCAGGTCCTCAATGGCCTGCTGCTGGGGTGAAACAAGATGTCTAAGCAAGGCTGCACATGTGTCCCTAAATCACTGATCCTCCATCACACTGTCTCACATCCATCTGTCTGCCACATTGGGACATGGAAAGATAGAGAGTTGTTTGGTTGCAAAGTAAACGTCAAAAGTCATCTCCAGTTCGATCTGATGGATCAGTTATTTTCTCTCTGTGTTTCGGAACAAAAGTGTTAGGACACCAAACCAAACAGTGACTCTGTGCCTAAACTCACTGCAACAGCTGTAAGAGCTCTTGTGATGCCAAGATGATCCATCTTGGGTTTTTTTTTAACAAGTTCCTCTTTGTATTCCACACTAAATCCATAATCTAAGACATGTTCAACAAACAGTAGGAAGATAATGAGGCCTGATGCTAAATTGTTCCCACAGATTACACAATGATGCAGACTGCTACTGTTGGTCAAAACATCTGGAAGAAATTAGCGAACATGACCTTTTATAGCTACCATAGAGTATGATGAGGTTGTAGAGGGTTAAGATTTCTTTAGATTTCAAAGCATCTGCTCTACTTTTGAAAGTAGAGTGCACAGTGTGTCTGATTTGGAGCACATTTATCATGAGTGCCACTTTTGGCAGCTCCACAGGTCATATGGTTCTGTTTCCCTAAACTTATGTTTCGGTCCCAGTCGAGCAGTGAGTGAGGCATCACTCTATGGTCTGATAAATGTAGCAAGGCTATCCATTACACTAATAAACAATCACAAATAAAGCCAAATAACATGACATATTGTCTAAGTATGTGTGTAGTTTACACAGCTTACACTGAGCCAGACATAAATCTTTATTGTACCTGACTTTGAGGTGCACATTGAAACAGCTTCAAACTGATGTATAAAGTAGGGGAATTTGAAGGATGGATGAGTGTAAATATAAGAATTTGGAACTAGTTTGACATGAAAATCCCAACTCAGAGCCCACTTACTAGCTTTTCCCAGAGCTTCCAGCCATATGACATAGGCTTTATCTGCCAACTACGTGCTCAACTATGGGTCAGTAAGATTTTGAGCTTGTGAAATGGTGTTCAGAAATATTTTACAGACTTTGTAGATGTGAAAAGACTCTATGAGAAATCCAAGTTTGTGGATTCATAGGAGAAAAAAAATGTGAATGTCTAAATGAAATATTTGCACAAATTATATCAATGTTGACATGCACACAAATGCACAAGCACACACAGTCTGAATACACAGTCTGTGTATAAATGTGTAACACAGTGTGGGAACTTTGAGTATTGACCCTAATTTGAGCCCATAAGAAGTTCATGGAGAAGTGTAATGGAGCCTGTATGTCAACAGAACCACTGAGCAAACTCCATTTGCAGATGAAGACCATGTGATACGGTTGAAAGCTCCAGAAAATATTAGTAACCAGACTTTGAGTTGGGATTGTTTTTGTCAAACTAATTTTAATTTCTTCATACTGGTGATTATTTAGCTTATGGTGTCCGTCAACAGCAGATCAAGCTACTCTTCATCTAAAGGGAAATCCCACCATTTTTACACAAGAAGGCTCATAATGGGGAGTACAACTTAATCTAGGATAACTTGCTGGATTATCAGGTTATCTCAGTTTGGGCTCAGAGACTACAAAGTTATAACAAAGTCTGTTTTATAAACTGGGAACATTAGTAAGAAAAATGTGCTATTGGTTGCATTATGGGTAATGTAGGATCCAGTGTTTCTGACCTTGACCCTATAAGCCACAATATTTGACCATTCTTTTTTCAACTCTATCTCTGGCAAGTCCTCCAGCTTTATGGCAGTGCAATACTAAATCACCTGAGTGGCTGTTTAATACTGCATCATTGCATCCTGTATAGCAATATCCTGCCCTGAAACTCTACAACACTCACTGTGCTCTCACCTCGCTGAGCTCCACCAGATGTTCTTTTTCTTTTCTGAGCTTCTGCACCGCCTCGTCCTTCTGAAAAAGCTGCTCCGACAGCCTCCTCACCTCACTGTCTGATGACTAGAGAGAGAAAAAGAACAAGATAAGTCATCACTGAAAAGACATTTTTAAGTAGATGCAGTGTCTGTAATTTCACATCATATTAGATAACCGATTTTCTGAATCACCAAACATAAAGAAATATCATGCAAAGTATCATTTTCCTGCACATGCAAAAAAATTTTGTCCATCCAGCCACGATGGCTTGTGAAAACAGCAGTTTCAGTCTGAAGGGTTTGACTTTGCAGCCGCACCGTAAAACAATTTTCTCCTGTCATGACAGAAACAGATGTCATTAATTTGCCTCTTTCTTGTGAACATCAAAGCTTTTCTATTTGCATGTGGATTCCTGGTTCCTATTGAAGACATGAAGACCTAATCAGACAAGTGTGGAGGTTCAGAATCTGTCGGAGCATTGGACTGTAAATGTGAACCAGTAGACTGGAATATATGGTGGGTATATGGTGATTTGTATGCCTATTCTTCAAAAAGGGCCACAAATATCTGGTTTGCAGTAAATTTCAGAATGGACAGATGATTGAATTCTGCTCAAAACCCTTGCTCCTTTGGATCAAACACATCATGTCCACTCATAATAATTGTTACAAAAACATACCACACACATTAGACATGATCACGTCATTTTTTTCAAAGCCCTATGTCAACTCTGCTATAAAACAAGCCTGGTCTTGTTGCATTCACTGTGCTGGAGTCCTCTCACAGTTCTCTCTTACATTATTTTTACCACACAGAAGGAGATTAGCCAAGAAAACCATCACAATAGCTAGAGGATGTGTCTCCAAAATCAAGCTCTAAAATCAGATCAAAAATAATCGGAGTAAATTTGTAGTGGCTGAATCAACACCACCCTGCACCATTCTCTTTCCATCCAGACACGCAGTGATGTAAGTACAGCACATTCTTGTGGCATTCTTGAACAAAGATAGCATCTTAATCCTTTAATACACCTCAGTGAAATAGATAAAGGGGTTTGGTGAGGGGCTGTAATGGAGATGTCAGAGCAGCCTTTGCTTGTGTCTACACAGAGGAGACAGTGCTTCATCACAGCATGGAAAAACTTTTCTCCATCAAGATTTCAAGCAGGAATCAGTAGGAAGGCCTTTAAAAGTGGCCTGAAATTTATAACACAGAAATAGATTAAAGTGAGACAGATAGCCATTCCCCACTCTATAATGTTTGAGTAAAAAATCCACTCAGTTTCCTATGTCATAATATCTATATATACACAAGCAGTTAACCAGCTGGTGGGGAGGGGGGACACTGTTAGCCATTGCTTAATCCATGATTTGAGCACTACATCCATGGTTGTGATATGTACGGAGAGCTGATGTTAAAGGACTACCCACTGTTGTGAGTTTTGACAGTCTGGTCATTTTCCATCACTACAACTGGACCCTTATGAGAGACAGCTAACACTAGCTAGTCCTCCTTTCCAAAAAGAGACAGGACGAGCACAACACTGAGTGTGTGGGAGCTGCCAGTGACTCAGCAGGTGTTGAAACAGCATAAAGAAAATAACTTCCAGTGGGAATCAGTGCCAGTGTTAGCAAGCTAGCCTGACTTTCTTTAGAAAGTGCTTCCACTTTCAAAGTAGAATACAGTATATCCCATATGTTAAATGTTAAAAAGCAGCACATAGCCAACACTATGTGGGATAGTTGAAAAATAAAATGCCTAATATAAAATTTTATGCAGGGCTACATCATGCTCCAGTCCGTAGTGCACCATGTCGATCAACTGCTGCTATGAAATGCCCACCCAGAGGCTTGATACTTCAATCAATCAATCAATCAATCAATCAGTCAAGTTTATTTGTCACATGCAATCACAGTGAATTGCAATCCTGCCAGTTCCTTCAAATTGTGCAATAAAAATAGATTAAATAAGTAATGATAAGTAATAATAATAAAAAAAATTGTAATAATATATGTGTGTGTGTATGGTTGGGGGGGGGGGGGCAGTCTTAGGCATTGACCTCATTTAGCTCTTCCTGAGTCTCTCAGTGCTGGCCTGATGTATCAGGTACCTTCTTTCCTACTGCATCAGGGAAAAAAGGCCGTTTTCCGGGTGGTTGGGATCTTGATTCTCCTAGCCTTATTCTTGCAGCGCCTGGTGTAAATATCTTTTAGGCAGCTGAACGAATCACTCTTTGCAGGGCCTTGTGGTCCTGCTCTGTCAATTTTGTTTCCACTAATATATCCCAAAATGGTTTTATCCTCTTTTGAAAAGTGGAAGAATATGCACAGTAGCTGTAGTATCATTATAGTTTATATTTCCTTACACAAAATTGAGCACCACACCATATTGAAATTCTAGTATAGTTGCATCCTGCTTTGGTTTATGGTCTTTAATATATTCTGAAATGTAACACTGTGCCTGTGCCATCAGTGTAGCAGCCATCGATCAGTCACTCTCTCCATACTGCGATAAAGATCGCATAATGCTCTACCTGTTTATCCCGTTCAGCCGTGGCAAGGCTGCTCTCCAGTTCATCCAAGTCTCGTCTGAGGTTGCTGCACTCGGTCTCCAGCCTGTCCCTGTGGAGGGCTAGCTGGGTTGAGCAGGCCTCCTCCTCCTCCAGACGGTCTGACAGGCCTGATAGCTGTCGTTCCAGCTCACGTCGGGCCTTCTCCAGCTGGACGCAGCGCTGCTCTGACGCCTGGGCGCTCTCTTGCTCCTGGAGGTTTGCAGACACACAGGTTTGATGTGTATCTATAACTGCCACATACACTCAATTTTTTATTTATTTCTTCATGCACCATATATTTCAGTTTTCGGATTTGCTGGAATACATTTGGTGCAGGACATACTATCATTTATTTTTCTTCATCCAGTTTTACTGCTGTATTTAACACAACATTATGTACTTTGTATAATTTTGTGTTGCATTTAGTCTGTGGTCCTTTCATATCTAGTTTTATCAGATTTCTATCACTACTAAAGTGATGAATTCTGTGATGAATCTTTAAACCTATTTTTATTATTTACAAATTGTATTACAAATCTACGATTAATGAACAATTTCCCATTTAAATTTTTTCAAACATTTTTCTTTTATGCTTTTTAAACCACTTAAATTACAACAGTAATCATGTTGCATTACATTTAAATGACTCTAATCACATCACATAATACAACAGATATTTTTATTTTATCTTAACATGCCTCGACCCATACTGTAAATATACTGTAGTTTTGGTAAACAGGTTAACTAGTTAAATGAGTTAAAAGAAAGAAAAGGAGTGAGATCCAATGGTATAAGAAAAAACTGAGAGAATTAGCAAAAGGCTAAGGGATTAAAAGTAAACTGAAAGGGACTAAATGAATGAAAGGGGCTGAAGGAAAGGTAAAGACTATTAGTTCATAGAGGATCTTACCGCAGATTATGCCATAAAATGCGACTTTCCTCCCTCCAGTCAGAAGAAACCTTCCCTTTGTTAGTCTAGATTCTTTCCTTAATATAGTACAGCTGAAAAGGCAACACAGTGACGCACAGTGCTGGCTTGATAAGCAAGTTCTACCAAACACCAGAACTCTTAGTCAGCAGCCATCCATAACAGGAGTGAAGAGATCTGATTGTTGGAGCCTGCTCTGGGTACTGTTACTTTCTTATGGACCAGGCATCATGGGCAAGGCATTTGGAACGAGCAAATAGCATACCCAAATATCTGGGCATTTGTGAAATGATCAGGCGACCACATTTCCATCTGCATTTATTTCCATAAAAGTACTTGGTTTGCGCTCTCTCCCTGCCTGTTCTGACTGTCCTCACATCATTTTCTTCCCTGTGCTAAGCAGTTTGCACCTTTAATGCTTTGACCCAGTGATGACATGAACAGGTGTTAGCAGGTACGACAAGACAAGATCAATTACAGTTTCAACACACAAAGGACATGTACACACAAAGTACAGGTGTCTACACATATGTTCTTTGCACGTGAATCTCTCTCACAGGTACACAAATGCACACAGGTTGGTGTCAAATATTTTGCAGGAAGGGGCGCTGCTCAATCTTGAGTCTGGCTTGATTGAGAAGAGTCAAACAGTGACTGAAAAGGGTCATGACAGTCAAAGGGTAGACAAAGGGTAGTTATAGGGTAAGATAAGCTGTCATTATTAGTGCTGAAAAAACACAGTACTTTTTAAGATCCTACTCTCTTAGCATTAGCATTGCCTGAAAACATACAAACACACATGGTTGGTGTTTTGACAAAGATAGGTATGTTTTTGAATGCAAATTGTATAAGTATACGTATAGCAATTGGAAAGACATTTTTAGCAAGTTCTACAAAGGACTGTTCAACATTGCTTGTTTTTTGTTTTTGTCCGATGTTTTCAATGTTTAGGAGAACTTCCTTTACTTGGAGTATGCTAGTAGACAAGTGATTTATCACTATATGGCTTTACATCATATATTTAAAGGTATACTATGCAGGCTTTTCCTAAAAAAAATGTATAGACTCATACAAAAGTAATTACCCTCAATCATCAATTCTGACCCACCGAAGTGTGTGGCAGGGTGTATGTATGCAGAGATGTGTTAATTTGTGCTTTAGAACGTAACCGCCATGAAACAATCAGAAAATAACATTTTATTTATCTGATTCATGGCTTTCTTCTTGCCAGTGCCGCTCGCTCTCTTCATTCACTCTCTAGCTTGCTCGATTACCGCTCTCTCTCTCTCTCTCTCGCTCTAGCTAATCTGGGGAGGAGGGGCCAACTTTGAATGGAATGTTTACAAACACCAACCAACAAATCCTGCATAGTATACCTTTAAGGTGTAGTGGCCAAATGATTTTCAGAGGACATTTTGCGGAGTACAGAATAAAAAAATTAAAAACAGAATAAAAGGAAAATAAAACAAACAAAACAAAGCATAAGCAGGAATGTGAATGTTAGGTTGAATCTTACTAGGTTGAGAAGGCTAATTAGCCTGGTAATGCTAATTGTCACATTGTCTTACAATTATCTATGTTTTTAGCTACTTGCTGGCCTAATGCCATATAGAAGTAAAACAAAAAGTCCTTCATGTTTTGACCAAGCGGCAACCCCCCGTGGCAAAAACTGCAGTTTTTCGAATGGCCACTTGAGGCTGGCTCCAAAATCAAGTCAATCCCCATAGACCCCCATGTTAAAATGCCCAACTTTACAGCATAAACATGTTTACAGCCTGGTACAAAAAATGGTTTTGTGCTCTATAGCTAATTTCCCCTTTCATGACAGCCGTATGTGGGTTGAATTTTTTTATAACTCAACTGTTTCAATTTTATTAAGCCGTAAAGCAACCAGTAACCAGGCTTCATTTGGCCTGCCTCAGCTCCACCTCTTTGCTCATTTTGGATTAGCCAGGAGTTAGGCGGAGTCAGGCACTGCCAAGATGGCGATGGCTGGAACCGCCCACTTTGAGCTTCAAAACTGCTCTTCAGAAACCAATGGGTGACGTCACGGTGGCTACGTCCATATTTTTTACAGTCTATGATTTTGACCAGATATTCAAGATTTCCATTTAGCTAACATTCATGCTCAAACCTTTCACACTTTGGCTCCATACATAGGCCTTTTTCAAAGAATACATTTTTACATGTCACAGCAGGAAAAGCACAGGTGTAAATTACAGCTGAATTCCTTTTAGCTTTTTCAGTTTCAGGGTCCTACTTACTGGTACATTTTAATAGAACAGTGAAATGTTAATTAGCAACACCTGTATTTTTCCTACAAGTCAAAATATGTGCTGTGAAAAAGGCGTTTTGAGGTTTAACGTTTACTGCTTGCAGTGCTCTTGTACTTCTAAAAAATATATGTAGACACATCATCCAAACATATTTTATGTACAAACTATCAAGATTTACCCACAGCTGCTAATCTGTGCTCCAGTGTGGTGCTAAAGCTATCCCAATCCAGTTCTTCAGGTTCTGGTTCTGGTCCAGGATCTGCATGGTTCCCATTGGCCTCCTCAGAGTCATCAGAGAGGGAGTGGCAACACTG
This sequence comes from Scomberomorus guttatus, assembly GCA_038419695.1. Lineage (NCBI taxonomy): Eukaryota > Metazoa > Chordata > Actinopteri > Scombriformes > Scombridae > Scomberomorus > Scomberomorus guttatus. The sequence continues at coordinate 21,136,555 of CM076465.1, read as the reverse complement.
ATGGCGCCTCACAGACATCATCTAGTTACTTCCTCCAGTCAGTATGCTGCCTTGCTTTGCACACTTCACCTGTATGTCAATGTAGCAACTTGCCTGCCTTTGTTCTGACAGTGTTTCCGTGCTACTGCAAAGACGTCTAATCACTTCTTTCTCTCTTCTTTTGCTTAGTGTACAGCTGTTCTTGTTCCAGGTGGGTTTCAGCAGGAAGAACAGTATTAATTCACTCACGGATGGTGCTCCAGTCTGTACTCTCCCAGCAGATCCACTCGCTTGCAGCTCTGCTTACCTTTCTTTGCCCTCCTCACGGTCTGTCAACCTTTCTTTCTTTCTCAATCCTCTTCGTCAGCCTTTTTTTCCCCTTCCTCTCTCTTGCTTTTTCTCTCCTCTCAATCAACCATTCAGCTACTTTTTAATGAGGGTGTGCTGGTATACACTACTAAAATCCAAACATTCCTCCGTACATTCTTCCAGCCTGCCCACAGTCTGCTGCTGATAGTAACCCAATGCAGGTAACCAGTGCTCAGTCCACTCTTAGACTGTGATTTACCACAATGACCACCTCTCCAGTCTCCTTTCCCCGTTGTTGTCTCCTCCCCCAGAAACAGGTGTCTCTCCGCAGTGTCAGGGGATCCAAGGGTGTCCCATAGGGATGGTAGTTGGTGTAGGATGTCAGGTCAGGAGAAAGCCTGTTAACGTTCTGCTGTTCTGCCTCAAAAATCCAACCCTCATCTACATCATCATAACCACACCACAGAAAGACAAGAAAACAAGGGCAGGATTCCAGAGTCAAAAATGCCTTTTGTGCTCTCAGTCTACATTATAATTGACATAAATGTCTTGTGCGTCCACGCCCACATGGTCCCCCACAATGCCACGGCATTCATCTTAGCAAGAACAACGAGGCATATTGTGTTTAAGATTCAAGTGTGGAAGTTTTTCTTGAATGAAGCCCCACAAAGACCAGACTAAGCATTTCCCTATCTAGAGTTAACATCAAGCAGGGTTGTGGATGAGGTCATAATTAAGATAGGAGTGAACTTCAGTAATCCCAGGAGAAACTAGACCCTTGCAATGGAAGTATAGTACGAAAAATAGACTAAAGATACTCTTCATTGAGAAAATAGGAGTATTTAAACATTCATAATTAATTTGCACTTTCAATACTAGAACATGCTCAGAAGAACTAAAACTTAAATTTAAAGATTTTAATAACCTGATTGTGAAAGTATATTTTTGATTGTGAAAACAGCAGTTGACAAAACAATCTTGGCTCAAGGCTTTTTCCAGAGCTTTCGACCATATCACATGGTCTTCACCAGCAGATGAAGTTTGTTCAGTTGTCATGGAACTATAGATGTCAAACTTTCCATTAGTCTGAGCACGTCCCTCACCCCCCCCCCAAAAAAAATCAAAAAGAATTGAAAAATTTGATATTTTTCAATTATTTTTGATGTCTTACTCGAGTTCCACTAACTAGCTCTTTCTGGAAGTTTCAGCGACATCTCATGGCCTTCATCATTAAAGAAGCCATTTCCAACCAATGCTACAGTTTTTCCCTCCTATATATGACCACCTGTTATAAGAAAGTATACTAATTGGTTTATGTTTACCTAAGTATGACATTGCTGTGAGGTGCAGTTGAAAGCTCAGGAAAAAGTTAGTAAGTGAAATTGAGTTGAGAGTTAAGATTTTGTTGTTTTTTGTTTGTTTGCTTTGTTTTGTTTGTGGAAAACAAATCCAGTATGTAACCATTTAAAGTAACACAAAAGGCAATCTACAGGTGAGTGTACAATCAGCACACCCATGTGCATACAGTATAAGTTACACATGTATGTACACATATTCTTACTATCTTTGTAAAAATAAGAACATTTCTGAATGGAGATATGTGAAAAGTACACTGTTTTTTTTAGAATAATTGTTCATGCCATCAAGACAAATTCCTGCATATTTATTGAACCGTAGCCTGTAACAACATGATTCAGATTCAGACTGTGGAAATGCAACCATACATGACCTTTCTAACTTACATAAAGCTGGAATAACACTGAATCTAACACTGCCCAAAAGTGGACACAGTTATATGAGGAAGGATAAGCACTCTGCCAATGCCACTGAGCCGTGGATGACATCCAGACACCAAAAACACACATGTAAAGACAGGATTTCTGAGAATTCAAATTGTTTTATTTTGACAATGTGGTCTGGGTTCTTGTGCGGGGAGGCAGCACAGAGAGATCTGTTCATGTAACTCCCACTTGAGCTGGAGAAGCCAGAGACACTGAGCTCTCCCCAGCTGCCTCTCCAGACACCACTCATGTCCAACACCAACACTCTCATATCTCACAAGACGGCTGCCAATGAATCAGATACGCAAATAACTCTAATACATATCAGATTTTCATTATTCTATCAAGTCTAAAGAATGGAACAAAGAAACACTATGAAGGAAAGCCAATTTCCTGTTTACTCTGCTATTCTTAAGTTTCATTGATTCATTCAAGAGATCTGAATTAAAGTTGATACGGACTACAGTTATCAGGTAATGTATGGAAAGAGTTACTGTGGATGAAAGTGTTACAGGAAAGCCCTCTAGATACACAGATGATCTTTGACTGTGTTTGAATGCTTCTTGCCAAATGCAGCCCATATTGTCAGTGTCTCAGAGTTCAAACTGATAGCTCCATGAGGTAGAAATCCTGGCATTTAATTGTCAGCTGCCTTTTAACAACCTAAAGGCAAGATGAGTGATAACACCCGAGGGAAGAGGAGGTTGCGGGTTCAGCTGCCGGATGCTTTTAACCTAAGATAGCTATCATTGAGTCTTGTAAAAAACAAGACTAAGAGTCAACAGCTACGCCAGCGGATCTGTGAGGCACGCTAACATGCTCACGATAACAATTCTATTATGCTGATGTTTAGCAGGTATATTGTTTACCATGTTCACCAGCATGCTATCATTTGCAAACAAGCACTTAAGTACAAATGAAGCTGATGGAAATGTCAACAGTTTGGCAGGTATTGTTACAGGCCCTCCTCTGTGATACCTGCTTGCCTGTTGTGAGTGTGTTGTTGTTATTTTCAGCCTTTTTAGTATGACTGATGGGTGCTTGTCTGTCTTTCTGATCATTCCCCTTCCCCTCTGTCTCTCTATGTCTCTGCACACCTGCCCATGATCTGGAATCAGCACATCTACCTGCCATCAAGCCATCACCACTTCCCTACAAGAATCCTGCACCGACAGCCAGTCCCCGCCGATTGTTGTGCCATTCACGGTTTGCCACGCTTCTAGTGCCTGCCTGCTTTGTCTGTCTGTTAGTTTGTTTGCCCGCCTGCCAGCTTGCCTTAAACCTGTTCTCCCTATCTCCAGGATTACCTGCCTGCCTGCCCGCCTTGCCACCAAGGTCACCAGCCAGCTCACATCCTCAGGATTCCCTCTGCCAAGCCTCCTTCCAGATTCTTTCCCCTCATCTCAGCCCAAGCACCAGCCAGCCATCATCTCACCATCCCTGCCTGTCTCAACAATAAAAGACTTGTTTTTCACCTTACCTGCTTGTCTGGTGTCTGCATTTGGTTTCAGCCTTGAACCGTGACAGGTATTTGGTCATAAAACAAATACCTTTAGTTTGTCCAATGTATTGCACAACTGAAATTTTGAGCTAATGATGCGCTTGATGAAAAGTCAGAAAATGAAGTTATTACAATTAAAGGATAGGTTCACAATTTTTTCAAGTGTGTCTTAAAACAACAGTCAGGTGTCCATATGAACAGTGAAAGACGTTTTCTTCACTGTAATCATTCCTCCTATTCATACTGACTATTAAAAGATCCCCTTCAAATGTGCTTTCAATGTAAGTGATGGGGACCAAAATCCACAGTGTGTCCACACAATCATTTTGTGCAAAAATGCATTTAAAAGTTGGTGTGAAGCTTATATGAGGCTTCAGCAGTTTGAGTTAGTCATATCAAGTGGATATCTGCCACATTTACAGTCTTTTTAGCATCAAATTCCCTCTTTGTGTTTTCTCAGACAGTGTTTCCCTGTTGAGCTGTGGTGGAAGTATAGTAACAAAAACAGGGACTTTGGCACTAAAAAGACTGTAACGTTGAAAGATATCTATTTGATTTGACTCATTTGACTACTTGATGCTTCATATTAGCTTCAGATAAACTTTTAAATATATTTTTGCACAGAAGGAGGACTGTGGATTTTGTCCCCCACTTACATTATGAAGGCATCTTCTAGTGGTCAGTATGAAAAGTTGTAATCCCGTCCTTTAAAAAAAAACAAAAAAAAAACAAAAAAAACATGACGATTATGAGGCAACATTGTAGAAATATAAGAAGCATCTTTTTCTCTGTGATTTATGGATTTTTGTCCTGGACAGACATCAGAGACACTACTATCCGTGTAAAATGCAAGGAGTGTGTATATTACAGACGGGGAACAAATTAAAGGAAAAACTTGAATAAAAGAGTAGAGAAACATATCAAATGCAGATGCTTCTGTGCACTAGGGCTCACTGAATGGTTTGGTGAGTATGAAAATGATGTGAATAAAATGCTAGGGCCATTACAGTTACCAGATCTCAACCCAGTTGAACACCTATGGAAGATTTTGGACCAACGTGTAAGACAATGCTCTCCATTACCATCTCCATAATACCAAATAATATAATATAAACTATAATCTTCAAATCTGTTTAGTGATGTCTGTGATTGTCTCTGATGCTATATGTCCTTTTGTTATGTCTGGCTATGTTTGTTTTTCTTTCTATCTGCTGTACTCAGGTCTCTCTTGCAAAAGAGATCTTGATCTCAATGAGATTACCTGATTAAATAAAGGTTGCATATATAAATGTGGGAATATCTTGTGGAGGAACGGTGTTCATCCCTCCAATAGAGTTCCACAGAATTGGCAAGGAGCACTGAAGCTGTTCTGGAGACTCATGGTGGCCTGACTCCATACTAAGACACTTCATGTTGGTTTTTCCTTTAATCTGTATGTCTATGTGCAGATTATGACTCTGCGAAGAAGTGGTGTGAAGGAGGCGCTAAGCAATTTTTACCCCTTCTCCATGCACCTCCTATGCAATTGCCTTTGTTGCTTACTGTATACCACAAACTGCCACTGGTTCTAGTTGTTGGCACATTTCATACCAAAAACGTTAATCTGCTCAGGGGATGAACATGGTAATTAGTATTCATCCTCTTGGGAGTGTGAACATCTGTACTAAATTGTGTGCCAATCCGTCCAGTAAATGTTGATAAATTTCACTACATACATGAAAACCTTGACATGCTGGTGGTGCTGAATAATTCAGGATCAACAAAGTCATTGGGATTTATCAACTGGGGACCCTGAATATGTGTGCCAATTTTGATGGCAATCCATCCAATAGTTGTCAAGACATTTCACTCAAAACCAAAAATGTCAACTCATGGTAGCACCAGAGTAAAGTTCAGGGGGACTCCAAATTCATTAGGATTTATCCCTTCATGGCAACCCAACCACTCCAGGTTTAAGACCAATCAACTGAGATTGCCATCCCCAGAGAAAAACATACAAATTTGACACCTAACAATGCACAATCTGGGGTATTACTCACCTAAATAAGAAGCGTTCTTGCTAACACTCAAAGCACAGAAGAGAATAAAAGGTTTGGAGAACTGAAACCTCAGACACTGTCTTCAGTAACATCTTATTACCCATGCAGTCCATCTAACAGTTTCTACTATAATTTCTCAGCCTGGACTTTCAGCCAAAATTCACTTCAAAGTTTATCTCTTCTCACCAATTTGTTCATACATTAATTTGCTTCCTTCCCCATTGCCTTTGAACATCAAGTCAGTCTTCAATTCCCTTGCCTCTCTTCACCCTCCTCTCTCCTCCCCTCTCCACCCTCATTCATCTTTCCCTGCCAGTCTTTTGTCCCACAGTTTGCCTTGGGCCCCAGAAACTTCAGAGCCAGTCCAGACTGAAAGTTTTTCCACATGCAGAACTGGGGCATCTGGATAGCTCTGCAGGAACGCTCCACATTTATTTCCCATTAGCAGTAATTGAGGGGTAAACAGTGGACTTTTCTCAGTTTGTATCCATTTGTACCAAGCAGTTGGAACTATGGTAGAAGCAAAGAAAAACCTTTTGTCTTCACCCCCATTTTTGAGTGGTAATCCCACATTTAGGTAATAAACACTTAGTTTTTATTGTCCGTGTTTTTATTTGTTTCTTGTTTCTTGCACTATTCTCTAGATGTTTTCAATTACAGTGTGAGTGGTACGGTCACATATTTTTCCTGATTCTGGTGATGATGGGTTTTCCGTTGATGGCACTTTAAGCCATGCTAGCAGCGTGGCTTTAGGGATGGTAATGTTGGTCTGTCGGTCAGTCAGTCCACATCTTTGGTCCAGACTGAAATATTGGATATTTCCTCCAGCACTACCATGAGGTTAACATTTTTGGTTTTGACAACTATTGGATAGCCATTAAGTTTTGTAAAGACATTCATGGTCCCCAGAGAATCCTACTGACTTTGGTGTTCCACTGACTTTTCCTCCAGCACTACCATGAGGTTGACATTTGTGGCTTTGAGTGAAATGTCTCAACAATTTGATGACCCCTTAACTTTTCATCTAGCACCATCACGGGCCATTTTAATTCTCCTTGACCTCAGCTCGGCCTTTAACACAGTGGCTGATAATGTCTTAATCAGCTGTCTGAAGAACTATGTCAGCATCAGTGATATGGCTCTGGATTGGTTCATCTCCTATCTGTCAGGTCCTTCTTTGCAATGCTTTTGTGGGGTTCCCCAGGGGTCTCTCTTGGGTCCCCTCTTATTCACTGTATACAGGCTACCACTGGGGCAAATTATGCATAGACATTACATTGATTTCCATTGTTACGTGGATGACTCCCAACTGTATTTCCTGTTAAAGCCTGGTAACACGAATGTTTTTTGTATTATGTCCTGCCTTGCTGAAATTAAAAACTGGATGTCCAAAAATTTCCTGCAGTTGAATGACTCCAAATCAGAAGTGATTATAATTACCCGCTCTGGCCGCAGCACAAACAGCGTTAACAATCTCTCCTCTAATCTGGTTGCCTCATCTAATAATGTTCGAAAAGAGGCCCACAACCTAGGGGTTATTTTTGACTCAGAGTTGTCTTTTGATGCTTAGGTGACCAAAGTGCTCCAGTCTTGCTTTGCTCAACTGAGACATCTAACCAAGATCAGGTCATTCCTTTCCTTTGCAGAATTAGAAAAGGTCATCCATGCTTTTATCTCTTCCATACTTGACTACTGCAATGCACTTTATTCTGGTATCAGCAGGTGAAACATCCAAGGACTGCAGTTGATACAAAACACTGCTGCCAGGCTTTTAACACATACTAAGAGAAGCGACCACATTACAACAATCCTTGCTGCCCTTCACTGGTTACCTATGAGTTTTAGAATTGATTTAAAGATTTTACTGCTAGCTTTTAAAGCTATGAATGGTCTAGCTCCTGCCTATATCTGTGATCTGCTAACTCCCTATGAGCCTCATTGTTGCTTGAGATCCTCCAACACGGCCCTACTAATGGTTCCAAAATCTTAACTTGTCACTAGAGGTGAACTGGCCTTTGCTGTTCAGGCCCTTCAGCTGTGTAACTCCCTGCCTCGGGCAGATCTCAGGCAGGCAAACAGTATCAGTATCTTCTTTTAAATCTCTTGTACTATTTAAATTATTTTATCTTGTCTGTATCTTGTAACTTGGATTATCTGGTTTTTATTGTAAAGCACTTTGTAACTTTGTTTTTGAAAGGTGCTATATAAATAAAAGTTATTTCTGACCAAAAGTTAGCATTCAGCTCAAAGCACCACTGTGTCCAAGCCTTACAGTGCTGCTAGCATGGCTGTAGACTCTTATAAACCTATTCTTCTGGATTTATAAAATTTTAATCATAAAGACACTTCCAGTGAATCAGACACGTACAGACTTTCATAACAGCATGCATAACAGCAAAAAAGTAAAGCCTTCATAGCCTGTATTGGATCATTATAGCTTAATATCAATCAAAGACTGACAATAGCAATGTGGAAAAGTTTCTTTCTTTCTCTTTTTGGAGAGGATGGTTTCTTAGAAATCAATTACTTTTCAAGAATTCAAAAAGTACTTCAAAAGAATATCAGTCTGTTAGATCGGGTAGTTGTTCATTCAGGTTGATTAAGAAGCAGGAATTCATCGTACCCCTGATGAAAGATGTGTGAGGTGTCCCTCCAGCTTCAGCAAACAATGGGATAATAAGGAGAGGGACAAACTTCCCCTGGAAAACTGGAAGGCTTCCTACAGGCAGCAGCAGCAGCACTAAATAGCTCTGACAAGGGGTCACATTTCCCACTGCAGTCAAATCAGAAGGGCTCCAAGGTATGAATTATGCTGACTGATCTGTCTCCTCTACAGATTAACTTCATTATTTATGGTTGGCTAATCTTAGAAGTGAAGTAAAGACACAATTGGGGCCAGAACACACCTGGAGATATCAATATAATGTTATTTTTATCTGTAAAAGCGTGATTAAAAAGAGTGAGAGATTATAGATTTAACACTTAAATAAAAGACTTCATAAAAGAGGTATCTGGGAGATTGTGGACTGTAGACGAAAAAACAGAGTAGCAGGGACCTTAAACCCACTTGAACCCAGATTACCGCTTTTTGACTTTAGTTAAGGGTTTTCTGATTAATCCTTTAATTCACTACCGCAATGATTTTGACAGATTGTGCAGATGATACCTGCTAAAGGTTACAGTATTCAAAGGCACATACAGACAAAGATCAGGAGTGACACATGAGTTTGTCATATCCAGACAGCAGTAAAAAACTGTGACAAGAACTGCAGTCCAACTCTTCAAGACGGTTTACGATGTGTTCCATCAAAGCCATCTGAAGAGTCTGTTAAGGCACTCAGCAACAGTAATGACCAAATCCTGTGGGCAACCCTGGAGCACTTTCCACAAACATTGGCAACAGCAGTGTCGCTCCACACTCTCACACTAAATCCTCTGCCTCCAAGAGAGCTCTGCTCTGAAATTGGACATCCACCCACTTTTGAAAAAAAGAAATCACCACGTAAACAGGACGATTGCTGTTATCAAAGTAGAAGTTATCTTAAAGCTGCACTATATGCAAATTGAGAGGTCACAGTGTGGAAATTGTTTGGACTACAGAATTCAGAAATCATACAGTAGTATGACGTCAGTAAACTGATCATAGCTTGCCAGTGCTCACTAATCTGCTTGGTCTCTCTGTGCTGTCTTTTTTTTTTTTGAGCATGAAAGTTCATTCTTGACCTTTGGGAAAAGTATTTTACAAAGTAATGTAAGCTGAAAGGTCAACTTACTACCTTTCAGATCTTTTAACCAACTTACGGTCTCCATTCAGTGAATGGAGCTGGCTCAGGTAACAACTTTGTGCCTGGAGTTCTGTTGAATGAAGGCCGTGAGGTGCAGTTGAAAGCTCTGAAAGCTAGTAAGTGGACCTCTGCATTGGTCCCCACTGAGGACATAAATCTTTGAAACCAGGTCAGAAATATATAATTTTTTAAAAGGCTTAGTAGTTTCCCAGAACATCTAGTTTTTAGCAAATGTTACTTTAAGTCATACGCAGCAGTAAGAACAGTACTTAAGGCTAGTTGGTAAGTAAGGCTACTTGGGGTCAGTGGAGAAAAAGCTGAAAACATTAACATTGTCACCTTATATGTTTATTATGGCAAGCAATCTGAGCAATATGGAGTAATATTAGCAATAGTCCAATATTTACATTTATTTTAGCTCAGTTTTGGTCTATCTGGCTTTTCAGCTAGGCGCTAACTTTGTCTGTCTGCTATTTGGTGGTGTGCAGGTAGAGTGTAGTGGGTTTATAAGAACTTTTTCACTAAAATAGCTGCCTGCTGCAGCAGGAATTTTGATGAGAGCAGTGAGACTGAATCAAAACAGTAAAGTTGCAGCCTGTAAAACCAAGACACTGAGCTGAAAGATGTTAAGAAGTTCTGTAGAGCTGAGGGCAACTGCTGAGTTGGGTGATAATTCTCTATGGGTTGGTCAATATGAGCAACTCCTTCCACATTACATATAGTCATTTGATTTATTGTTTATATAAAATATTAGCAAGGGCATCTTTAAAGGACCAGTGTTTAGGATTTAGTGATATCTAGCGGTGACGTTGCAGATTGCAGCCAACTGAATACCCCCCCTCACCAAGTGTGTAGGTGAACCTACGGTGGCCGCAAAATTCGCAGGAAATGCGAAAGGCCCTCTCTAGAGCCAGTGTTTGATTTCTCTGCTACTGTAGAAGCATGACGGTGCAACGTGGCGGCCTCCGTGGAAGAGGACCCACTCCCTAAGTAGTCATTCTAAGGTAACGAAAACACAGCAAATATTTTCAGGTGATTATTAACTATTTAAAACATACTTATATGAATATTATATTCCATTTCTGCCAATAGAGCCCCCTAAATCTTATACACTGGTCCTTTAAGTTCTCATTATAATGTATTGTTTTGCAATTGTTCTGAAATGTCAGTGGCAGACTGACTTCTCTTCTCTTTTCTGTTTTTAAATTATGTATTATGTATTTATGGAGTAAAGACTTCTACATGAGAATGCTGGTTTGTATTTCTCACAATAACCTATTCACACACAAACTTGTGGCAAAGTGAGGGGATGTGCCACTCAAACAATCCTTCTCACAGTAAACCAATCAGTCATACAGTAAGCCTCAGGCCAGGAAACAGCATGGTGCCTCACAGCACTATGACAGCAGTCTCAGGAAAAGCACACTCTGTAAATGCCTCTCAATAAAACCATCAGCTGGAAAATGGTCAACACAGCAGTAAAAACCCACAAAGAGAAAGGAGGCATGAAAACAAGCTTGAATGCAGTGACTGCCATAGACTGCATCTCTCTCCCCTCTGCTAGGCTATCATTATCCACTTAATTTCATCCACCCGGGGTTGGTATAATGACCACGTTCAAAATCCCTTATCAAGCAGAAATTCAGACCTAATCACAAATCATGTGAGTTCTAAAGTATCAAGTTAGTGAAACAAAAGAGGAACAACTTTTTTTAAAGGGGAAAATGAAGGAGAGAAGGACAAGCAAAGAGGGAGATGCAGCAGAGCAGAGCAGCAGACTTACAGCTCGGTATTTAGTGGCCACCTCATTCTTTTCCTTGTTAAGCTGGTTGTTCTGCTCCTCTAGCTCGTGGACCTTTGAGAGGAGTCGGTCACTCTGCTCTATGGCTCTCCTCAGCTCCTCTCTCTCCCTCATCCCTGTCTCCTGTGTGTGAATGTGCTGCTGCAATGACAGAGACCCGACCTGGAATATAAACTCACACACATGCAGAAATTCACACACACACACACACAGACACACTCACACACACACAGTAGAAAGCCTGATATTTCAGCTTGGCTGGCTGACTGACTCGCTTTTACTTTTTTTCCACTTCTGTCTGGAGTCTGAACTGTAGCCCCTCTCTTTTCCCTCTCTCCTCCATCCATATCTGAGACACACACGTACCAACACTCTACTGCCTCCGTCGATGTGCTTTGTCCTCTGCAAGACATCCACATGCATGTATGAACAGACACACATGTTTCCACATTTCCTCCCCTCTCTCCAGACTGACCTCCTGCTGGTCCTCTTTCAATAAAACATTTTCAATCTACTTAATGTTTCTCTCTGTCAGCATTGAATTGTGGACAGATATTTGCTACCACAGGCCAGGCCAAGTAGGTGAGAAGCACTTTAAAGACGCAACATGTGGTACTTTAACACAGTTATGTCAATGTCAAGTTGATATGTTTATGAGTAACCCTATACCTCATGCTTGGTTTGTTTTAGTTGTAGCAGCGCCTCTCAAAATTAGACTAAACAATCCAACAAGTCATCACAATTAAAGCTGCATACATTTTTTTGGTTGCTTTGGGGTAGCACAACAAGTTGAAAAAATAACACTGACTATTATAAGCCCCAAAAGTTGTTCTTTTAGTTCTGGTTTGGTCTCCTCCAACTCTTGAGGGAAACATTTGACTTTTTTTTTCTAATGGTCATGGCTGGATTTTATGGTGAATCAAAGACTTGGTGCAAAACTCACTGCTGCTGAACTGTTTATTCCTGTGAATAATGAGATACTTATTTGCCTTTACTCATGTGGGTGTCTATCTTTGCTGCCCCTTTTCTCCCAGTCAGATTCTGCTTATAACATGTGCTCCCTGGTATGCCACTCTCCTCCTCCTCCTCCTATTGTCATTCTTTAGTCTGCAAACAGCTTTTATACTGACAGTCACGTTGCCAAATTTTATCTAGTCCTGTAGGTTTGCTGTAGAAGAGTCAAAATATTATTATTTCAGGAGGGATATGAAGCATTATGTCAAATTGTAAAATCATGTAATTTTCTGGTCACGCCTCTGTTCAAAGTAGTTCTTGCTCCACCATTTTTTTCCACCTTAAAACATCACTGTATATATATATATATACATATATATATATATGTGTGTGTGTGTGTGTGTGTGTGTATGACATAAAACCTTTTAAAGAGATGTAAACAGAGCTAACAATAGCTTATGAGACAAAATGGCTCCAAAACCGACCCCTAATCTTTTTCAGTGCTTTGCTGCAAAACTCCAGGTAGAGTTACTCTAATATCAGACCTGGGCTGGATAATCTTTTCAAATATGTTCATGGTTTATTATAACCTAATACCAGATGACTGTGGTTTGCCAAATAGGACAAAGACATTCAGAAACATTTTAACAATCATGCTTGATAGTTTGAAAGTCAATGTGATATGTTTTATGAAATCAAAAGTACTCCTTGAGCAGTTAACACCACCACTCTGGCACCTCCAGCCAGTTAAAACAAACACTATGAGCTGCAAATAGTCTTTCATACAGACCTGATCACTACATGGTACAGAGGCCGAAGATCAAAGGTTGAGTTCAGCCAGCAGATTTTAGCTGTATTGCAAAGGTGTTGCTGGTATGTGCACAGGCTGCACTTTATTGCAGGGGAGAACTGGTCTGAGTCCTGCTCCCTTTCAGCAGCACCTTACCAGTCAACCAGACCACATTGAACCAGACTCACAGGCTAAACAGACGTCTGTCAGCCCCTGACAGACCGATGTAAACACAATAATGTTCTGTACACACTGTGACATAAATCAAATCCAGAGTTTTACACAGTAATTCAGCTCAACATGAGAAAAAACTCTGCTTTGTCTCTCCATCATGATATCCAAGACAACTAATGGTGATTTCATTGTTTGATTTGTTTCTGTGGAATATAGAAATATAAAAACATTAACCCATGCATCAAATGAGTCACTGCGTTTTTAAAAAAATCAACTTAAACTTAGTAGTACTCAGAGTCATAGGATGATTAAGATCAACATCTCTTTTTCAACACAGACCTAAGAGCAAGAAGCATTCATAGTCAGACAACCACATAAACAGCATGCAAGAAACAATGCATGTAAAGCCAGACAACCAACAATCAAGCAAAAAACAGAATTAATAAAAACAATTACAAGAGTCATAAAGTATCTTCAGTATCTTCGACATGTGGACTGGAAGAGCCAGGAATCGAACCGCCGATCTTCCAATTAGCAGACCTCCTGAGCTGCAGCTGCCCCTAGTTTCAGGTCCCTGAAACTAGTTCTTCCAAGAGTAGTGTGTACATATGATATGTGATATCTAAGATTTGGTATATGGCATTGTATTGTACTGTAGGTACAAGAGTAAAGAGTTTGCAAGCTTTAACAGTAGAGTTTTATAGATGAGATAGAAGTATGAGATTACTACTCTTTTTTTTTATAAGAAAGTCCGTCCAACTTTGCGATACAGAGAGAAGTACACAATTTGGCATTTGTAATAAAGCATAACGTACTGTGACTGGGTTTAACTGCTGAGTTGATGATGGAGCAACATGACTATACAGAATTCTCTGCAGTCAAGCACAGACAACAGTTGACTGAACAATAGTTTTACGGTGTTGAAAAGACAGATTGACCTTAAAGCTGCTCTAATCATTATATTAACAATGGATCACATGACTATGTGTAATGTGAAAGGGGATGCACATGATGATGAACCCGCAAAGAATTATCTCTCAACTATGCAGTTTCCCTCAGCTGTACAGAGTGTTTTAGCATCTTTCAGTTCATTGTTTTGGTTTTATGGCCCACAACTTTTGATTCACTTTCGCCACTGTAATCAGCATCATTTCCAGCTGCAACAGACGGCTGTTCTCAGTGAAAAACTGGTGGCAGACAATGTTAGCAACTAGCGGGTTAACATAATGGAGCATTTAGCAGCCAAAGAGATATATTTTTCTAAGGAGTTGGTGGAGACAAAAAACAGAGCTAAAATGAGTAAAAATACTGTCACATTTGTTAGGTGGACAGAAACACTTCTGTATGTGTATCTGATAGATGCACAGCCACTGTTTGCTAACATGTTAGTCATATCAACTTTATAAGGTGATAACATGCCAATGTTGTGTGTACAGCTTATTGTTGATCCCAAGTGTCCAAAACATCAGTTAATACAGGTTACATTTTATACAGAAAGCCTTGCTGTCAAGCCAAATTCCTAAGTATTCCAATGAGTCAGCAAGAGTGATATGGTTAAAGTTTTAATGACAGAGGAACGCAGGTAGATGTAGAGAATATCATGTACTTGGTATTATCTGCATTTAAAACAAGTGTATGATTAAGAAAGGATATCTGAAAAGCATCAAAGACAGACTGAAAGTGAGTAAGAACCAAACAAAATTGTGTCATCGGCATAAAAACAGACATTTATGTACTGATTAGGAAGAATAATGTTATTTGTATAATGTAGGTAGTAATGTCAACAGTGTCTCTACATGTTGTCTTCTTGGACAAGGTCTTGTAATGCAATGAACACCCAAATTTAATGCATCGCACACAGCAGATGACCTTGACCTGAACACACTATCCAAAACAACTAATGTTTTTGCAGTGAGCAATTTGTCTGCTTTGTCTATTTACACTTCATGCCAGAGTCAATCAGTCTTCTTTTATTTTCTCTCCACACCAAACAAGATTCTACAAGTGATTTTGGCTTAGCTTCCAAAGCAAAAAAAAAGAAGTAGTTTCCTACCCTGGAAAAACAGATGTGAGCTGATTTTCCACAGTGAGATCTGAAGAAGAAGAGTTTTAAAAGGGAAAACTGTGTTACAGAAAGACAGGCAGAAGACACAAACACACACACACACACACACACACACACACACACACACAGACACATGCATATAGAAAAACCTGTTGCTGCTTGAGCGCCGTATCTTTTGGAAAAGAACTGTCATTAGCTCAGCTCTCTGAACCCCGACAGTGAGTTTACCTCTCAAAACTGACAAACCGCACAGTTTGTCAGTGGGAAATTAGACAGGGAAATGTGGTATCATCTTTCTTAAGTGCACGCCGGTAATTGCCATGTTGTCCAAATAAGATTTAGGACATTTGTGTGTTTTAACTGCCACAAGGATATGCCCGCTGACACACCTGAACTTCCTCTGCCTATAGTCAGTTTAAACACACAATATATTTACCTGTCAGTGCAGGATTTACCATCGCACTCAACATCAATCTGCACAGTGATGCCAAAAAAGCAGAAGAAGATAAATCTGACACATCAATGGTTCACCTTTAGCATGATCACAGGGCTCAACCTCTTAAGCCGGCGCTATTGTTGAGAATGCAGCAGCAAACCAACATTAAATGCTCTCTTTGTTGCTGCACAATCCCTTTTTGCATGATGAATGTGAGTTACACTTTTGCAAAGTTTTCATGTTTTGACTTGAAGCTCAGAAATGTTTGTTCGATCAAACCTGCAGAGCAAAACAGACACACTGCACCTCTCCTCCCAGTAAAACAAACTTTACAACTTTCCATCTGATTCATGGCTCATGGGTTCTAGTGACACGTTTTTTTCACATTTTTCCGAGACAATGCAGCAATTTCCCAAGTAATCCCCCTCTTCTTCTAATTCCTAACATTCTTAGTCTGAGTGAAGGCAACTG
This sequence comes from Scomberomorus guttatus, assembly GCA_038419695.1. Lineage (NCBI taxonomy): Eukaryota > Metazoa > Chordata > Actinopteri > Scombriformes > Scombridae > Scomberomorus > Scomberomorus guttatus. Next base: position 21,120,470 of record CM076465.1, on the reverse strand, counting down.
GGATATTAATCCCATGATCTCCGTCCTTTCTTTTATTTGAACAGCTGTTCACCATCTCAACTCTTATTCACACCTGCAGCAAGGTTCAGATGCCACCGGCTACAGCCTCACATCCAGTGCACATTATCATGGTCAACATCCACACTACTCAAACATTTAACATTTAACAAGCCAAACTACTTTTAGACAAATAAAATGAAAATGTGATGTTAATCTGGACCCTGCTTCAAAGCTCTGCACCAACAAAGTGCTTGCAGATTGTAGTTTGAATTGGACATTTTTCAGAGGCAGAGCTGCCATGGAGGAAGAAATCCTCTTATTGGTTTAGTTAAACCTCAGTGAAGACTCACAGAGTGAGAGATTTTCCAGTGCAAGTTAGTTTACTGGCAAACTTGGATAGCAGAGTAACTGATGCACAATATACTCTCAGTGACCAGGAAAATAGAACAGCCTGTACAATGTAATACAATCCAATCCAATAGCACTAAATACTGCCTTTGTCAAACTTTAGAATGATCAATTGTGTGGGGTTTCTAGGAGATTGGGTTGGGATTTCTTTATGTTGAATGATTCCTCTCCAAATCAATAAACACAGAATTACAAAAAAAGTGCAATTTTGAGTTGGTTTTTGCCTGTTGGTCATTTTTAAGGTCATTATATATACATGAAATTATTTATGTGCTTTTAGATGCTTATGGAACTGGATAGTTTCTTATAAACGTCCCAACCCACGCATTCATATTTAGCAGGCTGCAGATTCTCCACAAGGAGGAGCTATTCAGTCTGTGTTAGAGCAGTTTTACACCTGCGAACCTCTGCCACCTATAGGAAAGAAAAGTAACAGCAGCAGCAGTGTAGACCTGCAGACATCCGCCACCTGCAGGCAATGAGTGTTACAGCTACATTTTTAAGTGTGTGTTAAGTGTTTGAGTATCACAGTGAAGTCCATCAGCACACCCTTGCGAAATAGGTGATTACAACCTGTGACAAAGCAACTACTCGCATGGCTAGTTGGCGAACTACTGTATGGCTAACTGTAGCTGTCTAGCTAGCCGCTAACCAAAAAGCCAAACCAAATGTGCAAGAGCTAATACTTTGCTGGAGGTAGTGCTTAGAATGAAGAGCAACACATAAGCTAATCCTACAAAGTAGCTAACTAGGATACTATGGACTACATGTAAAATGTAATATAAACAACCACAACTTTCATTTTCTAACCTGGCACTTGTTTTCTCTAAAATTTTAAGTAATGCTTTATATGCCCCAATAGTAGGGATATAATGTATAAAGTTGGGAGTTTTGAGATGCTCAAAAAGAACTCTTCCATTCTTCTCTGTCATTATCATAACTTCTACTTTTCACCAGAACCCCATTAGACAGACAAATAGTTGCAGAAGTTAATATTTTCAACACCATTTCTGCATCTCCAGGTCTAAACTGCTGCTTTTACTGCTTTTAGGTGTTGCAGGTTGACCTGTAACTACTGACTCAGAACCGAAGTCTGAAACTGCTTTAATTTGTGGTACTTCACATCAAACACTCTGTGTGTTCTTGTTTCTGTTCAGTTACTGTTCTGCATTTGTGCACAACAGCAGTATGTGTACTTTATAACTAAAAAGTGCTTCCAGGTGAATGGACTGCAGGGTAAAGCTTGGCCTCTGGCTGAACTCTGGATCCAGGTCATGGAGGAACGCACAGCCAGCCTTTGATCACTGAAGCACCTTGCAGTTCACCAACACTCATGTGGTCGACTGGCTGCAGGTCCGGTACAATAATACCAGCTCATACATCATATCAATGACATGACTGTTGGCAGGTAATTACACTGGAGAGATAACTGTTAACATTATGAAAGCGGTGGAGGGTTTCTGTTCTCTTGAGTGCTGGTTATTGTTCTGATAGGGCTGATTGAAATACCTGACATAGTTGGACAACAGTAGACAACACTGACTGTGGTTGCGTTGAACTGGAAAGACCTAAACATGACATTATCTGGAAATCACCGGGATACCTTTCAATCTAGCACCTTTCAAATTTATTATAGATAAAACACACACAAAGGTACAAAGTATTCTCTCTGAAAGTGTAAAGATGACCCACATGAAGTATCATCAAAGGAGGAAACCATGTAGCTTTTCATGTCTTTGTTGGCTGACCCACTTGCGTGTATGTGTGTGTGCTGCATATGTGTATGGGTGTGAAAACACAAAGGGAGACAAGAACAAGAGATCAGACCAGACTACTGAAAGAGCCAGCATGGTCTACAATGAAGAGAAGGTAATCGATGTCACAAAGTCTTACATCTGGGATAGAGAGATAGCAAGCCAACATGCAGTTAGACCTACAGTGTTTTATTACTGGATAGTGGTCTATGAAATACAGGATATAAGTCAGTGTAATGGTTATTCTTGAACATAGTGGTTCCCAAATCTGTCACGGGTTGCATTTCTCTAAAAGATGTAAGGAGTTAAAGCAAAAAGTGATTTCCCCTCCCCGGATTGTTTCATTTGAGTAATTTGCAAAGGGCTATTAAACAAATTAAACACTATTGTACAAAACACAACAAAGACAATTAAAAGGGCCAAAATATTAGCAAACTTTGGGTGGAAGAATTGAGGTTTTTCTTTTGTCTGACCATGGTAGCCATTTGGAACACCTTACATTCCTCTTTCCTCACTAACGCTGTACAGACAAGGTGTGTTTTTATTAATCTTGTACATTGTGTTAACTGACACTAAACATCTTCCTTTCTGCACGACCAGAACCTGTTATGTTCACACTGTACGGATCAATTGAGCGGACACGATGTGGTGCTCAGACTGAACGTAAGCACGGAACCCCCGGTCGCTTTTGTCAAGTCCAATATAGTTTATTCATACAAGATAACCGCCTAAATCTACAATGAACGGAAAGTAAGAAGAAAACTAAAAGAAAATTTGGAGCTACAGATGATTGAAACACGTAGACAATACAATCTGTCTGTTCTTCTGTTCTGCTGCAAAGTTTACTTTTATATCACAGCAGTCAAAACAGTTTTAGTCACAACATATAAATTATTGCTTCAATAAAACAAGCTCACTACAGTTTAACGTTCCCATAATGGTCTATGTATTAAATATTACACACATATATATACACATACAGTACTGTGCGAAATTATTTTATGCACTTTAGATGTTTAGATATTGATCCATAATGCAACACCATCAGGGAGGCGTCTGATCTGACCCAAATTCATTTTGCAGCATGACAACAAGCCCAAACATCTAGCCAGAGTCATAAAGAACTATCTTCAGCAACAAGGAGTCCTGCAATATATATATTCCTATCAAAACGTACATGATGTAAGTGTTTCTCCTCATATACAGCATGTTCTTCTTGACTTTCTTGGCAGGTTGTAAAAACATCTGAAAAAAGTTCAACTCAAGGTCCCTTTACCTGCTTGTTCCCAGAGCTTTCAATTGCATCCCACATGATAACACATGATTGTACAATATATGAGTTGAGATTGTTCAGGGATGGACTTGGACCATCACAACTGACCAAACTCCATCAGCTGATGAAGGCTGTGAGATACAACTGAAAGCTGCAGAAAAAAATCTGGTATTACATTTTTTTGTTGTTTTTTTGGTCTTGTGCTATTCCAAGGTCAAAAATGAACTCTCACTCTCAATCTGAAAGTGTTGGATCATTATGTGACACTAGAATCTCCAGGGAAACAAGAGATAAGGAAGCTAATTGAAATGGAAAAATAAAACCATTTCTAAAAAGTCAAATTAACAAATGTCTAAAGAAAACTTTTTAAAAATCAGTGTGTTTACATAGCCATGGCCATATGGGCAGTGGACCAAATGACTTGCAGATATTTATTAGTCTTTAAGGTCAGTGTGTGACCCTCCTCTCAGCTATACCTCAAATCTGTCTGCAAGCAGATAAAATTTACTGTTTTCAGCTTGCCTGATGCTTGTCTGTGTTTGCATTCTTTTGCAATGTGTGTATGTATATGTGTGTGTGGGAGAGAGAGACAGAGTACCATAACATATTTGCAACCCTATAAAACTGATTTACAGTAAGCTGGAAGTATAAGCATTGTACTTAAACAGAAACATAGAAAACTGACAACTTTAACAGACATACATACTGCATGTCACCAGTACACACAGTAACCACATGATCCTGTGCACTCTGATGCCCCCTGTTGAATAAGGAGCTCCTCTTTCTCAGAGGAGTGGGCCTTCAGCGAGGAGGAGCGCTGGTGTCTGTTACAGTAATGCAACATGCTGGAGAACAGTGACAGACAGAAGCATGAAGAATGCAGCAGCAGATGAAGAATAAAGGAAACAGGACAGAAACACAGAGAAAGAAACAAGAGAGAGTAACAGAAAGAAGAGGACAGCAGATTTCTTACATGTGCCAGAGGTCTGCTGTGGAGAGCGATGTTGGGTCTGTATTGGTGGAAGTCAGTCTGGATCACACACACTTTCTTCTCCATCCTCACAGCTCACAGCCGCCCATGCTGTCTTCACCCAAGCGGGCTCTGGGGAGGAAGTGAAGCATGTGCGTGTGTGTGTGCTCTCTTGAGGCTGTGGGAGTGTATATGTGTGTGTTGTGGAGAGAGAGAGAGAGAGACAGAACAGATAGAGTGAGAGGGTGTGTAAGTGTGTGTGAAAGTGTGTTACGCCTGCTACCTGACCCTCAGAGGAGGGAGGGAGGCGACGAGCAAAAAGAAAACACGAACGAGCTTGAACAGTCCCCCTACATCCCACACACATACACACACCAACACCGTCTGACAGCAGTGCAACACAGTGAGACCGACTGCAAGCCTCACCTCATGTTACACACACCTCGTGTTAAAAACAAAGTACATTCCTGTGCAAGAAAATGACACTCCAAAGCAGGCTAATTTGCAACCACAATATGTCAAACATGATTAAAAAAACATGAGTATATCCCAAATCACTTAAGTCTGTTTGAAAGAATAGAGAGACTGAGAACTTGTGCAAAGGTTAGAAATTTCAGTTTTTCTTTGACTTCCACCATTGACAGCTAGAAAAGGAAACAAAAGCTTTTGCAAATTCTGCAAAAAAATAGGACAGCCTTGATGTGTTTCCAATTCTTAAATGGTGTGGTTCAATTCAGTGGTGAAAGAAGAGTTTGTGTACTCATGTGAAAGTGGAAATATTACAGTATAAAAATACTGTATTACAAATAAAAGTCCTGCATTCGAAATGTTAGTAAGTAAAAGTACAGAAGGATCATCAGTGAAATGTATTCCAAAGCATTAATATATATAAAATATATTATTGGTTTACTGTTACTGATGCATTGACATGTAAGCAGAATTTTTTATGTTGTAGCTGATGTGGAACCAGTTTTAACTGCTTTTCACATTATTGTGTGCTTTTATCCATAACAAATCGTGAAAATTTTAATGTGCAAAGAAACTAATGACATTAGCTGTCAGATAAATGTAGTGATAAGTGGTGAGTGAATGAGTGGTAAAGAAAATCATAGTATTTCCAGCTGAAATGTAGTGTAAAGGATAAAGTAGCACAAAATAGAAATGTCCTTGGAAAATACCTCAAAGTACCTCAGAACTTAATACAGAACTTAAGTACAGCACTTGAGTAAATGCACTCAGTTATTTCCACTCCTGATAGTTCAGTAATATAATATTGTAATGAAACTTCACAATAGAGTCTACAGCCATGCCAGCATATCTGTGATGCTGTTCTTACACACAGAGTGAAATGCTAATGTTAGCATGCTAACATGCTCACAATGACAATGCTAACCTGCTGATGTGTAGCAGATATAATATTTACCATGTTCACCATCTTAGTTTAGTGTGATAGCATGCTAACATTTGCTTATTAGAACTAAAAACAAAGTACAGCTGAGGCTTATGGGAATGTCATTGGTTTTGCAGGTATTTGGACAGTATTTTCAGCAGATGATGGTGCTAGAGGAAAAGTTAAGGGATCACCAAAGATGTTACAATTCGTCTTGTGGGGACCGTGAATGTACCAAATGTTTTGCAATCCATCCAAAGTCACGACATGTCATGTGAGTCTGATAGTGGTGCTTTATGAAAAGTCAGGTGATCCCCAAAATCAGTAGTGTGTAGGAATAACTGTACAATATACCGTAATTTGCTTTTGGCTAATTACTGTCAATCATATTGTAACAGTCCAATAGTGCGATGCACTGTTAACAAGTCTTAAAAAGCAAATTCCGATACAAATACACTTGTTTCGAGAAGGTTCTGGAAAGTGTGCGCGATTGTATCTAAGACATAGGCAGATCTTTGCACCAGTATCAAGAAAAATGACACTAGACTAGACTAGACTCTAGAAAGTTTAGGAATAATAATAATGATAAGGAATAATTTTACAGTACTGGTAGATTTTCTTCTCATTTGTATTAAAACAGGGTTTAGATGGAGATATTTTTAAGTGTGTTTTGGAATGTTGTTCCAAAGTTGACACCTAAACCTGCTTCAAAGCTCATACTATACAAGTTCTTTTGATGAAAATGGGAAAGAAGCAAATATTTTGTTTTCAATAGTGGATAAAAGACTTTCAATCACTGTAATAGTATATATAGTACTAGTATATTATATAATAAGATAAAAAGATTCACAGTATCATGAAAACACTTTGTAGCAGCCGCAAGGGCAAGTTGTGCAGCCAGGCAGAACCTGCTGAGGCAGTATTTTGTTAAACCCTGTGAAATCAAATTATTCATGTGGAATTAGCAGGTCTCAGAAAGGATTCATCAAATAATGAGCTGTTCTTAATTCTTAACCCTTCCCACAGCGCTTTTCAGTTCCCTGCTTGTCTGCCTGCTTGTGTCAGTGGTAGTCATCTCCTCACTAAAGACCTGCGGCATCCACTGGCTGCAGGCAGGAGGAAATCATGCACAAAATGATATGTTTACCTTGCAAATGACAGCAAGGGTAATTTATCGTGTTTCATCTCGGCGGTATAAGGAGAACAGGTAATTTAAGTTTTTAATCAGCCTGGCAGTGGAAACTTGGGATTTTTTACAGGCTTATTGTCTGACAGGGGATCAGATGTCAGGCGGTTTCTGGCTTGTGTTTTGCAGAGCGCCAAGTTGAGCGGATGTCAGCATGTGTGCGGAGCTCAAGAATTTGACCTTGTGCTTGTGAAAAACACGCTGTACGTCAAAGTCAATTTATACTTTAACTGAATATACAGTATGGAGTCTTGCCAGACAGTGTCATGACATTGCAGGTCATATTTAGATTTCAGTTTAGATATACATTTACATTAGTTATAGTTTGAGTAGAATCGGGAATCCTGTGATTTTAAAATGTTTCTTTGATGTACTTCGTCATCTCTGACAATTAAATACTCTCACTGTCTATTTAAAGTTGCAATATTTTTATATTAACGATGCATCAAATTACAATGTGAAATGTGAAAGGGTTGTTCGGAGTAACAAATCTACAGAGAATAATCACCAAACCCTGCAGTTCCCCTGAGCTATATGGGGCTTTAGCGTCTTTCAGGTCATTGTTTTGGTTTTGTCGTTAGCTACTTTACTGTTTTGATTCAGTCTCATGGCTCTCATCAGCTCTGATCAGATGACATATAAACCCTTATATGGACATCACCTTAAAGTGGGGTGATAAAGACTGAATAACACACAAAAGACTCTATCAAGGGTCTATCCAGCAATTGAACACACAAAAAAGTCTAATCAATGCTATTATTTTATTAATAAATAGTAAAACATTTCTGTTATATACTGCATGTATACACACATACATTACACCTTTCTAAACTTCTGCTGCCATTGGCTGCATCTTTAATCAGGCTAGCATGCAGGCTCTGTGGCATTTGTGGGTCTTGTCTTTGTAGTACAGTCAAGGTCATGCAACAGACTTGCAGGCCTCGTATGGAGCCTGAATTGTAGAGGAATTCAAGCTGTTATTATCAATATTTTTATATCAATGATGGATCAAATGACTATAAGTTATGTGACAAATATAACATGCTGACAAACCCAGAGGGAATTATCACCTGACTCTGCAGCTTTACAGACCTTTTTAGCCTCTTTTACCTCACCAAACTCCTCCCATCAACCTCATTTTCAGCAAAAAAACCCTACTGTATGCTACCTGTCCAGCACTAAACAGAATTCAGTTAGGTTAGCAACTAGCTGGTGAACATAGTGGAGCATTTAGTGATAAACACAATTATATTTCTCAGGAGTTGATGGAGACCAAAGCAGAGCTAAAAGGAGAGAGAATATTGGACTTACGTTCATCAGGCAGACAGAAACACGACTGCTCTGTGCTCCTCCTGGATGTTTAAATTGGTAGCTGTTCGCTAAAGCTGGGCTCAGACTACAGGAGTTTTGGGCCGATTTATCCCTGATTCACCCCTCCCGACAATTGGAGGAGAAATCTGGTCTGGGACCTTGGTCAGTACCGATGTTTGGCTAAGATTATCTGGTAATGTGAGGGGTTTACAGATCCAATCTTAAACCTCCAGAACTGCTGGCACATTTTACACATGTTTGATATTTAGGAGTTAAAATCTGGATGATGACGTAACTACTTTCCCTGTGGGACCACAATAGCAAATGAGAGAGAGCCGTTGCCAAGCAATGGTAAACATTCTAGCCCTTGAGGCTAACATTAGCTAGCATACTATTGTTGACAGATATTAAAACTGACAGTTAAAATCTCACCTCCAGTTCTTGCTGAAGAACAGACAACCTGTGTTGACTGTGTCTCCCCAACCATTTTTTCATCCAGATTTGTTTTGATTTGTTTCATCTGGAGTTGTTGTACCATGTCAGCCTCCATTTTGTTTACATCTGCTTCCCCATGAGATCACGTGAGATCATGTGAGGTGGTGCATTGCTCCCTTTGGCATGATCATTTTGATAATATCCTGTAGTGTGTGATGGGCCATTATTTTCAAATATTGTAGTGTGTGCATGTTTGAGACTAGAGAGAACATCTGAGAAGTTTTTCTTTATGCGTGTGATGCAACCCGATTTCAGAATCGGATCGGATTTTAAAACTCCTGTAGTCTGAGCTTGGCTTAACAGGTTAGCCATACCAACTTTATAAGGTTATAATATGTCTGTGTTGTGTTCACAGCTTGTTCTGATGCCCCCAAGTGTCCAGAAAATCCATTAATGCAGCTTTAAGTTTGAACCAGTAAATTCAGAAAAAAGGTGCTCTCTGCTAAAATCAGACCAATGTCATGGCATTCCCTGTGATTTTAAGATATTTCATTTATCTCTGACAACTAAACCAATCAGCTTCTATTTAAATATTATGAGAATCGGTAATGGAAAGAAAACAGGTGTGTTTAAAAAATGACCCAGAGAAAGTGCTGACAGTTTCCCAGCCTGCCTTTTCCAAACTGACCCTTATCCCCCTAACAACTAATGACCTAACAAAATATCAATCAAGTCATTCTTTCCAAACCCTTTTGCAGAGCCCTTGTGTCTGTGAGAGCTCTTCAGATTGAAGAGGAATTGCTGTGTTGCGCCCTTAACATTCTTGTAGAGTTTATCTTTGGCTGGGATTTACTCTGGCACGGTGCCATGTCTCTGAGAAAGCCACCTAATGTTGTAGGGAGACGCAGTAGGGAGGTCATCCCACAACCACAGACAAAATTATCACATTTGAATCCATCATCATAACCAAAAACTAATGTAAAGCTCTGACTCTCAAACTGTAAGAGTGTACCCTTTGTGTTTGAGATACAGTTATATGTGTGGATACATTTGCCAAGACAATTAGAGGATGTAATCTGACCCATCTGCTTTGCTATAGGCTAAATACACAAAACAGTAGAGTACAGAGTTGCTCCTGTCAGAACATAAAAGCAAAGTTAATTCAGGATCATAAGGTGAAAAATACTTTTCCATGAAGCAGCAGGATAATCACTGGCTTTTACCTGTTAATTGCAGTAATCCAAGCGCCTTCTATCAGAGTGTAATTATAGAGTTTTATTTGTTGTGTATCTACACATTACTGTAAAAGGTAACTAGCTGCTGATCTGGGATCAGTCAACCAGAGCTGGAGCCAGGAGAGAAGACGAGGAAGCAAAACGCTGATTTTGATCTGGAATCAGAGTTTAGATGCAGCATCCCTGTCTCTCCGTCTTGCTCCGGCTTGTTCGTGGCAGGTTGTCTGCCTGTGCATGACACATGTTTATGGAATTTGATTAATTAAAGGTTTGAGTTGGCAGCTGAATCTTGACATAAAGATAAAAACTCAGATAAAAACCCCCCTTTGTTATCAGTTGTGTATGTGCATCCAGTGACATTTCACATATGTTGTGGTCTATATTCACAAAGGCATTAAAGTGATCACTTTACAGCCTATCAAGCAATGAGACAGGTACAGTGTGGTTAAAGCAATAGTTTGACATTTTGAGAAATGTCCTAATTTGCTTTCTTGCTGAGAGGTAGATGAGAAGATTGTGACCGCCCTCGTGGTATCAATCTTCTCATCTAACTTGGCAGAAAAACCAACAAGTGTATTTCCTAAAATGTTGAACTATTGTTTTAAGGGCTTGAACTACAGGCATGATTATGTGGAAAAATATGCACAACCAAAAAGCTGAGGTTCATATTATTATAAGGCCATCATATCAGCAATAACACTGCTTCAACTAATGCATCATACACTCCATGATAAGTTGTATTTACATTGTGATTCGTCGCTGGAGTTTTTCAAACCCCACAGAGACAGCAGTAGAGTTACACGTCTGCTACAGTGAACCCTGGGTAATGAATCAGAATGCATTTGTTATCCTATGTCGGGGAGACAGAGTACTTGCCTACTGGTACTGAATGCTCTGCTACAGTTTTACATAGCCGTGAGAATTATCTCCATAAATCATATGGATCTGTTTCTGCAGAATGGAATATGTATGTGTGGAAACAGCTGGGAAATATGGAAAATGACATAAACATCTCTGGAGGAGCAGCACGGTACTGCTGATAAAGAATGAAGCATTATATGTTCTGTCTGTGTTGCTACATGAGTTATCTGACCTTATTAACTGTTTGTGTCAGTAATGCCTGGATCACAAATTCAAATGTAGGGTTTTCCTAGAAGTAATTTGTTGCCCTCTAGTGGCTACACATCCACAATATTTTTGACAATCTCACCTCAAGGTCCATTTAGTAGCTGTTCTGGAATTTAATAATCACTCAGATTATTTGGGATAAAAGACCAGAAATAAAGAAACAGACAGAAAAACACGACCTATTTGACATAAAACGTAACATCAGACTAATTTTACACTACCCCTACTTTACTGATGCATAACACCTTTTTATTTTTGCCAATTACATTTTTTAAACATTGTAAGTACAAAGTGTGCAAAACATTTTTAATAACTCGCTACAACTGTTCCATGAATTCACCTGTTTAACTGACATACAATGATTTTCACATTAGTCCTGACCTTTTGTTTCCTAAACATACAAACATATTCCTCTCAAAATGTATTGACTTTGTTTTATTTTTAACATTTAGATACCTTCAGGTAGTACTTTGTTTCTGACCTTGGACAGGATTTGTTTTCAATGTATTTATTTATTTTTTAGATTTTAAATAATTGAATAAACAGTTGGTTAAGTAGCGCTTTGTTAACAATTCTTATGACTTTCTTTTGAAGTATTATAATTTGTATGTATTTTATATGTTTTCCCCATGCTGTCATTAAGTAATGCATAGAAGCTTACATAAATAAAGTGTATAATGAAGCTTTATAGAAGTCCTAAGTTTCTACAGTATTGAAATAAACTGAAAATAAACTATTCATATTCATTAATTCATTAATTTGTGCAATGTAGAACAAATAATTAATTCACTCATTTTCAAAAAACAGCCTTTGCTTTTATTATAAGAAACCATTTCTTTACAGTGTCAGCACTAACAAAACTGCTACACAACCACATTTAATGCAACAAGTTAAGAGATGTACAATTTTCTGCCACTAGATGTCACTATTTGGCTGCCTCACAGCAATGCTGACAAACCACAGTGTGATCTGAGTGTAAATGTGTCATACACATAATTCTGATGAGTGCTTTCAGAGTTGAGATGATATTTGTCTATCATTCTTTTTCACTGGGTGGTTTTAAATTAGAATAATAATTGTCCTCCACAGTTAGTGTTGAATTTATTACAAAAGAGCGTAACTGTCTATGTTAAAGCATTACGCTAATTGGTTTTATAATAATAACAATAATAATATCTACAAAAGTAATAGGTTCCTGGCACTTTTGTGCTCAGGGGCTAAAAATCAAATAGAGGACATATAATATTTGAATCCACATATGTATATATGAATGATTTATTAGTGTACAGTTCTGGCATCCTGTGATGGTGCCCAACCTGAGGGCCGGGACCCCTTGAAGGGTCACGAGATCAATTTAAGAGGTAAGAGGTGAGATGATTAACAGGATAGAAAGCAGAAAAAGAAACTATTTCTGCCACAAAAAATTATATTTAGTCATTTATTTTTCATATAAATGCACACTGTGGTTATGGGAGCCAACTAGTTGTGAATCACTGGTCTAAATTATGTTTTCCACCTTTACAAGAATTTGAATTCTACAAGAAAACTGAACATTTGGATTTCCTAAAAAGTCTTTGGTATAAACCAGTACAAGAGAAACACTATCTTCCTGAAAATATCATCTATTAATCTTCATAAACCTGTATCAGTCTAACTAACCCGATTCTGAGTTCACAGTAGGCAAGCAGTGAAGTTAAATAAACAGCAATAAATAGCACTTGTACATGTTCTACTCTCCTCGATATATGACAACATTTTTATCTGTCTCGTAAATCTTAATCTCGTAGAGCAGGTTGGGCGGGAGGGCCTTCACCATGTTGTCCCATATGTAAACAGCCACGTTCTCAGTTGTGCTAATTAATGGACAAACAAACTGAAGTGAAACAAAAGCACACACAGAGTAATCCATAGAAACTGTTGTGAAAGCAGCTGGGGAGGATACACACCTGACAACACTGCCAAAGTACGGGACATCCTTATCCAGGTTTTTATGGTCCAGTGGAATCATGATGACTTCCTGCATGACAGAATCAATCAATCAATCATCAATCAGTCACTCACTCAATAAAAGGTTTGGTAAAATACTTAATAATTAAAAGTTAATTTACCAAGTATAGCTTGGTATACTGGGATACTAAGTGCAGGGAATATCATTAGCTACTTGAAGAGATGTTGTAAGCACAGAGCCCTTTTCACACTGAAACACAATGCTTCCAAGTGTCCAAATAGGCATTGTCAGCTAAAAGCCCTTGTGGAGCAGCAGAGACATTAACAAACCAAATGGAGGGTGTATCCCAATGGCTCAGGAACAATCTTAAAAGGGTAGGATTTAGTGGTATCTAACGGTGAGGTTGCAGATTGCAACAAACGGATTAGCCCCTCCCCTTCCAAGTGTGTAGGAGAACCTTCAGTGGCTGTGAAACTCGCAAAAAACGTGAAAGGCCCTCTCTAGAGCCAGTGTTTGGTTTGTCCGTTCTGGGCTACTGTAGAAACATGGCGGTGCAACATGGCGGACTCCGTGGAAGAAGATCCGCTCCCTATGTAGATATAAAGGGCTTATTCAAAGGTAATGAAAATACAACGATTCTTATTTCTTATGGGATTATACACTAATTAAAAAATACTTATAAATATTATATTCTATTTCTGCCAAGTCCGTTCTGCTAGATGCCACTAAACTTTAGAACACTGCACCTTTAAAAAGACTGTGTCAATGTGTTTTCCCATGAGAAGGAAAGCAAAAGATACGTTTTCAATTAAAAGAGATCAAGAGGAAATAAAGAAAGTCAGTGATTTTAAATTCTTAGGTGTCATTTTGGACTCTCAACTCAAATTTGATAAACACGTTAAAAAGCTATGCGAGACAGTAAAGACAAATCTGAGCTGTTTTAGTATGATAAGACATTACATACCCCTTAAGGCAGCTCAGCTGTTCATGCATGCCATGTATTTTCACATTTATCCTATTGTGTTACTGTATGGAGCCAGGCTTCACAGTCAACTGTCAAACCTGTTACATCACTATGCAAACAAGCACTGAAAATAATGGATCAAAAAAAAAAATGAAATGGCACCACTGTATAATTCTGAAAAAGTACAAGTTGCTCAGTTATGACAGCTTTATCAAGTTATCTTTTATCACACTGATTTTTAAATGTGTGAACAATCTCACCCCAGCTGTACTTTGTCCATATGTTACAAAAGCAAACACCAATAGAATCTCCACTATGGGGGATCAGCAAATGGCAACTGCAGGGTGGCACACCGCAAAACTACTTTCGGTCAGTCATCTTTTTCAGTAAAACATTTTTGGAACGCCTTACCAACAGAAATATCACTGATCACTGATCATGCACGCACACATGCATACTCATACTCATAAAGACTACACACACACAGAGACACACACACCTATAAATATTATGCACATATACACATATTGCCATGAATTAGGTAACATACACACATGCACACATATGCAACACATGTAAAATTATTATAATGTGATGTAAATGTTGTTTGATCATGTCATATGAATGAGAATGACACTATTTATTATGTGCTCAATTTAATTAATGTACTTTTGGCAATGATGATATGTTATGACCATTTTTAAGTAGAAAAGTGTAACCAGGGACAGCTGTCCCTTGGCAGCAAATTAGCCTTGGCTAGAAATCCTATATGCAACACATCTGCATCATGTTATTGTAGCCTGTTACAATGTTTTTTGCATTGTCCAATGTCCAATAGTTTCCATTGTTCAATGTCACTGATTCCATCAGCTGTGTTTCCAGCAGCAGCAGTCAGCTGTTTTCATCTTTTAAAAACTGTCAACCAACCGTACGGTACCAGCACCAAAAGGCAGACAGACAAATTGGAAAATAGCTGGTTAATGTACTGGAGCATTTAGCCACTAAAAACACAGATATTTTTCTCAGGAGTTGGTGGAAACTAAATCAGAGCTATAAGAAGAATGAATATTATACTGTATTTGTCAGGTGACCAGACACGGAACTCCTTAATGCTAATGTTGCTCTGTGTTGGCTGAGTGAATAGGCAACTGTTTGCTAACGTGTAATATGAAGTTGGTATGGCTAACGTCTGATGTTCAGATTGTTGTGCAGTTCTGACCCCAAGTAATAAAAAAAACAAACAAAAACTGATCCATGCAGCTTTAAAGAGCAGAGTGCAGCCTTAATGTGCAATGTGTGAATGAATGAGTGAATTTCACTTGATGAAAACTGGAGCTGCAATGAGTAGATGATTAATTGATTGACAGAAAATTAATTGGCAACTATTTTGATAATAGAATAATTGTTTTGGGTCACTTTTTTAGAAAAAATGCTAAAATTCTCTTGTTCTGTATTTTTCTGGTCTCTTTAGTCCTCTTAGACATTTTAGGTTGCATCTTGGGCTTTGAGAAACAGTGAACAGACATTTTATAGACCAAACGACAAATTGATTAATCGAGAAAATATCAACAGATTAATTGATAATGAAAATAATCGTTTGTTGAACCCTAAATGAAAACCAACACTGGCTATTGAATAAACTTGGTAATAAATCTAGAAAAGCTAATACTTCCATTCTGACAATCTCTCGTGCCATTAATAGAAAACCATACTTGCTATAAGTATATTCAAAGCTCGACTGGTGATTTCTGCAGTGTAAAAACACTTCTTTAAAAAGCAAAAAGGGTGAAACTCAAAGTACAAGTACATGTTCTGTTTTCCAGGCTGTGGTCCACATGAATCCAGTAGCATGGTAAACATTTAGCAAAGAGTTCGATCAAAGTCTGACAAACAAAACTGCAAAACATCTGGCTCAAACTGTGATTTAATGAGAAACTCATGAGTCCCATAACTCAGAAACAAGCCTGCAGAAAACAGCAAACATGTGCCCTAACAAATAGTCTACATGGTCTCCCTTTAAATTCCCCTTAAATGATCATGCTGCCATTATCATTTGTGACATGAGAGCTGGATAAGTGGAAAAAATTATACATGAAAATGAAATTGGTCATTGGCGATATACTATTCTAACTATCAAAAATTAATTTAGCCCAATACTTAGCATCAGCTTTGAACATCCAGTATAGACTGGACTCTAGTACAGATATTATGATAAACTTGACTTAAGGAAGATTCTTCACTTGGCTAGATGTGACACATCTCTGCACCAAAACTACATTACAAAGGCTGATCTATGCAACCACCTCCAGCAGTGACAGAATAATTATTCCATATTCCTGTAGACATAGCATGAACTCACTGATGTTTAGAAGTTTAAAACAGTTGTGGCCATTAACAATTTCGGTTCATCACTTCCTGTGGGCAGAAAGATGTTCTATCAACAGGATGTCCTTTGCACAACCTGTAGACAGCAGTGTGCATTTTATAGAGCGTACCAGGAGTCATATGGTAGAACAAATATATATTATAATAAACTATATATAAATATTGGCATTGAAATCTGTGCACATGAACTGCTAACTGAGCAACCAGATTAATAAACTGTGCGTTCAGATTGCTAAACTGATCTGAGTAAGGTTTCTGGATTATGCACCTGGCTTTCACAACATGTCTATATCAATACTCTATTTCTACCATATGACCCCAAAGGGGCTTCAAAACATTTACACTCTTATAGAAGTTTTGGGTTTTGAATGCCCATTAAGAAAACTCAATGTTGTTGAGAATCTCTTACCTCAATGCACTTCTTCAAGTCTGTCAGGTTCATAACCATACCAGTGAGACGATTGATCTACGGACATATACAAGAGGAGGGTTAAAAACATATTGATGTGAGTAAAAGACAGTATGTTTATGTGTGATCTACAAGTATTGCCATTGTTTCACTATCCTTCCAATAGGCCTCATCAGCTGTAATCAACTCCACAAATCATTTTCTATTCATTAGGAATTTTTTCATAGTAGTTTGTCATTTAAAAGTTCAGTTATATTTTTGTGAATCAATAATTCATTTAAATGCCCCAGAAATGTTCAAATGAATTCTGGTACTCTGGCCTTCCACTGCCAGGAATAATACAATTATGGTGGAAAAACTGAATTCTTCTGAATACTGACCTCCTTATTTATTCATTCATTTCATAAGTTTTAGACATTGAACCCCAAATTCAGAGAATAAAGGACAAAAACAACAGCTAGCTGATGATTAAGTGGTAAAGCCTGTTTAGTAAAATGTCTTCCAAGACTAATACAGCAACTCCACTTGAAGATACAGTATCTTATGACCTGCAGTCTTCTGATAGATACTCACATTTCCGCGCACTGTTACCTCCACTGTGGACACAAATGAAAGCATTGAATGAATGACAGACATGGAAATAACAGCTGTACAGTATTTCACACTAATATATAATGTGTTACATAACAGGGGTGAATGAAAGAGCGTGACAAACCTTTGTAGTTGTGTCCATGGCCGTTGGGATTGTTGCATTTTCCATAGACTCTTTGATTCTCCTCATCGCTCAGGTGAATGCTAGAGAGGAGAGGAAGGGAAGTGTGCGATGAAAACCTGCTGCACTGGTTGTCTTTTTGTTTTCCTTCATGATTCTATAAGTCATACATGGAAAATGTGCCAAGGGTTTATGACACGTGCTGCCTTCAGGTACACTACAACTTCCAAGTTTCAAAATGGTAAATAACAATAACTAACTATAATAGAACATAATAGTCATAGCAATAGCAAATGAATTAGCATATTAGCAATATAGCCTAATAGTGGTTTATTTTACTATGAAACATTTATTTTCCTGATCATTACTTCCTCTGAACGCCTGGTTAGATTATTACATTAATTAATATACAATAAAAAATAAAAACATTTAAAAACATGTAATTATCAATACGTGGATACAACATATGTACAGATAAAACCAAATATAGTAAAAGGCATTTATTGATGGCTGCTCTTTTAGTTTGGAAATCAAGCGTCATAGTGCAAATTTGTACTAGTCAACTCAAAAAGAAAATGAGCAATTAGCAATAAAATTAGCACATTAGTAATATAAAGGAGCGTTTTTAGGAGTTGACAAGGTCTGAGGCTGTGGTCAGGGTGTGTACGCCCGGAACACTACTGCCTAAATTTCATTTAATTTTACTGCATTGTATGACTACTGCAAACATTACATTACAATTCATTTGAAATTTAAATTTCAATAGTAATGTTAAGACAATTCCTCTGGACATCTGCAGGGCAGCTGAGAATTCTCAAACCTATGGCACCAGTGTTTAATTGCTATTTTACTTTTTTATTCTGTTTTGACATTTTTATTTGACTGCTGTAATGTTTTGCACTTTGAGTTGTACAATTATAATAAACTAGCAGCCTGATGGCAGTAGATTGAATTGAAACACTTGCATATTTGTACAACCATTTAGGGAATATCAGGTGTTTTGACAATTCTCCAAATTGTGTTACCAACTCCCCAAGGATCCAATATCCTTTAACTCATCTATGCCTACATGAGAAAATCATGTATTACCTTAAATATTGTTCCCATAACATGTTTTTCATATTCACAAAACAATCAATCTTATATATTGTGCTGTATATAACAATTTCAGGGATATTTCCAAGATATAGCATGCAGATCTTTGTTTTTGACAGATGGGGTGGGGGCCACTTTGGGAAGTCAGCATTATGCAATGAGTGCATACACTGCCATCTAGTGGGTTGACAATACAGGCTATTTAAGATTGTTTAACACAATGATGCAGGTTGGTTGAAATTACTAAAACTTTAATCAGTGTTGTTTTTTACCAAGTGTTTTAGCAGCCATAAAATTAATAAAAGCATAAACAATTTCATAGATAGATTATCCCTCAAACCAATTTAGACAAAACACAAATCTACTTTATGTAGGCTAGTAGGTAAATTCATACTGCCACTGAGTACATGCAAGATCTACAGCAGTGTTTCAGATGGATCTTTGGAAGATTGAAACAGGTTCCCAACTTATCTGGATGCATAATATGAAGCTAAAGCCCTCGAGTCCATTTAAATATAGACATGTTGAATAAACACTGTAAAATATAAGCAATAATTAGGCTATATTACTAATATAGCCTTATTATGGTTTATATTTTTCTATTTCACTTTTATCTGCCTGTATCACTACTTCATCTTTACCCCCAGCTTTTACAGAAAATGCCAAATTTACAGTTCATGGTCATTCATTAGTGCATTTTCCCTTTTCTGATATCACCGACAGCACGTGAACGCAGCATCAGCCTTTGCAATGAGTCGTCTTTGTGGATACAGTTGAACTACAAATCCCACGATACTAATGTTAATATTACTGGTTTCATTCACCTCAAATACATAACAGTGAACACGGGCGGCTATCAACAACACATACACCGCTCTGCATGCACTGAAGATCGGATCAGGGATGTTTGTCGTGCCGATGATCATCTATTGGTGGTTATTCAACCACTTTCTGTTTTCCACGGATATAAAACTATACAGTAAATACAATACAAAAACCTACAACCAGGTCGCAGCGAGTATAAACCAGCAGGTAGGAATAACTGCTGCTATCTATCACCTCTGCAGTCTGCGTGATAATCAGATGTTGGGCTACCTGTGGAGTCGGTGGCAGGCGCTGAAGCACTGTACCCGGGTGATGTATCCTATGCGCTCCGCAGCCATGGCCAGCAGCAGAGAGAGGGACGGGGAATAATCTGCTGAGAGCCCGGAAAGAGGGGGGATCAAAACGGCTGCTGCAAGAGCTCCAGCCCCCGTGACTCATGCAGCCTGGCCATTGGTTCAAATCTGGGCGTAAATACAACTCACATGTCACAGATCAAAATCCCTCAAGCTGAATGTACTAAAGTAACAGCAAACAGACTGTTTTATTTTCTTATCTGTCTTATTTAATTCTATAATTCCCACCAGGACACATATTTTCTAGGAAATATAGAGGAGAGGAGGCCAGAAACTTATCATTTGTGTATTATTAATGAATTATTAATTAAATCATCATTCATGAAAACCAAGCAGACCTAGAAGTATCAAGCCGTCACTTTAACAGATAGATGAAGCCAGCAATGTTACATATAATGTCTGAAAAGGGCCTAAATTAATGTTTTGTTTGTTTGTTTGTTAAGCCTCTAACTGAGATCTTTAGCTCATCTGCTTTTATGTTAATTGTCTTACTTTTTTTTTGGTCTTAACTTGCCAAAAAGTGTTTTTAAAGCTGTTGCAGTGGGTATAATGAGCCTATATTAAAGGTTTAGCTGCTGTTGGTCCGTCACATCCATGTGGAGGAAGAGGGAAACAAGAAGACAATCTGTTGTTTTATTTGTGCACATACATTGTTGTGAGACTACATGTACAAATCATGTGACAGTTTTGACTGTACAACAATGCCTTTGATACATTTTAAGCTTCACGAGAATAGAAAACATGAAAAGCTGTAAAACCTGCTGCACACAGAGCCTTTGCATTCTGCATTATTCACTTTCAGACAACAAATACATTGTATTTATATGCACATTTCAATCCAGATGTTGTGCCATATGGATATTTATAACTGGCCTGACATAGTAAGATGTTATATTTTACATAGTAAATAAAACACAAATCTATGAAAAATACTTAACACTGTTGTTGCATTTGTATAGTATGATGTTCACTGTAAGGTTTACTGTATGTACAAATATGTGAAGTGAGCATTATATGCCTGCAGGAAGAATGTATTGTATGTTTATACTGTAACTGTAGAGCATTCATCAAAGATAAGTGTTTATAGCCTTTGAATAAAAAAATCTATACTGTAGGTGATTGGCCCGGGTCTTTGCAAAAGAAATTATTAAAATGCCTTAACTTTCCATTTTTAAGTTTTGATTCTTTGGTCTATCTAGAGTAAACATTTTATTCCCTCCTTTATCTGACTGACCTCCTTTATCTTAACTGATCCAATGTAATTCATATGTACAAAAAGTTGTAAAATACATTCTGGTAAATTCATGTAAAATGACCCACTTGCCAAAATCTCTGAAACCTCTTATATTCCCAGAGAATTATTCAAATTCCCAAGATTCCCAGTTTGGAGTGTACCTTGCTAAATTGATGGTGTTTTTGAGAAATTCCATGACCAGCGAGAAGTGTACCTACCCTGTTGTCTCCAAGTTCTCCATTTAAGATGCCATGGAATGAGAACTTAATCCTCCTGGAAAAATGTTACTTCCTGGAAAATAATGCATTTAAAGTGGTAACCTCATGCTGCTAGTTGGTGTAACCAAAATGTCCAACTAACAAAGTAATCTATCACATCCTATCAAACCAAACTGCCTTTCTCTCCGTAACTAACAGCCCATTGGTTTATGAAAATTGATTCCTTGCTGTCATAATGCAACAGGAAATGCATCACCTTAAGAAAGTAATGATATTACATCATCAGACCTTTAAGTACAGTGTACACAGTGAATGGCAGCTTCAGTATTTGCACAGAGACTCAGAGACCAACCAGCGCTCGTGTGCTGGGCCTTCAGTCCTGCTCACACAAGCATTTAAAATTCATTTCAGAGGAATCACCAGGATCAGTGGATTCACTCGCAAGGGTGAAAGTAAATCCACGCCAGTCTTTTGAACCTAGTTGGTGAACTTAGACACATGAATTTGCACTACTGATCAATATCAAACTGTCCTGACAGTGCTGATGTTTGAGAAACTTAGAGCCTGAGAGTCCAAAATAGTAGCTCATTAGCTGTGTTGCATGATCTACTTTTATTTTAAGCTTACCCTCCTCTGTCATGAGTACAAACTCATCCGCTAAAGAGGGATCAGAACTCGCTCTCCTCCAGAATCTCTCCCATGGTCTCCCCGAGTGTCATCTCCCCATCACTACTGGACAGGCTCTTCCTGGTGAGAAAGTCAAGCCCTGCTGCGTCACAGCCCTTCACCCCCTGACCTTTAACCTCTCCCAGTCTATGTGCTCCACCTCCACCATGTATAGCCACCTGAAGCAAGTGCGGGTGCATTGTGGAGGTGCCGCCCTCATCGTAGGATTCACTCTGCCGAGAGCACTGTGGGCGGTGCCCTCGAGTGCGCTTCCACAGGTGCTTGAGGGGCACGCCCCGAAAACAGCTCCTGACCTGGAAGTGGTTGGTGAACAGGAAAAGCTGCCAACGCTTCTTCAGTTCAGCTTGGACCTAAATACAGATAGGACAAAAAATAAATCCTTGCTATACCTAGCCTAAATTGCCATTTCCTTTTATTTGATCCATTTAGCCTGACATTGTGTTTATTTTGCAAATTTCTTCTTCTTAATCTCACCTACAAAACTCTAATTGGGTGATTGTTTGCCACACTATATGAAAGGCTGAATAAATCGACATGGGAGGCAATTCTGAGCTCTGGAACCAAGCTAAGTTATACCAAAACATGTACATGAGTATACATCTGGACATGTTCCTTAGATGCTGATCCCTAAATGTTTTCTTTATACTTTTACATTTCCAAAGATTTTAGAATTTTTACTGTTGTTGTGTTTTGACTTTTTGGCCACTTGTGGGCAGCGAAACAAGCTGTAAACACAACACTGATTTATTTTAACCTTATAAGTTGTAATGTCAAAGGTATTAGCAAATAATTGCCTATTTACACATCGAGCAGAAAAGAAGCAACATTGTAATTATTTCGAGGTTGTGTTTCTGGCCATCTGACAAAATTAACTATCTTCTCTGGCTTTAGCTTCTATCTGGCTCCGCAGCTGCTAAATAGTCCACTATGTTCACCAGCTAGTTGCTAACTTTGGCTGCCATTTGGTGCTGAGCAGGTACAGTGGGTTAAAGAATTTGTTTTTGTTCTGAAAACAGCTGCCAGCTGCGACTGTTAGTTTGATGAAAACGGTGAAACTGAACCAAAACGGTAAAATTACAGGCCGTAAAACCAAAACAATGAGCTGAAAGACGCTAAAATGCTGCATAAAGCTGAGGGGAACTGCAGAGTTGGGCAATAATTCTCTAAATTTATCACTACGAGTAACCCCTTTCACATCACACAAAGTAATTTGAGCCATTGTTTATATGAAAAAAAGTAGTGCAGCTTTAAAGTCCCCGACCAACAGGTGGCAGAAAACCAAGAGATGACTTCTTCACTTTATTCCTAAGCTTCTGATTCATAGTATACACTTTTCCTGAAATACTGATTCTGATTCTTCAACAAGGCCATACATGAAAATCACAGTACATACAGTACACTGACAGAAAAAAAACATACCTCTCCGTTAGCAAAACAGTACAGCACAGCAACCAAGAAGCCCTGAAAAAGGACACATTATAAATCAAGTTTGATGTGAATGTAGGACAAACAACAACAAACTCTTGTCAGGTATGTAATCAGCAGTATTGATCGTACCTGGAAAGAGCTGAGGGTGAGGTTGATGAAGTTCCTGGCATAACGACTGCTGCCCTCCACGCATTCATCTATCAGCACAGTGAAGACCACTTCATGGATTCCCAGCAGAGGGATCAGTACCAGTGTTGCTCTGGCCAAGCTGACAGGGCATAAAGAAAAACATACAGTGGAGCATAATTACTGTATGGATGCTATACTTAATGAGCAAGACAACAAGCCAGAAAAAAGGCTACAAAATTTATATTGGCACATGATTCAAAAAGCAAAGGACAAAATAGAGGACAAAGCTTTGTCTATGTATGCATGAGATTCCCTACTGTGGTGACATTTATGGTAGAGTTAAGAGGCGAAACTTATGGGGGTGACATTTGAATTTGTGCTGTACATGGGAGTGATTAACATTTAAATGTTAAACCAGGGACCTCCTGTGCTGTTTTTAAGACACTACTTTGGGAATAATGCTCAAGGTCAAACTTGTTTCCTGACATTTGGTTACATACTGTACGTCAGTGATGGCCGGGTAAAATACCTGTATCTGTAGTTGGTAAATTTCACCTGATCTGCTTTCAGCTTGGACAGCAGCAGCATCAGAATCTTGATGAATATAAAGAAAATGACCTGCAACACACATTTAAGGTAGTTTCAATGGAAATGTATCCAAGACACAGACTAGACTAAATGTAATTAATTCAAATCTGAGAATCTTTCTGTCATTGTGAATTTGTGTACTGAGAAATTTCTCTTCAAAAGCAGTCATGTTCGTGACTGCTACAGCATACGGCAGCTTTAATATCACAAGGCCTCACAAGACAGGAACTGTTAAACACGGTATGAAATCAGAATGACATTTACTTGACGTGCACCAGAGGAACTTACACAAGCAACATGATGTGTCTGTAATTAACACGGACTTCAGGATGAATAACTGTGCTGTGGTTCTTAGAAAGGCTTTCAAAAATGAGTTCAGATACTTCACTTACCAGCACTGATAAAGTAATCGGACCCCTTATGATCCACCAGTACCATCTGTTTACAATTGACCAGCATCTTAGGAATAAAATGGGAAAGATTTTTTTAAAAGTCAAGCAAATGAAAGAAATGAAAAAGAAAGTTGGAATTATTTTATTCATTTCAGGATATTATAGTTTAGCATGTCTTCAAACACTCACTCTGTGTTTTCATATAAAATCTTAACCACTGTCCACGGTGTCACAAACAAGACAGGTGTTCCTAAAAAGTAAGAATAGCACAGATCATTCTCATGAAATAATATAAATTCAATGTAAATTCACATCTATTGATCCTCAAACCTTTACCAGTTTATCTACAACTATTCCCACTGTGGGGTGTTAAGTCAAAATTTAAAATTTTTTCAAAATCTCTAATTCACTTAGCTGATTGTTTTCATTATATATGAATAAAATATCTCACAACTGTGAATTGTGAAACAATTTCATACAATTCAATCCAA
Organism: Scomberomorus guttatus; assembly: GCA_038419695.1. Classification (NCBI taxonomy): domain Eukaryota; kingdom Metazoa; phylum Chordata; class Actinopteri; order Scombriformes; family Scombridae; genus Scomberomorus; species Scomberomorus guttatus. Next base: position 21,095,522 of record CM076465.1, on the reverse strand, counting down.
AGCTGACTCATTACCCAAGTATCAAAATAGCTGCCAATTTTCTGTCAATGGACTAAATTATTAATAGACTAATCATTGCAGCTCTTAATTAATATGTAGAATATGTACTTTCATTTGACAGACTAACAAGATATTAATTTCAGACAGTTTGTGTGTGCTGGCTGTGAAAATGCAAAATCATTATGATCTGATTAAAAGTGATGTTAGATATTCTATCTTTTGTTTTTGTCAACAAATCCCATAAAAAAACAAACGAATGCTCCATCTCCAATGCAGACGGGACCATTACGGTCCACACCAGAGCTGATGAGCAGGGAAACTACACAGACCTGGCAGTACGGTATGTTTAGCAGATCAAAATATTAATTTATTGAAAATCTATCTACCATAGGCTGTGGTATTAAAATAACAGAGTATGATTAATAACTGATTAATAACTGTTATTACTAGTAATAACTATTACACCACTGAAGATGAGAACCTTAAAAAATGGGTCACAAATATATAGTTTTACTTCTAAAAAAGGCTAAATAATTTCCCAAAACAGCCGGGGACTGTAGTTTTTAACAAATGTTACTCAGACGGGAGTAAACAGTGCATTTGTTGGGGACTATTTTCAGTCATGGATGAATACACATTTTGTGTGTATTAATCTGTAAATCAGTATTTCTGGCAGCAAAACAGTGTATAAGGGACTGAGTCAAAATCATCTGCAGTGTGTGTGTTCACAGTAATGAACAAACAAACAATTAATCCCCAACTTACCCCATCCTAATAGCATGTATTTCTTCAGCAGACATCTTTTTGTCAGCACAGCGGTGAAGAGCAGCGTGTGGAGGAAAATGGCCTCCACCAAGAGCCAGAAGTAGTTACAGGCCACAAAGTACTCCATGGCCACTTTGGAGAATTTGCACATCAGCGCTATCTGTTGAGGAATATGTTTAGGATGGATTAGTCTTGTAAATTCACTGCAATTACATTAAAAGCAGTAGTCAACAATCTGCTAATATGTGAAACAAAGGCAGTGGTGAGTATACCGCAGAGCTTGAGTAGGAGTTCCATCCAGGGTCGTCTTTGGGTAGGTTAGAATACATGATGTATAATATGATTTCCTTAGAAATGACAGCCATGGCTCTCAGGATGAATGACACAAAGAGATTCATGTGAATGTAGTTCCTGGTACAGTGGAGCTTCCTGGTAAGCAGATACAGGAGCAATTTGAGGAAGGCATTGATCCATAGTTCCTGTGCAACTCAGTAAAAGCATTACTTAGGCCAGATATCCTGACACAAGAGGGAATGAACTGGAAGTCTTTTTGCTTACATATATTACAATAATAAATGATCTTCAAGTCATATTATTTCAAATTTTGCTTTTGTCTCTAAAACATCTAATGTAGCTCTTGGAAAACAATTACAAAGTTTAAGGCTTTATTCTGGTTTATTACAACCCCTATTTTTGTATTTTTGGCCACTATTTCTCTCAGTTATAATAACATTGTACTCGCCATCTGGGAATGTGTGACATCTTTAAAAAGAAGTCTGACATGGCAAGAAACACCATTTAAACAACAATGAACAAACTGTCCAATGTAAATATCCATCACAGTTCGACCTATACTTAACATAACTGTGTGCACACCCAGTTTTCCTCTGCATTCAGGGATTATTAGCACCATTCACATTAGGTTTTATCTATTTTACTGGTTTAGATCATTTGGATACATTCTTGGCTTGTTTATAACCCGTCTGACTGCTCATGTTTGTTGCCCCTGTCAGACTTTATTGCAGCAATGTTGCTGTGTTCCCAGATCTCAGCAATTACTCTGATCAGTACAGTCTTATCATAACTGTAAGAAATGATGGCCACATCTATGGAAATAAGACCCACATAGTAATAAACTGGAATTATCCTTTAAATTCTCCACATAAAATTGACAAATTAGGCTGTTTCACTGTCAGATACCCATCTACCCCCAACCACTGACCTCAACATGCCCATCAGGAGAGTGGCCAGCGTGAGGGAGAACAGGGAGAGGGAATAGCCAATGACAGAGATGAGCCTGAGGGCTGTCTGGCGGAGCATTTCATCCTCCTGGACACACACATACATAAACACACACAAGGAAATGGGCACATGTCTTCAGTGTTACTAATAAAGATAGACATTCTAGGACAGTAAAGTCATGAGAACGCCCGATGGTTTTCGTAGAACAGATAAGTCATTTACTCCAAGGGAAAAGACAAAGGATGGATTATAGACCACAAATCACCATACACAGTATATACCAGCATTTCAGCTCCAGCACTTCTCCTCCTCTTCCTCACCTTGTCTTTAAAGTAATGGTCCCCCTGACACTCGGAGTCATCCCTCCAGGCCTCTGAGGAATTCTCCCTCTGTCGCCATGTCCCATTTTCCAAGCATTCTCTGTGCACCCTCCTGGAGTCGTCTGCAGGTAATTGAAAGTCACACTGATATGCATGGTTTCTGCTGTCATTACAGTCAGAGGAGAGGCTGACTGACTGGGCAGGTAATCACTTTAACCTATGCTAGAACGGTGTTTTTACATTATTATACAGCTAAATCCCTAATTGGATGGTTATGGTCACTTTTCCACTGCGTGTGATATTTAAAGTTTAATTTTGGAAAGGCAGATTGGGCAAAGTTGAATTTTTTGGCCTCTCTTTTTTTGCCAACATTTTACATGATTTCTGTGTACTTAAGTCCTTCAGTGACTTTAAATAGTTTTCCAGTTACTGTCATTTGGCAAAGTTTTAAAAGCAATTCAGTCCTGTGACTATCAAGTACACCAGTCTGTCTTGTGATCATTAACTTGAAATGAATGCAGTGTCAAAGAAAGTCTGAGGAGCACAAAGGGACATTCATGTGGTTGAAGCTATATTTATTTTCAATTAGCAATCCCATAAATTAGTTTTTTTTTTGTAGTCAAGTGCTAAAACATTACATTACCCTCGCTGATCCATGGTAAATAAGAAGGACAGGGGACCGACACGTTCCCAGGAGATGAATGGGGCCAGCACACGAACATGTCAAATGTTCCATTACAGTAGATTCCTGCAAAGCAAGAATAATGTCTCACATTTATCGAAGGTAATAACGATGAAAAGAATTCATATTTGAACATTTAGCAGGAGGCTCACCAGTTTTTGAGAGTGCGCTTCTTGTCAGAGTTCTGTTGCAGCTGTCAGAGTATTCGGTCCGTTTAGCGATCAGGCTTTCAAGCACTGAGCCTGTAACCTTCCATGTGGAGTCAGAAAGTTAGAAAATAGTTAAAATAGAAAATAGAATGCAGGCATTAAAATGCACTTAAAGTGTTATTAATACATTCATCCTACAAAACAGTGATCATTTGATTAGATTAGAATTGATTGATTAGAAACGGAAGATCTGATTTCCATTCCTCTCCATGGATATATAGCAGCACAAGACACTACAGTGGTAATACAACTCTCTGTAACACTGCAAAGAAACATTACATTGTTTCAACATAAAATATATAAAAGAGCAGACTGCCTTAAAGGTGCATTTGATTATTTTTTGGCCACAGTGGAACAAGCTGAAAACACAGCATTGATATATTGTCACTTTATATGGAATGGGCTGCATTTATATAGCACCTTTCTAATCTTCCGACCACTCAAAGTGCTTTACAATACATGTCAACATTCATCCATTCACACACACATTCATAGGCTGATGGCAGAGGCTGCCATGCAAGGTGCCGACCTGCTCATCAGGATCTAATTTAATGCACATTCACACACACACACTCACACACCGCTGACGCAGCCATTGGGAGAAATTTGGGGTTCAGTATTTTGCCCAAGGACACTTCGACATGTGGACTGGAGGAGCCGGGGATTAAAACGCAGATCTTCCGATTAGTGGACGACCCGCTCTACCTTCTGAGCCACAGCCGCCCCACTTTATATGTTCAATGTGTTAGCAACATATGCCTATTTATCATCCAGCAGACAGGGAGCAACATTAGCATTCATTTGGAGTCATGTTTCTGGCCATCTGATGAATCTAAGTGACTTTCCTTTGAGGTCTGTTTTGGTCCTCACCAGCTCCTGAGGGAAATATCTGGTTCTTTACTCAATTCTCTACAATGTTCACCGGTTAGTCACTAACTGTCTGTCTGTTGTTTGGTGCTGGGTAGATAATGTACAATGGGTTTATCAAAGATTCTTTGCTGAAAACAATGAAGAAATGGAAGGTTAACAGTGAGATTAGTGAGACAGAACCAAAAAAGTAGTTTTTGGCTGTAAAACCAATACAATTAGCTAAAAGACGGTAAAGCGCTGCATAGAGCTGAGGGGAACTGCAGTCGGGGGATAATTCTCTGTGGGGTCTCTCACATTACTCATAGTCATTTGATTCATTATTTATATAAAAATATTGATTGGTGCAGCTTTAACATTTTCAACTTAACTGAATTAGTAGTGAATTCAATTTGTCCATTAGATGTTCTAATATAAAATTAACTGAGTTGCTAATTAAGCTTGATTTAATAATTAGTTTTAGCTACACTGTTTGCTATTATGTTCAAAGCAGATAGTCCATGAATATATCATTCATGCAGAAGTGATTTGCAGAGCAAGATAGGGGATATCTATCTATCTATATATATCATGTGACTCATTGGAAACATATAAAAACTACAAAACAAGCCTCCATCAATATTGACCCAATCATAATGATGCTGGAAAATATGTAAATAAGCTAACAATGTATCCAAACTACTTAATATGACTAATTTGATGTGTTGAATGAATGATAATAGTACTAAATGTGACAACATTCAATTTATGACTTGAGAATGAAAATCCTATTTATATAAAATTGAGCAAATGATGAGGCTGATGATTATGACGAGTTATTTTAATTAAATTGATATTTTACAGCGCATCTGCTCATAAACCTGTCACAAAGTATCTGCAGCTTCTGAATGATGTGCTGTAGTGTGCAGTGTAGTGTAGCAGTGGATGTTGCAGTATTTGTATTTACCCACTTGGTGGGAGTATTTTATCAGACACACCTTCGCTTACTGAGGGAACATTTTCACCTGTGTATAATCTGTAATTCATACAGGCAATTTATTAACCTGATTCACTGCATTAGTGTCATGCCTGCAGCAATGCAAACACACCTTTCTACTTATTCTTGATGTTTACATGATATGGACAGTGTTGGGGTGTGTCCTGAATTAAAGGTTGTTGTATTTGACAGCTATCATATTAATTAATGCTCAGGAATAAATTATGATTCCTCCTTAATTTGCTGTCATTACTGAGACAAATAAGACTTTACATTGTGTGAGAAGCAAAGTGAAGACCACACATGGCCATGTCTGCCATTTATCATTCAGTGTCAGGGCTGAGGGCAGTAGCCTTCCTATCTCGGCCGAACACTCACGATCTTCACACCCCAGTGAGAAAGCAGCTGAACTCTGCAACCTCTTTGTGTCTGTTTGGCTGCCTGGTGGCATACACACCACCTGTGCCAAGAAGATTTCTCATGTGAGCTGGCTGACAGAGGACGTTTCAATTCACTGAGGCTCGACTTGTCAAGACCCTGTCCGGAGCTGCATCGCCAATAAAGGAAAGACAAGAGCTGCTGTCTCCCTATCCTCTCTGTTGTCTCCCACGGGGCTAAGCCTGTTTTAAATTCAGCCACAAAGTTTAAACTCCCCTGATAATTCACGTTATTATTACGTTGAAGATGAATGTGAATCTGCACAAAGGCTAAAAAAGGCTCTGTGATCTCATTTGTCTTGTATTTTAAGTGTTCCTCTGCTTTTTTCTTTCATTTTTTTGAGAAAAACTTTCGTCTCGCTTATGATTCCCAAAACACAAGTTGTTTTGTCAAGCGTGTCACTTAACTTTTAACTATTCAGGCAATCAGTTTGGAAGTAGATACTGGAGAAAATGGGTATGTATGAGCAGAGGGACCTTCTGTAGCCCAAACTCAATGTGTGACTAATTTAAGATTAAAGGAAACTAAAAACTGTATTCTCATTTCTCCACAGCAAACTGTCAGCGGGGTCTTTGCTGTGTTTCATGAGAAATACAGCATGCGATCTTGCCTCATACAGCAAATCAGATTGAGGAAGCTTTGGTGTAGCCAAGTTTTGTTGGAAAAAAATATTTAATGAAAATAAAATGTTGACTAAATCTAAGTTAATTTAGACACCTAATGCCCACACATGGATGTATGAGGTATTAAATTACCTGGTGGTTGAAGATAACAAAGAGGAGTAAGAACAGAGGTGTGTCACTTGCTGTGGCCCAGGTCCTCTTGTGCCAGGTCGGCAGCAGGGATGGCATGGTGCTGTGTGTTTACATTGAAAGCAGCTGGTTTCTAGTTTCTCGGCTGGTTTGCCGCCTCATACCTGACCCCGGACTCGCCAGGCCTCTCGCTCATCTTCTCTTTACCTCAGCACGGCTCTCCTTGCCTCGCCACGCCAGGCACAGTTGATTTGAAACTCTCGGGTACAGTAGCTCCAGGAGGGTTTATTCAGTATATTGAATTGTTTTGCAGGATGATTTGCAGTAAGAGAAAGTGTCTCCAGTTTTTGATGCTTTCCGTCGCTGATAGCCCACAGTTTCTCTAATATTCCTTATAATTACTTAAAATTGTTCTTGAGCTTTTCCAGCAGGTTTCCAAGAATCCAAGCAACTTTATGGTTCTTTCAATGAACTGATCCTTAACCTGTCAAAAAAAGTTACCACCTAATGATTCGTCTTAATTGGAGGGTTATCCTAGGTGAAAAGGTCCTTGTCTATCGTTCCACTCCTTTTGTCCATGAAGAACTGTGAGGCTGTGACTGCGGTGGATCTGTCTGCGCTCCCTATAGACACAGCGCAACTGAGCGCGGGCCTGTGGATCCTCACTGACAGATCGCCTCTCCCACTCCGTCCTCCCCTAACCAATCAAGATAAGGCCACAGAGAGCCGGCTACATAACTGGACTAACTCTGTTGTCCAGGAAAACTGATCACACAGGAACAAATGGGCACGCTGTCTTGCTGTAATGTACTTACTGCCAGTGAGCATATACACACACTTAAATATGCACATACTGTTTATAAAAATCATTAGAAATCCATACATACAGCAGCAAATACCACCTGTGCTGTAGAGGGAAAACACTGACCCCTCCCTTCTGTTTAGCTATCTCACACAGTAACTGGGCATCCACCAGGATTTCTGACACTAATGGGGTGCTAGTGTAAACTAGCAGGACTGAAGCCAAACACAGGCAGAGTAGGGAGCCAAAGTTGCCTGCTGCATGAGCCTCGTGCCCTGCATGAAGCCTCTCTCACTACATATTTACAAGTTTCAAAGTTTGTTAGCAAGGAATGGAACTGGAAGGGACACTTTTACACAACTACAAATTGACAGAAAGTTTATTTTGTGACCATTTTTAGTTTTCAAAGCTACATTAATTGCTTTATTTTGCCACCAAGGGATGGTACAAAAAAAAAACCTGAAAACACAACATCTGACATATTATCACATCATAATGTTGTTATGGTTAATTACGTTAGCAAACATTTACCTATTAACACATCTAGCAGACCCAGAGCAACATTTGCATTCATTTGTAGTTTCCTTTCAACTCTTTTTTGGTTTCCAAGAAACTCAACAGAGAAGATCTGTCTGTTTAGCTGCTAATTTGCTGCTGTTTGGTGCTTGGCACAGTGTTATATCAAACCTTTTTTTGGCTGAAATTTTTTTGGATTTATTGGGAAAATTGAGCTTGCTAGCCTGAAAACTAGTTAGTTGGAAAACTAAAACAAGCCCTAAAAGAGGGTAAATAACTTTGTAGAGCTGCAGAGTTGGGTGATCATTTTTAGTAGGATCATTACTACAAGTGACACATTTCACATTACATTCATTCATTTGATTTGATGTTAATATAAAAAATATAATTTATTGCAGCTTAAAGTGGCAAAGAATTTACAGTAGAGTTGTGTATTGGGACAAACACAATGTTAAAAGGTCTCAAGGTTCAACGAGCAGTGAAAAGCAAACAGCAGCTAATATTCACTATAAAATCTTTAGCTCTACATTAATCCTCTCAATATAACTCAATACTGAAAGGGTGAAGGCAAAATGATAAGAAGACAGAAACAACATGCAATAGAAGAGGCAGGTAAAAGGGAGAGACATACTTATCTGTTTTGAAGTGAAGGAGCAAACCTTTAGCAATGCATCATGTGGAATTGTAATTGTGTTTTTATTACATGGTGATGTAGCTTTCAAATGTCCCTGTGGTATGAATGTGACAGAATCCATTGCAGAGAAAATATACCGAATATTATTGTGTTTCAGGACCACATAGTTCACCAGCTTTGCCATTATTTCTGACTGTGATGTACGAAGGAACCGGTGAAATTAAATTTTTTCCAGCTCCATAAGCCTGGCAATATACAGCTTTGACGGGGCAGTAGGCCCACATTGTGTGCCTAACTAAGAGACAGTAAAGATGAAGCTCAGAGCAGAGAGAAAATACATGTATCAAAATATTCCATTGCAATTTGGGAAGATTTAGGGGCCAGTAAAGCAGTTTGCAGGCAGGTAAAGCAGACATGTCCTCAGGGTGCTGGGTATGATGGGATTCTCATTTAAAGCTCGACTTGCTTTCGGCAGGAAGGGAAGAAGATTAAGAGGCTGTTGAGGAGGCAATATGTGAGTTCAAGTGTGCCCATTTGAAACCCACATAATGGTTTTGATGGTCTAAACCTCCCCCCAAATTGATGCCATGTTAAACCAGTCAGGAAGGTTGCATTCATCAGAGCTCTCTGAGCCTTAAATACATTTAGCGATTAGCTGGTGAACAAAGTGGAGTGTTCAGCAGGTTAAGAACCAGAAATTTGCATCAGCAAATGGTGGAGACCAAAACAGAGTTAAAAGTGAGTGAATACTAGATTTACATTAGTCTGGAATAAGCAACTTTTTACAAACATGTTTGCCATAGCAATTTAAAGAGGTGATAACATGTTAATGTAGTGTTTACGGCCCCAACTAGCAAAAACTGTTACAGGCAGTCATTAGCTGTTAGCATGCTATCACATACACTCAGCATCCATTAGCACTAGCAATTTATAGCCTACTTCTTGTTTACACGTACAATTAAGTTTCACAGTAAACACAAATTCAAAAAGTAAAATAAGTGCCTGAATTGAACATGAAAGTCACATAACTATTTTGAGAAAGGCATCTTTGTGCTGGGGTCTATGATAGCATACTATCAGCAAACAGAATAAGCTTTTGGATGTGTCACAGTGTTGTATGTCCATAGAACAAGCCAACCGCTTGTTACCAAATGCAGATCATTCAATAAGGCGACCACAAAAACAGCAAACTGCAGTTGGACTCGATAATGAAAAACGCAAGTCAACTCAACGAGGCCATCTTGAGTACGTTTGGCTAGACAGGGACATACTGTGTGGAGGTCAGGTAGCTATAGCGAATCAGACAATGACACAACTCTTTATTTCTACTCATTACAGCAACCTGCGACCCATAAAAACACTGTCTGAGAAAAGCAGACCTCAGTGATAGCGTAGTAAAAAGGCCAACTGGTTTGGCAGCATGCCTGGACAAAGTGTTTTGTCATTACAAAAGAATGAGGAGCAGGAGTAATATTTGGCACATTTAATTTTTAACCAGCTGCAGAGTTGATTTTTAACTTCTCAAGTTACCAGATACAGTACCAGACACACGCTCTGTGGAATACATAAGCCTGTGTGTTTTCACATAATTATGAGTGTCATAACCTGTGTTTGTCACATTTAAAACTTCCTGGCAGAATCCACAAATGGATAAAACTGAGTTATAGGAAACTGTCCAGTCTCATACACTTCTGCTACTTGCAGTACATCCATACAAACAGTAATGCTCAGATTTACCTTATACAGTATAAATGAGCATAGTTGCATACTTGAGCTGTATCAACAAGATTTTGGACTACTGGAGAAGCACAAGCAGACGGTCTAAACACACTTTATTTGTTTCATACCAAACAGTATTTAATACGCAAGTTTTTTCCCATGATATCTGGGTTAAGATGTATACTACATTTTTGTCATGAGATAAAGCCAGACAACAGAACAAAAGAAAGCGTAGGACCAAAGTTTCCTTTTATGTCCTACATAATGTCTTAAGACAGAAGTGTATGACTGGTTGATTTTAATGTTAATACGTTTTCTGTATGTTAATAAGTATGGGTAACTTGGATAATGTGTAAAAATACGGCTCTGGCCAGATGGTCACCATGGCTACTTTTTTAAGCCACTTTGGGGCAGTGGAACAAGCTGTTAACATGTAATTGACATATTATCACCTTATAAAGTCACAGTGAAGTTAGCTTGTTAATAGTTGCCTCTTTACACATCCAGCAAACACGGAGCAACATTAGCATTCATTTGGAGTCTTGTTTGTTGACTATTTACTCTCTCTCTAGCTTTGTTTTAGTCTCTGTCTTTAGCATCTAAATGTGCCACTATATTAATAAACTACTTGGTATCTTTGTCTGCTGTTTGGTGCTGGGCAAGTAGTGTCCAGTGGGTTTATCAGAGATAATTCTCTGAAAACAGCTACCTGCTGCTGCTGGAAATGAGGCTGATGAGAGCGGTGAGACTGAACCAAAACAGTGACGTTTGCTGGCCATAAAATCCGCCCCAAAAAAATTTGCTGAAAGATGCTAAAAAAATTCCAGAGTTTGTAATAATTCTCTGTGGGTTTGTCACTATGAGTGACCCCTTTCACATTAAGTGAAGTCATTTGATCCATTGTTAATATGAAAATGTAAATCAGTGCATGTGTAAATTTTCTCGTGTTAAGATTTTTTGTTTGTTGAGAAAACACGCATGTCAAATCACCCATAACTCCAACTCCATCTACAAATGCCACAGAATGAACGATGGACATAACAGGGGGTGGAATGACATTAAAAATAGAGCGTATAGAAAAATCCACCTTCAAATAGTTTCTCCTGGTTATATATCATCTGTTAGTGATATTCACTGCATTCCAGAGGGTCACTCTCAGATGAAGTGCTACCTCATCTACGTTGATTAACTACTATTTCCCAGAAAGTGTTTTGACAACCCCCACCGGAAGGTTGGAAACATTGTTTTCAATTACCACTCAACATATGGGCTCATGAATGAAGCTAGTTATCCAACTAGTTTCTCAACACGTTAGAAATGCCACTTATCTTCTGGCTGCACTGCACTCTGGTCTATTGGGGGCTACTGCTGGTGGAGAAATTGATATCAGTGCAATTTAAAAAATGTTAGATTGCAATATTTTTATGGTGTTACAGAATTTAGATTTTACCTTTAAAGGTCAGGTTACACCACCATAAACATTAGGTGACAGTGTTCATGAGGTTGAAATATAATTATGCAATACCTTCCGTTTTCCCACCAATCAAATTGACTCTCTGTTATGAAATGTTACATAAATTTTACCTCAGCCCACACAAATAGCCATAAATTCAGGGAGTGAGTTTCAAGTGAAAGCTGAAAGAGGTCAGCCACATTAACATGTCTGTGTGTATCTCTTCCCTGCACCCCACTAGCTAACGGAGGGGTTGGTGTTCTTATACGTATTGGGTAAACACAGTGCTGCAAATGTTTACGATCTCCTGCAAATGGCTTAGAAAGTGTTTAGCGGAGAGGACAGGTGCTATGTGGAAGGTTAAACAGGTTGCAGTGCCGGTGAGTAAACTGTTTGGGTCTCTGATGCCTGCAGGCCTGCCCTGCTGTGTTTGGGAGTTGGAGCTTTGACCATTTTTCAGGTGAAGAGTACAAACATTTCTTGGTGAAGAGGCGGCCTGGTGTGAAGATGCTGCAAAGGTATTAGTTGGCAACCAGACCAGAAAACATGTTTAATATGTGTGAATAAAGGATAGTATTACTGTGGTTGGATCAAACCTGTTAAGTATTTGTGAAATCACTAATAATTACACCATAATTGTAATATTAGTATCAGTTAAGTGTAGGATTAATGGACCAAACCTTCATGCAGGTGCAGCAGGACACCAAGAAATCATTATCATTTTTAAACATTTCCTTTTTGACATCTGTGTACGTGTTGCATATACTACAAAATACTAAATACTACTAAATTCACAGTGTACATTTGTTTGTACATGTACACATGCATATACAGCACATACAGAACATGTACATGTATCCTTCATGTGTTTACATTCTTGCTGAGGCAGAGTGTTGGCGGGGGAGAGGGGGGCGAATGGCAGCTCTCAGCCGGAAAAACAAACAGGCTGAGGGCCGTGGAGAGAGCCCAGAGCCCGGGGACACTCAGGAACATCCTGTCCACTGGTCTGCCTGGGTCAACACCAGACACAGCTCCAGGCACCGCATCGCTCCGTAGCCAAATAACAGCATCAGCACCACGTCAAGGTGCCGTTCGACCCTGAGGGCCAATGTTGTGCAAGAAGCAAATTGCTGTTTTCTTTCAGATTCCGAGCAAACAGGAGGAAAAAGGAAGTGACATGATCCATAATTTAGGTTTAATTTAGGATAATTGTATCACAATCCTGTCAAAACCACATTTTCACAATTCACTCCTAAGAAAAGGTTGAAGTACATTGTTTATAACATTGTTAAAAATGTTTGGAGAATGGAGAAAGCATCGGGCTTTAGCATTTTCATAAAGTTGCAACTAAGAGCATCTTCTCATTAGACACTCTTGCCCGGTAAATGCATGTCTTTTATTCTCTATACCCCCAGTTCATAATGGGGGCTCTCTAGTAAAAAAAATTTGTAGTCTCTAAACCCAAACCGAGATAATCCTGATGATGTCATTAGGGGTTATTAGCTCAGAGCTCCTCCAGAGCCACAGAACACATTATACAACTGTCTTCACAGGCTGAGTACAACTCCACACGAGTGGTAAACTGACCTGTATGTGTATATATATATATATATATGTGTGTGTGTGTGTGTGTGTGTATTTATATATATACATAAATATAAATATATATATATTTGTGTGTGTGTGTATTAGGAGTGTCGCAATATACCGGTATTGACAATAGCTGTGATATTTAAAAAATCAAATATTGATATCATGTTAATAATACACATATGATAATATCATGTAAATAATCCAGCGCCTCTTAAAACCCCGTCCACGGGCCGTCGGAACGTTAAGTACACAACTATGCTATGTACACAACTCCTGTCTTTAAATGGAAACTCATGCAACACATCTTTGGAAAGCTAACATTCTTGTGATTTGATTGATGCAAAACATTTAAAGATACAATCACAACAGCAGGTACAATCAACACCTCTGTCAGACTACCAACAATGTGTCATAACTCATGTTAGCATGTAAACATTAGCCACATCTTGGTATCAAAATGGCGGCTGCACTCTGACCTTTCAACTGACACCTCACTTGACCCAATAGGAGCTTCCATGTCCTGTCCACAGCCTACAATAGCCGACGAGAGTCTGCATTGAAAGGAGGTGCTAGCCTCTCCTCTTTTGTGTAAAGACTGAGCCAATAGGAACAGAGTCTGCCAATGACTGGCGCTTCAAAAAGCTAATGAAATTCTGAAAATGACCAGATGCTGCTTTATTGCTTTTTACAAAGCCACAACATGGAAATTATGTAAATATAAATAGTTTGTTGTGATTCACTTTTTATATGAACTGCTTTTCCACCATAGCACTTGTTTTGACTCTTTTATATGCACAAAGTTTAGTTTCAACAGGGGAATAAAGCACTATAATGTGTTTATGCTTCAGTTACTATGAAGCAGGGGTTATTTGGTGTCTAAATGGCCTTTTTTTGGAAGACGCCTAGACATACACTTAGAAAACATCATATATATATATGTGTGTGTGCGTGTATGTGTGTGTGTGTGTGTGTGTGTGTGTGTAGCCTGGACTGGATTCGTTTGTGCAGTTTACTGCCTTCCCACTAAATGTGTGAGTAGCTTCAAAAGAAAACTAGAACTAGAAAACTAGTTCGTACAATCTTGTCCGACCACATTGGAAGGCAAAAGTTTTATAGCTGTTCCGAACAGCAACACTCATAGACATTCATAATGCAGCACTTGTACAAAAGTGAAATAAATTGTTGTGAAAAGAATAAAAAACTGTTCAAACAGCCGACCAGCACTTCTGTTGGTGTATACTGGCGCCATAATTCTATATTTTGAGTTTGCTGTTTTTATCACACCTGTGACACATGATTCTGTGTTACAATATATTTATACAGTTTCCTCCACAGAAACATTACAATGCATTTTGTATGACTGGACAATGTGTTGTTATCTGCCTTCACGTGGTAACGTTTTGAGCTTAATATAGAAGCATGTACTGCACAACACAGCCTGTGAGTTTCATTGGAACGAGTTGATGGAGATAAAAGCCTAAGCAAACACAGATATCCTTGACTCGGGTAGTCATGACACCACATTTCCTGGTCTGACTCATTAGCAGCTCAGGATAAGTAAATATAAAGCTGAGGATACTGTAGGAGCAACAAGGAAAATCAAAATATACAGATTGGTCGGGACTTTTCCTACACTGATGTAAACAGCTGTCACGTTTCAGCATCATACGGTACTACTTTGGGTGTAATAATGGCTGGGCACAGTCTCTGGTTTGAACAATTTCTCAAGCAACTCTGCCTCTTTTTCTTACTTATGGACAGCTTTTTCCAAACCAACTAGCTAAAGGCACTTTTCAATTGTAGCCAGGGACCTGCAGGAGGACATAACGCTGGCCATTGAGGAGGTTAACAGGGCTGTGACACAGGACTCAACCCTCTAATTCCTTTTCAACAGCTCTGTATGTCCTTGGGCTCGGGCGACGAATGAGAGATGCTTCTCATCAACCCCTTCCCTATTTACACCTTCTGTGCCAGACATTCAATCAGATTTACTCGATGTTTTCAAAAAAAATGGAGGAATTTAAGTATTTTTAAATATGTCACAATTACATGCGATGCAGATTCACATAATTAATGGACATGTTTTCCTGGGAGACCGGTGGGAGATGGAGATAGAGATTAGCTCTGGTGTAGAAAAACAGAGAAGCGGGGGGATTTGTCAGCCCTGTACTCCAAAGATTTATCATTCATTTACATTCTCCTAAACACACACTCAGCACCAGAGTCTAAACACAGGGAAAAGACTCCTAAATAACCTCACATGGTCACATTTACAATAGAACTTTTCCACTATAACTTTTGATCAGCATATTGTCATGTATGAATGAATTTATGAATAAAGCAGGAACAGTTTTTAATTTTATTTTTTATGAGCGAGTTAAAAAGGCATTTGGAGGTTAAACAGCCTTAATGATCAGTTATTAGATCGGGGAATGATTGTAATCAAATGTGTTTATTCATCTCAGCAGTTTATATTTAGCAAAGGGGTCATAAAAAGTTGCTTACATTGTTTATGTAGACAAAAGATAACTAGGACATGTTTGAGGTTTTTGAAATATTAAGTCAAATATTCTTCATACTTTGTAGAAAAATCATATTTGTGATTTATAATGTGCCCTGTTGTGTATTTCCAGTTTCCCTGAAGTATGTCTCGTTCTCTCTCCATTAGCGCACTTTCATGCTTTTAGCCTGACATTGTTTTGCTCCAGCCGGCAGATAACGATCAAATAATTAATATTTCAAACGTTTATCGAGTCATCATGGCAGCTCTGTATACACACACTCTACGGAGCATTTTTTGGCCGCTGCATCATCACAGAGAGTTGCTCAGTTTTGTTTGTTCTTTAAGCCAAGGCAAGAGATAACAACACTCATACCAGAGCGTGAGGACACAACGCAACACTGCTGCAGGAGGAGACGATCAAACAGACACAGGGCAAAGAAGACATTAAGTGATTTGGTGCCAGTGAAAGGTTACTGAGGTCTGATGTGTGTTAGAACTATAATAATGTCTTATAATTCATGTTCTATGAATGCAGGTATGGATCTGCTCAGGGCCAGATTAACCCACTGGGGATAAAATGTAGTGTGGGCCCCTATTAACCCCCTGTTTCTCCCACTCTCTGCGCATTGTGCATGTATTATCCTCTCATTTATTTAGTTAAATATATGTCATGGGAATTTCTGGAGAACAGAGGACTACAAACAAGAGTAGTCTTGAAAGTGACCGCTGCTTGACACTTGTAGTACAAATGTCAATCTTTCTGATAGGTCTGTCTTGTTTGGCACTAAGCCAAATAAAGAGAGCACATGAATAGAAGAAGGCACGTACACACACTGGTTTTATCACATGTGCGTCTCCAAGTTATGTGACCATGCCCCGAATAGAATCATTGAACCCTTCTCAGATGGGTGAGGAATGTGCTGCATTTTCCTACTACAATGTACCATATGAGCACAATACTGAAATAATAAAGGCATTAACATATTCTATCAGTACACACACAGAAATGTAAAAATGGCAAGTTGTGGTTTTACAGGGAATTCTATTTTTGTTTGTGTACAGATTGAACAAGCCTCCTTTTTTTCAGGCCTGTGTGTGTGTATATCTTCTTTTTTTTCTTTTTTAAACCGCATTGCATATGCTTGATGTTTATATGTCTCTTTTTAAATGTACAGCACATTGAGTTTCCTTGTAATGAAATGTGCTCTATAAATAAAGCTGCCGTGCCAAACAATATATAATATGTTAATTAAGTTGAGATGCTGGTTGCTGGTGCTGACTTTTTAAAAAAACTTTGCATAGAGCCAGGCTAACTGTTTCCCACTTCTTCCAGCCTTTATGCTAAGCTACACTAATTACCTCCTTTGCATTAGGCATACAGACATGAGTAAGTAAATATTTACTTGGCACTTTTCAAAACCAGGGTTAAAAAGTGCTTTACAGTTACAAATGGAAGAGTGTGTGTACATACAGCAGTCAAAGAATATGACTAAATATTTCAATGAAAAACAAGTAATTTAAAAAATAAATGAACAAAGAGCAAATCAATAGAGAAAAAGTGCGTCTTGAGATGAGACTTAAAACCCTCCAGAGTTTGCTAACCAGACCCCCAGAGGGAGACTGTTCCAGCAAAAGCTCAGTCACTACGAGCCTTTAGATCTTCTCATCAGTATATTCCAACAGAAGTGCAGTGTCTGAAACTCCCTCCCCCAACACCTTTCAGACATTGGAATTGGAAGGGCTGCATCCAATAAATTTCTGAAACTGACAATCCAGCATTCACTTCACGTAGCGATTGGTTCCGAGTTGTTCGGAGGTGAGAAAGTAAGCAGGGTTTGAAGTTCACCCGCAAGACTTCTTTTTTAATTCTTTACACAACTTGTTGTCACTTTTTGTATGTAAATGAGTGCAACACAATGAACTCCCACCAGGATAGACTGTTGGAAAGTGTTGCCATTATCTCCATATTTAAATGATTATCATGTCTCTCCTCGCTATGACAGTCAGCCTTTCACCCTACATTTGAGTATGGCCATTATAAACGGATTCGTAAGAAGCCTTCAGGCCCCTGAAGGGTCTGGGGCCCAGAGCAGTTGCCGGATTTGCCTTAATGAAAAGTTATATCTATAGAGTCCTGTCAGAAGGTAAAGCCAGTGTAAAATATACATTTCACATCCTCAGATATATTTATGTGTGCCACATTAACAGTAAATACACTGTAACACACACACACACACACACACACCAGTGAACAACACATTCATTTTAATGTCACACACCAAGAAAATACGTCATTTCTGTCTGAATAAACAAAAAGATTCTGAGCTTAAAATTTTGAACATGACCTAGATAAAGTCATGTTGGTATGGTCTGCTTAAGATAAAACTATTGCTTTCTGCTAACATAACTGAGCATGCTAGTGTCATGTCCCAGCAGACACTTCCATGCTAATGATTAAAATCATTCCAGGCTCTTCCATCTCCAAGGCCAATAAACTCCAGTGACTGGGGAGTGTGTCAGCGGCGGTGGGTTTAGTGCAAAGAGCGATGGTGGAGCATCCGCCTGGAGTCGCTTTTAACAATGAGAGATACCAGAAGCTCTGTCAAACAGAGGGATCAGAGAGTTATAACCACAACGTTAACGGGGATGCATCCAAAGGTTTGAATGCATATTGTAAGCACAAGTTGGTGGCTGTGTTTTGCCTTGCCAAGTTTACTCAGTTTGGTTTTATTTTATTACCTTGGCAGTTCACAGCAGCTCAGACATTAAAGCTGCACACTGTAATGTCTCACACTGACAGTGCTAAACGGGAGCAAGAAGTAACTACTGGTATTTTTAAGGGTTTCAGTGCCCAGTGATTATTTAATGGCACACCAGTCATCTAATGTGTTTTTTCTAGTGGCTTATGAGGGTGGAAGTGTTGATAAGGTTCAGACATTGCATGTGCATACAAATTTGTATGAATAGAGAGTTTTTTTTAATCTCACAAAGTTTGGTATTTCACTCAATCAAATTATTATTTGAAAGTTGCACATTTGCTTCTGTTCACCAGTCTGATATATTATCGCCTCCTCAAGTAACGTGTACCTAGCAGACACAGAGCAACAATAGCATTCATTTGCAGTGTTTCTGGCCACCTGACGAATTTAAGTCTAATATATACTCCCCTATTGGCTCTGTTTTGGTCTCCACCAACTTCTGAGGAAAATATATGACACTAGCTGCTATATGCTACCATATGTTTACCAATACGTTGCTAACTTTGTCAGTGTGTTGTTTGGTGTTAGGCAGGTAGCAGGTATCAGAACTTCATCAGCTGTATGCTGAAGCTGAAAACAAACTTGATGAGAGCTGTGAGACTGAACCAAAACACCAAAACCCAAACAAAAAGCTGAAAGAAACTAAAACACTCCATAGAGCTGAGTGAAACGGCAGAGTTGGGTGATAATTATCAGCAGGTTCGTTGCTACCTCAACCCCTTTCATATCACACATAGTTATTTGATCATTGTAAATATATAAAATATTGATTAGTGCAACTTCAAATCAAAACAGAAACTTTGACTAAAATAAATAAAAGACTATGAGTGTGCATTGCTGAAGATGAGCACACTAATGAAGTCATTGTAGTTACTGTGATGAGTAAGAGATGTGATAAGGAAGACTGGAACACACAACCTGAGTCACTGCGCTCGATTTCGATACATACCAGACACCAGAATATACTCAACTGGGGTTAAGATTAACATCACATTAATTACTTATCCTTAGTGCCATCTATCTTAGTAATTTTGTTTTTATGCAGCAAAAGTTTTGAGATATCCACCTCTGCCACTACCTCAACACAACGAATGTGAATGGAATTCAGTTTGTGCTGCTAAAGTATTGACCTTACTCAACAGCAATGTTTCTGTCCAGAGACAGTCTCCTGGTTACTTTGCTGTCAACAGCTTTGATAGGGACTACTTCTTTGTTAGAAAGTAGTTTTAATAAAAACCTCTCACAGCGAAGTCTGTGGATTATCCAGAGTAACAGAGACATTTTTCTAGGAATGAAAGCTGCTGCTGAGTTTTGTACATCGCCACAAACAAATTAAATTCACCTCCACTGTATTGGGGGCAAAAATACAATACAATCTGCAGTACTAGATACTGTATCAATGCCCTGATGTGGATGAACTGACCCTTCAATATGCTGAGATTAAACTTCCTTGCACATATATTTAGAAATATATATTTCCCATCAGAATATCATCCTACTGTTCCTAGTTTCCCTTTTCATCCCTGTAAATCAAGACATAAAATACAGCATCCTCTAATTTTAGCTGAAGTGATCACGATGGACTTTTGGCCTTTGTGTTGGAATATCTGTCAGCATTACATGTTCTCCTTTGATTAGCTCTCCAACACTGTCACTGGAGATGGATTCAACACTCTGTGAAAAATGCTTTAGGGAAAAAATGTTGATACAAATCAACACACATCCTGTATCCCTTCAGAATTCCCCTGCAGCGAATTCCCCAACATAAACACTATCAATTTTGTCTCTGTTTTCGGGCCGAGGTCCAAACCCTGTGTTCGAGCTCTGTTTGTGTCATTTCTCCCATCCTGCCCAGATTTGGCCACAAGTGTCTCCCACTTGGAAACAGGAAGACTGCATCTTCTTCTCCCTCTCTCTATCCCACTTACTAACCTCAGTTTGTCCCAGTGCATGACCCTGACTACAGATATGACTAAGGACGTGTCTCCTCGCAGGAATCCCTCCATTTAGCCTGGAAGGTGTGGCTGAGCTCCAGCTGACTCCACGTTCTTTTTCTTAGAAGGATTACAAACTGAGGATCCAGTGAAGGGCCCTTTCACATTACATAACGGCAAGGTTCTTTTTTTTTCCTAAAGAAGAAAAAATATAAGATCCCACGCCAAAAGAGATGATGTGCAGACCTGTAACAGCATCAAATGTCAAATGTCAGCGCTCAACCCTCCCAAACAGTCTCTGCATCCCTGCACTGCATCAGTCAGCATCACCACAATGTCATTTAACTCAGAGCAGTGCGACACGTTATTGCTCAAATGGAAAATCACTGTTTTTTTAAACAAAAAGCTGAGAATGCTCAACATCATTTGAAAGGACACTCCCATGACATCACTTAAAGGACCAGTGTGTAAGATTTAGGGGGATCTACTGGTAGAAATGGAATATAATATTCGTAAGTATGTTTTAATTAGTGTATAATCACCTGAAAATAAGAATCGTTGTGTTTTTGTTACCTTAGAATGAGCTCTTTATATCTACATAGGGAGCAGGTCCTCTTCCACAGAGCCCGCCATGTTGCACCGCCATGTTTCTACAGTAGCAGAACAGACAAACCAAACACTGGCTCTAGAGAGGGCCTTTAGTGTTTTCCGCGGGTTTTGCTTTCGTTGAAAGGGGAGGGGGAGGGGAGGGGTATTCAGTTGGTTGTAATCTGCAACCTCACCACTAGATGCCACTAAATCCTACACACTGGACCTTTAAAGATATGCCAGATGTGTTCTATGTACTTCATATAGCTCTCTAACTCTGTGATGACATCTATCTTAGTTATATCAGAAACCACAGTGCCACCTACTGTACTGTGGACCGGTCTCTGAAGAAGAAGATGCAAAATGTTTTACACTGGTCTTGCAAGATCTGTGAAAAAGTGTTTGTTTGTCCACAGTTTTAAAATATATTTATGTTTTTATCAAATTTTGTATTTTCAAATACAAATTTTTTGTATTTGAGAAGGAGTCTCTAGGTTTCCAGAAGACTAGAAAACCCATCTGTTCTAGGTCCAGAAATTTTACATTTTAACTGCACTATTAATTCATGGTTAAGAACTTACTTTAAGTCCCTTTATTTAGCACTTATAACAGTTAATAAATGGTATATAAGACACTATGATGTATTTATAAGCAGATAAGTGTTTATTAACAAACAGTACCAGCCAAACTTGACTGGTGCTGTATGTCAACAACTGTAACTCCTGTGGGCTCCCATAAATGAGGCTGCTGTATAAACAGATGATGAATGACAACATTATAAAACACAGTTGTAGTGACATAAAATATGTCTTCATTGTAGAAATTATAATTGCTGACAAATACTGTATATTAATAAATACATTAATAGAGACCTAAAATGTCCTTGTATCTGCTTATAACTACATTATAGTATGTTATAAACTAATAACAGTTTGTAAACTGTTTACAAAAACTAAACAGGGGGACTTAAAGTAAAGTGTTACCAATTGGTGAAATAATAACGCAGTTCTGTGTTTCTGCATGTTTCCTCATGTCTGTGTAGTTTTCCTCTGGGTGTCAATAGTTTCCTCCTGTTAATTGGTGGAGCATCACGCTGCTGCCAGTGTTGGTGTTGTCTTATTTGGGTCTTTGGATGAAGTCTGATTTTCCGTTGGACTGTATTTGAAATTAACACATTTTCTTTGAAAATTAATTTAAGGCTGCAACTAACTTATTTTCATTCAATTAATCTTCTGATTATTTTCTCAATTAATGATTTACTCTTTAAAATGTGCACAAAAAAATCACACTTGCATCACAATTTCACTGAGCCAAAAGTGACATTTTCATATTGCTTGTTTTGTCTCACCAAAAGTCTAAAACTGAAAATCCTCACATATGAGAAGCTGGAACTATTGAATGTTGGCATTTATGCTTGAAAACTGAGTCAAATTATGAATCTATTAAAATAACAAAATCGTTGCTGATTAATTTTGTTATTGGAGTAATTGATTAATTCACTAATTGTTTCAGCTCTAAATTCATTCACTGCATACATGTCAGGTTGAGGTAGGTTTTTCACAGTTCACTTTCAGAAATCTACCATTTTGTTTGTAGACACCAGTGTCCATTTACTTTGTTTATTTTTGGTCTGCTGTTTTACATGGATTAGGATCAACCTATTACTTCTAGTTAATGACAATCTTAACTCTACAGCATACAAAGATATTTTAGACAACAGTGTTCTTCCAACTTTGTAGCAAAACAACCTTTCCTTTTTCAACAGGACAGCACCCCTGTGCATAAAGCCAGCTTCATAAAGAAATGGTTTTCCCAGTTTGGGAAGAACTTGACTGGCTTGACTGACCCCAACCCCATCCAACATCTAAACTGGAATACTGACTTGAAGGGCTTATCGCCCAACATCAGTGACCAACCTACAGTAGCCCTAATTTGTACATCATATGTATTAGAATTACATTTTAGTCAGATCTAAACATCAGGAAAACAGTTTTCAGGGTATTTTCAGAAAACTCAAAAACTCTTCTAACCATCTGAATGAAAAGATTGCTGCACAATCAAAAAATTTTTAACCTGTTATCCAATTAACTCTATGTTCTATTTCTAAGTAGCCTGAAGGTACATACTGTATGTCCTTAGTCATTTTCTGTCACAAGGAAAAATATAAACAGGCTATTTTGTATGAAAATATAAAATATAAAATATAAAAATATACCCAAATATCACTGATAATAAAAGATTTCATTTTGGTTCATGTAGTACAAGCTGAGCAGTATTCAGTCATTTTGGGCCATCATCTTTGTTTGGTTTAGGATAAAGAGGTACAACTTGGAAACCTGGTTAAAAATATTTTTAATTGTGCAGCCAACAATATTTTTTCATTCAGTCTGTATGGAGAGTCTTTGATTTTGGAAGTGCCTACAAGATTAACAACCTTTTTTCAAAAATCATCAGGTATTTATTTTTCAGAAAAACAGATTCTTAGCTCTGTGACTCAAATGTTCAAACATGTGCTCTTGTGGCCAAATGGGAGCAAATCTCTGCAGCCAGCTTCCAAAATGTTATAGCAGCAGGTTTTCAATGAGATGTTCAACTATCACACAAATTGTTTGGGTCACCACATACTTTTGTACCTGTAAAATCCGATGTGTGGACCACTTCTCATTGTCCACTGTTTGTTTACCCTTTAGAAATAAGCAAGTATAGAAATGGATGGTTAGGAGGATAATGCAATCCATTGTGTGCATCCCAAAAGTCTTTGCTTTGTCTGTCTTCTTTTTGCTGCAAGACAAAACAACTCAAAGTGACAAAAACACAGAAAAAGAAACACTGATGCAACCCAAAACGATCCAGCTAAATGGACTTTGAGATCTCATCTACTGCCTGCAGACACCTAACAGAGATATGATCTGAAGGGGGCAGTGTTGCATCTGTTGTCTCAAGTCTGAACAGAGGACCGGAGTGTGTAACTGTGACACACACATTGAGGCTGGGCTCGATACAGCTTGTGCACCTCAAACTGTCACTCCTCCAAATGTTTAAGAATAAAATGATCATTTCTTCCCCTGCCCTTCATTTTTGACATTTAAATTACCAGTACTTGATTATGTTCTAATTAGCCAGCTTAATGAGTAATTATACACTGATTCAGAAAGTTATCAAAGGCAATGTCATCAGTGACACACAGACTGTGAGTTTACTGAAGCCGCAGCGTGAAGCCATTCCCTCCCCTGCTTTAATTGTGGCAATTACAATTAGTAGTGAGGCATCTTAAGCACTCCTCAAAATACAAGCGATGACTCAGTAAATATACATACAGTAGATAGTAAAGAGAAATACAAGGAGGCAATTTCAAGATGAGCTAAGTAAACAGACTGAAAGGCAATACACGCTTGTGTTAGGAAGCAAGCCTGGGAGTGTGTAAAGTAATTAAATATCTCTCCCATGTAAGCATATTGCATTTGATAGAGTCACACACCTGATGAAGGGTTAAAGGTTGACACTTGATGAATAAACTGAGGTTGAGGTGAGATGTCTGGGGGGGAGGTGGGGTGTTACCACGCTGCCCCAGAGGTGTAATTACTTCATCTCCGGGTGGCTGCAGGTATAATAAATGAAGAAGTGATGATAGATGAGAGAAAGAAGAGAGAGTATGTGAAAATGTGTGTGGGTGTGTTTTCTCACAAAAGTGTAAAGGAATTCTTCCAATTTATCGGCATCAAAAGAGTGTGGAGTCTCGTCATATCTCAGTCATATCGTGCTAGGTCACACAGATGTGGCATCACATAACAACATGAACAACTACAACAAACACAACATCTGGCAGAAGTGGGGATACAACACACAGCCAACCAGAGCAGGGAGAAAATGTAACAAATTGAAGCTGAAACAAGACATAGAAAAAAAGGATACCAAAGCAAATTGAAAAACTTGTTCAGTGCCCTGAATGCTGTTTTTTGGGCCACTGAACAGCTTGTGTCAGAACCAGCAGTTGCCTGGGTTCTCCTGTAGCATTCAAACTTATATATCATGTTCACGTAAACATGAAAGAACAGCAATAACAATATCAGCTCCACTTCACTTGTTACACTTCAACCACTTACTTCACTTACCAACTCTGTCTCCTAGAAATTATGTTCATATAAAACTAAATTGCATTTCCCTTAACATAATGACAAAATGTTGTTAATTAAGTTGCAAGAGTGTTAAAATTGGATGTATGAGTGAAATGTTCAGAGACACATGCCTAGTTGGGTTATTTTCCCTACCAAAATATCCAGTGTTGCAGTACAATTCCCACTAGTGGAAACTACAGCAATATTAAACTTTTTATGGTAATGTTTAGCACTTGGTTAAGGTTAGGGGAAAGGTCAGGGTCTCTGTTTAATACTTGAAAAGTCAGGAGGGACTTTTGAAGCACAATATGTTTATTAATATTTAAGCCACACCACGATCTTTCACTAACCTTAACCAAAGTTGCCTAAACCTAACCACACACAGGACTCAGGATGTGAACCCTGGTCTCTGTTGGCAGAGTCCTGCATCTTGTGTGTCCACCATCCACCCCGACCTCAGAGCGATATATAAATGTAGCTTCACTTTAGAAAAAACTTTGCCTGTGAACATAATCCAGGCAGTGATTACACCTGCCAATGCAACGTAACTGGGAAAACTATTTAGTTGTATATGATAAATAATTTCCATACTTTTGAAAATACATGAAGAACCTAGTACCAAATCCTCACAAATGCTCTGCTTATCAGAAGCTCCAGGTTACAGAATATGGAAGCTCCTCATTTCCACAAATTATTAATGTTTTTATATTAACAACTGATCAAATAACAATGTGTAATGTGAAAGGCTCACAGGGACAAACACAGAGAATTATTACCAACAGTTCCTTTCAGCTTTATGATGCTTTTTAATGTTAAAGTTAGTGACTAGCTGGTGAACATAGTGGAGCATTTAGTGGCTAAAGAACCAGATATTTTGTAGTGGTCGACCAAAACAGAGCTAAAAGCAGAGTGAATGTTACACTTACATTTATCAGGTGGACGCAAACAATAAACAATTGTTTTCTATCATGTTCACCAACAACTTTATAAGATCATGATCTGTTAGTGTTGTTGTGCTCAACTTGCTCTGCTGTCCCCATGTGGCCAAAACTAAATAAATGCGTACATAAATAAATTGGTACAGCTTTAATTTACTGAATTGGAAAAAGGCTCCAGTATACACTGTGGACCCAAACAGGACTGTATGTAAGCGGCTGGATTTTATACTATTTCTCGGTGTAAAGTCCTTTACCTGAGTTATATGAAATTGTATAAAATATGTACTACAAAATAATCTGAAGTCAAGGTCCACTCGCTATCTTTTTCAGAGCTTTCATCTCACAATGTTTCATCTCAGCAAATGAAACTGGCTCAGGTGTCATCTTGTGACCTTGTGTGAAATGATGGTGAAGTGATAACAAGTCAGTTTGCTGATCAAGACAGTGAGATGTGATGGAAAATTCAGAAAAACATAGCAAGTGAACCTTGAGTTCAGATTATTTTGTTCCTTCTTCATTCCATGCTTAAATGTATGAAAGATATTTTAGGCAGATTCCACACATGCATGAATATTGCTTATAATTATAATGATTATAAGAATAGGCATACTATCTGGGATTTAATGGCAAGTTTTAGCAGCAACTATGTTTTCCCCCGTCTGAGGATAATCTTCTAAATATTTGTACATTTGCCATGCAAACTATTGGATTTAAATATATTGAATAACAAGCACAAATTATTTGCCACTGGCAGTCATTCTGATATCAGCACACAACAGTAGTTAACTGAGGTGAAAGTCTTGGATTCCCCAGTGGGACAAAACACAGACGAGAGGGATAAATCCTGTCACAAATTCATTTCCTGTCCCTGAAATCATTTGTGATTACAGGTGTCTCTTTCTCCATTATCCCTTCAATCATCATGCACAATGAGAGTGGGGGGAAATGAAATCAGACCACATTGTGCTGGAGGTACAGAGACAATCAGGGAACTCTGACTCACTGAGGTTAGACTGGAAAATGGGTCATTCATTCATTTGTCATCCAGCTTTTTCACATACAAACCACAACTATCTCTGCAATCACTCCTCATCTCCCCAACTGTTTGACTGATATCTGAAGGTTTATGAATAAGACAAGATGAGTCTGTGACTGTGAGACTTGACTGTCTACACTTGACATTCAACACAGAAAATCCTGACATGTTTTGAGATACTTGACATGAGGAAATTATTGATGTCATCTGCAGTCTTTGAATAGAAGATTATAAAATGTTATGTAGATTAGGAATGGCATTCCCCAAGCTATTACTAGCTCTGAAACTCTTCTTAATATTGCATCATTCACTTCATAAGTTTAACACAGAATCTGAATTGTGACGCACAAGCTCAGCTCCACCATTTGTCAGTTTTTATGCGTTCTATATTCCTGCCTCTGTATTTGATATCATTAATTTTGCATCATGGCAAAGCACTATGCCAGTAATGAAGCAACTTCCATAAGAACAGCTCTTCATAACAGTGAGGAGAGGAACTTTAGATTGCTTCATCAAATATTAATTTGTTCTATGTGTAGGCAGCTTCTGTGCACTATATCTTTCATATTTACACTAATTATCACAATAGAAAAGTTCCCGACTCTGTGGTTTGAATTACAAATGGTTCAGGCGACTAGTTCGACCAATTAGCCTCCAAACAGCAGATGTGTTTTCTATCTCTTTTTCAGTTCAGCTGTCATATAGGTCACCCAAAGTCTGTTAATGTACACTATTTTACAAAATTCCATAAGTGACAGATAATAAATGAGCAGCTGATAAAGATTGGCTTATTTGTTGAGGCAATGACTTGCAATCCTGACAGGACATTACATTCAAAGATCAATAAAATCCACTGACAAGAACAGAACAAACAGAGCTACAGCTGATTGAAACTGGCAGAATGGGCTGTCAAAATTTTACAAATCATTTCTGTGTTGTCAATTTAGGCCAAGGCTTTTAATACTCAGGGGAGCTTCACTTGACTTTTTTCATTGTTGACAATGTGCATTGCATTGCTCTTTGCTTTTTCCATGCTGGATGATTCCACACCTCACAGTTTACATCCAATGCCAATGCAGGAAGTAGTGTGCCCTTTATGTAGCGAGGTGGAAAGTTAAGGGTGTGGAGGTCAGGATGGTGGACAGGTGTGTAACAAGTTTGACTTTCATGCAGGTACAGGAGTTTGTGTCTTGTCACAGATTTGCTATTAATGCTGTTTACTTTTTTTATTAAGCCTAACCGTAATCTTTCCCTCACCTTGAAGGAGATCTCCAGTGATTTACCAGATGTTGTGGAGTACTACTGTAAATGTGAAAAAAGTTCCAGACAGTGTTTTGTGGCTCCTGAGGGAGCTGTGTGAAGTCTGATAATTTGCCTGTGTCGGTTGGGGCTGAAGACTACAAAAATCTGGGCGTGTGGAGTTAAAACCTCTGTAGTCCACTCCTCATCTTGATCTGCTTCAAGCTACATTAGCCGCTACTAGTATAACACATCCAAATTTGTACAGACGGACGAATTAAGTCAAATCGCATTGTGGGTACTGTGGGTGGGTCCAGCAGATTTCTTGTCAACAGGAGTTTTGGAGTAGCGATACATCAATTGAATTGACTACGTGTTGTAACTGTAGTTTTTCTGTTTCTGTTTCAGAACAATGTTGTTACCTGCTGTGTTAGGTAGTGGTGGCTCTTACTGCGGCACATCAAGGAATCTGTTCAGCTGGACGTCTTCGACTAGTTGAGAGTGTGGACAAACACACCTGGCCTCATTGTAGCTCACCCCCAATACAACACAGAAAACGTTCTGTTTCCATCCACTGCCATTATGCAAATATTTGGATTTGGGTCATCCAGATAAACAGCTGTTAGCACTACTTTTCCAGTTGGGGGACATTAAACCATAGAGTTGCGAATTGGGAGGAGCTATTTCAGGCACCCCTGGTTCTGGAAGTAAAATCCCAATTCATTTTTCCCATAGACAATGTTAAGTAACTCACAGTTTGAGCTCTTCTTTGGCTTGGATGGTGAGTATCGACCAGTAATATCACGTTAATGTAGACCAATAGAATAATAAAAAGAATGTGTAAATGAAGAGTCTGGCTGTTTACAGGCAGTGTGGTAGATGACTGATTACACAGCATGTAGAATACGGCTGTTTTAAGTTATTTAACTTAAAACCTAAAAAACCTAAAAATAAATATTTACATGTGCTTGTTGTTCCTGAGCTTGAGCTTTTCTTTACAGTGATTAGGCAAATGTTCGAGGGGTGAGGATTCTGTGAGGTGTGGCTTTGCTACTCTTCTATTGATCCAATAAACTGTCAGTTATACCATGCCAGGAACTCTGGGAAGTGACAACTTCAATGCTATTGGCATTCAGGCAGACAAATTCGGAATATTGTCATATTTGGAATAATAGTGGAATATTAGTGTGCATATAAACGTAGTCATTGTTGTCTGCCCCATAGCTGAGCTGCACTCACCATGTGATAAATGGACACGTATTTCTCAGTCCAGTCATCCTTAAATAATTGTTTTTTGTATTGGCTGGTTTTGAGAGACATTTTACTTTATTAACCCAAGCTCCTATATTCCTTTCTGACTATCGACTTGCGGGCGGCTGAATGATGACAGGTGAAGTGACATGATAACAATGTGGGCGAAAGCAGTCCGGGTTAGGTTGTGGTTAAAAAAACTTTTCTGGTTAGACGGAGCTTCATGTTACAGGTGTTTAGGTTAGAGCCAAAAATCTATGTAAGAAGAATGTACAGTAATTGCATTAACAGAAGCATTTAAATCTGTGATTTTACCCAAAGAAAGGAATCCAAAATCAGTGACAAGACAATACAAGAGAAGACAAGACAATAAATCAGTGCTCATCATGAAAACCTTGTGAATGATGCCTTAATTTCTACTGAGACAGTCAGTGCAGTCAGTGCAGGTGGTGTGTGTTGTCTGTGTGTATTGCTGTTCTCCCATGCATAGTGCTTCTGGGTGTGTGTTATCCTCTCTGGGGATCTTCTGAGTGTCTGGCCAAAGGATTAGCATGAAGATTGGAGTGTGTTTTGGGGGCAGAGAGACAGAGAATGAGCTGTACACCCACACAGCATCAAGCTGCATTAGAGGAGGTGGTTTACGTATTAAACTCACTGGATGAAGCGGTGAAGAGGTGTGCAGGGAGGCTGCAAGACACACACCAGAGGGGCATCAAAGACACAACGCAGGCCAACGATTATTTAACCTTGTTGTCTCTTAACAAAATGGTCTGTGCTTAGCCCACACACTGTATGAATTTTATTCAGCTCATTATATGCCACCTATTTTGGTGTTGTAACAAATGAATAACAGAGACATCTCTCTGATCTTGAGGTGTAAATTTAAATACGCTGTCTCACATTTTCCACTTGAATAGCATAAAGCTGGTATATTATGTTTTTGTTTTTTTAGAATCTGGGGCAATTTCTTACCAATTTCTTGCATGAGACTCACAAATCCATTACATTTAGCGTAAGAGGAGGTGTGCAGCATGTTCCTGTTTAAAGCTAATGACACCATACTTATAACAAGATGTACTGAACATATGGTGGCTGCAGGAGAGGTAATGATCTACACGCCAGCCCCTCCATTATTTCCCTCCAGCAGTGGTACACAGATCTCTGTTCTGCTGTGCTGTTCCCCTCTGCGAGAGCAAAGTGACAGATGTAGTCAGACCAGAACCATTTTCTCTTGAGATGAGATGAGTTAAGTATTGATTTATGATTATTCCCCCACATCAAGGACATGACACAAACGGTGCAAGCTGGAAAGCATTCTCACCACATTACTGTAGCGTCTGCATCATCTGACAGCAACTACTCATATGGACCTTGATAAATACAGATACATTTTTTATGTCACCTGGTGCCCTCTAAGGAGTGGCTGTAGGCCTTTAATCAAACATCAGTTGACACAAAGTATTCTCAGTATTCTGTTTATACCTGGGGCAAGAAGAAGATTAATGGATTATACCACATTGGTCGTTGGACAAAACAGTTGAACCAGGCTCAACTTTTGATCTTACGCAAACCTGATGTCATCTAGAAAGGCGCTATGCTGGCTAATCACATACATGCAAGGGCACATTCCTGGTGGATTACTTTGTAACGTGACACCAAATTCGACTGCTTACCTCCTGATCGTCATGACGAAAGATAAAACAGTTGCTGTCGTGATAACGTTCCAGAGTTGTAAAATCCACTCTTAGAGTATTACAAACTGCTGTGCAGCGTGTTGGCTTCTGATAAGCTTTAAACACATTAATCTGTAGCTTCATGTGAACATTGTCTCACCACTACCTTAAACAACATGCCCCCACCAACGCAGCTCCTTGTACTGTTTTAACGCAGCTTTTCAGTGTTTCTGAAAAGCTTAAACATAATACTCAGGTTTTCTGTTAATATTTTTATATAATATATATAATACATAAATTAATCATATTAATACAATTTGAGTTGCAGTTGTTGAATGCCAAATAATACCATATATTTGATGTGTGTGTGTGTGTGTTTGTGTGTGTACACAGAAATTTCACCTTACCTGCCGTCCCTGGGATCTAAAATAAAATTCTGGAAGTATTTTTTTATCATCAGTTGGTGTGATCAGTTCTGGCCCAGCAACAACATGTGCACATAAGAGCAAATTGGATTCAGTCAACATTGTGGGCCAAAACTAAGGGCCTAAGTTATGAGCCATAAAATATGCAATATTCCTCGGCCCAATAATAAATGTACTACCAAATTATTGTTATACTACTTCCACATCTGGACCAGTTCTGGCACATACACAGATAATCTGGCTGCCTGTCAGGCAACACTGACGGAAGACAGCCAGAATCAGCCCAGAACTGACTGCTATCTGGGTGTATACGAAGTAGGTGGAGCCACTGGTTCTGGAAGTATTTTTTCCCAATGTTTTCCCAAGTTTGGGACTGTTATGGATATCAGTTTTTTTTATTTTAAATTTGTTTCTTCATTGGTTCTTAATACCATGAATCCCATCCTTCTAGTCCCAGTTATTTTTGCTATGGTCAAGAAACCAGTCAAATGCATGAAAAGTATTTTGGCCACTGTCATTGAGATGACCAATGTGTTAGCAAAAAAATCCTATTCACGCATCCAGCACACATGGAGCAGCATTATCATTCATTTGGAGTAATTTTTCTGTCCACCTGGTGAATGCAAGTCCAGTATTCACTCTCTTTATAGCTCCCTTTTACCCTCCACTGAGGGAAATATGTGAATCTTTACCTGCTAAATGCAGCTCATTAGCTAGACGCAAACTTTGTTTGTCATATATTTGGTGCTTGGCAAGTAAGTTACAGTAGGTTATCTTAACATTTTTACTGAAAACAACTCCCTGCTGCTGGAAACTATGCTGATGAGAGCAGTGAGACTGAATCAAAATGGTAAAGTTGTGGACCAAAACAAAGAGCTAAAAATCACCATAGAGCTATAGTGGTTTTTCTGGGCACTACGAGGGACAACTACAGTTCATAGGTTCTTTAAAAGGTTCATGTTCTTTAATTTCAATGGTGTTAATTACAGTTGTAATACCATGCGAATATAGGTTATTATCTGAGTTTATATTCATTCAGTTCATTTATTTCAGCTAACTATCAAGCTACATAAAAGCAAGGTGACAGGGTGTGACGTAAGTGCTGTTTCACAATTTGAGAGGTGGGTAACTGTTAAAGCATGTTTACCCTCCAAACAAATTAAAACACAAAAGTCGAAGAAGCCCTGACCTGATTGAACGTTACGTCTCAGCAGATAAAACAGTTTAGCAAGAACACCCCAGACTTTCACAAATGTAGCAAGAGAGTGGGCCAGAAATTGATGGTGAGGGAGGGCTGCAGGAGAAAACTGAGTGATCATTGACTTAAACGTATGCTCCCCCACAGAGTACTTAGTTCTCTCCCTTAGAGACTTCATTACTACAGTATTTTGTTTGTATTTTCTTTCATCTTTTTTTACTGCGAGAACAGGCTCTAAGAACAAAATAGGGCCCAATAAGCCCTGAGAACTTAGGTCAGACACTTTTCTGAACAAAATTCTGAACAACAATCACAACTTTTTTCCCTTTATTTCCCTTTGTTTCACCTCTTTTTGAAAACCCAAGGCTTGAAATGTGATAAGCCAGCAAACAGCTTTCCCATTGTTTTGCCCCCTTGGGTGTGTTGTTTCGCGTGCTTTGATTATGCATGAGATTTTTTCTCATTCTTTCAATTTTGTTTGTCCTGACTTTCATGTGTGTATATGTTAAAATGTGGATCAGAGTGCATATAATAGAGCCTACATGAGGATTGAACGTGTTCCTGTGGGGATTTGTGTGAATGTCTGCCTGTGTGTGCAAGAGATAGAGAGAGAGAGTGTGTCTGTACAGGAGTGTTGCAAATCTCTTCCCTTGAACATATTACATTTTGCAGAGGAATTATTACTATGTAAATAATTTAAAGGGGCCATATTATGGTCCTTTCCCAGTTTAATATGTTCATTATTGTGATGTATTTACAAACATTAGTCTGTTTTTATGGCCCAAACGTTCCTAGTTACAGCTGTACAAGCCGTGGATGCAGCCACTCTGTCACTTTGCCTGAAATGAGCTGTTTGGGCAACCGCTGTTGCTAGTTGCTACAGTAACAATGGTGTCATATCAGCCATACCTTATCAGCCCCCTACATGTTTGACCCTGAATCTGAACCAGAAACACCGGCAGAACAATCTAATATACTCGTACCACCTCTGCAACCAAGACTGGAGCAGGACCTTTCACACACGTCCTGATTTTGCCAAGTGGTTGTTGCCCTGAGACCAACATTTTGTATGATAGCCCTAGGACAACAACTGCCTCAGGCAATTAACGTTTGTGATGTCATCACAGAGAGCCCTGCTATCTACTTTTTTTTTAAAAAGGAGGTAAAATAGCTGTGCAAAGATGTGCAAATTACAAGGTGCTGAAAGTGCATTAACGTTTTCAAATTTACTTGTTAGTTTACACTAGTCTGCTACTACATGTTTATTATTATGATGACATTAAAATGCATATTTGCTTTTTAGATTAGCATTTTTCCACCATGGAAGTAAGGTAACATTAGCTTGCATAGGTGAGCTAACAGTTAGCCAGGTTGATAACAGCCAAAACGGATGAGCATTGCTATCTTTCTGGCTCAAATTGAAACAATCTGAAAGTAATATTTGGATGTTGATATTTTTATAGTGTGCCTAGCTAAAAAAAAAGGTAAAACTTAGCTAGCTAGCAAACACAAGCAAGCTAGCAAACCACAAAGCTAATACTAACCAAACTTTTGATGTGTACTGTAAATATAAATAATATATGATTAAAAAAGAAGACATTTGATTTATTTTCATATTTAAAGGGCACTAGCAAAATATCTAGCTTTAGCTAACAAAGCATAAACATCCCTCAGTTATTGAAGTTTATTTAGCTTAGGGTAGTGATATATTCAGCAATTTTATGGGCAATGCTGCAGG
This sequence comes from Scomberomorus guttatus, assembly GCA_038419695.1. Lineage (NCBI taxonomy): Eukaryota > Metazoa > Chordata > Actinopteri > Scombriformes > Scombridae > Scomberomorus > Scomberomorus guttatus. Next base: position 21,061,157 of record CM076465.1, on the reverse strand, counting down.
CAACAAGCAATAGTGAGAGCTAGGGTCAAAAATTGATCCAATATGCTGAGGCAACTCCTAGGGTACTGTTTAACATTAGAAGTTGCCTATAATATTGCTTTGTCTATCACTATCCTTGGGTTAGGGATACAATTTTTTGGGCTTCCACCGCCACTTAACTGAAGTGGGAGACATGGCTGGTGACCACTTCCTCCTTTGATGGTCTCTCCTACTGGGATGATAGGTCCTCAGGGATGGGGATTTTTTTTCAACTCCTCCGCAAATGTTGTTGGGTCCTCCAATACCTTGCCAAACACCAGCCTCATCAGGTCATCCATATAATCTGTAAAATATTTTATATTACATTCAAATGGTCACTTTATTTTTCTAAATTAAGTACATTTCTGAGTCCACCTTCACTTTACATAGTAAACTTTTGTCCATATTTATTTAAAAATATTTTATTATATTTGTAATGACAAATGGTCTGTTTTTACTGGCTTTGCGGTGCCTTCACCCTTCTTGGACTTGGGGAACACAACCTTGAAGACAGCTTGTCCTGCAGATGTTGTTGCCTGCTTGCGGTCTGCATTTTCATTGTAATGCGTTACCGCAAGGTACAACCTACAATCATAGAATGACTCAACTCAAACACCCAGAACTTCATTTTGTTGTAAAATTTAATAGCCACTAATCAGTATATTTGTTACAGCAGTTACAGAATCCATTATAAAGTGTATTACCTGCACAACATTCCCATGAATGGGAAAACCACATTCTTGGGTGCAAAATGCAGGATCAAGCTGTGGAAGGCCTCCAGTGATGATATCTGGTAGTGGTGGCTCAGCTTCTCCACATCTCTGAGAACTCACTTGTTGGTCAGGATCTTTTCCACTTTGTAGAGTGACATTGACCCTTGAGTTACATTACAAAAAGAATTTGTTAAATAGCAGCCCATTAACATAGTGCCATTACATTGGATTTACAAAAGAGATATTTGAATTGATATTAGGGGTTTTTTTTTTTTCATTAATTGGGGAAATTATGAAGTGAAAATATGTTTTTTGAATTATTATTTTTTTTTTTTTTCTCATTATTTCGAAGGCACATTTTGTTTACTTACCTGGTTGGAATCATTTCTTTGGATCCCTTAACACTTTTGACAGGATGTTCACACTTGGGGAATATGGGAATATGGGAATCATGCACGTGGACATCCTGAATGTAGTTGATCAGTGACGCCCACTTGGCCACCTCCTCAGGCCCTGATGTGGAGGAGGTCACACTCCAATAGATGTGGTTTTTTATGCCATGCTGCCACTTCAACAGCTCACAGTCCTTGTTTTTCACAAGTTTTGTCTAGTTTCTTGGGAAAACCTGATAAAAAGTACATATACAATAAATTATAATATTAATATAATATTCAAGACATTGCTTGATGACAACCAGTTATAGTTACAAAATGCACACAGTATGTGAATGAGCCAAACTATGCTATGAAAAATACAGGGGTAAACATTTACCTTTCTCAAAATGCCACACATCATAGAACTGTGTGATGTTGCATTCCTTCAGAAACTTGGACACGTGAAACACTGGATCTGTGGATGACGGTGAGTAACAATGTATTCTGCAGCCAAACCGTTTGACTCCAGAAGATCCAGTCTTCTTTTCAGCCCCTCCTTCTCCATGTGGTAACTACCATCTTCTTCATTGCTCTGGTGATGGATAGGCAAAATTGCAAAGATATAAAAGGGAAGCACAAACATACTGAAGCATTTTTCAACATGTTGCAAGTGTAAGAAAAAATTTCCCACCTGAACAAGCTGAAGGTCCATAATGGTGTTGCTCTCAAGGGTGCATCAGAGTGTAGCTGCCATACTTTGCTGAGTGCCCTAAAGAAAACATAACAGATATCGTATAACAGCATTTATAACAGAATGTGTCAAAGCTTTTCTACAGTAATTGAATGTATAAGTTGGATGCTTTAAATAACAAATCTGTAACTCAGTTACAGGTCTGTTTTGTCTGTTTTTTCTTACTTGGTGAGTCCACTTGCATATCACTACCAAATGCAACCTTTCCCCCCTGTTGTAGCAGCTGAAAAAGATTCTGCTGATCTGTGTTCCATTTGTGGACAATTGCAGGCTCCAGGTACATCCTAGCATGCTTTCTGATGGTATCTTACTGAATAATCTGGCTTTGCATATCTAAGAATACATGATGAAAAATCCGAAGTTGTAGAAAAGGTCCACTGATTGCAATTTCCATATGCTGTGAATGGCAATAGCAATACCTTTTCCAGCTGGAAGAAGGATGCACCACTGAAATATGTTGCTGCTGACATCTGAAGGTTGCCAATGGGGTGCTTCAAATCAAGGGCTGGCTCTGCCACTGTCTTAAGTAATTAAAGTTTTGGCAAAGCTGACTGAATGCCACATATGTAGCCTTTACTTGACAGGACTCAAACAGCTCTTTGAGGCAGGTTTCAAAAACTATGTATTTTGCATCTCCATACGTGGACCTTGGCTCAAAACCAACATAACAAAACAAAAAGAACAAAACATTTTTGTATTAGCTTTCCAACATTTTTTTCATTTCTGCTGTTAAGTCATAGTGACATGTAGTACTAAAATTAAACTTATGACATTTCAAATTCTTCTGCAACAAGAGAGTCGCCAGGGTCACGTAGTCATGTGGCTCAGCTTGTATCTCTGTGGAAGTGACTTCCTCTTCCTCCTCCACCAACTCAAGATGAAGTTTCTTCCTTGGTCTGAACCCTGCTCCCTGTATAGATGTTGGAGACAGCGTGAAATCTGGTGAACTGGATGTGGTTTCTGTGCCAACACTGAGAGAAGAGACTGTTGCCTGGGTGCCTGTGAATAATAGGATAAAATATATATAGGTATTTTATGCTCTTCAAGTTAATAAACTAATATGATCTTAGTCACAATCTTACTCACCTTTGCTTCTCACGTGTTCTTTCAGTGTCCCAAGGGACAGCTGTGTACCAATTGTCCTGCTGGGGGGGTCAGTTTGAGTGCCAGTACAGTTAAAGGTGACAACCTGCTGTGATGTTCCCTAAAGATAAAAAACAATGTTATGGAGCATGTAAAACTTTAACTTATACAATTTACCTTAAATAAGAAGACAAATACATATGATAACAAAATTATCCCCGCAGTGCACAGTACACAATTTTTATTACAAATCTCAGTAATGGCTCATTATAGGGAAAATACAAAGAATTCATTAATTATGATGACCCAATGCAACCATTTGCTAAATGGTTGTCTGCCTTTGTTCTTTCTTTGTAATTGCTACCATTTCACAAATAATGCCATAACAAGTAGAGTAGTGTTTCACAACCAGACGCACGCTGATCATGCTGTTAACCTGCGACTCAGTTGGAGCCATTACTAACGTTATGCAGTTACAATACAAGTAGTAGCTTGGTGTCATTCAGTCTCAGTGTCTTTTGTTTTGCTGTTCATGCAGTGAATCAGCAATTCAGTCAGAGTCATTACTAACATTGTGCAGTTACAACACAAAGCTTAGCTTGGTGGCATTCAGCCTGTGTCTTTTGTTTTGCTAAGTTACAGAAACTACTGTACTGGCATGCGTAATGTTGCTTCACCTGTGGCACGGCTTTAGTTGTGCAAACAGTAGCAGAGTAAGATAGCAGACAACAGAGCAAGATAGCATTTTAGATAGCAAAATCAGGACGAATACATTATGAAAAGCATTGTAAGTATGACAGTGCATATGTTTTGTCACCATCAAACCTACTACTGTTGATATTTACAGTACAGGCCAAAAGTTTGGACACACCTTCTCATTCAATGCGTTTTCTTTATTTTCATGACTATTTACATTGTAGATTCTGACTGAAGGCATCAAAACTATAAATGAACACATGTGGAGTTATGTACTTAACAAAAAAAGGTGAAATAACTGAAAACATGTTTTATATTCTAGTTTCTTCAAAAAAGCCACCCTTTGCTCTGATTACTGCTTTGCACACTCTTGGCATTCTCTCGATGAGCTTCAAGAGGTAGTCACCTGAAATGGTTTTCACTTCATAGGTGTGCCTTATCAGGGTTAATTAGTGGAATTTCTTGCTTTATCAATGGGGTTGGGACCAACAGTTGTGTTCGGCAGAAGTCAGGTTACTACACAGCCAACAGCCCTATTGGACAACTGTTAAAATTCATATTATGGCAAGAACCAATCAAATGAAGGTCAGTCAGTCCGGAAAATTTCAAAAACTTTAAATGTGTCCCCAAGTGGAGTCGCAAAAACCATCAAGCGCTACAACGAAACTGGCACACATGAGGGCCGACCCAGGAAAGGAAGACCAAGAGTCACCTCTGCTTCTGAGGACAAGTTCATCCGAGTCACCAGCCTCAGAAATCGCAAGTTAACAGCAGCTCAGATCAGAGACCAGATGAATGCCGCACAGAGTTCTAGCAGCAGACCCATCTCTAGAACAACTGTTAAGAGGAGACTGCGCGAATCAGGCCTTCATGGTCAAATAGCTGCTAGGAAACCACTGCTAAGGAGAGGCAACAAGCAGAAGAGATTTGTTTGGGCCAAGAAACACAAGGAATGGACATTAGACCAGTGGAAATCTGTGCTTTGGTCTGATGAGTCCAAATTTGAGATCTTTGGTTCCAACCGCCGTGTCTTTGTGAGACGCAGAAAAGGTGAACGGATGGATTCCACATGCTTGGTTCCCACTGTGCAGCATGGAGGAGGAGGTGTGATGGTGTGGGGGTGTTTTGCTGGTGGCACTGTTGGGGATTTATTCAAAATTGAAGGCACACTGAACCAGCATGGCTACCACAGCATCCTGCAGCGACATGCCATCCCATCCAGTTTGCGTTTAGTTAGACGATCATTTATTTTTCAACAGGACAATGACCCCAAACACACCTCCAGGCTGTGTAAGGGCTATTTGACCAAGAAGGAGAGTGTGGAGTGCTGCGGCAGATGACCTGGCCTCCACAGTCACCGGCCCTGAACCCAATCGAGATGGTTTGGGGCGAGCTGGACCACAGAGTGAAGGCAAAGAGGCCAACAAGTGCTAAACACCTCTGGGAACTCCTTCAAGACTGTTGGAAAACCATTTCAGGTGACTACCTCTTGAAGCTCATCGAGAGAATGCCAGGAGTGTGCAAAGCAGTAATCAGAGCAAAGGGTGGCTATTTTGAAGAAACTAGAATATAAAACATGTTTTCAGTTATTTCACCTTTTTTGTTAAGTAACATAACTCCACGTGTTCATTCATAGTTTTGATGCCTTCAGTGAGAATCTACAATGTAAATAGTCATGAAAATAAAGAAAACACATTGAATGAGAAGGTGTGTCCAAACTTTTGGCCTGTACTGTAGTTGGCTTCAAATCAGCCTGTTTCTCTCAATTTAGCAACTGCATCCTAATTAGCTGTTAGCGTTCATCATCATCATCATCATGTGCTGTACTCTGCCAGAGCCTCGGCAACCACTTTCTTCCACCACAATCTGTTGGCAGTCAAACCTCTTGCATCTCTGGCAGTGAGGCTGGTCCACTTCTTGATGTTGTCAATCCAGGTTGTCCTCTGTCTGCCTCGGGAGCAGCTTCCTTCTACTTTGCCTTCAAGCACAATGCATTCCAGTGTGTCATCAGTTCTTGAGATGTGTCCGATGTTTCCTTTGGATAACAGTTTCCAGAAGTATTGGTTTCGTGCCAATCTTTTCTAGCATGAAATCATTGGATTTCCTTTCAATGTATGATATCCTGAGGATCTGTCTGTATGTCCATATCTGAAATGCTGTCAACTTCTTTTCATCAGTTTTACTTTAAGGGTCCATGTCTCACAGGCTACTGGCCAGATGATCAGCCTTGGCAGACTCCTTTCTCATTGTAGAATGATTCAGTCTCACCAGATGTGGTCTGAAGGCTGGAGGATTGTGTAGCATACAGTGTTTTTAGAAGAGCCACTAGGTGTGGTGCCACGCCCAACTGAATCATTGTTGCCCAAAGTTTGGTGTATTGGATATAGTCAGATGCCTGTACAAGGGGGTGTTGACCTCTCTCATTTTCTCCATTATTAGACGCATGTTGAAGAGCTGGTCCCTGGTGCCTCAGCCACTCCTGAAGCCAGCCTGTTTGAGTGTAATTTCTCTGTCAACATAGTTCTTTATTCTCGCAGAGATGATTATGAGTAGAACCTTGCTGGCATGTGATATCAATGCAGTTGTTCTGTAATTACTGCACTGCAGGAGGTCCCCTTTCTTGGGAATTGGAATGTAGACCGATTTGCACCAGTCTGTTGGCCATTTGCCAGTCTTCCAGATGGCCCAGATGATGTGGTGCAAGATGTGGGCCATTGAGGATCCTGCCTTTCAGTAGTTCTGCTGGAATGCTGCTCCTGGATATGTCCTGCATTTCAGAATATTTGATTTCCATCTTGTGTTGCTCTCCATCTGTATTTGCATCAAGGGTTGTTGATCAAACATTATGTTTATTGTACAGAGGTGGTTTTCTTGGCAGAACTCAACTAGCAGTGTCCCCTATTCATTTGGTGTTCCTAGACCATTGTCTCACATGACTTCCTTATTCAGAAATGTTTGACCTACTTTTGCATTGAAATCACCTAGAATGAGCACAATTGTCAGTTTTCAGAGTATCATCAATGAAGCCTTGCAGGCTGTTGTAGTGCCCCTAAAGCTCTTCCTCCACTTTATCACTAGTTGGTGAATAGTTAACATGTGATTGGGAAAGGCTTGCATTGTATGCGGATGGCTATTTCTTGCTTCAAGATGAACACAACACCTTCCTCCTTCCATCTTCCTCCTTCTTCAGATCCAGAAGTAGTACATTGTGTAGCTGTTCTTTGTTGTAAAATGGCCTTTGCCAGACCATCTGACCTCTGTTATTCCAATGATATCACAGCCAATTCTGCCAATTTCATCAATGAGAAGGTGAAGTTTCCCAAGTGCAGTCCAAGTGCCAATATTAATGTAATGTTTGTTAAGTCTGAGGATCCATTCCAGCACTGTGTATCAGACTCTGGGGTTCCTGAAAGAGGATTTCCCCCAGAGTAATCATTATGCCCAGAGGTACATGAAGTGCCGTCAGCCTCTTCCCCATTAGCATTGTTACCGTGGTACAGCCTGCGGGTCTCACTGGCCATGGAATGGCTTTTGTCATTTGTTGACTGTGTCATGGTATGAAAGTGGTTGTCTTGGAGGAAAGAGACTACTGTGAGTGGTCCCCCAGGTCCTTCTCACAGTGCAGTGGTCACTCGCTGACCAATTTGCCCAGCAGTTGACATTATTGCCGTTGACCTGCTCAGTTCCTCCGCCAATGCTGTCATCAAACACCCTGCTGCCAGTGTCTTCACCATAACCCTGCTAAGGGAGGCTGACAGGTGCTAGTCCTTACCCAAGGGACACCTGGGAGTATCAGCGGTGGTTAAGAGGCATTCCATCGTCCTCATACTCCTTGCAGCCTCCTACGCCTGGATGCAGTTTTATGTCTTACCCAGGATTAGTGTTAGATAGTGCTAAATGGAAAACAAGACACACAGCACAATTACTTTTTTAAAAATACTTACATCTCCCCCAGCAGCAGTTTTGCCTGGGACAGTTGGTGTTGATCCCTCTTTTAGATAGAGTTTCTCTGCAAGTCCTGCTCGATACTGACCGAGGTTAATAAAACCGTTCACCAAAAAGTGGTTAGCACAAACATATAGCTGTTTGCTAACTTTATCTGGGACTTTGGCATCAAAAATAAAATTTAACCACTCCGCTCTTCTGTCCTCTGTGGCTGGAAGTTGATGTAGCAATTTATGCTGGTCTTTACAGTCTACAACTGAGCATTTAGTGTGCTTAGCTCTCAGCTTAGACATTTTGGTTTCTGTTGCTGGTCGGGTCGCTTGTGAAAAAAACAATGGCTACCCTTGTCCAGAAATCGTGAGTGGAGAAAGAAAGATGCAGGGGCGGTTACAATTTCAAGCCCCATGTGACATAGTAAGGGGCATCAAATCTGAATGGCTCGTTGAATCACAAGAGTACAGAGCAAGTCATCCCACACAAAAATGAGTGGGCGGTCTTATTTCACAGTTTATGCATTAGTAAGCACATCAGAGACCCAAATATATACATACAAGAACTGAAAAAGTATGGCCCCTTTAATTACAGTTAACAAAAATATATTCTGTGCTCAATACAATTACATGTGTTTTGGTCTTATCCACATAAGTGCACAATAATAAACGCTCTTACTCAGTTTTACTAATTTGATCTCTCAAATTCCCTGCTCTGTACACCCCCAACCCACTGGACATTTGCCTCTTGCTCTCTTTTGCCTGCACACTTGCCTGCATACTCACTCAACCTTACAATGTGCAACAAATTCAGCCAAATGGAGAATTGTATGTATTTTATATTTGGGCACAGAATTGAGGCACAAATATATTTCGACAGCAGACTAAAACTGCAAAATCCACATAAAGAATCCGATCAACAGTGCTTGTATACTATATACAAGCATTTCTATAGACTTCAATGAGACTGAATTGAATGGTCAGAATAGTTTCACCTTTGATGTAAATGGCTTAGTGATGTGCATACTGATGTGTTTGATCCATAGACTGTAAAATAAATATGGACGTAGTCACCGTGATCTCACCCATTGGTATGTGGACTGCTGTTTTAAAGTCTTGAGTTTGATGATTTGACCGTCGCCATCTTTGATTTTTGGAGCAAGAAGTGACCCTATTTGGACAAGAGGGTGGAGCTGACCCTAGTGCTAGCTTCCAGTTTTGTTAGCACCGGTTAGCATGGTGCATTTACAGTCTATGATCAACTGTGATAATGTAATGATAATGCTAATTTTCACAAGCAAAAAGCAGGCTTAAAACCATTAACACAAAATGAACAACTGAACAGCTTAGAAGACCTTAGAAGGTCTTTTAGTACCGCCAAGCGCTGGACAAGAGTATTTTAGGTGACCAAAATGTTACAGTTAACTTTCATGAACTGAAAACACCTATGCTCTGTGAATCTGGGGTTACGCCATGGTTATGTTATGTGGTGCACCCCCTGCTGGCCATTAGAGATCAATGTTGATCAGTGTTGTGTTCGCTTTGTGTAAAAGCCAGGCAAAAAGTCTGCAGCATGCTAGCAGATGTTTCACAGGTATAATGTTGACCATGTTTACCATCTAAGTTTAGTGTGTTAGCATGCCAACAATTGCTAAATAGCACAAACACAAAGTACAGCTGAGGCTGATGGGAATGTCATTAGTTTTGCAGGTATTTGATCATATACCAAGGTATTGGACAAATACAAATCTTGACCTGATGATGGCGCTAGAGGAAAGGTTATCACCAAAGTTTTTAATAATTTATTCTAAGGGGAACATGAACATCTGAACCACATTTCAGCAATCCATCCAATAGCTGTCAAGACAATTCACCCAAAACCACAAATGTCAACTTCATGGTGGCGCTAGATAAAGTCAGTGGATCACAAAATTTCCTGGCAATCCATCCAAAAGCTGGATTGGATTCATCCGTATTCAAAGTAAAATGAGAATCTACTACTGTACTGCCTGGTTATGTTTGAGCAACTTACCTGAGTGCTAGGAAGTGCAAGGGCTTGAGGTGGGAATATGTCTCCCAATGGAACAGCACTTTGTTTGTTGCTTGTGCACAAATCTTTGCAAACAACTCATTCAAATCACTCAATCAATAAAATAATACATATATTTTTCCTACTTTTCCTCTTATTTTGTCAGTTTTACCTCCATCTCTTTCTTCATTCTATTCCACAGATATAGTCCTGTGAAAATAATAGAATATATGTTAGAGATTAAGAAAAGTGTTTGTACTTGTTGCTGCAAGAAAACTCACATAATCTGTTAAGGATCCTAAGAAAAAACACAGTTCACATTATGACATTTTAATGATGGCAATTACACAGTACAGCACAGTCCTATAGGCAATTATGTTTTCCTTCAAATTCATGGATCCCTACCACAATAAGTGCAACTGTTGTATTATTAAAACATAATGTTGCATTATAAATGATTACATTATTTATCCCAGCTTTTTATTATTATTTTTTTTACTTTGAACAGAGGAAGCAAAACAAGGTGGAGGAACATTTTTAAAAATGTGGTTTGACAAGGAGTGGAGTTGGCATCTGTGCAAGGCTGCAATAGTGCTACATGGTCATGTGCTTTCTTACCCCTTTTATAGAGTGCAGAGCAACATCTTCCACAATCAGGCCATGTACCAGCCAGTCCTCCAGAGACTTTAGCAGCAGCAGCTGATGAGGAACCCCACCCAGGCCCTTTCTCAGGGCCACAGTGAGCTCCCCCCTGCCAGGCGATGGCCCTACCACAGGAAGAGAGCCCGGCAGCACCCACAGATATCTACTTCAGAGGAAAAGGTCATCCACACTGGAGTCCCCAAAGCAATCTCTACTCCTCTACATGAGCATGAAGTTTTTTAAGAGCCTTTTCATCTGTCAGCCTAAGGGGGCTAATAAATAGATCCACCTCTGCAGCTAACATCCATCTACTTGTACATCATGTATGGCAACTGAGAGCAAGGGGTGCATTTGAAATTAAGTATGACGCACAAGTTCTCTATCAATTTCAGCCTTTGACTGTTTCCTATGTCGACTATGAATAGATGTGTATTAAGAGGTTAACAAGCAGCTCCGTGAGTGGTGTTTTGAGCTAAATGTTAACATCCTCACTATGGCAATGCTAACGTGCTGATCTGTCTGTTAGATGTTGAGATATTTCACTGGATAAGGGAAATTTTTACCTGCTGGTGGTCCCAGATGAAAAGTGGGATCACCAAAGTCACTAGGATTCATCCTCTGGGCACCATCTGTGTCTGGTCCAAATTGCATGTCAATCCATCAAATAGTTGTCAAGACATTTCAGTCTAGACCAAAGTGTTGGACTGAACAACCGACCGACATTGCCATTCATAGAGCCACACTGTTAGCATGGCAAAAAGACAGGAAAAAGTTATTCTGAAATCTTTAAATGGTGTGTTTATTCAAAAGAAACTGCAGCAATGTAATGATATTTTAGAAACAAAAAATGGCAACTTCATGGTGGCACTGGAGAAGAAGAAGAAGCTAGCAAAAGAAGGGATCACAAAAGTCACAAGGATTCTCTGGGGACCATGAATGCCAAAATTCCATGGTAATCCATCCAATACCTCAGTGAAGTCAAGTCAATTTTATTTATATCTCACCAAATTACAACAGAAGTTATCTCAGGGCACTTTTCAAATAGAGCAGGTCTAGACAGTACTCTTTAATTTACAGAGACCCAACATTCCCCCATGAGCAAGCACTTGGTGACAGTGGAAAGGAAAAACAGGAAGAAACCTCGAGCAGAACCTGGCTTTGGTTGGGCGGCAATCCACCTTGACCGGTTGGGTTGCGAGAGAAAGAGGGAGGGGGAGAGGGAAGATAGAGACACAGAGTAGCACAGCAACAACAATATTAGCAATAACAACAACAATAATAATAGAAATAAGACTAATAATAATAGTGATAAAGTGGGCAAATATGACTAATAATAGACTAATAACAATAGTAGTAGCAGTGGGCGTCAAGCTGGACCAAGGAGACAACAGGCAGTCCACAACCAAAGTTCGCCTTGCGAGACAAGAAAGCACAAAACTCTGGGGAAGATGCCAAATTAGTAACATGCATTAATGGGACATGAATGTGTATATATGGAGGAGGAGAAGATGGTTCCACAGGAGAGGAGCCTGATAGTTGAAGGCTCTGCCTCGCATTCTACTTTTGGAGACTCTAGGAACCACAAGTAAGCCTGCATTCTGGGAATGCAGTGTTCTAGTGGGGTAATAGGATACTATGAGCTCTTTAAGATATGATGTTGCCTGACCATTAAGGGCTTTGTAGGTGAGGAGAAAGATTTTAAATTATATTTGACAGGGAGCCAGTGCAGAGAAGCTAAAATGGGAGTAATATCTCTTTTTCTAGTTTTAGTCAGTACACGTGCAGCTGCATTCTGGACCAGCTGGAGAGTCTTAAGAGACTTTTTGGGGCAGCCTGATAATAAGGAATTGCAATAATCCAGCCTAGAAGTAACAAATGCGTGGACTAGTTTTTCTGCATCTTTTTGAGACAAGATGTGCCTGATTTTTGCAATGTTACGTAGGTGAAAAACGTAGGTTTTAAGCCTGAAATTTGTTTCTAAGATGTTTAGAACCAAGAGCAATAACTTCAAGCAATGCTTGGAGTTTAGTTAACTGATTGGTTTCATCTGAGTTCATTGATAAATATAATTGGGTTTCATCTGCATAACAATGAAAATGTATGGAGTGTTCCCTAATAATATTACCTAGAGGAAGCACATATAAGGTGAATAGTATTGGTCCAAGCACAGAACCCAACTTTTGCGTGCAGAGAAGATTTATCTTTAACATGTACAAACTGGAATCGATCTGCTAAATAGAACTTAAACCAGCTTAACGCAGTTCCTTTAATGCCAATTAAATGTTCCAGTCTCTGTAATAGGATGTGATGGTCAATGGTGTCAAATGCAGCACTAAGATCTAACAAGACAAGTACAGAGAGAAGTCCTTTGTCCGATGCAATTAGGAGGTCATTTGTAACTTTCACAAACGCTGCCTCTGTGCTATGATGCACTCTAAATCCTGACTGAAAATCCTCAAATAAACTATTGTTATGTAGAAAGTCACACAACTGATTGGTGACTGCTTTCTCAAGGATCTTAGATAGAAAGGGAAGGTTAGATATAGGTCTATAGTTGGCTAAAATGCCTGAATCAAGAGTAGACGTTTTAAGAAGAGGATTACAGCTACTTTAAAGGACTGTGGTACATAGCCTGTTGCTAAAGACAGATTGATCATATCTAGTAAAGAAGTGCTAACTAATGGTAAGACTTCTTTAGGCAGCCTAGTGGGGATGGGGTCTAAGAGACAGGTTGATGGTTTAGATGAAGAAATTGTTGAAGTTAGTTCAGGAAGGTTGATTGGAGAAAAACAGTCTAAATATATATCAGGTCTTACAGCTGTTTCTAATGTTCCTGTGTTTGAGGGTAAATCAGTGTTGTTTGAAGGCAGGAGATGATTCATTTTGTCTCTAATCGTTAGAATTTCATCATTAAAGAAGCTCATGAAGTCGTTACTGAAGTCTGGACCAAAGCAGTGGACCAACCAACTGACTACAGACAACAGGCAGATACTGTCATCCATAGAGCCACACCATGGCTAGAAATCCATGACTGATGACAAACTGTTGATGTAAACTGTAAAATGTGAGGAAAGGTTTTTATGTATGAAAGGCAGAGGCCTTTGTCTTCTGCTATGCCTGAGGTACATACATACATATATTGTGTATTCTTTGTGAAACTAAACACGAATAGTATGTCCATTGAAAACACTTTCTCCCCTACAGATTCTATAAAATTGACTTCAAGTTAAATCATACAATAGGTAAAAACAAGAGCTACTTTTACCAATAGCTCTAGTGTGGACTATTTTCTGCAGGGCTGGTGCCATAAAATGCTGTTTATCCTGATCATATCCTGCTGTTTTGTTGTGTTAAATAATGTATTAATACAAAAGCAGAGCAAGTATGCTCAGTTGAATTTACCAGTAAAAAAAACGGCTGTAAAAACTCAGCTGACCCTGTTTTCCTTTTGTAACATCACAACCACAAGTACTTGGATGAGGTAGAGGGAGCATGATAATAGATGATGGTCTCTGGTTTACATCTCTTCAAGTGGAGAGAAAGTAAAACATGTTGCACAACCAAGGAATGGAAACAGGAACTGGATGGAAAGACACAATTTTTGACAGCCTTCCCGATTCTGAAGATTGTGTGAAGTCTGGCCTCCTCCATCTCTGCTTTTGAAAATCTGAGAGCAATGTGAGCAAAATCCAATTTTTGCGTGATCAGATACGTTAGCGGCACCTTAGCGATCTGCTGCTCAGAGCTTTCGCAAACCCTCTGTGTTTTTAGAGTGAATCAGTTTGTGCAGTAATGATTGATTGTTTTCATGGCTCCATATCTAAGTGGATTATTTACCACGCTCGTGCCAAAGAACAAGGAGACCTCAGAGATAGCTGAAGCAGCTGAGGCATTCAGAGTCACTGTTTTCCTCGTATGACAAATTCCCCTTCTTCTCAACACACACACACACACACACACCTTGGTTGCTCTGGTTTCAACAGAGCTGCTTTGATTCTTTGCTTTGGAACTTCCAAGGCTACACTTAAACGATGACAGATTTGTGTAATTTTGGAACTTAATTTTAAAAAAATCCCTTGAATGTCCACAAAATTGGGAAATAATCTTTCTTTATTGAGACATTGCAGTACTGCTAGAGGGTGATTAACTTTAATTTAGATTGGTTATGGAAATCATATGATACCTTGGTTTCCCAAGGTTGTAGAAACACAGGGAAAAGAATAATTTGCTCCAAATTATATATTATTTTATGAATTCTGCAGCCCAAAAAATTCAATATTGTTAGAATAGCATAACGTAATTTAGACCTGCTATTTACAGAAGCTGATATTCCAATAATGAAAATGAAAGATCAAACTATATACAGTACAGGAAGTTTCTATTATAGACAGTGAACTTCCAGCTATATGCATGGATGTTCCAAGTTCAAACATGGATGGTCCAATTAATGGTTTTTGGAAGGTGTAATGTTTTACCAAGGTCCTTGAAACATTAAAGACAGATTTGCTAAATATATTTTCTTCCAAGTATATACATGGAAGCCATGACCAACAGGAAACTGCTAGATTTTTTCACTTCTGTTGCTTATAACTAATATCAATGATTATCATGTTGAAAGTCTAATGCTGTGTCTCACTCACACATCACTATATACTTTTTATATAGCACATATATATTTCACAATTGGACACTCAAATAAAATGGCGGAGGGTAAATGTAGTGCACTATATAATAAATAGGGGTGATTTCAAGACAAAGGCTATGACTTCAAACATCCAAATATAGTGTTACAACTACAGAAGTTACAAGTACAGACATAGCATACCCAAGTAAAGACATGGAGGGCTTGACCTGGAAGTTTGACTTCCAACTTCTAGATCTAATATGCCAACTTCCAAAACCAATAAGAAACTTTAACACATCCACACAGAGGCTTCACTCCCAGTATGTTACATTAAAAAGTGATAACTTCCAGAACCAATATGTTGAGCTGCATATTGACACTGGAACTTCAATAATGGACTTGGAAGTTGACATATTGGTTTTGCAAGTCAGCATACTGGACATGGAAGATGAAAGACCTGGAGGTGTGAATTCTAAAAATCAATATACTCACTTGCAAATATAATATAGTAACAACTATGCCGGTAGGCAGATTTTTTTTAACTTTGGAGATAGCCAAGCTATCAGTTTCGTTGCATTTGTTTAACGTTAAGCCAAGGTAATCACCTCCTGGCCCTAGCTCCGGACTTACTGTAACTCCATACTTAGAGTTTGCTATTGAGCTTTTTATATAACCTTCAGCAACAAAGGGTATATTTCCGGAAATGTCAAAGTATTCCTTTAATGGTTGGATTAGCGCAACCGACAGACAGAAGGAGACTGTGGAGTGATGCAGATGTGCTTTTCTGCAGGATTTAGACTTCAGCCTTTGCTTTTGTTCTTTGTCAGCTTCTTTGTTGTTATCCTTTGATACATTTTTCTGTTTTGCTCTGTTCAAAAATCAAGAAGCACTCCCAGTTTAATCAGAAAGACTAAAGCTACCATTGTGCTTTTTATAAGCTTTTTAGCTGCACCTGTAGAATGCTAATGATGCTAACAATTCACTCCTCCACCACTACCAGAACTCGATAAATAGTATTGATTCAAGATGCAGGGTTATGTTTCTTAATTATTATGTGCTTTATGTCTATAATTATGCATGAACCCCTGGTAGAGTTGGTGGTGAATCAAAATTTTAAATACTTTATATTTCTCTCCCGATTGAAGTGATTCAACAGTTCCGAAAATGACAGCCCACCTTTCTGGGGCAGAAAGTCTGTGCGAAAGTTAAGTTGAAAGAGAATTTGCAACTTGGAGAATCCCCAGCAGCACAGAGTTGTGTGGAGGCATGGTGTTCATTACAGTAGACGCACAAGGACACGACTTCTTTTGTGTCAGGAATTTGAATGCATTTTCTGATGCTGCCTCGCTGAGCTCAGTGTTTGAACCAGCACAAGTCATTCTCCACACACCCACGGGGGCTTTGTGGCTTTAAAGCATAATTTCCACAGTGGAATTCACACAAATATGAAAAAGGAATAGGCAAAATTTTCCTACAATGTATTTTGGCTTGAGCTGAAACTCAGAATTGCTACAATAAAAGCAATTTTAAATACATATGCTAAAATGCATGTTGTGCCATACCGATCTTAATTTATTATTGTAAAGATGGTCAAATTTGATTGAAGGAATCAGCATAGATTCTCTTTCATTGATGTTGCACAGGCAAGCTTGAGAGGACATATAAGCTCCTCTTCCAATTAAAGGTGCTGTGCAGTGTTTCCAGCAATCGGCATCAAACAATATTAAAATGTAACTCCCCTGTCAAACACATAGTGTGATACTGCTGCTGTGCGTTACAGTCTCCAGTCTTACAGACTCCTCTAAATCAAACATAAATGAAATACACAATCCCACAGTGTGCTGTTGTGTCAATGTAGTCAGTGTTTTTTTTTTCTTAATTATGACCATGTTCTTTCTTTTTATACATGTACATAAAATACAGTGAGAGAAGTTAGGACTTACAAAAGGCCCAGAGATATTTCATAGCGTACAGACAGCCAATCGTATGATCTCTCTCCCCCTTTTATATGGGGTTAAATTTGTTTCATAATAATTGAAAGTAAATAAAAGTAAATAAAAATACATTTAAAGCAAAAAAAATTACCTCAAAGGCAGAACTTACAATAAAAATTTACAAGAGTATTACATTTGATTACAATAATCTTCACCTCTCTTTAACTGATTGGGATTTCTCTTTTGTGGTCACTTTTTTCAGTTTCACTTCTTCATTTTTGAGTTTCAGTTGTGACACAAAGCTCTCATGTGGGTGGGTATTAAAGGGCTGTGTCCCCATTGGCAAATTACTTTTGGAGGGACAGGTTAATGGTCTCATGTGGGCAGGTAATGCTCTCATGAGAGCTTTATGCCAGAAATGAAACTGAAAAATTCAGAACTGAAAATGAAATATTAAGCAACAAATAGTTCATTTTTGTTTGTTTCATGGGAGATTTTGTTCAATTATTATGATATTATGATAATCCCATATTTTTACTGTATTTATTCTCAGGACTTCAGACTAAAAAATGTGTGAATATCATGAAAAACTCTCCATTGCTCTGCTATCTGAAGAGTTCATGCACAGAAATGAGCGTGTACAAGAAAGATTTGTCATCAACTGTTTGGCAGTCAACAAATTAAAGGGCTAATCCGGCCATTTAGTATTGCATATAAGAAAAACAGGTGTAAATGACACAAGATGACCCCAGATACTCTACATGATGACAAATGTCACTACAGAATTTGAGTCCAGCAAGTGATGACCCAAAGTTATCAATGACAAAACACATCTGGGATGTTTAAATTGTGAAGTAGAGCAACACTATTTTCACAATCAATATTTCCAGCAGTGTAGTGGCATCAGAAGCAGTAACAGAATACAATAATGCTGTCACGCTGTGAGTTACAGCACAGGTTTAATGGCCTGACATGAAGTCGCGTATCTCAGGACATGACGGAGTACTGTGGATCTGCTGCCTTGTCTCCTCCATATGCATGGCAGGATGGAGTGGATCTGAGAAGTCTTTTGTCTCTTCTGTCTGATTCCAAATGAGATGCTGCATGATGTCTCTCTCCTCTCAGTGAAGACGCATCACAAATGAAAAACTTCAAAGAACGGCAAACTTAAGGTTTACCGAGCAACATGAAGAAATGTGCTATGTGATTGACTGCTGAGATATGTGGCATTTCTGCTCATCTGAAGAATCTCACGGCATGATGGTGGTCCTCTGGGACAGCCGCAGTCAACAGAAGTTGAATCACTGTGTCAAAACTGATTTTAACTCAGCTGCATCACAATGCTCTACAAGTGACATGGAACATTAAATTCTGTATCTGGACCAAACATGTTGTTTCCAATTAGTCACTTGCAGTTTACAGTTTACATAACAACACCAAATCAGTTCCCTAACTTTTAAATGGCTTCTTTAGTTAAACTTTACACTTAACAACAAGCTGTAAACATAACATTGAAGTATGATTAGAAAGTTTATATGGCTAACGTGTTAGCAAACAGTTGCTTATTTATACATCCAGCATCCAGAGCAACATTAGCACATCATGTTTCTGTCTACTTGATGAAGTCCAATATTCACTCTCCCTTTAGATTTAGTCTGGTCTCCTGAGGGGAAATATCTGGCTCTTTAGCAGCTAAATGCTCTGCTATTTTCACCTGCTAGTCGCTAACCATGTCTGTCTGTGGTTTGGGGCTGGTTAGGTAGTGTAGTGTGGGTTTAACAGAGCATTTTCACTGAAAATTGCTGCCTGCTGCAGTAAAGAGGTTGATGGCAGTCAGGTTTCTGACTGTAAAACCAAAAAAACAAGCTGATAGATACTAAAATTGGGTGGAACTGCTGATTCGAGTGATAAATGGGTTAATCACTAGCAACACCTTTTACACTACATGTATCAAGCCATTTTAATCTAAAAGTGTTTGTTATAGCAGCTTAAAATACACTATGGGGAAATTAGAAAAATAAGTCTGCAACATTTTAGGGCCATATAAAATTTTAAGTCTGAAAAGCAGTTTATGTTGCATTTTGTGCCTCCTCCTCATTAATGACATAAGTGCTGAAGTCACAGCAAAATTAGCTCGATCTAGGCCAAATCAGCCCACCACCTGACTCGCACCCTGCCTCCAGGTGAGCAGGTCCACCTTAACATATACATAGCTATGGTTGTGGTATTTGGGCAGCTGCTAATTTCACCTCTTAATGGCTACTTTGAAAAAAAAACAAGAAATCAAATTGGGCTGCAGCATAGATTCCTTTATACGTTGTTCCTTTAGTTATTAATGGTGTAACAAGTTTTACCAAATCAATACTTAATAAGTCTAATTGTGTATAATGTTTTCCTGTAGTGGTGCCACCTGCCTATAGTTTCTTGTCATTAGTATTTTGTGGCGCTGATATTGTAGTGATATGTTCTTTGTGATTGCCAATGCCTGCCCAGGCAGTCCACACACATATAGAAGACATTACATTTTATCCCCTCGCACTTGCAGATTCTATTTATTTGAAGACATGACTTGTTTTGAGCTGTTTTGTTAATCATACACAGTTTTGCATGTCTAGCAAGGTGAGTCTCACTTGATGAAAAATAAAGCTAATGCATTGCATGCACAGTATATTGCGATTTTGATTATGCTCATTCAAATCTGATCAGTTATTTCTGTACCCTTGTACTGTGAACCTGTTAAAGCAGAAGTTAACAATTGTTGTAGTGCTTTTTTTTCTACTGTGTTGGCTAACGTCTAGGGGTGTGAATCTTTGGGAATCTCACAATTCGATTCAGAACTGACTCTCGATTTAATGAATAGAAAAGGGGGCACAATTTTCAGTCTCTTGCTCCAGTATATGGTGTGCCAAACCATTCACTGGTGCCCTTAGTCCACTGTAATACAATATTAAACATAACTGGCAATGAAGATTAAATGGTCCACAGCCTTTTTATTTTAAAAAGTTAACTGCATTAGTTAATGAATTCATTAATTTGAAAGGACCTTACAGTCTCCTGCCTGTATGAGAATAACAAAATGAGGGGGAGGCGGAGTGCTCCGCTGTGTTGTTATTAACATCATGTTACCTGCAGTGGAGAACAGCCTCTCTGCTGCACTGTTATCTCTGGTGAGCTGAGAAGGTGCAGGGTTTTTGAGGTGAAACAGACTGAGCACAAAGTTATTTTCTTCACCTCACAGTTGGTTTACGTTGTTTAATGCTGCAGTGCGTGTTGGTCAGCCGCAGGGTCCCCACGGATCCTTAAAAAGTCTTAAAACATTTAATTAAGTTTTTGATATTCAGCAAATGAGTATGTCTTAATTTTTGTTCAGTTTTATGTTTTATTTTACCGGTATTTCATATCCCCCAACAATAACCATTTCCGCCAGGCCTGTACAGTATACTTGCAAGTTATACGGTCTTAATTTCATAATGGACTTTTGTGTTATGATATTTAAACCAACATCTGTCAACACAGTTTAGACCTCAATATATGAAATTTGTCCCCCCCAATATTTGTAATTGACTGGACATCAGATTCTCCCAGAAGCTGAAAGAAAGCTTTATTCACAGAAAACCAAGTCCAAAGTCCAAGATAAGCCTACCACCCCTGAGCCGGCCAACAAAACCACACAGCTAACAGCTTAACGGATGTTGGCTGTTTGTGGAAGATGGATATCATTGTTTGCACATTCACTGTGGTGTATTTTTCTTATAATTTCTCTATGCTTATATATATTTCTCTTCTAGAATGTAAGCAACTGTAACATAACCCTATTTCAGCTCAGGATCAATAAAGTATTTCTGATTCTGATTCTAATCACTACAGTTAATTAATGAAATTCCTAATTACTATCTGCAATGGAAAATGAATCCAGAAAAGTAAAACAAATAGAGTTGAGCTGAGCCAGTACTGTGTAGTGGAAAAATGGCGTAGACCCTCTCCTCTAACGACCCCCCACTACCACAGCGAAGTCGGCTTTCACATGGAAATGATAACGCAAAAGCAAACCAGCCAATTAAAGTAGTAGGGGAATTGTGATTCCTGTTCTACATTTAGGAGCTCCAAATATTTAAAATGTGCAAAACCAAAAGTCAAGTTTACTAATTTAATTTGGTTAATGTTTTTTTTTTTATTGTTTATATAGTAGGGGTTGGTTATACTCTGTTTCTAAAAGGTATTCACTCAATTTTAAAGGAATATCTCTAGTGATCACGCATAAGCGAACAGGTTCTGATGTTTACATGCATTTATCGCTTCCCAAGCTCCCCACTTGCTGACTGTAAATTAATAATTGTTTTTCTCTGTAGCCTAACTATAATGGACCAAATTGAGGGTGAATACCATTGATAAAGTGTCTTTTAATTGTTCCCTCAATATTCAGTGTTAAACCGACTTCAAAACGCTCTGGATGTGTATAATTCACAGAAAAACTCCTGTGTCTCGTTTGTGTTTATGTTAACAGCAACATTGAACGCTGCAGTGCCTTATGTCTGTCGTGTAGGTCCTGCTCCGAAAATATACACTCTCCCTGGAGTTTTTTGCCCTTAATATCTTGTGATTATTTTAACCCAAACCATGATCTTTCCCTAACCCTAACCAAGTGGTTTTTGTGCCTAAACCTAACCAGACCTTAACTTCTACTTAAGATTTGAGTTGGCTCATATTTTTTCCAAATTAAAAGGTGCTTATGGAATAATTATGGCTCACTACAAGTACAGATGACATTGCTGGTTTGAATGTTTATGATAAAGTGGATCTATAATTAACATTTGATATTAAGTGAAATTAAATAGCGGTGTGGCACTTTTTCAGAAGGCAGTATTGGACCCTCTACTTTTTACAGCCCAAGAACTAACATTATGTTAAAAAAACAGGACTTTGAAAGGAGTCCTGTGTTTTTACTGCACAAACTGTACAAGTATTTAAACTTGAGAAGTCTTCCCTTGCAAAAAAAACAGATACAGCATTTGTCTCTGTTGGATTCAAAAATATGAAAAAGGCTGTGGAGAAGTTTACAGATCACACAAAAAGCAATTCTCATAAGCTTGCAATTATGACACATTGCCAAGAAGCAAATCGTATTAATTCCCAGCTTTCTACTGCGTGGGCAGCAGCACAGCAAAAGGCAAGGTCATGCTTGATAAAGATCATGAGCTCTGTGCAGTTCATAGGCAGACAAGGTCTGGCTCTCAGAGGCAATGAGTCAGAGGGTGGAAATCTTTGCCAGTTACCTGAGATCAGATGACGACCCTGTGTTTGAGTGGTGTAAATCACGTGTTCACAATTACACAAACCCCATAATACAAAATGACATGTTGAGCATAATGGCAAACTCCATCATCAGAGATATATCCACTGAAATCAGATCACAACCACTGCTGCAATACTCGATCATTATTGATGGAACACAGAATGTTACTGCAACCAAACAGGAATCAATCTGCCTTTGCTACATTGACCATGATCTCATTCCTCATTGAAGAATTTGTTGGTTTATATGAAGTGTGGCTCACAACTGGATAAAGCAAATGCAGCCAAATTGTGCTGCTTCATCTGAATTTGTTTCTCGATGGGCTTTGAGGACACATATGACAGAGCAGGAAATATGTCCAGAAGATTTGCTGGTGAACAGGCCTATCTTACACAAGCGCAATCACCGCCACTGTTCGTACACTGTGGTCCTCACTGTGTTAATTTGATAACACAGGCAGCTTGTGCAGTACCTTGTGTAGTACGTAATACACTGTAATGGGTCCATGAATTGGGGTGGGACTTTCAGGAAAAGTTCAAGGCCATGTTCCACTCTACAATAAAATCTGAAATGGATCTTTCACTACACTGAAGCCACTCTGTTCCACACGGTGGACTGTGCGGGCCGCGGCAGTTCATTCAGTCCTCAATCAGTATGAGGCAGTGTTGCTCAGTTTGGAACAGATGGCTTCAACTGGTGGCTCTGAAACAGCTACAAAGGCAAATGGTCTTCTTGACAGATTACAGAAGGGGAGTACAGTCCTGGGACTCCTTCTTGTTTTGGAAATTATTAAAGAATTGGAATGCTTCAACAAATCCCTGCAAAGGAGTACCATCATAATTGCAGGCATGCAGGCTGTGGTAGATTGCGTCAAGACAACTCTGCAGGAGAAAAGAACAGAGGAAAGATTCCAACAGATATTTGACAATGTAACAGAGCTGGTCACCTCACTGAATATCAACCCAATTGAAATGCCTCATTATCCACAAGCCACCAAAGCGCTTAGCTGGTGAAGCTGCAGCACATGCCCCAACAACTTCTCTAGATTAGTTAAGAGCAGAGTTCTTCAAGGTACTTGACAAAATAGATGTGCACTTCAGAGAGCGGTTCAGCAAACGAAGTTGGAGAATGTGCTTGTAACTGGAGAAAGTGATGACATTGTGGACCAGTATCCAGAGATCAACAGCAGGATGTTGGATGTGCAGTTAGTCATATTCAAGTCAAAGAACAAATCAAGCACCAAAGCTGCATGCATCCTGACAGACATGCTGCCTTAAGTCAGAAGCTTTTTTGATCAGGTGGAGGTCCTTGTGAGGCTGCTGTTGGTTGTTCCAACATCTTCTGAGAGGAGCTTCAGTGCACTAAGAAGGCTGAAGATCTTAGCGCACTGAAACTCTGGGAATTTATCTCTGCCGATGATCGAAGATGACGTGTGTGAAGTTTTAAATTAGCATTAGCATTAGCATTATTACTGTTGACCGTAGGATGTAAATGCACCGTGCTAACCAAGCTAGTAGCTAGGGCTATGGTCAGCTCCATCCTCTCATCCAAATATGGTCACTTGTGGCTACAAAAATCAAACATGGCGATGGTCAAATCCAAGATGGCGATGGTCAAATCGCCAAACTTGAGTCCTCAAAATGGCAGTTCACAAACCAATGGGTGACGTCACGGTGACTACATATACAGTGTCCATATTTTTTTACAGTCTATGGTCAGAGTGTATGGCACGGTGACCAAAGTGCCTCTTACAAAAGAGATGCTGAAGTACTGCACACACCAGGTATAGAGCTTACCTTGAGGAAAATAGCAAAAGAGGTGAGCAAAAGAGAAAGAATGCTGAAGAAAACCTTGACAAGCTAAAGAAGAGGAGAAAATGTATACAAGATGTATGCCAGAGGCTCCAAAAGGATGCAGGCAACTTTGTAGAACAAGCAGAGAATACTGCAGAATGGCAACACTGATAACAAAATCAAACACAATGAGGAGATGAGCAAAGGAAAAGAGTGAAATTGATAAGAAGGCTACTGAGCTGCGACACATGTCATGAGAGACATGGTGTCCATGGACAAACACGGTCAACCAACCGTATTGATTGTTTCTGCCAGAAGTTCTGAAACAGAAATACACTAAGTTTGGTGCTTATTGAATGAGAACATAGTGATTATTCCCCCCCCCGCCTATAGCAGCATAACTAGGGGCTGGTTAAGCTTTATCAAAAAGGAAAGTTTTAAGTCTACTCTAAAATGCAGAGAGGGTGTCTGCCTCCTGGATCAAAACTGGAAGATGGTTCCACAGGAGAGGAGCCTGATAGTTGAAGGCTCTGCCTCACATTCTACTTTTGGATACTCTAGGAACCACGAATAAGTCTATATTCTGGGAGCACAGTGTTTTAGTGGGGTAATAGGGTAATATAAGCTCTTTAAGATATGATGGTGACCATTAAGGGCTTTGTAGGTAAGGAGAAGGATTTTAAATTCTATTATGGATTATACAGGGAGCCAGTGCAGAGAAGCTAAAATGGGAGAAATATGATCTCTTTTTCTCAGTTTTTGTCAGTACATGTGCAGCTGTATTCTGGACCAGCTGGAGAGTCTTTAGAGACTTGTTGGGGCAGCCTGATAATAAGGGATTGCAATAACCCAGCCTAGAAGTAACAAAAGCATGGACTAGTTTTTCTGCATCTTTTTGAGACAGAATGTGCCTGTTATGTAGGTGAAAAAAGCAGTGCTGGAAATTAGTTTTATGTGGGAGTTAAAGGACATACAGTATCCTGATCAAAAATAACTCCTGGAGGCCAGGGCAATACCATCCAGAGTGGAGGTCGTTACTTGTGAGAGCTATGGGAATACATGGATAAGTGGTTATGACTCTTTGTCAGCCTGGCCAAAGTGCTGAAAAGGAACCTTGGGCTGTTTTTATTTTCCTCTATTAAAGATGAGTAATAGGCAGCTCTGGCATTACAGAGGGCCTTCCTATATGTTTTAAGACCATCTTGCCAGACTAAGCGAAATTCTTCCTTTTTGGTGGAATGCCATATCCTTTCAAGTTTTTGCGATGTTTGCTTTAATTTGCAGGTTGGGGTGTTATACCGTGGAGCTAACCTCTTTTGTTTTATTATCTTCTTTTACAAAGGGGCGATGGAGTTGAGTGTTATTCGCATGGGCGGGACTAAAGTTAGCATAGGAGTCCTCTGTTGAATGGAGACATGGCATTGAATTCAATGCTGATGGATTGCTTCCTTAAATTTAGCTACAGCATAATCAGATAGACATCTAGTGAAGACATTTTTGTCTAATGGCGTGTAGTCCAGTAATAGGAATTCAAAAGTTATTAAGTGATGATCTGATAAAATAGGATTTTGTGGAAAGACTATTAAATGTTCAATTTAGATGTCATATGTCAGAACAAGGTCGAGGGTGTGGTTAAAACTGTGAGAGGGTTTTTTACACTCTGAGAGGAGCCAATTGAGTCTAATAATGAGATAAACACAGTGCTAAGGCTATCATTATCATTAAGATTTTACTGATCACTTTTAAGCACGGCTGGGTCTGGCTCCAAGCTACATAACAGAAATGCTGACCCCAAACGAGGCAGCCCGCAGCCTTAGATCCTCAGGTGTGGCACTTCTGGCTGTTCCAAGGCTTAAATCTATAGGTGCCTGTACTTTTGCCATCAGGGCCCCTCGGCTTTGGAACGACCTGTCTGAGGAGATAAGGCTTACAGAATCAGTAACTTCTTTTAAATCATTTCTTAAAAATAATTTCTACAAACTTGCTTTTATGTGATGTTGTCTTTTTATCATCTCTTAATTGTTTTTCATTGTCTTCTACTGTTGTCTTCTTAATGTCAGACTTGTTATTGCTTTCTGTCATGTGTCTTTGTATTGTACTGCCTTTGCTTTGTCTGTCAAAGCACTTTGTAAACTCTGTTTTTAAAGGTCCTACATAAATAAAGTTATTATTATTATTATTATTATTATTATTATTTTATCGACATCCACATGAATATTAAAGTCACCTTCTATAATCACTTTATCTGTGCCAAGGACTAAACTTGATAAAAATTCTTAAGATAAAAATCAGAGTAGAGGCCAGGAGGGCGGTACAGTATAACAAATAGAATTGACTGTAAAGTTTTCCAGGTTGGGTGTGAAAGACTAGGAACAAGGCTTTTGAATGAGTTATATTTAAGTTTAGGTCTAGGGTTGATTAATAGGCTTGAGTTGAAAATGGCTGCAACTCCACCTATTTGGCCGGTGTCTCAAGGAATGTGAGTATTAATATAATTGGGGGGAGTGGATTCATTTAGGCAACATATTCTTCATGACACAGCCAGGTTTCAGTAAGACAAAGTAAATCAATATGATAGTCTGATATTAGATCGTATTAATACAGCTTTAGATGACAGAGGTCTAATGTCAATGAGTCCACATTTAATTCTCCTATTTTGTTGCACTATTGCAGTGGTGGTGTTAATTTTTATTAGATTTTTATGTATAACTCCTCTACTGTTTACTTTTGGTCTAATAAACCTAGCCATATTTCTAGATAAGAGAGCAGCTCCATCCAAAGTGGGATGTATGCCATCTCTCCTAATCAGACTAGGTCTTCCCCAGAAAGTCCACCAATTATGGTATAAAGCCCACATCATTTGCTGGACACCGTGACAGCCAGCGGTTGAATGATGACGTGGCTATACATATCTCTGGTCAGATTAAGCAGGGGCCCAGAGAAAACTACGGAGTCCGACATTGTCTTTGCATATGTACACACTGACTCAACATTAATTCTAGTGAGCTCTGATTAGCATAATTGGGAGTCATTACCGCCGACATGAATAATAATTTTACCATATTTATGCTTTTCCTTAGCCAGCAGTTTTAAGCTGGTGTCGCTAACTTCACGTTTCTCACTATGGAGCTGGCAATAATCAGAGTTGGTTTCTCAGCGGGTGTGTCACTGAGTAGGAGAACCTGTTAGAAATGGTGGTGAACTGTGGGCTTCTGCTTAGGGCTTAGAGGCAGAGGAATAGAAAAACATGACACACTGAGCAAGAGAGAATGTGAGAGTGGGGGGGGGGGGGCATCGTTAACTGTTAAGCTAAAGCAGCTAGCACATCTAGGTAGCAACTGTGGAATTAGCAAGATATTATCCACAGTAATGAAGAATATAGCAGCACGTCACCAGCACGTCAGCACGTATTTATTTAGAGGTATTAAAAAGGCAAAAAAACACAGCGGACGTCTAGCAAAATGTTAAACCAGACTCAACTTTTGCCGCAACGCAACCCAACATCATCTGGCAAGGCATGGCCAATCGTATACATGTAAGCACACGTTCCTGGTGGATTACTTTGCAACATGAATGATTGTCGGGATGAAAGATAAAACATTTGCTACCATGATAACTTTCCAGAGTTGTAAAATCCTGTCTCCAACCACAATTTACTTCCTGGATCATATTTTATTGTCTTATTGGATGAGAATCACACTATTGGATGGGAATCTATTGAATATAAAATAATCACAATGCTGTCATCATTAAAATAAACAGGCTACAGTATATGCCTACTTGTCAGACTAAGAAAACAGTTCTGCTTTGATGATGGACTTCTGTCTTCTCTTTATGCTTTCTTGTGGAGGGGTCATGCGCTAAGTGTCGCCCCTCTTTTACCCACAGGGAAATCAGGGAGGACGGCAACCCGTGGTCTATTAACTGCGTCATCATGCAACGCTGACAGTGAAAGTTTATTTCTGATTTTATTGTTGTTTGCACTAATGACTGTTCTCACGTTGCAGTGCTTTACTTAGATTTTTTTTAAAAAATAGCCTATTTTATTTTAGAGATCTTATATGGTCCATGGGTGAAGCAGCATAAATCACTATGAGGGGGATAAATTTTTGTCCCAACAGGGGATAAAAATAACTCGAATGTTAGTCAGTATGGACAAGCAGCGTGCCATCTATGTAAGGCTAAGTAATTCATAAAGCATTTATCTTTAAATATATAAAATGAATTCAGAAATTTCTCAAAGTGAATGGGAATAGTTTATCAGTCCAGAGCCTGAAAAATGGCTACCTACAGTTAAGAAACAGCTAGTGTCTTTGTTTGCGGTTCAGTCTGACCAAAATGCTGCCTAAACCATCATAGCATTCTCCTCTAAAACAAACCCCCCAACCCCAACCCCTCTCCCACTCCCCCACCCCCTGCCAAAAATAAGTTGTCCACTTCCCTTAACCTTCTCTCAAAAATAGAAGGCTCCCCCGATAAATGAAGAAACTTCTGATGCATACTAAATGTGGATATACCAGCAGCTTTTTGTGGTTTCCCATCCTCTCCTCGGCTGTCGGTGACATTTTGATGCTCATTAGGATGCCTGGGAGGTGAGTGTTGAGACAGTACACTCCTAAGGTGCTCTAGGTTGGATTAACACCGAACAAAGCACCTGGTCTCGCCTGTAACCTACTTCCTTTGATTTATTTATGTAGTTATAATTCAGTATGTATGCTGGGTCCTGACTGCAGCCAAGCTGGCACAATTACTTATTAATATACAAATGTTCTTAAGGCCAGTCAAACCCTAATCCCCTGACAGCAAACTAATCCATAAAGCTTTGGTACACAGTGGCTTTAAGGGCAAGTTTACGCATGTAATTAATATGGCAGGGCAGCCACGCCGATCTTTCTGATCCAGTCAATTTCTTTCGGGGCACTCCATAACAGATTGCCCATCTATTGAGAAATAAGATCAATCTAAAACCCAATTATCATACTGCATCTGTCAGTTTGACTGTTTGAAAAATGATGAAGAGTTTCTGGAAACAAGTGTTTAATACTACAAAACAAAAAAAATTTAGGGACAGTACTTCTAGCACAGCAAGTACAGCTAAATAGAGGAAGTGTTCAGAAATAAACAGATAATCTGCCCTGTGGATCATTAAATTCAAGTCAAAACATGAACTTAATCCTGCTAAATCACTTTCTTCCCCGATAATTCACTGGAAAAGGAGAAGCCCTGTTGTTGGGGAAGAAAGTGATGGTATATACCAAGTGACGCCTCATTCTACAAAATCTGTTTGCCTGGTATGTGACTCACAACACAGAGGCTGATTTGTTGCTGGGAATGACACACACATCTCACTGTGGCCAGTAAACATGACCTCTCCATCTGCTGGTAGATTAATGATGTTACCTTGGACACTTGGTTGAAAGCATGACTCAGACCATAGAAACTGACCTAAACAGGTATCATCATAGTAACTCAGATTGGAGAATTATTGCTGACTAAATGTAGGCTACATGATTATGAGAAAAGTGGCTTTACACCACTTAAACCTGCATTAATTCATTTTTAGCCCATTGAGGGAAGCTGTAAACACAGCATTGACATTGATCATATAAAATGGAATATGACAAAGATATTACTGTAGCAGAGCTAATGATTCCATTTGCATTTACCACTGCTGTTCAGTATTAGTTATACCTGAATTTTTCATTTTATGAGCAGCCCAGTCTGCCATTATCCTGTCTCTGTGGAAGGTTGATGTGTAATACGCTCTCTTAAAATAATTCAATAAATTGTAGTTTTGTTTGCTAAAAAACACCCAATCTGTGACTTTGCTAGCTTGATTGTTTTCATGACTCACATAGCTTCATAAGAAATCTCTGCCGTGTTGCTAGCTTACTAACCAGCAGCTAGCTAAAATCAGTTTCTTTTTTTAGTATTTTTGGAGCTAATTCCAACCAATGCTGGCTATGTGAGAGGCCTAACACCATTCTTGTGTTACCAGGACAGCTAGTTGGAGCCAAAAGTGTCAGTTTGTGCCTCATTCATTACACAACGCAAGAGAGAGAACACAACTGCTACATTAGCAAACAGTTGCCCATTTACACATCCAGCAGACAACATTAGCATTTATTTAGAGGTATATTTCTGGTCAGCTGGCAAATAAGTCCAATGATCACTCTTCTTTTAGCTCTGTTTTGGTCTGCTGAAAAATATTTGGATCTTTATCTGCTAGTTGCTAACTTAGTCTGTCTGCCATTTGGTGCTGGGCAGGTAGTGGGAGCTTTTTTGCAGAAAACAAGTGATGAGAGCGGTGAGACTAAACTAAAACACTTGTGGACCATTAAACTAAAACAATGAGCTGAAATGGGCTAAAACGCTTAGTAAAGCTGAAGGTAACTTCACAGTCAGTTGATAATTCTCTAAGGGTTCATCACTATGAGCGACCCCTTTTAGATTACACTGAGTCATTATTTTCATTGTTGATATAAAAATGTTGATTAGTGTATCTTTAAACTTATGTTTGATTAAAATAAAAAAGTTTTTGCAGATAGGAGCAAGTTATCCCTTAAGTAACTGACAGAAATTGCATTACTTGACTGTACTTGATCAGCTCAGTGGATTCTGTTGCTAACAGATTACATCCTGGCAGTAATTTTGCCAGAATGTTACCCACCAGACGAGCTGCCAGCACTAATGTCATCAGAAATACAGGCCGAACTACTGCTCCCACAAGTTTCCTCAACTGAACCATTTTTAGTCACCAACAGTCTTGATACACACTGGATTTCCAACTCTTTAAAAGTCTCTCCCTTTTGAGTTCTTATCTATATTTTATTGGATCTTTTTATTATTCATTCTCTTGCAAAACAGCTCAGGACTCCTACTAAGGAGAGAAGATGAGTTTCTCTTCTCTCTTTTCTTCATCTGTTTCACTGATTTGATTGCTAGCCACTTTTGTCCAACTTAAATCACACTTGCTGTTCAATGGTTGTGTTTTTTTTTAACACTATCTATTTTTTTAAAAAGCTTTTGAAAAGCATCCTGTTTTGCACAAAAATGTCCTCATACCCGGCTGATGTCTGTCAGGTAGATTTTCATTTCAGGCGAGTAAGAACAGTTTATCTATGGGTGACAGCTTGTGCCAGCCTGTAAGTGCCTGGATTTTGTGGCAATCAATCAGGGAGGTTTTTCCATTTAGTTGTCATCGGGGAAATCATGGAAACAATCGTTTAAAAATCCGTCGGAGAGTGAGTGGAGTCATCAGAATGCAAAAGGCAGCAGTGTGTTCACACATCTTCACACTGCACGTGTCATTCCTCTGAAACATAAAACATGTCACCACTGTCATCCGCTTGGGTATTGCTTCCATTAGACATCCATATTGCATCCACATGCTCTATCAGTGAAGAGCATTTGTTTTTATTTATTTATAAAGCTACTTTACAAAAGCTCCCCCCACCATCTCTCAGCCCTGCTTTCTTGGAATGTTGGTAGCCATTGTTCCAGCTCACAGACATGGTTCACCCTGCAAGTACCAAAAATTCATACAGAGTCAGGAAGATCTGCTTTCTGTTACTGTGCCCCACATACCTGGAATATGCTTCAAAAAAACTACAAGTTGACCTCATTACAGTTTTTCTCGATCACTTGCACACTATAACTGGGCCTATTAACTAAACATCCCAAACCATGACGCTATCTACCAAAAGACAGACCCATTTCCCAAAACTATAAACACTATTTCCCAGTTTTCACTCGTGCTCATTTTGAAAGAACTGGCATTCAATATCATTAACTCAAGTCATCACAGCTGGAACCCAATTAACACATAATTCCCCAAGGTGGAAACACTAAGAGTCAAAATTGTTCACACACCAAGAGAACCTCAAGATAGATAGACAAAAGGGCCATGGGTCAGTTCACTTGTTTTGGAACAATGGATCCACAAAGACCTGAGGCAGAATAAATGTGATTTCTTTCTTCATATACAAACAGTTTTTTTTTCATTGGTTTGTATTGGTAAATACATGGGAATTTTTTAAAATTATTTATCAGTTGCATATTTTTACAGTACATTTTCACTCAGTTTATTTTACTACAGTGCACTGAGGGATTAAAAATTTAGAAAATGTATACATGTGTTGTGTCTTTATATTGTATCCATCGTGTAAAGAGGTTGTTCTGGTGGAAAACCCTAAGTGACATTATTCATTGCAGTAACAGGTTTTTACAGTAGTGTTTTGGATGGATCTCACCACTGTGTAATGACTGTTTTATGTGTATTTGATGGCTTTTGTGTGATGTCTGAAGCCAAAGTTTGGTTTAGATGTAAGATTACATGGTTTTGAGAGGAGAGATTGGTTTTGACATGAAAGTCTGAAGTTTGTGAAGATGAGTGTGCAGTTATCCATTTGTGATTAGAGTTTTGGGAAATGGAGCATAATTTCAAGAAACGTTTCTTAGCAATCAAGAAAAACTGTAATACTGTCGAGTCAATTCCAAGATTTAATTGCTAATTTTATTGATTGTAATTGTCGTTCGTTTTAATTTTTTAAATTGTTCTTATTCTTATTGTTCTTATTTATTTATTTATCTCATTGTCAATTCCTACACTTTTACTTTTTAGCATTGTTAATTTTATCTTGTTTTTAATTGATAGCCATGTATTCTTCTTTTATTGCTATTTGATTTTAGTTGTGTCTGTATTTATTGTATGTCTGTACCTTGGCACCACTGAAAATGAGGGTTAATGTGTTTTCTGAGGTTTTAAATAAATAAAATGATGATGAAGATGATATTTATAATGATCAATTACCAGACAGTCTCAGACACACAACCCATTTATTGTACATTGCTCATTCCTGATGGATTATAACAGCAGCAGTGTAGTAGATCTATACTGCGCTGCTTTTATGTGTGTGTGTGTGCGTTCGTTCGTGTGTGTACGTTTGTGCGTGTGTGTGTGTGTGTGTGTGTGTGTGTGTGTGTGTGTGAGAGAGAGAGAGTAAATTAGACCCAGGATCTATTCTTCATTGTGGGACTGGACACAGGAAATTAAGAGCTATTCTTATGCTCTATCTGCATGTTTCCTTCTTGACTGAGTAGGGTTATTATTACAGTATCTGTTTAAATTTATAGATTTAGTGACTTCATTAAAGGTCAGTTTATTCTTCATGAGTTGTACTATTCAGCCCGTGAAAACAACAACATAATGGGCCTCTTTTAATCACACAAATGCAACGACAAGCACAGCGTGGCAGTTCTTGGGTGCACAGACTGTTTGGGTGTCTCCAACCACAGCTGCTATTTTGCAAAGTGCAAAAGGGCTTGGTGAAGGTGAATATAGATCAGCGGGTGTAGTGATTAATAAATAGACTGTCAGCCAGTCACATCACTATTACTACAGCTGCGCCAATCATGGTGAAGCATGACAACAATAGCTCAAAAAAAGGGAAAGATGTTTCTTCTGGAAATCATATTGTTGTCTGGATGTGAACACACAGCACCACACATCTGCAGCCAGAGACAGATAGAGAGGGTTTTTTGAACAGTTGATTAGCACAATGATGATAGAAATAAGCAATATAAAAAATGTGTGGTGAAGCCGTTTATATGATCACATTGGACTTATGCTATTTCAGCCATAATTTTACTATAAATCACATCATAATGGTCACATTGTTTCGTGATTGATGTTATACCATAATGCATTCCAAGAATAAAACGATGAGGTGCCACTTTTGCTTTAAAAAATCATGATGACAGATCAGTGGGCTTTAAAAGATTGATTAAAAGTGATTTTGTTACAGACAACACAGATTTAAACCCATCTTACTGCAGCTAAGCTAATGACCAATAGAATTATGGGGAATTAACCCTGTCAGCTAAAAATAATATTTTTATTTGGCTAAATTATGCAGGAAATTAAGTAATATAACCAGGAATGTGTCTTCTGTCAACATAATGAGCAATGCATTAATATTAAACATTAATTCTCAACATTAAATCCAAACAATCACTGACAATGTATTTTTCTTACAATATTGTGGCAATTAAAGTATGACTAAAATTTCTATGGTTATGTTTAAGCATCTTGAAATTGGTTGGTTAAGGTTAGGGAACGATTGTGGTGTAAGTTAAATACTGATACAGTTAACGCTGAATTGACACACTCGTGTCGTGACTCGTGTTTACATTTTGAATATTTAACCAAAATTACAATCTTACCCAATCCACAGTGTTTAAGCTCCTGAACCTAATCACACACAGGGTACAAGAAGCAAATCCTGCTCTCTGGGGGTCAAAGACCTGTGCTTTGTGAGCCCACCATCCACCCTGTCTGTGAAGTACAAGAACGTAACACTGACCAGACTGGAAATATGCAGCAATTCAGGCAACCATTAGGTCTCTTCAAACACATTTGGCAAAACAATTTAATATTATACAACCAAAAGCTTTAGGAGACAGGGTTATGGGAAATAGGATGTAGGAGTTTTTTGAAGCTTAACCCATAGAAGGAACTAAAAGTCAGGATACATCAGCCTCTGCTGCTTTAATTTTCTGCTGCTTTAATTTTTAATTATTTTTTAATGTCTCTTGTGCGTCTCCAAATTTATGGAGTGCAATACTAAATGGCTGAAATACCCCTTTAATTTGTTAATTGCCAAATTATTTGGATTTTGTATCTTTCTATATCTTTGTACAAGATCTGCATATGGTAACTACAGTATGGTTACGGCTATTGAGAGGTCGCGGTTACAGTTAGTAAAAGGGGAAACTTAAATTGCAAGTCTGTGAGTACGCATACTCCAGGTTTTCTGCATGAAAGTCTGTCACTCTCTACTATGTAGCCTACAGGGCACACCATTTTCTTGCATTGGCACTGAACGTCATCATTAAATTTATGCCACATTTGCAAATGTTTTTCCACAGGAGTAAAATAAGGTTCAGGTTAAAATGAGCAAAAACACTTTTATAGTTAAAAAATCTGTAATTTAAGTGTGATTCGTTGAGAATAAAACCAGTCAAAAGAGGGAAAGAGAGAATGAAAAATCTGGCTGTCCGTCTCCACAGGGCATTGATCAAGAGAAAGAACAACATTAGCATTCCACTCCGACACTGAGGCATTACTGAACGTCTAGGCCAGAGCCAATTGATTTTTGCTGCCATTCTCTTATTTCATCCTTTCGGGTGAAATATGCAGCTCTATGTGTTCGCCCATTTACTAAGTATAAGCTCTTGATAAGCCCAGTCAAGCCATAGGAAGAGAACTTTAACCAAGAGGTGATGGAAATTGGAAATGCACGTCTTACTGCATTACATTAAAGTGAGTGACAATATCACGCTGATTTTCATTTGTTGTGATAGCACTATCTCATTTTTTTCCATTACCACGAGTGTACTGTTCTAATTTTCAGGCGGTGGGAGGGGGTGGTGGGGCGGGTGAGTGGGTGGATTTGTGCATTTCTGTATGGTGAGCCAACAGAAGCTGGGTAAATAGGAGCATCAAAGCAATCTGCTGCTGGGCGCCGAGAGCACAGGCTCATTATAGGGGGCCTTGGCTGAGTAGCTGGGAAGACATGCCAAGTTAGACTCCCGTTGTGACAGACAGTGCTCTTTAGCTATTAATCAACAGGCTGAGAAATTGAAAGGACAGCGAGTCGCTAATGGAACAATTTGTCTCACTGTGAGGGATTGAATTTCAGTGCACCCGGGCTCCCAGCATCATCCCATTCACCGCCCTGAGTCATTCAGTGTCAAACTCTTATGGTTTTCATCTGCATATTTCCTCTAAAGAACAGAGTACTTCAATAGCATACAGTAAAGCATAGGGGTTACATGTTATATTGTACTGTACCATCAATAAATTACAAGCGTCTACACTGTATTTTAATTTATGTGCCACAAGATCACATTTCTACAGTGTCCCCTAAGGATAAAACACACACCAAAGCAAAAGCACAAACGGTAAGGAAATGTGCTCCAAATCCAAAACTGTTACAAATTGTAAAATGCAAACACAAACATTAAGAGAAATGCAAAAAACACTAAAGTGAGAGTGATGAGCTCTTGACACGGTGACATGGTGGCAAAGACACAGTGTGCTAGTTTGAGATTAATTTTCATCTCTCTTGGAGAAACATGATGTTTTTTCTTTTTATATGTGTTTTAGTATTTTTTTTGCATTCCTCTTAATATTTTCACTTTTGTATGTATTTTACAGTTTGTAGCATTTTTGGATTTAGACTGTTCCTTAAATGACAGGTTCACCATTTTTCATGTCTGTCAGCCAGGAGCCCAAATGGTCACTGAAATAGTTTTTTTCTTGCCTTAATCAAGCCTTCCTGTTCATACTGGCCATTAGAGGATCCTTTCATAATGCACTTACAAAGTGATGGGGGACAAAATCCACAGTCCTCCTTCTGTGCAAAAATGTATTTAAAAGTTTATTCAAAACTAATATGAAGCTTCAGCGTCCAAATGAGTCAAATCAAGTAGATATCTTTCAACATAACAGTCTTTTTAGTGCCAAAGTCCCTCTTTTTGTTACGATACTTCCACCGCAGCTCAACAAGGAAACACTGTCAACGAAACACAAAGAGGGAATTTGATGCTAAAAAGACTGTAAATGTGGCAGATATCCACTTGATATGACTAACACAGACTGCTGAAGCCTCATATAAGCTTCACATCAACTTTTAAATACATTTTTACACTAAATGACTGTGTGGACACACTGTGGATTTTGGCCTCCATCACTTACACTGAAAGCACATTTGAAGGAGATCTTTTAATAGCCAATATGAACAGGAGGAATGATTACAGCGAGGAAAACCTCTTTCACTGTTCATATGGACACCTGACTGTTTTAAGACACACTTGAAAAACTGTCTTTTAATGTTTGTGCTTTTGCGTTTGTGTGTGTTTTTGTCCTTAGGGGCCATTGTACAGAAAAACTGAATTATGACACAAATCTGTTTTATCATTGTAACTAATACATTGCTGCACGTCAACTTTCCACTATAACTCCATTTACTGTTGTTTAGAATTTATAGCAACTATTATTAATATCATTGATTTTCAAATAAAAGCCAGATTGTGGTTTATGGCACAGTAGCAACACCCTCCTTGTGAGCAGAATTGATGGAGTTTATGGTGATCTAAAACATCTTAGGTGCTGCCAGACCCACCAGTGGGTCCAGCATCACAAACACATCACCAGAGCATTCTTCCATCCAACAGAACTTTGTTTTAAATTCAATTCAGAGCCCCAAGCCCCCAAAAAGCCGAACATGTTAAGCTGTGATTTGGGGGGGAAATGTGTTTAAAATTATTCAGAGAATTCAAGGTGAATTTAAAAAAAATCATCAAGCTTAAAATTCAGTTGTGTGCTTATGCTTAAACATCCAGTATTTTTGGATTCTGGGTACATTTTTGATGAACTCAGAAACTGTGATGCTGTGTTTCTTCCCAACTGCCATGACAAAGTGTTCTGACAATAAAAATGTGGGAAGATGCTCAATATGTGTTGCAGATAAAGACAGTTATTGACTTCTGGGGGAGGCAGCCAGAGAGTAAAAAAATGAAACTCAGTATAATATATATAGTGTCACAGTGAATTTGGCAGGTTAAGCAGATATTTGGTAGCAGTTTATAAGCAGTTTACATACCTTCAACTAAACTAACTCATATGTACAGTATCATTGTTACTGTTACATTTCTAGTCTGTGTGTGTGGATGTACTGTAGATGACAAGGTTTTTTTTTTTGCCAAGGGGAGAGGGTGTGGGTGGTGTTGTCAGATTTGTTACTGCATGATTTGAGTCAGCTTGACAGAAACAAACACAAAAATCAGCATTTATATATGAATGCATATCATCTCTACCAAAGAAAAAAAGCCATGTAATTTCAATAATATTAATGCACAAACCCCAAAATCACCTATAATTTCCTTGCTAAAGACCTTATACTTGTCAATCTTTTATGGCTTTGTGCATTTGAAATTATGTTGTGTAACCATAACCTTAAAATCCATGTTGTCTGTAATACTGTGGGTGCGTGTCTCCAGGTGAGTGTTGCCTGTCAAAAAGTAATTAATAGCTTGCATCACATCATTCAAGCAATACATTTCAATTCAATACTTAGCAAAGTATTATTTAAATCATCTAATTATGTTGAAATTAATTTTGTTATTAGAGTCAGAAGACCAAAAGTTGTATAGTTGTGTAATTAGCTGGCTTCTTAAAGATTGTTATACCTGTGTTTCAGTAATTTTGTTGCACCTCATTCATGCTGAGTCCAACAATAATGACAAAGCTATATTGTATTGTATATGTTGTATATATCCTCTACCATATGACCACTGTCTTGAGTCAATAAAAAATGTGAATATCAATTTGCTCTGATACACGCCTCTGACTGGCTTCTCTAGCTGAAACTGATGTATGTATTTAGATCCATCTCCCATTGAAAAATGAATTTTTAGATGTTGTTAGAAAAAATCTAAACTGATGTCCACATGATAAACTTTTAGCATCATTCAATTATTCAGGAATGTTTCTATGTTTAGCGACTGAGGATAATGATTAAAAGCAAACCTGCAAATGGGAATTTCTATTGTTTCAATATTTCAGTCAGTGTAAGCAGCAATGACTAAAGTGCTGCAAGAAGCAGACAGAATATATGTGATACAGTCTTACAGTAAATGTGAAGAAACTAAAAATAAGGGGGACTAACTTTAAAGGCGTGCCTCAGGCCCATGCTAAATCTGCTCTGTTACCCTCCTTTCCAAAGTGTCTCTAACCTCTGATGTCATGCCATTGACAGGTGAGATTATACTTTGACACACAGCCTCTCTGTTAGCCCCTTTGGCTGACAAAACAGTAATAATTATCCCAGCTGCCAGCTTGATATTAACTAATGATGTATTATGAGAGTAACAGCCAAGGTTGTAAGTCTCCTGGCCTACATTCTACCTTGTGTTTGTTTTCACTTTTAGCCCTCCCTCCTTCCTGTATTTTCTATCATTCCACCTCTCTGCTCCCTTTAAGCCCCATCAGAAAAGACACATTATTGATCCTGTTGTTCCTGAACAGCGGAGCCTCACCGTTATCTCCTATCAGACGCTGTGGCCGGCTGTCAGGCATATAAACAGCAACCTGCCATTCCAAGGTTCCTATGAAGTGGCAGCCTGACGCTTTCTGGGAGGCTCATAAACACGCACTGCTGGACTGTCCCGTCCAAATGACAATCATTAGTGGAGTAAGCAGACAGCTGGGAGAAGGGGATCGCTTTCATTGTCATACGAAAAGACTGTTTAGTACAGACTGAAGCTGGGGAAGGACATTAAGACCATACACCCCACTGGTAATGACTATTAGCACCAACAACTTAACTTAAAGTTACAAAGAAGCAATATTGAAGGACTGAATAAATCCAGGACCACACACTGGATGACAGGTACTGTATACTACGCAAACTTAGAGTAAAAGTGAAAATGTAATTTTTTTTTATCTGTTATCTAGCGGCACATTTCATTTTCGTATCTTACAGACATCTACTGCGTGCCCAGGAAGTTAAACGCCTGTCCGGGGTGAAATTTAAATCCAATACATACGTACTGTGGAAATACTGGATTTAAATGTTGGTTACGCCCTCTGCAAACCTTTTATTATTCCGGACACACAGTAGATATCTGTTGGATCATGAAACTGCCTTTGAACACACAACCTGCTGCTTGATTACAGATAAAGAATAATGTTTTGACTTTGCCCCTAACCTTTGCGTAGGAAAGGCTCTGTATGAGGTGTAGAGTGCTGATGTCACAGATGAGGCTAGAGGTCAGTATGCTTCAAATGAAAGGCTTTCCAACAATGTATCATCTGTTTACTTGGCCCGGTGTGAAAGCGTCCATGTTTCTCCAGTTTAGTTTAAATGATGTTTGAAGATCAGAATAATCAAAGCTGGTTAATGTCGGGAACCATTTGGAGACTCAGGACAGTTGTGTTTCACGACCCGTGAAGGAAATGTACTCAACTCTGTCTGATTACACACTTCACAACAGTCGAGGCCATTAAGGCCATGTTGCGATGCCACACACCCATCTTACTATCTCACTGTCAGCCAGAGGGGTTCTGCAAGTTCTGCAACCTTTCTCTGTCTGTGTGACTGTCTCTCTCTCTCTCTCTCTCTCTCTGTCTGTCTCTCTCTGAGTGAATCATTCCATTAAG
The DNA here is from genome assembly GCA_038419695.1 of Scomberomorus guttatus. Lineage (NCBI taxonomy): Eukaryota > Metazoa > Chordata > Actinopteri > Scombriformes > Scombridae > Scomberomorus > Scomberomorus guttatus. The sequence goes on along the minus strand of CM076465.1, from coordinate 21,021,047 downwards.
ATCCCTGCATGTTGTAGAATGGAACAGAGCCAATGGGCTCACAGCAGCCACATACCCTCCATGACAACCAGTGATCAATGACGAATGACAGCACGCTCTAATGAAACCAGGCAAAGGGATTAAAAACAACCCTCCATAACTTGCTGGCCTGTTAATACATTCAGTCATCTCTATCCCTCTCCACTGCCTCACTCCTCAATTTCTGTTGTTTCATTTCATCAATACTGAAGAGAATACTATTATGAACACAGAATATCACCAATTTATATTTTTTGGATGGCATGTCATATAGCTATATTGAGTTTCTACCCAAGATCAAGTACACGTGAAAATACATCCATCACAGAAAAAACACTTGTTAATGTATATTTGAACTTCAGGAAACCCACACATTAAACCAAGCTAACAGAAAAGCTGAATGCAAAGCAAAGACATGTGACATGTGGACCAAAAAAGTGTTTTGCGAATTGAGCAAAAATGCGTCCATGCAAGTTGAAAATGTTTAACTTTTAATTATCCCAATGCTAGACTGAGAAGTTTGAAAACATGCAGTAAAGAAATCAAGCAGTGGTAATTATCTGTTCAAGAAACATTTCCTTTTAGATGCAGCAGCGTTTTGGGATATGTTATTGTCTCTAACTCTGGGCCAAGAAAACATAATTAACTTGCAAGCAGCAGTATAACCGTCTTATCTGTTTTGACACCTGTTGGTAGTAATATGCAACTGCAGTTTACTGCCCGCATTCACGGCTGTGCACAATAAATAACATTAAAACGCTAGACCCTGTTTGTCCAGAACATTCTATCTTCTCTCTAATGTCACAACCAAATAAAACCCAGTTCCCTTGGTCATCCTGCTTTAACATTCAATTTCATATGCCACATTCATGAGCACTACCTTCATCACAGGCAGCATAACGCAGCGCACGTACAAGGAAACACACATGAATGTGTTTGAGCATCTAACCTAGCTAGTCAGAATAAACCATTAACCACCAATAATTGTATGCAGATATATTGCACATGCACAGACTGGAAGATTTGTGTGGCGTCATTGGTTGGTGTGACCCCTTTGAAGAGAATGACAACACCCAAGATGATATGACTGACCATCTTGTGCTGCATGTTAATTGTCACATTCATGTTTCATGTTGTGAGTATTACATTAAGTTGGCAAAGCATCAGAGATTTTTTTTCTGTTCTGCTGTTGAACTGGAAATTTAATACATTTAATATTTGTTAATATAATTTAATAATCTATAACTTTATAGGTCACACTGATTTCATACAATATATGTAAATAACAATGGAATGCCTTTATAATTAATGGATCAATGTACTTGATTGATTGATTGATTGAGGATACCTGATGTAATTGATGCATATAAAAGATGTGCCTGATGAACCACACAGTGTGGATAGTTATATAGCTAGAAGCAAAGTACGTTTAATGTTTCTGTAAGATTGGAATTTTACTACAATCTTTTAGCCTGTTGTTGATGATCAGATCGCGTTTTTCATCGGACATCAAAAGCGTACACCTTCACATTCTACACAGTATACCTTACATATACAGTACTGTGCAAAAGTTTTAGGCACTTTAGATGTTTAGATTTTTATCCATAATGCAACACCATCAGAGAGGCATCTGATCAGTCCCAAATGTATTCTGCAGCATGACAATGACCCCAAACATGCAGCCAAAGTCATAAAGAACTTCAGCAACAAGAAGAACAAGGAGTCCTGCAACAGATGGTTTGGCCCCCACAGAGCCCTGATCTCAACATCATGGAGTCAGTCTGGGATTACATGAAGAGACAGAAGCAACAATTGCTGCTGTTTTAAAGGCAAAGCTGCTCACACCAAATATTGATTTCATTTAGGTTTACTCAACTTTGTATGAAGTTAATAAATAAAAACTATTCATGGCATTATTTTTGAAAGCATCCTCACTTTAGTTTTAGTGTCTTTGCACAGTACTGTATGTTCCAAATTAAATAGCCCACGTTCATGAGTCAGAGTAGCCTCGAAATGCTAGTGACCAGCCTAAGAATACTAGTGACGAGGGTAGTAAGTTACATATCCAGTGGGTCACCAAGGTAAGAATGAGAGATACCCATCAGGGAGTCTGGTCTATGAGTCTGGTCAGTTACTAATCCAGTGGGCTGATGAGGTAGGCATGTAGACTACCTGGCCAAGCGAACTAATAGCCTAGCACAGAGAGTGGGTAGCTCAGAGAATGATAAGGAGGTAATGCTGCCAGTCTCTCATTTACCACAGCTGGCCTCTCATTTACTACTGCCGTGACTAAATCAGCTGCTGGCTTCGACAGACATAGGCTCTTCTGGCCATTTAGTAGTCTTAATTTTGGCACATTCCCTGCACTATACACAGACACACATTCATACCTATAGTCTTTATTTTGTCTTGGAAATGCTGGGTGCTGCCTATAGGGACAGTCTGAGGGAAGGTTTGATGATTTTATCCAGAGCTTATACCTTCTGTATTCTCACAGCGGAAATCCAGATTCTTTCATATCTGCTTATGTTCCACCATGACACACACTGATTGTCACTGATAACTTCTCAGTGAATTTCTCTACAATCACACAGTACAGTCATGCCTTTATGATCATAAGAATTTGATGGATGTCTCAGTGTGAGAGTTTAGATATTTACAAAAATTACAGAGAAAATGTTATTTTGACATACAAACAGCTTTTAAATTGTTTTTTTTTTCCTTTCCTTTTTGGGGAAGAGATTCATGAGAATGAGGGAGATAGTAATACCCAACCCATAAAACTGTAATACACATCCTATTGTTCCACTGTAATGATCCAACTTACTGGAATAGCAAACACTGGCGGTAAAGTTTGAAAGAAAAATCTCCATAAAAGCCAGCTTACCCCAGATTCTAAATAATAAATATACATTGTCTCAAATGATGTATTGATCTTATTCTGTTACACACAGGGATATCTACATCCCTGTGTGTAACAGAATATTAATCCAACACAGCCCTGTATGATATAAAATACAGTAAGAGACAATGAATAAATATTGACCATAAGTATGCACATATGTAAGTGCAGTAAGACAATTCACAAGCTCTGGCAGTTCTTCTCACAGCTTCTCACAGTTTAAAACAATGAGAAGTTAAAAAACAGTCATTCATAACTGTCAAAGTACATTTTAATTAAAGGAAAGGTAGAGGTAGGGGGTAAAGGGTAGAGGTAGGGGGTAAAGGGTAGAGGTTAGGGGGTAAGGGGCAGGGGTAGGGTTAGGGGGTGGGAGGAAAGGGTTAGGAGTAAGGGGAGATGTGGGAATAGGAAGGGTAGAGGGGTGGGGAGGGGGTTGAGGGAAGAGGAGGCTTGCTGTTGCTGCTGCTGTTATTTATTGTGACTCCAGCTCCAGAAGCTCCACTTCTGCTTCTTTTCCACCAGGAGCTCCTGAAAAGAGGAAGACAGCATGTTTTAATTTCACTTCTAAACTTCTCAATTTGTCTGAAATAAGTTGTTAGAATGAAAAAGATGAGCTGAGGCAGCATACCTGAAGCTGGAAGTTTTCCTCTGTCAGACGTTGGATCTCTTCTGTCCACACTGCCTCCTCCTGGACCCACGTCTTCTCTTTGACCAGCAGCGTCTCCTCCAGCTCTCGCTTTTCCTTCCTCCACTGCTGTGCCCTCTTCTCCCAACTCTCACACAGTGTAGAGAGCTCCTTTCTGGACCTTTCCACTGTCTCAGAGAGCTCATTCCGGTAGCTCTTGTTTCTCTCTGCCAGCTGCTTTCTGCAGGTGTCCTCTCTCTCCTTCTTGAAGCTCTCTTCCATCTCTGAGAACTCTTTCCGGAAGCTCTCCTCTCTTTCAGCTAGCTGCTTTTGGAATTTTTCTTTGAGCACATCACGTCAGTTTGCTCTGTTTCAGAACTGACTGTGTCTGGTTCAGCAAGGCCAAGGTGTCAATGTGAGCGTTAGTTTGAGCTTGGCTTTTTTCAGTGGCCCTGCTGATCTGTTTGTCCTTTTCAGCAAGGAGCTCCTCAATCTTGCTGACTTTCTCCTGCCAGCTGTCTTCCATTTTATTAAGCCTGTTGGATTCGTCCACAGAGGCTCCCATCCTATTTGTCTCCTCTTTCTGACGCTCTTTCTTCAGCTCCCTCCACAAGATAACTGTGGAAGTGTCATACTTTTCCTTCAGAGCAGAGAGTTGGTGGTTAAGAATGCTCATCTCTTCATTTATCTTTCCAATCTTCTCCTTTGCACTCTGGAGGTCACTCTTCAACGTCCTGTTGTCTTCTTCAGTGACAGAGAGCTTCCTCTGCATGGTTCTGTTTTCATCCAGCAGCTGCTGTCTGCCACTTTTCCAGGACTCCCTCTCCTTCAGGACCATGATCTTTGCGGCAGTCAGTAACTTTTCTTCCATCCAATAAATCCTTTTATTGGATTAATCTGAGGTATTTATCCAGCCAGACATTCACCGATATCCATATGTTCATCTGACTGAATTGTGACCAAATTAACTTGTAAATTTGCATGAAATGTGCGTGCCCCCGAGGACAAAAACAAAAAAAAAAACCTTTTCAGGTGCCCCCACAAAAAGTGATTTAAAAATCTGTCATGTCATCACAATGTAAAGTCTATGGGCCAAGCAGGGCCAGCGGGGAAAACACTACTGTGCACAACACAGAAGCAAACCCAGAAGCTAGAAACTTTTTTGGCGTATGCACCAGCTGAGCAATTCTCATTGGATTGAATGGGCACCATTTTTGGTCTGATATCCAGCTCTTATAATACATCCATTGTCTATTATCTACAGGTTAACAAGCTAACAGGCTAGCAAGCACTGAGTCTACTGTCTACAGGCTAACAAGCCAACGGGCTAGCAAGCACTGAGTCTACTGTCTACAGGCTAACAAGTTAACAAACACTGTCACTGGTATATTACTGAATCTGGTAAGCCCCCCAAGGTCAGCAGCAGAGTCAAGTCAGGGCAGGGCAAGTCAAGTCTAGCTGCAGGTTACAGGTAACAGGTTTTTAGTACTGAACAGTCTCAGCGGCGAGGTGAGCGTATACAGTTGCAATAATTCCCAAGGGACAAGCAAGTCAGTCAGTCACCAACTGCACTACTTAAAGCAGTGTGTCATGTGACACATCGCAGTACTTAAAGCAAGACTATAGGCCTTTTTTAACACAGAGTATCCCAAGTTTGGACTTGCATACTGTGTGTTCGAACACACCTGTGCCTTACTGCACTATGTCAAAATAAATTATTTTTCAAAGGGTCACTAAAAGATGATGTTCCAAAAGGATTTTTATCGTATATCAAAATGCTACAGTGACATCTGAGCCAATGGTAAATTACCAAAGGGCTTTTTTGGGAGAAAAAATAATAAGGCAGATGCAGTGATTGCAGGTTATCCAATCTGTAATGAAGCTACAGTATAATAAAATTCAATCTGTTATGTATATTAAAAATAAAATAAAATTTAATATAGACCATCTGTTCATTTTACTGTAATTATATGAATAGATTTTTATTGAAATGTGGTGACATCTGTACATATAAGGAGCCCAGAGTCCACAGAGGCAGCACTGTTGTTCTGTCCAGTAAAAATGTGAAGCTTCACTTTATCTTCAGACAAATGAAGACTAATGTGGCAGCAACAAACATTATATTTCATCTGCGACACCAACATTTATCCTCCAAAAGGAATTATATCATATACCAAAATGCTACAGAGACAACAGAGCCAGCAGTAAATTACCAAAGGGCTGAATAAATAAGACTGCTCTTCCGAGGATGAAGACATGTTGACCAGCCCGGTCTCTCTCTCTCGGAGTACTGATGATGTCACAATTGTAAAGTGTCAGCCCTTTTCTGTGATCTTATATATGATGTCAGAAGTCCAGATTTAAAAGTTTATAAATAGACCTGAGAAATAGGAAATCGATCGAGCTGAGGTCGACTAGGCTCCCTTAGATGGAATGATGGACCTCCTTCACACCTTCAGAGGTGACCGAGTTGAGTCGCTGAAGTATTGCCAGAGTTTCCCGCCCTGGGAATCAGAGTCAGCGTGCAAGAACTGGGCCTTGGGAAAGCAGTGCTTGACTCGTGTTTTTGGCGCCCCACCTCTGCTGCTGTGATCGAGGACCCATTCCATCTTCGTAAAAAAAACAAAACAGGGATAAATATTTTTAAAATGTGAAGCTATGCTTAAACTAGCAATGCACATGAACAAAGACATGAAAAACGAGGAAACTATATCAGGCAAGTGGCAGGATAGTTCACATATTTGCACAGCGCAGTAATCTCAAGTGAAGATCTCAATCAAGTGCGCCCTGCGCAGTGCGTCGGGGACATGCTCAGCTCAGTTTTGCCAATTCGCGGCCAGGCTCGCCAGGCGCACCTGAACCGTACTTGTTTTCATACATTTATGAAAGTTGGCAATGTTAGAGAATGTGACAATCATGGCCAATCACATTTGCTACTTCCAAAACAGTTAACACAAAAAAAGGAAAGAGGACAGAACAGAATAAAGGAAAACAGCTAATGATCGGGCTCTGAAGCTCCCATGTAGCCTGGGCCTCCCATACCAGCAAGGATAAAGGGCACAGACCTGGCCGGGTCTGTGCACTGGTAGGGCCCCAAAGTGTCATAACCGTGAGCCCAAGCTCAGTAGCTCTACCCGGCGGCTAACAAGGACGAGCACGACTAACGTAAAATGAAAGTGCAAAATAAAAATCTGAAACTCAAATTTATTGATAAATAGAATATTTCTCACGACAACAGTTGGAGTTAAGGGAAGCTTGATTCATGTCAATCACAAAAGCTCCTTTCATAAGCAGCAGGCAGTTTGATGAGCCAAGAGTTCAGGAGAAAACTGTTCTTCCAAAGACAAAAAAATATACACTTCCCTAAATATTACTATACAGCCTGAGCACACCAAGTATTAACAGACAGCACCCCACATTTATACAGTATGCCAAATATGCTTTGGAAGTAAGATTTGAATTCCTGTTGCAGGAGACACTGAAGTTCCTGTCACCACATGCAGTGTGCACATTTCGTGGCAGACAGTTAGCTTATAATTACAAGAGATTACAGGAAACCTGCATGTTTTTGTAAATATTCCTTTTGCAGAAGGAAGGTTTTTGAGCCTGAAAGACCTCTTAATGATTGACATTTACAATTATGTCCCTTGGCTGTTTATGTAGACATGAATAAATCACAGATGTTGGCATAATGGTCTGCCAACTCCTAGCAGTAGAGTAGGACTTGTATATAGCTTAGCAGTTATTTGAAGAGGGGTTAACAGTGATATGGAGACATGTAGGTCTAGCCATGCCTGTTTAAGCACTGTATTAGGCTTTCAACTAGCCTGAACATGAACCATCACTGCATGCTATTTTTATTGTTTGTTTTTCAGGTGCTTGTTTGTAGCAGCTGGTTGTAATCACCTAACCTGACATGCAGATGGTTTGTTACACAGAACCATGTGAGAAGTCGTCCATTGTTTGGAAGAAGTTGTCCAAGTGTTTGGAAAACTGCAGGCACTTTTAAAAAATACATGGCAGGTGATTGGATGAACCATCTGTCTATCACTGTCTATCACCGCCTTACTTTGCAAGGCAGCTGGATTTGTGATGCTGATTGGTCCAAATCACCTTTGGATGGATTCTCGTGTGACCTCGTGATGTCGTGATCTTGCGAATCAAGCTGCCTTGCAAAGTAAGTAATCACCAGCAGGTTCCTGGCTGCTGTTTAATAGGGGTCAATTGTCAATAATGCTGAGGAAAGCCTAGGACTGAAATGCGTCTGTTTTTTGCTGCTGCGCATCATTAAAAAAGTAATATACACTTATTTGTGAGTGCTGACGACTTAGTTATTTTTGTGAAATGCTGCCCTGACAGTGTTTTTTTGTTATCATACAAATTGACATGTGCAACACACACTTATTTGAGAAAACATCAGTGATTTCATTGCAAAAACTAAAGGGGTAGGCCTATAATAAAGGCTGTAAGTCCACTTTAAAAATGTTGGAGGCTGTCTCCCAATACAATATGTTAGACCACAACTTGAAATGGCATATGTAGCATCCATGTGTCTTACTTGAGAAGGTGCGATCATTTGTAGATCTCATTTTTCTTCTCTAAATATTAAGACCCAAAGTGAGTGTGTGTGTGTGTATAATGTGCAGACAGGCAGTTGGTGTTCATTGTTCATAAGCCTGGTTGTCTGGTAGAAAAAACTGTCTCAGAGCCTGCTGGTCTGGGCTTTGAGGCTGCGGTACCGTTTACCAGGCGGCAGCAGGCGAAACAATCTGTGGTTGTAAATACACAGACAAATAATATGTATGTTTTAATGTAATGTTAGTATATCAATGTGTCACAAATTTATTGATAAAAGAAGTATTTTAATCATGATAATGATTTGAACTTTGCATCCCCCAGCCTCTTTCTGAGTTGTTTTGCATCACTGGCTTAGTTTTCCCAGGCACACATACGGCCTGTATGGTTATGGCAAGGTTCCGGGCCTCAACATCCCCACGTTCATACCCAGCCTCACCACCCTGCAGGAAAGCGTTCTCAGCCAGGTGAAAGCCAAGTGGAGTTCAAAGAACTACTGCTGGGTGCTACACTGCATGACCCAGGCCTACTATCTGTTTACCAGGTGTGTGCACTGTGCAGTAGCCTTGACCACTCTGTTGCACTTACACAAGCATGGAAAGTAATTTTAACAATTTTCAGGTCCAGAGAATACTTTGCACCTCTAAGTATTACCGGGAATCTACACAGGCAGCGTTCTTGATGTGTTTTTATAATGCGCATGAGTTGCGCATGCAGGGTTCTAGACTAACCTTTCTACTAGTTGCACAACCAACTTTCTCAGTAGGTGGCGCCACCACAAGATTTGGTTGCACTTGTCTCAGTGTTTTGGGTCACGCATCTGTCCCTACAGGTTTTGTATTTGTGACTGTCATGCTGCTTCAAAATTTTAGGAGTTGCCTACAATGTACTGTCGCGTCGAGTCCTGCGGTTCGGGGCCATGGTTTGAGTTGCATACGTGTTCATTTAGACATATCGACGGGATAGGAGTCATTTATTTTAGGACAAGGCAAGTTCTGGAATCAGTCACGATTGGAACAAGACAGGAGAATGACTCAAAAGGTTGGGAGGGGACAAGACAAGACAGGAGTAAAAACATGTGCCAGACCAGCCTGCTCTCTTTACATCATCTGCACCCTTCAGCTCTGCGTCTCTACCTCATCATTCTCTTCTCTCCTTATTCTGCTTTTTAAAATAATCAGATGCAGTTTGCAAACAAAAGAGTTGTTTCAGCTCTGATCCATGCGTTCTGTTTCCTCGACTGAGGATAACTTTTTTTATTCAGACTATGCAAAGGTATCAGTAGCCTACTAGGGAGCAAGGAACATTATCATAGGCTGCAGTTAGACATTCCTGGTATGCTAATGACTGCATGACTGCATCTTTGTTCTAAAGAATCATTTGATTTCCCTGCCACTTGCACTAGTGCCAACAAGTCAAATATTAAATCGCACGTCCCAAAAAAAGGTTGCATGTGCGACCTTGTTACTCGCAGTCTAGAGCCCTGCGCACATGTGCTGGGACAGAGACAGTCTAATTTTAGTCAATGCTGCAATCCACCAGGCGCATATTAGGGCTGTCACTTTTCAATTGAACTTTAAACTTTTGAACCTGGTGAAATATTAAAGGTCGAACTATAATAATGTGATCGAATTCAAAATGGGAGCACTGCAGATAACGCTTGCCCCACTAACAATTTAGTAATCTGCTCTCCAGAGTCCCAGATTCACGTAGTGTGCCTTGTATTCCAACAGATGGTGTTGTTACGCTGTTCCGGCCTGGCTGCTAAACCCTCATTATATAGATCAATGGTTAAACCGCATTGTCATGTTAGAACTAATGCATGACATAGGGCTAGGTAGAGAGAGCACGATGAAAAATGGAGGAAACTCAGATCATCTCAACACCAACGCACCTTAAAGCATTGTGTGTAAGCATTTTGGATTTTACTATATCGATGGCGAAATTATTGATAAAGATAAGGCTGTTTGCCGACTTTGTAAGAAGCAACTGCTTTACAGTAATGTTAATACAACAACGAATGGAGTCACCTGTTAGCTTATCACCCAAGTGAGGCTAAAGAATAAGAGCACCAGTAGCTACACAACATTGCCTAACTTCTTATTTTTTGCCAATGAATTACATAATGTTAATGTTCTATATAATTCGAACGAATTCCATAACACTTTGAAATCGTTCAAACTTTATTTTGGGAAAAAATGACAGCCTTAGTGCGTATGCTACACGGGAGACGGACCTGCTTTTCTGCTGATCTGTTATTTTTAAGCTTCAAGTCTATTTTTTCAGCCCTGCGTATCAGTGAAGCGTGGATATACATACTTTGACTGCTATATCAATAAATTACATTCAAAATAAAGAAATACATACATGCACACATAATTATGTTAAACTAATTTTGGCCATCTGCACCAAGATTTCAGTTTCCTGATTGAAGCTATTGATAGGCTAGATGATCAATAATTTTGAGAATTTTCACTGTATTGTGTATAGGGATTTATATATAATATGTATATTTGTAGTTTGTTGTTGTTTATTTAAAACTGTACATTCTGCATATCCAGTCATTGTATTGCAAGTCAAAACTCTCTTGCCTAGAGCTTGCGCAAAATACTGCACCCAGGGTTTTAACTGGTTCCAAATGTAGAGACTACTACATCACTCCAAATTAAGCATCCCTATGTGGGATACAAGTCAGTTTTACAAATGGTTTTAAGATTTTGTTGATCATATTTAAAAAACAGCTTGATCTGGGCCCAACCTTAATTTCAGACCTTTTAAAATCCTTAACGTCCCTGCACTAAAAGAGGCAAAGTTTGATCATGCTCAATTTCTGTTCAAGTGGCAAACTGCACTCCTTTAGAGCGGCAGCCTGGAGGCAAAGTTGCCATTGTGTGTACATTGAAAACAATACAGGCAACAACGTTGCCACCTGTTGGTGTGCAGGCACTTTTAAGAGCATGATACATATTTTCTATTTTTGTATTCTCAGGACAAGGCTTGGTGAGGCTCACTGGAGAGGATCATAGCCATTGCTGGAATTCTGAAAGGAAGTGGGTGACTTTTTAGCATGCAGATTCACATCTGTATGTCAATACTGATTATGTATTAGCTTATTCGTTTGTTACTGGAAAGAATGTACCTTTTTGGCTTTAGCCCTATTTCCATGGCCAAGGAAAGTGCAATCAATATTTGTCAGAGGTGGGACTCAAGTCACATGACTTGATGCGAGTTGCAAATTTGAGGACTTGTGACTTGCTTGACTAACATTGATAAGACTCGACTTGACTTTGACTTGAGGCAGACGACTCAAAAAGACTTGACTAGCTGAACCGCCTATTTGTATTATTGTAGATATTGAGCATGAACAGTTACTGTTTGAGACATGATAGGGTGACTTCTAGTGCAGTGCACTCAGGCTTTAAAGACAGTGTCTAGCAGGACCTGTGCTGATTTTCTCTCGAGCTTAATATTACAGACCGTTTCTGATTCAGACAAGACAGCTTATGAATTGACAGCTTTTCATGACAGAGCTTTATCATTCTGTTGGTGGTCCCTCACTAGTTCAAAGTCAATGTAACTCAACCACAGCAGAATGGTCTCTCCCTCTCTTTTATCAACTGTGTGACAAATGCAATCCTTCGAGATCAGGCAAACAACATGGTATTTTTCCTTGATGAGGATTACAATTTCAGTGCTTGCTCTAAAATAATGGATGTATTAGTCTACACAATCCACAGCAGAATGTAATCAGATAGAATACTGCATTTCATTGTGCAAACGACAAACGCGGGTAGATTTTACTTTGGCGAGTAAATGTACCAAAATAGTCATGTGTTGCAGCCAGAGCCTGACACTGGGCTGTAGTATAACTTGCGGTTTATTTACGCACTTTACAACCACAACAAAGCAGTATATGTTGACTTGTCTTGCTTGCTGGTTTGGCAGTTGGCTTGCTTGAGTCTAAACACAGTGACTTAGGACTTGCTTGAGTCTTTAAGGTTAAGAGTTGAGACTTGCTTGTGACTTGCACATATGTAACTTACTCCCACCTCTGATATTTGTGAACATGAACTACTCATTCCCAAAGCCACAACCAAAGAAGTAAGACTCAAATTTGTGATGTCATTAGGCATTAAGTCTGGAGCTGCTTCATAGACAATAAATGTAAAACTGATTTTGTAGATATATTTTGATACCAAAATGAGCTTTATTCTATTGTAGCCTTTCATTTCTGAAACAGAAAATGTACACTGAGAACATCCCCCTGGATCTTCTCAGTGTCATCTATAACCTCTTTCTCAATTCATTCTTTTTGGAAAAGCTCCAGACATTATATCAGATGACATCACAAATTTGAATTTTAGCAAAATAATTTTTGGATTTGGGAGAGATTTGACATTTTTGCACCATCTTAGACCATAAGAATAACACGTATGAATTCCTAATTTGGCCGTAGTTCCCCTTTTGCTATAATGCAACATGCAAGACATTGTACTGATCCAATGTACAAAACTGTTTTCGCTTCCATTGATGTCTGTTGAAGTAATCTGAATGAGAAAAAATAAGGACATTCTAGTAAAGTATTCTGTTTGAGCTCTTGTTGGGTTGATCAGCTTCAGACCCACATTATAATTTGATATGGTTGTTTATTGATTTATTAATTCTGAAACTTTTGGGATAACACTGTAAAAATAGTGAATTACTTTGGAAAGCAAGCAGTAAAAGGTAATTTTATGATACATTCTGGTTATTATACATGTTGAAATCTTATACATCTCAAATGGGGATCTGCATTGAATGGATTGGACAATATTGTAAAATGTCAGCAGAAAAATGTATATATTCAGTGTAAAAAAGTTGATATAAAGGGTACTTTTGCATAGACCTTCTGGTTTTTGTACAGACAAAACCCCATACATTAATGTGAAATGTCTGTAGATATATTGAGGAGCTGCTTGCAATTACTGTCAAATAACGTTTATATAAAGTAAACCCTATACATTAATGGGAAATGTATGTAGATATATTGGGTACTTGCTTTTAATTACTATCAATAATGTTTATATAAAGTAAACTCCATACATTTATGGGAAAGCCTGTAAATATATTGGAGAATAGGTTTTTGTAATTATTGTGAAATAATGTTTACATAAAGTAGTGATCATTAAAATTATGTTTTTGTAAGCTATTATCACATGATTAATTTATTTTTTTTGTACAGTATAAAACCTACATTTACCAGGAATTTACTGTAAATAGATTGGATAATCACATAAAATAAAAGCTGAAAGCTCTCAAGATACCATTAATGGGTGTTAAAAGAGGGTAATTTGAATGTAATTTTACACATGTTTTTTACATCCAGAAATCTGTACTTTGATGGGGTGTTCTTGTGGCTGGATTGGATAATCCTATGAATTTACCAAAGATTACTGTATGACAACAACAGTCTTCATTTAAATTAGGTAATTTTAAGGTATTTCTGCAATATTTTTCATTTTTTGTGCAGATTTATACATTTATTTAACATTCTAGCGATGTTTTATAATGAGGTTTCTTTTTATTTTACAACAGTTAGACCATAAAAATGCAGACAATGTCCAAAGTAAATATCCGTATTTAAAAAAAAAAATCAATGTAGAATAACTAAAGGTTTTTTATTGTCATTTGACGGTAAGTGTTTGGCAACTTTTGCTGCCAGACTTTTTACCTTTTTTTTTTTTTTTTACAGTGTGGTCTCACCCGGTCAGCAGCTCCGCATATCTCTAAAACCATTGGAGCAAATTTCCAAATAGGCATTATTTTTGATAAATTGACTACATATTGAAAGTCTAAATGGTTACTAATGGTAACTACTCATTTAAAAAATATAAACATAAAGCAGAAAGTTATAACCGCTTTTAGCCTGGCTCAAAATCTCTGCACAAAACAGATTGATACTTGTATTGATATCAACACAAGTTGCGTCAATTTCCAACACACTAATGTGTCTATATAAGGACCACTCATTTTGTGTTACCTTTAACACGCTGTGTTGAGAGTTTTAACACAAGATTTGTGTTGGATTTTCAAACACAGTGATTATGTCAAATATAACACGTGTGGTCCTTATATAGATACATTATTGTGTTAAAAAATGTGTTAATTCTATTCCTTTTTAATTTAAATAAGAAGACACTTCTGCAAACTTGATTTCATCAATATAATTTTATAATATGGTCATCAATTTTTTTTTAAATCATTCTAAAATTCCTCACATGGTCATTACCAAAATGTTTCCATTCTGTATAACATTTCTTTAAACACATTCATAAGGTCACAAACATTTTGGTATAAAATAATTCTATAAAATTGCTCATGCCTATGGTCCTTAATATAACAAAATACCATTCAGTCAAAATTTTCTTCAAACGGGTCATCAACATTCATGAAATGTGTTGTGGTGATAACATAAGAAACAACTATTTATCACATTCTGTAAGTAAAATATGCACCAGATTCTGAAAGGTGCAGTCCAGAGTGACTTAAACAATTTTGTACCTGGGATTTAAGTAAATTCTGTCTCCCTGGAAACATGACAACAGGCTTAATTGTTTTACATCTGCAAGGTAATTTATGCTAATCATTTCAAATAATCTTTTTTGGCCACCACATAAGCATAGTAATGATCATCAAAACAACTGATAAAATTCTGACAAACATCAATACCTCTTCCTTCTCACATTCTGGAAGGATGTGACCTATTTCACCAAACAGATGTTCACCTCTTGTATCATAGTTAAGAGGGAATACACTGCCTGGTTTATAGGTCTGACCTAACACAAAACTGTGAGTGCACCATGGATAGTGCTTAAAATGCCAAGATCTTCATTCTTTGTATGCAACTTTTCAAGGTCGTGCTCACTGAGTTTTAAAGATTCTACAATGACAGGAAAGGCATTTTAAAACTGATTTTTCTCGCTCAAGTGGCTTCCCAAGTTTCCTAATGTACATACTCTGTATTTGGTTCTTGCAAGCCAGTGTTTTAGATATGTTTTTAAAGTTACAAACTACATGAGCTTGACATTTCAAAGGACAGTGTTTACTTACTTACTCATCCACCATAACTTGACAAGAGGTCCAATCATTACAATCATTCTACCATAGTGAATCATGAAATGGTGCTTGGGGATAAGTGGCCTGTCTGGGTAGAGTGTCTTCAATATGTTATGGTGGTCTATTATCAACTGCTTTAAAAACACACCTAGTCCATTTGTGACTACAGGTGCAAATATTATATTGCATATTTCTCTCAGAAGAAGGAACAGTTTCCAATGTGGACTCTGCCTACTAACTAGGTTCCATAGCATTAGTGGCAACATTTGGCTGTCTGTCTGACAGCATTTTCATTTGTTCTAAGATTCAGAATCTCACATGGCTTGTTCTTCCTGTTCATGTAGTCATAATCAAAGCTCAATATTCTATCATTAAGCTGCTCCAATGTAAACAGTTTGTCCTCATGTATTAACTGGCACAGCATCAGCTTTATTTTCAAAGGGGCAACACCTTCTAATACATCATGCATGATGTCTACACAAATACTCCGTGTTACATGGAAGTATTTAAAGAGGACCTATTATGCTCTTTTCCAGCTCTAAATTTTTATTTTTGGACTCCACTAAAGAAGGTTTGCATGATTCACAGTTCAAAAAACTCCTTATTTATCGTATACTGAGCCTTTATGCAGCCCCTCAGTATAGCCTTTGTCTCTTCACAGTCCGTCTTAGCTCCTCTCTCTTTAAGGCCCCCCTCTGGATGAGCCCATTCTGTTCTGATTGGCCAGCTTTCCGTAAGCTGCCAAGTGGCAGCACGTATTAGTTGTGTTAAGTTACCACCGATGCAAACCCAACATTTCCTGCTTTACTGCTTCAAATTAAACATTTTTATATGACTAAATAACATTAGAGTTTTATTTTGAAGAATTTACAGGATGTGAAACGTGTTCCTCACTGAATTAGCAGAGCTTTGTTAGTGGCACTAAAAACTGGTCGAAACAACAACATATGGACATATTTGGAGCTCTTTGTTCAGCACATCAGTTAAAAAACAGGCCTAAAACCATTCAAACAAAACTGAACAGCCAACTCCTTCTCTTTTAGTACAAACAAACACTGAACAAGACTTTTTTAGACAACCAAAATGTTACAATTAACTTTCAAGAACTGAAAACACATTGTGAAAGAGCGGCAGCTACACCTATACTCTGGGGTGATGCTATGGTTACATTACGTAATCAACATTGTCGCTGTGGTAGCAACATGTCAATCACAAGGTAGCCACGCCCTAAAGCATATCATCTTTATCATCTATTTTACTTTAAATGGGACCATAATTTACTAAATGAACATCATGCTGTATTGAAGAAGACTTGAAACTAGCAATTGAGACCATAAACTCATTAGGAAACAGTTTACTG
Source organism: Scomberomorus guttatus (assembly GCA_038419695.1). Taxonomy (NCBI): domain Eukaryota; kingdom Metazoa; phylum Chordata; class Actinopteri; order Scombriformes; family Scombridae; genus Scomberomorus; species Scomberomorus guttatus. Next base: position 21,004,472 of record CM076465.1, on the reverse strand, counting down.
AGGTAATAAATCAAGTGAGAAGTAGAGTCATTTTCTCATTGACTTCCATACAGACTGCTTTTTGCAACCAGTGGAGTCACCCACTGCTGGCCATTAGAGAGAATGCATGTTTAAGGCACTTCCACATTGGCTTCACTTTTCAGACCGGGAGATACCCGCTTGCCTATGCCCCAGGAATACCTCTGTTGGTTTCACAAGAGACATTTTATTAGAGAAATATTTAATCATCTTATAAGGAGTGTCAACATCATCAAACATTTTCCTTCCACTTTTACAACTTAAAGTTGTAAAAGCATCGTCATCATGAGGTATGGAATGGGTATCTATAAAGGAGAGCATTCTCTCTTGAACAATGTCCATGACGGTCTATGACCTCTTTTGCACATGTAATGCTCCTCTGCACATCAGTGAGAGCTGTATTAGGTGAGGAATACATTTGAGCTACAAATGCAGCTGCGCAGTTATTAAGAGTTGGTGAATACGCTGTAACATTTTCAGGTCTACGATCTGCTGTGGCTTTTACTAGAATTGGTTCATTATCAGTGTCATCTGACATAGTACAAAGCTCCAAGTGTCCAGGAACATAGTCAATTTGTTAATTTGATGTCATTTTTGAATGGTATTTCTTAAGGTGTTTTGTATAGGAATTTAGATTGTGATATGTTCCTTGGCAGTTGTTCTGGCAACAAACAATTTGAAAGTCTTAGGAATCTGATAAGGCATGAAAGGATCTGAGATGCCAGATAAGCTTCCTGACTTCTCTTCAAATTACTAGCTTGCACTTTGGGCACACATACATGGTTTACTTTACAACATTCTTGGCAAGATGCATCTTGTCATTAGTGGATGGGTAACTGAAAATAACAGACAGCAACTATTACCAAACCATTTCTGATGACCAATTAGCAACATGAATCAATCATACCACTAACAGTCTCTACTCCCACCTTACACATAAATTGACTGTAGAATACTAATTTCATGTATGGTACAGAGAGCCAATTTCATTCCACCGTCAATACTTTTTTATCTCAACTCTACACACACACTTGATAAGGTCACAACTTACAATCCTTGTCTCTCCACAAGATCACTGACAGCAACCCTTACAAGTAGCATCCTGGTTTTTGTGCATATGGTGCCAGATTCCTCATATTCTGTGAATATGTCTGAAGCCTTCATTTGGTTTCAGTGCTTTGAGTGCCTCCTACCCACTGTCAGCAAGCCTCTCGCCATCATGGGCAAGTAGAGAATTCGTCTGTCTTGGCTGGGGTTTGGCACAACAAACAAAGGCGAAAACGTATGATTCAACAAACAATTCCAATCAAACAGATAAAACGTTATATTAGATAACAGGACTGCACAATTATTTGAAAAATTAGGTAAAATGTTTTGCATTGACTCTCAACCAAATCTCAGTCAAAGATTTCTTATCTCACAGCCTTACCGGACATCACTTTAATCTGTGCATCTGTTAGCTCAGAATCCAACTGGAAAAATATGTGGAATTTATCAAACTCTTTGATATCTGTTTTACAATGTGAATCAATAACCTCATTGAAGTCTGCATTATACTTGAGAAATCTATACAACTCTTCTGCAGAAAGTACTTGAGATATGCATGCTTCAATTATTTCTGCAGCATTGTGGAGTTTGTAAACTTTCTTGCACTTTGTGTTGTAAGGATTTTCTTCATTGTAGCCTCTATTTGCTGACAAAGAGAAAAAACAGGTAAAGGATGTATGATTAAAGTCTGTTAAAATTATTTCAGTAATGTTTTCAACAACTTACATTTACGACCTACAAAATTTTAACAACCATATTACAAAAGTCAACCTTGAATCTTGTTCCCTGTGAACAACTATTCAGTTACTCAGTTTTTACTATGTTCCCACATGAACCAAACATTTTTATTTTTCAACCTCGTATACTGTGAAAAATGCATGTAAAATTCATGGCTGACACTCAGATCGTGTAGTGACAGACTCAAGTCCTATAGTGACAATATGTGGTTTGTCCAGGTAGTGTTGCCGTACCTAGCTGTCTGAGAAGGTGGATCACATGCACGACTCAAATCCATGGTTGACTCAAATCCTGTGGTGACTGAGCTGCTCCAAGTGGAATGTGTCGAAGGGAAGGCAGCATATTGCCAAAGTTGCAATAAACATCACAACTTTATGATCTATTTCAATTCACCATATTTACACAGCGGCAGTTGCGCAGTATGTTTTTATCCAAGTAATTTCTTTACAGTGGGAAGTGGCTTTTTTGGCTTCATGTGCCACTGAGTAACTTTTTTTAGGAATGAACAGGGCCCTACCACCAATGGATATATCCAGTTCTCTTTATACATCCATGAAGCTAACGTTAGACTCACTGGTCCCTGTTCAGCCGCACTAGCATGACAGTCATGGCAAAGTTACAGCATGGATATCCCAGACAAATTAAACTTCTCATCCTCAAAAACAAATCCAGTGTAATTTAGCTTTTTATTTTAGCTAACGTCAATTAAAGTACAAAGACATTTACCTTTGGTTTTCTGCTGTGTGGACACATCGTGGTGGTGGTTACCAGTCAGTTTTCCAAAAGGAATTTTCCACTAGGTGCGGGAGTAGAGATGTTAAATTAGTGATGTGATTGGTCAGTGGTTTAACACGTGTGTGTCCAATCATTTAGATCAAACAACACATCATTTATAGAAAACAACACAATATGTGTCTACTTGGTAATAACACAAAAATTGTGTCAGCTAACAACACATTAACAACAACATTAAGAGTGTGCCATCGCTGCCGGTTGGTGTTAATGTGCGTTCTGGAATACTTGGCTGTACCAATTTCACAAAAGTCAGCTCCTTCCTGATGTATTGTCGATAAAAAGAGCAGAACAATAACACTGCCGGACATTTGGACTATACTTGGACAGATGCAGACTTTGAATTGGAACAGTACTTGGGCTGTGACTGATGACGTTTCACAAGAACAAGAACGCAGATTGAGAAAGGCCTTATGTCACTTTTGCTGGGTAGCAGCAACAGCGGCCTCTGCTGTCACAAGTGGTAAGTACAGGACGCAGGGGAATTTATTTCTGTGCATATGTGAGCTGTGATTCTACCACACTACTTTGACACAAGACCATGACAGAATGGAAAGGAAACATGTCTCCAGATCAGGTGGAATAACTTTACTTTTGGTTTTGATGGGACACTTCCCCACTGTGCTTATGACTGATCTCTGTACACAGAGATGAGAAGAATTGGGTTAAAATAACAACAATAGGAATTCCTGGTGAGTTTTGAGAGTAACACAAACACACAGGCATTCTCCACTCAATCAGTACATATGTTGCTAATTAAAACTAATGTCTTTACAATCAGTATAACTGGTTGTTTATAGCAAATAAACACAGATAGTCCAGTGGTAAAATTTACACAAATTACAATGAAAATTCACTTTGTGTTCAATCTGAATAGACATTTATGAAAATGTTCTGTAGTTGTCGTTTCACAGAAGCTTAAACCTGTATGAATTGATTTTTTGGCCACTTGCGGGCAGCACAACAAGGGAAAACAGTACTGACATATTATTAACCTTATAGTGTTGTTATGATGAATGCATATTAGTGAACTCTTTTACCTGTCTACACATCCAACAGGCACTGGGCAACTTTGGAGTTAGGTTTCTGGCCACCTGGTGAATACTCCTTTCAGGTCCATTCTCCGCCAACTCCAGAGAATAATATCTGACTCTTGAGTTTTAAAATTCTCCACTACGTTCACTGGCTAGTTGCTAGTTTGTCTGTCTGCTGTTCGGTGCTGGGCAGGTAGCGTACAGTGGGTTTACACATAACACCAAAGCAATGAGCTAAAAGACCCTAAAATTCTTTGTAGATGTAAGTAGAACTGTAGAGTTGGGTGATAAATTTCTGTGAGTTCATCACTATGAGTGACACTTTGACACATCATCAAAGGTGTCAAGAGCAAACTGATTGCACTCATAAAAACAAATAACTGGCTACCTGCAACAGAGCTATATCTCTTTAACAATTTATGTTATGTTATGTTTATATAACTCTGTTGCTCTGATAGCCCCAAAGTTACACAATTATATATATCATGAATATTATGTACTGTTGATAATTCCCTGCCTAATTGAGCGATGAAATGTCCAGCTCAATGTTGCTCACACCACAACAGTAAATGGATAAATACTTTTTTTTAAAAAAATAGAAATAGCCAAAAATAGATTCCCACATCCTTGTTTACCTGGTATGTTTCTTGCCACAGAATCAAATCTCAAAAATGGATGGCGAGCTAGATGCAGAGAATGAGAATCTAATCCAGTAAAGAGAATGAGGGAGGGTTAGAGTAGACACATTGAAGGAAAAAGAGAACAGGACAGAAAAAAAGAGAAAAAGAAAGCTCTTCTTGATGAATATGTGGGGGTGGAGGGTGAAAGAGAGATGGGGGCGAGATGAAGAGGATTAGGGGAAGAGGGGCTGAGATGAATGAGGGACATGGGCCCAGATGCTCAGATAAATTATTCACTTAATTCTTCAATACCGTCCTGCCAGCTGCCTTTCATTGAGCCAGTCAGGTGCCCACTAAGGATGGCATGGGAGAAGAAGTGTCACTCATGCCAAGGGGTGAAAAGAAAAAAGAGAGCTGGAGAGACATAAGAGAAGAAGGAAATATGAAACTTTTTTAAAGGGACGCTGTCACTTTCATGCTTTAAGCATGACCGAAAGGTGCAATATATTTTCTGACTGGTACTCATTACCATCAAAATTTTCAATCTGTCACTTGTTCTTGTGCTGAGCGCTGTGATGACTGGTTCTAGGAGAGAAACTGTTGCTGGAAAACACTGTTCACTGACGAAGCAGCTCATACAAAACCACTCAGACCTTTTCTCAGTCACCGAGCCAGCCTCAATCCCCTTACAACTACAGACACTCCATTTGCCTTTGGGCTGCTTCTAAGAGCCCACACTATGCTGTTTTCATGTGTGTTTCTCTATTCATCAGCCAGGCAAGCACGTTTGAAGAGGCTATAGTATCTTTTTTATATCAGGCCAAAAAAGCCCAGTTGCCCCATTGTTTTTGCCTGGATGTGGAGAACTTATTTCCAGCTTTAATACCTCGAAGGACAGTGGAATCAAAAAACCTTGTCCATTATTCAAGTAATGCCTTGAAACAGTAATCACTTCTCGGCAGAATGGAAACAGCTTCTCTCTCAGACACACGTGCAAGTGCTTGCAGTGTACTTTCTAGCTACGTTGGGCTTCTAAAAGGAATTGTTTGACATTTCAGGAAATTATATGCTTATTTAGAGAGTTAGATAAGAAGATCAATACTGCTCTGATTTCTTTAGTATGTAGCTAGAGCCAGGAGAGAATTGGCCTATTGCTTAGCAGGGGAAACAGCTAGCTTGACTCTGTCCAAAGTTGGAAAAAAATGCCTACCAGCACATTTAAAGCTCCCAAATTAACATGTTATACCTTATTAATTAAGATAGTAATCCAAACACAAACAGAAATGTAAAGACAAGTTTTGGCTAGGCTAGCTGTTTCCCCCCACTTGCAGTCTTAATGCTAAGCTAGTCTCTCTAAGCTAATTGCCCCTAGCTTCATACAGACAGATATGAGTGGTATCGATCTTTTCATCGCACTCTCAGCAAGAAAGCAAATTTCCCTGAATGTCAAACTATTCCTTTTAACTTTTGGAATTTTTATCAATCTTGGTGGGTTTGGTTGCTTTTGGTTAAATAATGTTGTCATGACTGTGAAGACAATGCTTTAACCTATTATCACAATATTTCTGCCTTCCTTTCCCCAAGTGATTTCATGAAGAATCAATGCAATATGTACTGTCAGGGGAAAGCCCAGCCCCCACTTTATATGCCAGCGTGGTTCCACTGACCAGCACTGTGCTCTGCAGCAGCATTTACTCACTGAATTACTGCTGAATTACTACTGCTTTATAATAAGGTACAGTATAATGCAAGTTACCTACTTGCTAGTCAAACATAACCAAGGAGACAAAGGTCTTCTCCTGCAAATACTAGTACTATAAAATCCATGAAGGTATTCAATAGCCCATTGTTTTCATCCTGTTCATTCAAACATATAGACTGCACTTTTATAATGTTTCAGACAACATTAAAGCTGCACTTACCAATATTTTTTATATAAATAATAGATCAAATGACCATGTAATGGGAAAGGAGTCTCTCATAGTGACACGCTCATAGAGAATCTCCTTCCACAGAGCCCACCATGTTGCACTGCGATGTTTCTACAGTAGCCCAGAATGGACAAACCAAACACTGGCTCCAGAGAGGGCCTTCCGCGTCTTTCGCGGGTTTCGCAGCCACCACAGGTTCTCCTACACACTTAGAAAAGTAGGGGGTATTCAGTTTGTTGCAATTTGCAACCTCACTGCTAGATTCCACTAAATCCTACACACTGGATCTGAACAACTTTATGAAGTAATAATAATAATCAATGTGTGTTTACAGCTTATTTCTGTTGTCCCAAAGTGGCTAAGCTCACCTCAGCACACAAGACAAAAACTACAGATAAAATATCTTTTGTGCAATTAGATTAAAAACTACAAATACGAGTAAAAGATTGTTAATACATCTTAATACATAGAAAGATTGTTACATATTGAAACACATGGTTTATCAACATCCAACAAACCAACAATCTTACTAAAACACTACAAGTCAAACATTTGTCTTTGTTCCTAAGGATTAGCAGTTGATAATAATAAATGACCACAAATGGACAAATGACCTGAAATTTCGTCACGCAACATGTAACTTGAGACTAAACAAACAGATTTCCAGTTAAGCCCCACAAATCTCTGACCGCAGCAGTAAGCCCCAGCGGGGTTCCCTGCTGTGATATACAAATATTCATACTCCTTCACCAAATCACACCTGACTGTTGAGCTTTGTCATCATACTCTCAAAATCTAAAATGCAGCCATTGCATTGCATGGCCTGCATCTACGAAGCACACACGCATAGTAAATTGGTTCTCAGTAATTTGGAGGCCCGTTTTCTGCCGGTGTTCCACTCATTTAATTCGTAATGGCTCAGTGAGACTCAAGACACAAAAAACATGCATTCACATACAGTATTCTATAAGGACTATACTTTCTTTCTTACACAAACACACACATGCATGCACACACACTGTTTTATACACACTTAGCCTGGTCTAGCATGGCAGTTTGTTTACAGTCTGATGGGTGCTAATTGCTGTGTAGTCATGGGTCTGGTTTTCTGAAGGCCGGGGTGGCGGTCTGGATGAAAGCGGATGCTGGGCACACAGGGGCCACATTAACACCCAGAGGGGCTGTAACTGAGCCCTTAACGAGCTGGCTCAGCCAATTACAGAGCAGCTCTGCCTGTCTGGAACTTCACATCACACACTACACACACCCACGGCCTATATATGTGTGTGTGTGTGTGTGTGCACGTGTGTTTGTCTTGAAACTCTCAGATGTTCAGCCTTGCTTGACAGCAGTTTATACAAACAACATCCTCATCTGAGCTGACTAGAACTAATTGACATCAGTGGTTTAATGTAGCAACTTTAAGTCGCCACCCCAACATTATGCATGAAAAGTTAATCAAGTCGATCTCTGAGACTGTCTCAGCTTAATTAAAACATAATTTAACACTTTCCATTGGACAGCAGCAGCTGCTTGAACCTGACTGTGTAAGGTAGTCAACGGTGAGAGACAAATCATTTTTTAATCTTGTTTGAATTGTGCCATGAATTACACATATGATGTTTACCAATTTAAAAGATCATTTTGCAAGTCAAAAAAGTCATGGTTTGTTGTAAAACTGTTGAAGTATAAAACTGTGAAAATACGTAGTTAGACTATTCACCCAAAAGTATAAGTGACATCATAACCTTCGCTCTCCATAGGCTACCCAGAGCTGCTGAAGCTAACATTAATGCAATGCCTGTGTGTTTTGTACCGGGATGTAGTCACACGAGCAAGGGGTCTTGCTCGTTCTTTTACTTTGTGGGTGACATTACAGCGTTAGCCTTATCATTTAACTTTCAAATGCACATTATTTGGTAAATGCACAAATTATTACCCTTCCTCAAAATGTTTAACAAGAGTTGTCATGAAGGTAGGAAGATTGGGTAACATGTATTTCATGAACCCTTTGAAGAGTACTGTCACACCACTGTGATCATTAGAACACACTGTAACATTCCAATGTATTCTAACTGATGACACCACAAAGGGCGAATGAAAAGGTTCAGGTGAAAAGTTGTTTTTTGTGTGTGTGAAGTTAACATTAAACATTAAAAAGATCAGGCAGTTCAGGGAGAGTCGAAGGGAGGAAGGCAGCCTTGCCTGACATTCTTCTGGACATCTTTCATTACGGTGATGGGTGAGTCAGTCTCATTTTTGGCAAGATTCTAGTTTGATAATTACTGAGAGAATGAATTAATGAGTCTGCTAGGGAAGAAATATGCAAAGTACTAGAAGTGTAGTTACTGACCTTTTTGTCTTTTCTTTTTTCTTTTTTTTTACCTGACCTGTGACTCTGCTGAGGAACTTGCACCGCAAAACTGCACCCCACATACAGACACACATGTAATAAGTGTGACATTTTGCACAAGTCATGTGAAATCATCTTTACACACTTGAAAACAGTAAGAGCTGCAACTTGTTTTGAAATTGAATTTTTAATATCGATAATAAAGTTGATAATATAATGCAATAATGTTTTCTTTATTTGTTTTTCCCAGCTCCATCAGCATGCCCTGTTCCTGCATGTCCAGCTTGCTAATCAATGTTCTTCATTTTTCCATAATTACAAATAAATTCAATTTATTGTGTGACATGAAGTTGTGTTTCATCAAGTTATGTAATTTATCAATACAGTTTAGGGTAACACTTTACAATAAGGTACACACAATTTTGAGTAGTTCAAAGGGAACAAGTCATTAACATATTATCTAACAGTCGTTTCTCAATTAACTAATCATTAACTTATTATTAGCTACTCCATAAAAAATTTTTAGGAGTTATTTAAGAACTGCCCATTAACTAATGGTTTACTAGCAGTTAGTTCCTCATTTTTTCCCTGGTAACTACTCAACATTTTGTGTACCTCATTGTAAAGTGTTAGTAGCAATACAGTGGTCCAAAAGTCTGAGTCTACAACCAATATTTGTGATTCTATCATTCACTGAAGTTTGAAGTTTAAAGTGTATTACAGTCAATACATTAAACAAAACTGTTTAAATGTGATGGGCATGGAGTGGAGGACAACAGCACAACAAGACAGCACCAATATTGCTGGCTGTCAACCTGCCCTGCCTGTGCATCTGCCACAAAAAGAGAAAGGAGTCCAGGAAGATGGGGCCTCAAACTAGCGGTATGCAGGGTGGAGATAGGTTGACCTGTGGCACACACAGGAAATGGCAAGAGGGAGGGGGAAAGATTGCATGATGTCCAGTATTTGATGTTGAAATCAACAAAAGTGTCGATTCACTTGAATGTTAATTCCAATGCACAATAAACATTCTATTCATGTTTATATTACATGTAGATGAATTATGAAACGAGCACATTTCACTAAATGTAAATCATTGTAGTTTAACAGAGTGGGCCCCAATTCATTGTAATTTATTTAATAGACCTACATTTTAATATTCAGATATTCGATTCAATGTAGAACCATTAGAAGATAAAGGGTTCTAGTAAGAACCCATAATCGATGGTTAGCTGGAACCTTTTAATCTCCTGTTAGTAGCAGCTCAGTCCCTAGCTGGGCGTTTAGACTCTTGTGTTATTCATAGTTTTAAGCAGACTTATCAATGCCAAGAAACGTTTCAAGCTAATCCAATCTTTTATATTGCCAGATATTATGCAGTCTCCATAAGTGTAGGAGCTTTTGAACCAGGGGGTAGAGACAAGTGAAGTGTCACTTCTGCGCTCTATTGCAGCTCTACAAATGTTAAAACATTTCTCTCTCCAACTTGCACAGTGCACATTTTAAAGGACCATGAAACCACCAAGTCCTAAAAAAAGAACCCAGCCAAACACCAAGATAAGGTGTGAAGATCAGAAAATAACAAATTCCTTCACCTCTTGAAAACTTTTTTCAGCTGAACTTAGGAACTGAAAAAAACACATGCAGCACAGCAGAAAGATGACTATCAGTACACATCCCTGTGGTTTACAAGTTTTTTTCAAAACAACTTTTAGACCAACACTAACTAATATTACTACTAATACTACTAATACTAATATTACTACTAATACTAAATAACAAACTTTATTTGGATAGCACTTTTCAAAATGAATGTTAAAAGTGCTTCACAGGTTTTAATTATTCACTGTATGATTTTCTGATTGCAGACGAGCAGACAGGGAGCCAAATGTGAATTCCAGAATATGCAGCTGCTATTTTCCTCATGGAAAAGAGAAAGGGCCATGTTTATTTGAGTGGACTAAGACAAATGTAATCAGCTTACCCTCAGTAAATCAGTCCACTGACCACAGCTACACCAAAGTGCCGGAGCATAACCAATCTGCAGACCCAGACACTGACCCCAGACCCTCCGGCGTGCAGTCTGGACTCAATCATTCCAAAGACCATGCAGGGGATGACAGCCTGCAGTCTGGGCCTGTTGCTAGAAAAGAGGCACAGGCAAATACTGTGCAGCATGGCTAACAGATGAGGTCATGGAAACAGGGCTTCCAGATATGGCCATGTTTAAACGAGTGGTTTGGTGGAGCGCTTTGTGGGCTCCATCGTGTATTTCAGTGGATGGAAAGTGAAGGGCATCCTGCTGGAAGACCAGGTCTTCATGGCCTTGATGAAGATCCGCCAAGACTACCAACACCTACATCTTGCACAACTGTTTCAGTGCAGTACTGAGGTGAACACAATGATCCATCTGCTGCGCAAGGTGCTGTTTCAGAGAATGATGTCCTCTGCACCCAGTCGCCAAAAGAAAATCAAAAGACCATGCCTGCTTCATTCCAGTCCTCTGCCTTCAACTGTTGAATGATTGTGGACTGCACTGACATCCATACAGTCAGACGGACCAAAGTTGACCTACACAACATAGAGGGATGCACTCATTCAAATGGTGTGATCAATTTTTGCAGCCCACTCTTCTCAGGTTCTGTGTCTGATACGTCCATTATGCAGCAGTCTGGCATTCTGACACACTTAGTTGCTGGTCGACCTTATTTTACTTTATCTTAATCTCAGACATTGTGCCTGAGGGTGTCACTGTAAACATTCCGCCCTTCCTCAATAAGTGAAAGTCCACAGATAGTAAGGTGAAAGCAAAAACAAGAACAAGTAGATTTAAGGTAAACAAGCAAATACGTCTTGAAGTCATGAAAGAAGTAATCGATCTGAGTGAGTTAGGCAAATTATTCTAGTCTGATGGTGACATTTAGGTGATACTCCCAGGATACCTGACTTACTCACAAAGAGATCAGACTCAAGCACGTCCACCTGACAGGCTGGCTCAAAAGCCTTCACCCCTTCAGCCTTGTTAACAACACCCCAATTGACAGCCATGACTCCATCCAGGTTGTACCCCCCAAGCACCCTCTTCATGAGGGATGAGCATGGAGTGGAGGAGCGCCGCAACAGCAGCACAGCACCAAAATTTGCCAATGGTCTCATGATTTTGGACTCTGTGTTTTTGTTCTTTTGGGTTCCTGTGTTCTCTCTGTGTGTATTTCCAGTTCTTTACGGTTAGTGAGTCTGTCTCTGTATTCCTTTGTTGGCATTGCCCACCAGATGCCCTCTGACTTTTTCTGTTTTGTGAAGATTGTACTAAGTGGGAGAGGGCTTGTTTTGAGTTGGACTTTTTGACATGGTGTTCATTTGGTTGCCTTTTATTGGTTGGTCTGTTCTCTGTGTCTTCCTAGCATCAGTATATTCTATAATTCTATTGCTGGGACAAGAAGATCTGAATAAATATTTGCATAGATGATTGCAAAACAGAAATTATTTGGAGTGCGCTATATAAGTCCCACAGTTAAATATGTGGGCAATTGTGCATGTTGTGTTGAGTATCTAAAAATAACTGTAAATTGTTTGACATGCAGGGCTGTAAGCCTCACAGCTATGTGTGCATTTTAAAACCAGTGCATTCCAGCTGAATGTGTACATTTAGACCAAACTCTAGCTGCATGGCTGGGACATGTTTTATTGCTGTCATTTCATTTGTTTATTATTCGCTGATGTGACTACTCATTGTAGAGCCAGTATTGGTCTGGTAAATGGTTGAAGCAGTTTGCAGTTTCCTTGATGTGATTATGGATGGTATGGATAGGACTTATCATAGTGTGGGCATTTGTATGTTAAATCTTTAGGTAAGTCTACTCCTGAAGGGTAATGCAGGTGTAAGACATGTCGTTTTGGACAAAATGGGCATTATGCAATAATCAAATATTTGTTATAGGTCCACAGTTGTTGGAGCTCCTCCGTCTAAGGTCATATATAGTTGTGGGGACCACACAAGTAATCTTGAAAACTCTTCCAGCATTATCTATTATCTATTACTAGCTTACCCTGAGTGCATTTTAGGTAATTATTTTCACGCAAATCAAAATTTGTCATTGTGAACATACTGCCTAACCCTGAGTGCACTAAATTTACAGCCTCTACGTGTGTTATCAAATTCCTTGTAAACTATATATTAGGTAATAGTAATGTTATTTTTTACACAAATCAACAACTACTTAAATGGATTTGTACATTGTTCTGCAGTCTGTTTTAATGTTAAATTATACTATTTTATATGATGTTAACTCTGTTAACTTGCAAGTTAGCTAAAGTTAGCTAAAATTATTGATAGCTTTTGATGCTATAATGTAACATTAGCTAGATGACATTACACTTGTTTAACACTCACCGAAATCTTGTAGAGCCGGTCCAGCATGCTAGCTCTTATGGAACTCTCCTTTCGCATAGCTGCAGCTCAACATGGCCAGACTTGTAGTGATTTTCACCTCTTTTAATACTTTTTTCCATAGATTCTGGCAGAACGAGGTGAAATGTGCCAAGGTGAGGCCATGTTGGTGTTGGTGACATATATTGTGCGAAACGAGATGTAGTTCACTGAGCCATTTCACACAAAACAAAATGGCACTGCTTTGATGCTTAATTTTTTTAAAACAGGGATCTTTTTGTGGTGATATAAATTAACAAACATCATGTAATTCAAACAGGATCAAAAAATTATTTGTCTCTCTCTGCTGACTACCATACATATTTTTTATGAAATAAGGTCCCATGGGTGACAGTGGAAGAGGAGAGACTTCGCCTCTCTATATCTCACACTGTGGTTAACACGACTTCCACAGCCGCACAGCTGAGCCATGGTTGTATTATAAGATACATCCATGAGCTGAGCAACTCTATGAGGTCTGCATAGCACTTTCTAGCTGGAAGGAACCAAGAAGCCTCAACAGAGAGGGAGGTTCTGTGTGTAGCAGGCACAGTTAAATACAAATAAAAACAAACAGAAAAGCGACTTGTTTGTATTCTATATTATTCAGGCTAATTTAAATATTTGTGAAAATAGAATTTTTATTTCTAAAGCCATTCAACCTCAAACCCCCCCATCCCCTCAGGTTGAATGGGCATGACGCCTCTGCATAGGTGTAAATAATAAAATGAATTTCATTTAGCTGCTTCAGTTTCAGGGTCCTGGTATTGTGCATGCTTGGCTCACTGTCACACTGTCATGGCTCACTGGGACACTTGAATAGAACCACATCGTTAATGTTATTAGTAACACCTGTGCTACTTGTAACCTTTGCAGTGAGTACTTTCATGCAGTGAGCGGTTGCCAAAGCCTCCATGGTAAAATGACAGCAGCTGTCAACTCAGTTGACAGAGCTGACAGTGGTTCAACTTTTTCAACTTGCTGTTGTGACTGGTCATGTAACCATGGCAACCACAGAAAACACACTGACGACACAGGAGGTAATTTCACTGGTATCTGAGTTTCCTGAATAATACACCTCTTCACCAGCAGTGAACAAGCAGATCAATAAAGAGAAACGATCTTGGAGCAACATCAGGTTTGATTATCAGGTCTAGGCCAATAAACAGTTTTTAAGATATTAGTTAACTAAATTTGCTTTACTTGTTACTCATTACTCATCATTTTGTGTCATTTTGCGAATAATCTCCTCTATTTTAAGCTACAGCCTGCTCTAGTTGGCTATAGGATGGCTTTAGAGTAGGTAGTATGGTACAGGTTTTTGTAGGATTGGAGGTAGCCGGTAGTAGTGACTGACACACTGCTGCCACCCATTCAAAAAGAGAACCTGGACAGCCCAGCAGTATCCGTGCACTGTCTGTAAGCACCTTTTAATGTTTAGTATACTAACATCATCCCACCCGCCACCCTTTTCAGGTGGATGACAAGTTGAATTATTAAGTTGAATTATTATTGAGTAGGTCAATATAACATGGAACTGGCCACATCATGTGCAAATGGTTTGTTTGTGAATGCCATGCATTATTTTATCAGGAAAAGGAGTTGCATGCTCTCAGTTGAGCTCTGATATCATAGTGAAATGGCTGGCTGTAAGTTCAGGAGCTTAAGTGGAGGTTTTGATGATGAGTTCATGTTTGAGCATTGCTGCAGCTCAGACGTGATGGATGCACCAATTTATTCTTTTGACTTGTGCAGCCCAAATCAACAGATTAAATAGAAGAACAGAGCTGCAGTCTCACGACTTCCAGCAGAACAAAGTAGCATATTACCTGCTGGTTATTTTTATTTCATTTTCTTGTAACATTGAAAATCGATTGCACGTAAAGTTGGAATATTTTATCCCCAGATTTACATTCATAAAATAAAATGTTTAAAACATATATGTTTAAAATCAGAAAAAATCCATTGGTTAAGTCCTGTCTTGGGCAATTGATATGATACATACTGAGTATAGAAAATGTATTGCAGAATCACCTCTTTATGTGTGTGTGTACGTGCATGTGTATGTATGATATGGTGTGCACACACACAAACTCCAATGTGCATATTAGTAGTTCGACAAAAAAATGTCCTGACAAATATTAAAACCACACGTATGCCCTTGGATTATACCCATTTGTTGCTGCTTCTTGAATAAGTGACATTTACTGCAAAGTAATAAAAAAAGTCGTGAGGCAATTATTATTATTATTCAATTCAAGGTCATTGTGCTGTCAGTCTTCCCTTAGTTTCCTTTTTCTTTGATGACTCTGCTCATGAATCAGACTAATTGAGCGACGAGACACAATTTAATTATTTCTGTATAGAAAATTAATGTCATGTACAATTGATTTAGTCTAAATGAGCAAAGTTCTGCCATCAGGTGAGGAAAAGCATACACCTCAGGACTTTGGGATGTTAAAAATGAACAGGAGAGCAGACTGCGCAGACAACGGATTACAGGATTTAATGTTGCTATTTATTTTTAACTCAACATTCATTAAAATGGTGGATAGGCTTCCCTGGAGGTCAGGAGGCTCAGGATGGAAGAGGAAAAGAGGATGAGACCAATTTTCTTCCATTACCTGAGATTAGGATGCCTGGGATGGCTTACTTTGCTCTGCGTCTGGTCCAAGGACAGACACAATACTGATGGGCCGCCGAACAGACAGGCAGAGGAAAAGAGGAAAAGGAAAGGTGGAGTCGGACACAATCAAAGATTGGAAGCATAAGAGAGGGCAAAAGGTGCAGGGTGTCTGAAGGAATTAGGAAAAATATGTGAGCCACACAACATATGTAGCCACAAAGACCACATCCTGGTTAATTTTGGATCAAAAAAGTAAAAAGTAATTTAGAAATAGTGTTGTGTTTTCTCTGTTCAGTCCCCCACCAGGCTGTGTAGGCTTTAAAGGAAACATTAAATGTTTGGAAGCACTGTTTGTTCTCTATCACCCAAGGCTCTTTGGTGTTGTTTGATTTTAATGGGTCAAAAAACAAGTACAAGCAGTGCTGTTGTTGGATATAATTCCTCCTGCACCCTCAAATTTACCTTTTCACTAATTAAGGAGCTTACTTTCTGACTTTTTATTTCCTTGCATTATGGCATTAGAGAATGTTTACTGAACAGGTTTAGTTTGCCTTGAAGTATTCAGCACACAGTTGTCCAATTAAATCATGATAGAAGTAACTCTTTTGAATACATTCATATTCACCACCTGTGATTCATAAAAGAAAAAAAACATAATACTAATGAGACACAGATAATAAGTAATTTCAAGCAAATATGTGTCATTTACACAGCTGGGTGAGTAGTGTGGTCACCAGAGGGCTTGAAAGTAAACTCCACCTGTTTGGTCAGGATGTTCTCCAGTTGGCAGTCAGATCACAAATTAGTAGTTAATTTGCAGTGGAATCAGGCAGCAGCATAGTCTGGGGACATTCACATTCATGGGGAGAGGAGAACTGGTTCTGTTTCAGCTCATCTTCATGTATTGTGGTACTGGGCTTCTGGCTGAACCATGGCCTACTTTTTTGGAAATCTCACGGTTTATTTGGAGATTTTGACCATTTTGATGTTAAAACTGCACCAGAAACTTAGCAACAGTCTATTTATACTACTATGGGGCCAAGACATTGATATACTTTCTCTCTGTGAGTCCATGGGCATTTTTTGGAAAATGTCAATCATTAACATGGTTTCAATCACACAAGTAAAACAACAAGTAAACATGCTATAGCTCATCAGAAGCAGGATTTGGGGTTAGCGAGGTAACTTCAGGTTTAACTCTGGGTTTTCAGGGTCATGACGGTGGTTCACTTCTTACTGGGGTACATCACCATGGCAACAGTCAACTACTTTTCCACTATTTGCTTCGGTAGCAGAAACAGTCTAGCATTACTTTTAGTTTTTTATGTGACATATTCAGAATGGTTTCTTCATCATCCAACTAAATAGCAAAAAATCACTCTATAGTTAAGTCATATATAATAATTCCTACATGCATTTTAAGCCTTAGCCTAGTTTTAATATTTGGAATTTATTTCTAGTGTTTCTACATCTTCTTATGCTGTTGTATGATTACATGACTTTCTGTTGTCCCTAAAACAGAAGTTTTCTGCAGGTACTTGGTATCACTGTTTCATCTCATATCATATGAAATACTTCATTCATGGTTCTGATGATGTGGCTCGTAATTAACAACCCCGCCTCTTTCACATGAACACGCTTGTAGCTGGAAAACCCAGAGTTGACTGAGCTAGATGATAACCAGCTTCGTAGTACTGCTTATCTGGACGGCCAGTGTTAGGCTCAGTGAAGCCAGCTAACAAAACGATATCCTGGGTTTGTTGAACTTGCTTCGTAGTACACACCCCCAGAGACATGTTTGTTATTTTTCTGTTTGTGATCTCATTCCACTCATACATATATTGTATAGTCTTGCTTTAACAGCTTGGGGATTGTATAAATTAGTCCTACTTAAGACATTAGAAGCTTTACAGCTTTGTACAATTTTGGGTGCTTTCACACCTGTAGCTCAGTTTATGTGATCTGATCAAAGAAATGATACATTGTTGACTTTTAATTCTGGTCCATTTTGTATTCTAACTAGCTTTTTACAAACAAGCCAAAGAAATTATAACAGACCAACAGGTAACTCATTGATTGGACAGTTTTGGCATTCTGCACCATCAGGAGATAGTGATTTGCATAAAATTATATGTTGCTTATCCATATCACTTAATGTAAGATCGCTTCCTGAACAGTTCACAATCAGCAGACAGATTTAATAGTAGTTCAGCTTTTTAATTCATGCCAAAATCACACATCTACTATCACAAAATCCTGCGGTTGGTCCGTTTGCATTCAGACCACCAGAGTCCACTTGCGACCCTCCTTTTTTTAAGCGATCTCAGTGCGGTTGTTTGTCCACGTTTTCAAACCTGTAGTTGGTTTGCTCTGGGCCCAATCAGTGGATAAGTTGGTAGAGTTCTCCTCTTGGTCCAGATTCTTTTCACACAGAAAAAATTCAAGAGAACCAAGGAGTGAGAGCACAAACACAAGAAGAAGGTCCTGTGGCCAAACACAACATACTTCGTTGTTAGTCCAGGGCTGTGTCTGAAATCACTCCCTTAATCACTCTTTCACTACTCCCTCTATAATAGGCACCAAATAGTCTACTCAATAGTGAGCAACAAATCAAGATTTCAGACACTAACTAATCATCATTATTTTGCGTCATCACCATCAGCTGTAGAATTGCGCAATGGCAATTTTCACATCTGCGATGAGCATTGCATTATGAGATTGTAAGCAGAAAGGAGTGTACATGTCATGGACACTACTTTTTTAGTTCCACTGTGGAACTTTTGAGGGCACTACATAGTGGATACATTTAGACAGTCAGCATTCGGACAATCAAATAAAATAGTGGAGGCTAAATGAAGTGCACTATATAGTAAATAGGGAGTGATTTTGGACACAGCCTAGGTTGGACTTTGATTCATTCTCTAGCTAGCTGCTAGCAACTGTTGATTTTGCTTATCTGCATCCCGACATGCAAAGCGCATCTTGCATAGTACGCCTTGCAGTTGGGTCAGATGGAGGTCAGGTCATGTTCTCACCATAAATTAACCACTCCAAAATTTGTTTGTGACTGGACCAAGGCCATGCCCTTTAAAGGGTCTCGATGCAGTTGTTTTGGTCCGCACCGAGTATGATTGCTGTGTTCAGATCTGCACAAACGAACTGCACCAAGTGGGAAAATCAACCATTCAACCGCACTAAGCAATGCAGATTTGAAAACACCCTTAGACATTTATTTGTTAGAATATTTGTAGGAAGTAAGCCACAAGTATTTCTAAACCAGCCCCAGGTATATATGTGAGTGTGTGTGCGCACTCTTCACATTCAGCTTTCTTCTGTCTGTAGTGGACAATAAGGCATTATCTCAGTCACACACAAACACACTTACATGCCACGCCGCACTGAAAACAAAATAGCACAACAAAAAGAATAATCAAGGCATGTCCTCAAAATTAACAGCTCAATTCCATTCTTCATTCACAAAAAAAGATGCCAAACATCAAAAGTATGTTTTTTAATGAGGTAGCACTGCAAGGAGTAGAAATCATTGAAGTTGTTTACTGTGTTCCCATTTTTAATTAAGCGAGCCAGATGCAGTCTAGGGTGGAGAATGTGCTCTATTCAGTGGAACGGATACCTCGGCCATGATGAATGAGCTGTCATCTTCAATTGTTGCTGAACCTCTGTCTCCTTGACACCTGGTGATTTCTACTGCAGCTAGTCTCTGCCACAGCTCCACATGGTCGGAGGGTCAAAGGTCATGCCTGTATGCTAATGTGGGTGCAGGCACAAAAAGCCAGACAGCCTCTAGTGTATCGTAAGCTGTAGCATAGAGAAAAAGCTTATTCTGTTACTAGTGCAGTCTAATACAGGGGGTGGACAAAAAAAATCACAGCATCACTTATACAGCTGGTTTTAGAGGAACAAAGTCAAGGAGAGATGCTGCTGCAGAGGTCTCTCAAACAGCAGGATAACAACCTGGAGAGTGTGGAAATGTCTGGAACAGAGTGCCTTGAAGAAAGCCACTGAGGACAAAGTTTGGTGGTGCAGTGCTGTGATAGGTGACATTACTGTGGCACTGACCACATTCCCTGCAGGGAGCCATCCCGCTTCTGCCATTATGGACATCAAACAGCATGTCACTTGAATGTCAGAGTGAAAGCGACAGTACAATCTTTCCTCTATTATGAGACCGTTTGAGAAACCTTTGTGGAATTACCTGGATCACTGCAATAACTGCTCCCAAGTCTTAAAGGAATAGTTTGACATCACGCTTCATTCACTTTCTTGTCAAGAGTGAGATCAGAAGATTGATACAACTACCATGCCTGTATGCTAGATATGAGGCTAGAGCTGGTAGGCCAGTAGCTTAAAGACTACAGTCAGGGGTAAACAGCTAGCTAGCTGTTTACTAAGCCTGTTGCAAATTACCATCAGGGCACAAAATTAAATGAGCACAGCCACCGTTCATCTGATTTGCACAATATTCTGCTAAATAAGACCTGATCAGGTTGTTTCGATGCCTGATGTGCATGTCTGGATAGCAATGAAGTGCCTTTTTTATTGCTCTTTACCATGTAATTTGGTAAGCGTACATGGCACATAACACAAAAGGAACTGAAAGTGTTTTCTTCTGCTGAACCTGGAATATTGGTTGAAGAGAAGACATTCTGGGACTGCAAGTGTGAAAACAGATAAGTGATTGAATGGCTCTTGGTCATTTCTGTAAAAACGTATAGAAAAAAAATCATATAACAGTGTATTTAATTACTGGCCGCTTCAATCATATGGCACTGGACTGGAGCTGCTGTGAGCAGCATTCAAAGTCAAGAAAATAAGCAGAAGGCAACTGTGGGAAACACTAAGGTAAAGTTACATGAAAAATAACTGGTTCTTTCATTGTTCTTTCGTCTTGTGTGGCTGAGCTGTGAGCGTCAGTAAAGTAACTTTATAGGCCTAATGCATCTATTAATGTGTTTCTCTCTATCTTTCTCTCTCACTTTAGCTGTTTTTCTCTGCTATAGTCTGTCTCACCCTGTGTGTGTGTGCCCAACACAAATTTCTGCTTTTCCCAGATGCTAAATTTCAGATGCAAAAGTGATAGTTTGCGCCTCTGCACAGGAGTGCATTAAAATAGATATTACATATGAGACCAAACACGCAAATTTCAGTGGTGGTGCTTTTCTTCCATTTAACCATTCCAAATCTCGGCACTGTCCTTTAATAAATACGAGCAAACCACCATCTTAGCTTAGCATCTTAGCATGCTAACATTTGCTGGTTAGCACTAAAAACACAGCACAGCTGAGACTGATGGGAATGTCATTAGTTTGTAAAAGGTGAAATTTTGACTTAAAGATGGCACCAACAGAAAAGTTTAGGGATCTATTCAATTCAATTTTATATTTGGAAAGAGCTAGGCTAGCTTTTCCCCCTCTGCTTATTCTTAATGCTAAGCTAAGCTAATTGCCAGTTTGCTCCAGCTGTATATTTGGTGTAAAAATATGAGGGTGGTATCGATCTTCTTATCTAACTCATGCAAGAAAATGAAAAAGTGTATTTCCCAAAATGTCAAATTTTTCCTTTAGCAATTAGACTTATTAGACACAAATTAATGAACAATTGTATTTTTTTATGGTTTTATTGAAAGCATGCATACACACTAAATAAATTACATGAAAAGCAAAGAAACATTTTGCATCATATCTCTTTACAGAACAGTTTAATCATCAATAAAAACTAAATCAATATTTTGTCCTGTCTCATCGCTCATTACAACACTTCTTCAATAGGTTTCAGGTCAGCACAGATCATTCCACGGTGCAGATTCTCACATGTGCCTTCAGTCGACGATGTGCTGTGTGAGCAAACTCTCTTATGTTGATATTTAATCAATTTGGAATTCATTGATCCCTCCATGAACTCTCTGTCTGCAGCAGCAACACATTAACATGATGCTCCTGCATCTCACTTGCTGCTTTTGGTTGTATCATTCTTAACCTCATAACATTTGGTGGTGGCAGGTCTACAACTTCACTTTACTGTAACTATTTTAGTCTGTTGCATTTACTCACACAAATAAAAATGTCAAACAGACAGAATTTGGATGCAAGAGTATGTTTCATCTTCAAAACAAAATTCTGACAAAAATTAACTTTTCCTCATTACATTTTCTCACCATGCAGCAGCATCCTTCAGGTTATACTAGCTGCTTGAAAACAGTCACACACTGCCTGCAATGGTCAAGTAATGAAAGCAGCTTCAGTCCTCCGCCAGTGATTAGCTGTATTCGGCTGTAGTATTGCTGAATTGTTAGCCATGTTGTAGACTGCTGTACTAATTAAAATATAATCGTATCTATTCGACCAGAATAATGCCTAAGACAAAACACAGTCTGTGTAGACAAGGTGTATAATTCCTGCTCTATAATCATTTATAATTTTGTTCTGCAGTCCAAAGTTTTTTTGTCTTAATTTCTCTTCCAAAGTCCTCCTTTGCAAAGGGAAGTTGCATTCCCACTTGCTTGAACTGAAGGAAAATTCAGGTTTAATATGACGTTGATTGTGTCTTATTTTTGAAGCTTTGGCTACCATTCCTAACAGTTACGATAACACAGTATACTCACCAAAATAAATGCTGAGATCTGGGAACACTGTGACTCACTGACAAGTAGTTAGACAGGGCAAAAAAACACGAGCAGTAAGAAGACAAGGAATGTTAGATTAGATAGAGCTCCAAGGAATGTTAGATTCAATCTAGCCAATTTCAAATTCATGAAGTGCATGACCACTAATGCAGCTAAAATGTTCATGAACACAATGATATTCCCACACATCACGTACTGTCTGACAAGTTGGGGACACGTCAATGAAACCACGCTAAAGCCAATAGAATCCCTGTACAAACACACAATAAAAACACTACATAAGAAGCCACAAGGATACCATCATTGCAATATTTTTAAAAAGCACAATTTATTAAGCTGGGAGAACATGGTTAAATACAGTAGACTGTGTCTTGTTTTCAAGGTATTACACAATATGGCTCCTCCACCACTCTATACTTACATCCCATTAAAAACAAGCCGGACTACTAGAGCAACAACTAGAGGAGATTGTCTTATTCCAAGAAGACAAAGTAGTTTTGGCCAACCTGCTTTTTCTGTCAGAGCCTCTCAGGATTGGAACAATTTACTGCAACACATAAGAAACTGTGCCAACTACCATTCATTCTCCACAACATTAAGAGCCTGGTTCTTCAGAAATCAAACTTGTGAACACTAGAACAGTGAGGTGTTTTCGTGTTGTTTGTTATCTTACTTGTCATTATTATGCTTAGTGTAAGATCTGCTCTTGTTTATCATAGGCTTTGTACATAATATCCACACTTCACCAGTCCTGACAATGTGTTGTCATGCTATCTGTTGAACGTGTTGTCATCCTGTTTGTTGATTGTTGTCATGCTATTGTTGATTTTGTGTGTCCCAAGAGCTGTCTATCATGTCTCCATGCAGTGCAGGCTTTGTTTGTATCTGCATATTCTCACAACTTTTATTGTTTGTATTGACTGTATTTTCAATGCTTTTATTCCTAACTTTTGTGCTTCCAATTTTTTGCCTGCCTAGGGACTACAGATGAAAATTAGCCTTTCTGGCTAACTGGCATATTTTCAGAAATGTTATTAATATGCACTGTCCCTATCAAATAAAGTAATAAAATGAAATAAATAAAAAATAAGATGGTCTATGGATTATGAACAAACCTTCAGGTTATAGCCAGACTTATTTGGAAGAGAAAACAAAGACAATAAAATGATGCCTAAACTGTACATTGTAAACATCATTTTAAGTTTAGAGACCAACTTCCTGACTCAACTTTGATCTCCTCTATTTTGCATGTACAATGAGGGATTATTGATAACATTGTAGGTGTGCTCATATGTAATTTTACCTCCAAAAAAGTGAGGAGAATTGAGTAGTGTGTTGTTGGGCCTCATACGCCATGTGTATGAGACAAAGGCAGGCCTGCACGCAGTCACAAAGCCTGATAACAAAGAAAGGTGCCAGGTCAAACAAAAGGAGTCCAAACAGACTTCAACTCCCATCATGCTTTGCTCAACTCACACCTAGGTGTGAAATCCGGCAGAGTCAAACTCTCCCATTGGACAAGACCTACCAGAAACACTTGGGGATTTCCCTTTCCGGTCATGATATCACCGAGACTATAAACACTCCACTTACTGTCTGAAATATACTTCCTGTTGCTTGCACAGCTAACATGAGGAAGTAACTCCTGTATGTACGTGACTGTAACTAGGCCACACAATCTCAACCTCGCTGGACGTGTGAAGATTTCTGTGTTCAACCGAGCACGGTACTGGATCTGTAAAAGACCACTGTGCAACCCAGCGCTCTCAACCTTTCCTGCAGAAGAAAGGTGTAGGATAACTTCTATGCCCTGCTCGCTTTTAACTGAGTCGACTCTGCAATCTGTTTTCTCCGCAATGCTGACAAGAATCAGCTGCCGTGAAAAACCCGCTGACTGAGCAAGAAGACGGCACCATCAGCATCCGAGCCGAGGAACCAAGCCCCAAAGACGGACTGAAACACAACCCACTCGCTTCCTTAAGCGACAAAACTAAAAGGCAGAGACAGGATGTTAAATTGTGTGTTATTTTCAGCTTTATTGCTGTTGTTTGTTGTGAAGTTAACAGACTGTGAGTCTGGTTGTTGCTGCTGATAATACTGTGAAGTATTATTGTTGTTTGCTGCTTGTTTGGTTGTGTTTATCACACTAGACTGGTTTGTGTTTGTTCAACTGCTTGGACTGCTTTGTGTGAGACTGTGGGTTGCATTTTATTTATCATTTTATTTTATTGGCGGACACCATTAACCATTGTCTCCGTTCAAATCTTGCGGTCAGCCCGTGACTGGAAACCCCCCGCCACACACACACACACACACACACACACACACACACTCACACACACACTCACACACATACACACACACATCTCTTTTAGTGCTGTGCTCTTTTGCCTTCCTGGTTATATCCACCGTTGTTTGTTTTTGCTTGTTTGATAGTTTGTAGTTGTATTGTTACAGTATTGTTATGGATCATGTACATGGTGTTAGAGCGGTTGTTTCTTCACAACACCACATCGGTTTGATGACTCTGAGAAAAGTACATTTACCAGTGCATAGTACAAGTCAAGTAGTGCCTGCAAAATACCTGCTTGAGCTCTGACATTGTTCTTGTAGTGCTGCTATAGCAGCATGACCTCTCTTTGGAGAGGAGCAAAACTGTCAAATTGCTTCCCTCTGTTTCATTTATCTGACTGACTGTTGACTGATTGAGGTCTGAGTCTCCAGAAATGCTTCTGCAGCTCTTCCCACTCTTAAGCTTTATCTCTTTTCTATCCTTTGATATTTATCATTTGAACAGATCTCTGTTATGAAGAGCAGACACTGCTGGTAATCAGACTTCAAGAATATTTCGAGAGGACAGAACATCAGTTATCTCTGCCAATGTAATGACACTCTAATACAGGTTGGAGTGTGATCACATTTGCTGAAATAACTGATTCCCAACCACAGAGCCCCATTTCAATGAAGTTTCACATGGATTGTGAAACCATAAGAACTATCTTCAATTTTTTTCAATATTTTGTTGATTTATTGTTGTGATTGACATGAAATTAATACAGTAGTAAAAATGAATCTTTTAAACTGAGACTGCTTTAACCAGAAAAAGACTACAGCTTAAAATAGCTTGAAATGACCGATATGCCCTGATATGTCCCTGATATGCCATATCTTATGGTTGTGTGAATAATAAATGTTCTCTCTCAGATGCAAAGCTCAATTTATACTTAATTTAAATATTGTAATTTGCCCATGTCCGTGAGGCTCCATGCAGGGTTTACACACAAATGTTGCTAATTCCTGATTGGTGCACAGAAGTATATGACATCACCTTTGTCCAACTGAGCCCCGCCCACTTCAAACTAATGAGTGGAGCACAAACAAAAAACACAAATACTGACATTTCTTATGTGAAATAACCAAAACTGTTCAAACTTTGGATGAAAATGTTGTTTTCATGTAGGACCCCATTACTCACAATAAGAAGCTGATTGAGAAAATAGGTTTTCAGGGCCTTTAATACTGTCAGGCTCAGCATAAACAACATAACAACATTCTCTACAGGCACAGCTTTCAAACAGCAAACATCATTCGGAGTCAGTTATCACAATTCAACAGCAATTACCATAACTGGACCATAGTGCCCCATTTGATACAAAAGCCCAAGTTAAAATGACAGATTCTGAATTTCATACAGGACATCTCCCCAGTATTTTAAACAGGACCATAGACAATGAGCAAGGCTACAGTAAGCATTTAAAGACACAGGCAAATAAAAAATCATTTTCAAACTTCTGTGTTTCTGTGATCTCTTGTTATATACTACATACTGTATACATACTGTATTCTTCTCCCTTCCTGTAAAACATTATATATATTTTATATATTATATTTTGGTGACTGATCTTGAAGTTGGGGGATGTATACTAAAATGTATCCAAATAAATGGGATTTGGAGTTATTAGCTAAAAATATAAAACCACACTTTAATGTTGGGGTGTAGCTTGCAGAGAGATATCATAGAAGGAGGTGTGTGTTTTGATTTCTTTTGGCAAAAACTTTGTTTACGTTTCCAAAGAATGTGGCTGAGGTCTAATTTATTAGTTTCTCCTTTTTCTTCCTCCTGATCCAACAATGTGGGTGGATGCCAACAGTCCTTTAAAGCTCTGTATCTCTCTACAGGAGATGTGTGAAGGATTTGATTTAACCATTTGCATCAGAAGGAAATTTCATACCCCTTAATTTCAAAATCATACATACATACAGACAGACATCATACACCCACTGTAAAAATCTGCAGAACCTGACCTTTACAAAGATGGGTGTTTCTCTGTGATCTGTTTTAGATTATGACTTTTTCTCTAGTAAAAGTAACCCAGTCCATATTTTACAGCTACACTTCTCAAGTGTTGAGAAGCAGACAGAGCATGTAACTCCATAAAGCAGAAGAACAACAACAAAAACGTGATACTACAACTTGATATCAATCACAGTTATGTCACAAAATAAAATGCTTGTCTTGCTGGTTGATACAGAACAATTACAATCAGCAAATAAATAAGATGTTTAGGATTTCTGTATTTTGTTAGTTTGGCACAATCAATACATTTTCTGACATTACTAAGGCTCAGAATATCCCATCATGATTTACATGATTTGTTTTTCATAAAACATCTCCTAGAGCATGTATAGTATTACTCACATGCACACACACTTGTTCTGAAAAACACAATACATGTACTGTACATGGCATGCCTGGGTGAGTATGCCATAAGCCTATAAATTAAGAAAATTAAAAACACCCTTGGTTTCAAAGGGTTAAATTGCTCGTTACTAAACCTCACCCAAAAATTCAGTTTCACTTGGAAATACATCACTTTACAGATTCAGATAGACTCTATGTAAGGTTTTGTTCCATAATATATTGTTTTGTGTTTGTGTTTGTGTTTCTATATTATTCTATATTATTTCTATATTATTCCCCTCATATCTGTTGTAATGTTCTTACCCAGTTCCCTCTTTTGGATAAGTTCTACCTCCCGAACGCCACACCAACAGAGAACAGCCCCTTAAAATGTCATGTAGGACATTGATTGACATGTCCCCCACAGTACAAAAAACTGATTTGTTTTTTAACCATGAGCATCTTTTTTTGTAACCTTAACTAAGTAGTTCTGTATGTTGTAGACTAAACCTAACATATAGTATAGAAACAGACAATCATTCACATCTACGGGCAATTTAGAGTCAACAGTTGACTCTCAACCTAACCTGCATGTTTTTGGTCTGTGGGAGGAAACTGGAGTACCACGCAGGCACAGGGAGAACATCCAAACTCCACTCAGAAGGACCCCAGCTGGCCGGTTGAGTTTGAACTCAGAACCCTCTTGCTGTGAGGCGACAGTGCTAACCACTGCACCACTGTGCTGCCCAATCAGAAAGTGCTCATATTCATTTTTGTAAGTTATATGGGTTCTTTTGAAAGGCACAATCAACCTTCTTGTGTGCAGTGGGAGGGTCTTTGTCACAAATAGCAGCACTTCAGCAATTTCTCGCATCTCACTTTCACTGAGCAGACCCATTAGCACACTGAAGGCAGACTGCAATTTTAGACCCATCTTGATTGACCTCGAAGAATGGCCACAAATTTGTCCTCCCTCCCAAAATGAATTCTCCTCTGCTGAAAGTGCGCGTCATTAAAATGTATCAGGACAGCTTCATTTGCTGACTTGGGAGCTGGAATGGCGCCAAACTCTGATAATGCAGATATTATCTTTGCACCTTAAATTAACCTCTTTCAGATTTGCCTCTGGCTAACTATATAGCCATACACTGGGACCAGGGTGAAAGACAAGGGTGAAAGCACCTGGTTGTTCTGCTCTGAGGGGGAGATTTTCTTCTTTGCCTTGACAAAGCTTCATGGTGAGTGCAGCCTCTTCATCTCCCTGATATGACAGAAGCTGGCAGGTGGCGGCTGCAGATGGAAATGGGCTCTTATCCCCATGATTAGACTATATTTAACTACTGTAATAACCACACAGGAACTATAATGGATTTGATATTGAGGGCAAAAGAAGTAGTTAGGGCATAAAACTGAGTATTTCTATTACGGTAATTTTAAACGGCAAGGAGAGAACTGTGAAAATATATGGTGTGAGTCTTTATATTGCACTGAAATGTGGATAATATATGTACCGTGATGCTACTGTCTTGCCTCAGCATTCGATGAAAGGTCATTCCAAGTGACAGTAACCAGCTCAGCAGTGACTAATGATGTTTGTTACATAGCTAAACATAAAGCATAAGAGCTAAAATAAAACTTGCCTCATGCTAATCCACCACAGTCCCTGAGGATGATTAAAGATCTCTGCTAAAAAGCAAACTAGCCAATACTTATCATCACCTAATGAATCCTGAGTGTATGAACCCACACAGCCTGGTTTCCTTCCAATCTCTTAATAATTCATTGCACGAAAGCCCGGAGAAATAGTCTTCAACGGAAAGTCTGCTTTTATCCTCTCCTGGAAGTCTTATCTCCAAAGTCTCATGGGAAATAAATGTTTGTCCATTAATGTTAAACACAAGGCACTAACCATATACACAGGATAGGGTTAATCCCTGAGCTCAGTGTTGCCTATGGGAAAAATGTGCTGACTGGACACTGACACCATTTTCCTGATTACATCATGGAGCCGTCTGGTTATGTCTAATGGCAGGAAGAAGGAGGCAAGGACAGGATCTAATTTGGGTCAGTCAAGGTATATCAGCCAATCGGAACATCCCACTTCCCTTTGAAGAAATATCAGCAATCATGCTTATCTGACAAAATATGCTCGTAGAGGAAATGAGAGTGTGAATACTTCCTGCTGAATGTTGCCATCATACTTTTTCCCATCTGTCAAAGCAATGAAAAGCTGCAGCATGTTGATATGTTTTTCCCTATTGGTTAACCCAGTACACGTTCACTAAGGAAGTCAATTCCCACCAGGAAAATAAATAAACTAATAAAAAATGTGGAATGTAAAAAATTCAATGACATGGTGAGTCAACCGCATGGTTTTGTATTGCATAATTATTAGGGGTGTTAAGAAACCTGCCTACAGTGATAAAAAACAAGTAATTTGAACCAAATTCTCTGTGAAATTAAACAAAAATGGATACAGGTGTCAAAAATCTTAACACGTAAATCTCATTGTACTCCATGTCCTTCTAGAAAGCGTGTGTGTGTGTGTGTGGCCCACCACTCTCCTACTAGCTAGCTATGTTTCACTACTACATACCTACATCATGGACTTCCTGAAAACATTTCCACAATAAAATAATGTTACACTAAACTATATCCAATGCTACCTTAAGTCTTTATGCTATTTATGGTCAGCAAAACACATGACAATATTACAAAATATGCTGGTGGTACCACACACCTTGCTATTAATTTAAGAAAGTAAAATTAGATGCTAACAGTAACGTTAGCGGTAGAAGCAGCCGGCCTAAGGCAAGTAACACTAGCATTAGCAGATAGCGCAACTTTAAAGGCACACTGACCCTGAACTTTTTCCGATCAAAGGTATTTACTGCTCAAGCTGTTTTATTTACAAGGATATGCGCCCTTATAGAGTAGTTACAAAACAAATTTAGATGGCAGAGACTGACCTTGAAACCAAGGTTAACAATGTCTACTCACTATTACCGTGAAAATTTCATCCTCCTTGGGGAAAGGCCAAAATTTCAGGATCACTGCCTCTGCGATTGTTGGTGTGGCAGTAGACATAATGTTCTGGGTATATGTGTTCTCTCAACACCAATACACTCAAATTCTTGAAAAAGCTGGATCAAATCATAGAAAAAAAGTTTTAAGTCACAGTGTGTTATATCATTACAAATTATCTGTATCTTTTTCGTTTCAGATTGTGGACCACATATCTAGATGCATATGGAGTCTCCTGAAAGGGGTACATGCACAGCCCTAATAATTATATTATATACTATCTTATTATTTTAACCTACTTCATTTTAACTTCAATTCATTTATTTGCTTTTTTAATCATTAATCATGTCTTGCCTGCATCTAATTAATAATTTTGTCATTCCCAATTTTTCATCAGTTTGTTCATTTTCTTAATGGTACTGGGCTTCCACATCCAACAGCATCACTCCAGTCTATCGCTCCCTGGTGGTTTATTTCATGTGACGTCAGTCCAATGCCATATGGCTGTCTGAAGGGCACTTTGTTAACTCACCTACTTCTCCTAGAACAGGATGATACTGTTCTAGTAAGAGGTGCCAGATATCTTCTCCCCAGAGCAAGGAAACACGTGTGCACCAGTGTGTTTGTGTGAACATGCAATATGCACGTACATCTGTGTGCACGAGTATTTGTTTATCTGTGTATAATGTACAAGGAACTTTTATCAAAAATCATTCACCCACAACACACTGGCTTTGGTTACAACTTAGGCCTTGTTTTCATAGTCATGGAAATCAGTAATGTTGTACTCATCAAGTGAATTGCAGAGATATGGTAACATAACAATATTGATGTTACTACAACTGATAGAGCTGATAGTCAAACTACAAATTTAACACCCAAGTTCTAATAAACTGGAGTTATCCTTTAAACATTAACTGACCTTAAATTCTTAGACATACATGAGTGTGCTGGAAAGACACTGTATCCTTAGCCAACAACAATAAGTCTCACGTTCTAAATGGACTTTAAGAGGCTGTTAGACCCATTTTAAAGATTTTTTTTTCATGAAAATTTAAAACATAAAGTTGCTGAAACAGTCTAAAAAATTTTGCATTTTCAATAGTCCTAAAATTTCCATATCAGATGACCCCTTATATTTCTCTGTATTTGTGAAGGGAGCAAAGCTTCTTTTTGTCACCTACTACAAGGAGATAATGTCTGAGATGGAGCTGGCTGTAGGTTCCTCTTCCTGGAGGATCTGTATAATCAGTGTAAGAGCCCGACTCGTCTACAGATAAGTTTGGAGGACGCACACCCCTCCAGAATGACAATGAGGTAGCGACAGAGAGCCACAGCTGGATGTGACAGAGAGAGATGAATGAGGCCAGAGAGGGAGAGATCAAACCCTTTCAGCACACCTGCTCACACCTGTTCACCGCTTTCACTGATCCTCCTCCAAAAACCAAGCACAAAGAGAGGGACAACAGGAGGAACATACAAGTCTGGAAGTCACAAGCAGAATTTTACATGCATTTTTTCTGTAAAGAGTGTATCCATACCAGAGTTAACTCAACTGATGTAAAACTATATTTTTCAAAAATTGAGCTCTATACTCATGTCCCAGATGTGTCGAAAGTAATCAATCAATACTGCAATTCAAATTCTCATTAGCCATATTGCTATACATTAGGGTCTACAAAACAAGCCTATAGTCTGTGATGCAATTGGTCTTATTGATTTAGTGTGCAGCCCTTTCTCATGTATTCATTTTTTATGTTGTTTATCCTTCGCTTGGTAGAGGGCATGATGAAACAAAGATTAGGGTTGGAACCATCTTTGAAAACATTCTGGCCAGCTGCGTATGATGCTTTTTTATGGTTGTCAATTAGTTGGAAACCCTTACTGTTGGTTACTGGTAATCCTTCATAATATCATCCTTGAAATCCTCCCTCCTCTCCTAGTAACTAACTCTGCGTTGCTGTCTGTGGATGACAGTGTGTGTATTCTGTCTTCCTGTTTGTCTTTCATGGGGCGCCCTGGTGGCCTAATGGTTAAAGCGCACACCATATAACTGCAATATTCACAGTTTGATTCCCAGCCAAGGGACCTTTGTTGCATGCCACATCTCTCTGCCTTATTTTTTTTCCCACCCATATTCTGCAAACAACTGCCCTACTCTGCCTCTGATTGGTTAGTGCTCATTGCCTTTGTTGGTTGGGTTGGTTAGGTTTAGGCATAAGGAGTGAGATGGTTAGGGTAAGGGTAAAAATATCAGGCTCAGAGCTAATCAGAGGCAGAGCAGGGGTGGGTCTTCGCAGAATGCGGGTGGGAGAAAAAAATAACTCCACCCCTCTCTCTCCCCTTGTTTCCTGTCTCACTACACTGACTCTCAGATGAAGGCAGAATGCCAAAAAATAATAATAATGATAATCTGTTTGTCTTTCATAACCTTCTATCTCATCTTCTTGTCAGACTACACAACAGTACACTCAAATAAAACCCATTTTCTTTATTATTCTCTGTCTGGGATTGATTGAATTGATTGTGGCCGGGGCACATCTGATAGGGAGAGAACTAATACACAGAAATGAGTGGCTCTAGACAGCAGAAGCAACCATCTTGACCTACTTCTAGCTCGCATTTATATACTTGTTGCTTGTTTTCCAGCTTGTATGATTGATCAAAAATAAAAATGAAAAAAACAGCAGGAATGAAGGGATGTGCAAAGCACAGTAAGCACAAGTAATCAATTTTGGATACCCTGGAGTAACAAGGGTATTGACAGAAATACTGGGGGAAAAAATATAACCTGCATCCAAGAAATCACTCGTGTTTATTTATTTGTTTATTTTTGGCAGAGTTATAGTTACAGTCAATGTACATAACACAAAAACGTGCTTGTTCCCATGATAACTTCTCTTCCTTCTCATAGCTTTTAATCTTTCCCCCACTCCTTCACCATTCTCTACTCTGATTCATTTCACCACTATCAGCCGGCACTTAAAACCGCATGTCTAATTAAGGCATTGTGCCCGTGGAATCTTCTTTTCAGTAATTGCCCCAGTGCTCCCAAGCTTAAGTAGTGTATCTAGGTCAGAGCAGCAGTGAACCCTGGGGTACAGTGTGCTGTATGGTTTCAGGGTGTATGAGCGCCTTTCTGATCATACTGTGATTCCCTAGATCTTTCTGCCTCCCTATATCTGCCTCTCCACACCGCGGTCGATAGGAGCACATCCTAATGTGCTCTTGTGTTAAATACCATGCTGGGCAATCAGCTACAAAGCACTGCGCTGTGCAAGAGTTGTGTTAAACAAAACATGTGGATCATTCCACTCCTCTGGGACATGCTACAGGCTCCCGGTAATATGTGTTTGCACATATTTTAAGAGCTGTAATGAGGTATATTATATGTATGTCAGCTATTAACCGTATGCAATGCATCATCACACAATTTTATATGGGTATTCTGGGTTTGTACTTGTCTCCCCCTCCTCCCCTGGGACCAGGTGTGAAAAGTAGTAAATTGAAAGGTCCCAGGTAATCATCCAGGCGCCCCACTCAGCTCAGTCAGCTGGGGAATTCACTGTGGGCCAGGATGAAGAACCGCCAGCCTTTCTTATATAGCTCAGTCTGCCAAGCCTATACTGTAGCCATAATACCCCCCGCTGCTCCCATACATAACAAAATGTGATTGACTTTGATCTCCTCAGTGCCGGCCAAGCTCCTGCCACATGCCTCTCCCCGCCCTGTGCTGCATGTGTCAGTCAAAACCAGTTTTGTTTGAGAGATGAACAATGGAGGCTGACCGAGTGAGGAATGGGATTTTGGTGGATCATCCTTGTTTCCATCTGCTTAGTTTTGTGCATCAATCTTAGGATAAATTTCAGTTAAATTTTCAAGTTGCTGTTATATTGAGCTACAAATCTAAAGTCAGTAGTTACAATTTTACTGCAAATAATGATTAATCCTCCTGTAATGGATGAGATCCAGACTGAGCATCAATACCTGATACTGAGCCATTTATCTTACAATAGAATAATACAATAAAATATAGCAATGATACAATATAAGACTGAAGCATAAGAAGAATAAATACAGTTTGTCATCAGATCATCAGATGCAGGCAGTTCTGTGCATGTGTGTGTGCGTTGTCCAAATCACTAATCCCTGCCCCCTTAAGGCACCAGTATACTTCATCAGAAGTGCTTGTCAGATGGTCGAACAGCTTCAGAAACACTCCCCCCACATCCTGCCAACATCAGAATTGTGGGGACAATTTCTGTAACTTTCCAAAACCGACAATCCGACATTCACACCCATTTCATACATTGACAGGCCAGGTGTGTAGAGGTTAGAAAATAAGCAGGGTTTGACCTTCCCTCTGAAGTTCTCTATTTTCATTTGTTATAAAATTACCTCTGTCACTTTTTGTGTTTACAACCAAGTACAACTCTATGAAGGCCTTCTATCACGTCTCTCTCATCTCAATAATGGCTTTTTGACCCGCCTTCCAGTTGGGTCATTCACAACAGCTGTAAAAACTTTTGCCATTCAACATGGTTGTATGCTCTTTTCTAGCATAACCTGCTACCCATTATGTAACTAAGGTTACTGTTACTACACCTGTTAAGCCTTCTGCTCTCTCACAGTTTACAATAACAGTGTTTTACTGTTGCTAGCAGGTTTTATCAGCTGTAGCTAGCTAGCTAATTAAGCTAACATTAGCTCCTTGAGTTGGTTGGAAACACCATCTCGGGTTCACTTTTTAATGTTTCCAGCTTTTAAAATGAAAACCCTGTAAAAGCAGTCTTAAATCTGCACTTGTTGGCTACATACATGATATCATGCTAAAGGACTGACGCTAAGGCTGCATGTGATGGGCAAAAAGTTAGTCCTTTGTCAAAGTGTTAAATATGATATGATAAATATGATAAAGAAAAATGTGAGATCTTATAAGGTTCTAACATAACCTTGTTTGGCTGCTTAGCTTACATACTTGTACAAACAGTATGTTTCACTCTTAACATTACAAGAGAAAAGTGTTTTAGAAAGAGGACTAATTGACGTTTTTGGCAAATGTAACACTGTCTCTTTGGCAGGGGTTGCTGGAGTGTAAAATCCAATAAAGAGCAGGACACAGCTGCTAATATCAGTCTAACCTCTAATAGCATCCAAGAAGTAAATACTGGATGTGGTATTTGTGTGCTGGGCTTTTATTTTACCATTACCTGTAATCCATTCCTTACACTTTTACTCTTACTACAGCCTCATACACAATGCTTCAACATGTGAAGAAATCCATAGTGCGACAGACCTGCCATGCCTAGTTACGGTTGCTAAACTATAATTGGACAATCACTGTTCAGGGGAGGGGTTTAATGAAAGGTCAGTTCCCAACTGAATACATTATGAGTCTGCAGTCTCTGTGGAAGTAAACAACTCAATGATTGACTTGAGACTACTGTATCGTATAGGATCAGCATGCCCACTGTGTCTAAACACCATTCTTGTCCCAACACGGTCACTGAGCTTTCACCTTCTTGTCAACAGAGCTTGATTGCTTCCTTGCTGTTGTCTAGACCAAATAATCTTGGCTCAACCGTCCCTTGCCACTCCCACCAATCTGATGGAAAATCTGCTCATGCTGAGGTCTTTACATTTTTCATTTCTCATCAAGTTGATCCTTTTTCAGTTTGTGAGAGACTGTGTTAGTTTTTGAATTATGGTGGCACAAAGAGTAGAAAAGATTACAACACAATTATCAGTATTCATTTATGTACAGTTATTTAGTACTAAACTGGGGTTTTTTCAAGAAGATACTTGTAGATAAGACTTTATTGATCCCTGGGGGGAAATTCAGATATTACAGCAGCAGAGACGAAGGCTAGGAGGTCTTCCTGAGTAATGTGGGATTATTGCTGATATATCAGATGACCCTCGGTTTTACTTCCAAATTCAAGGAAATTGTGGTAATTTTCAATATCACTCTCTTAATTGTGGCTGTTATGACTACTGCTCATGTTAATTTTGGACTAGCCACCTCAGTTGTAGTGATTCAGGAGGCTGGTTAGACTAAACATTTCTCTCTCTAAATGGTAAGCAATAGTGACTACAACCCCTAAAAGCAATAAGCCTTTCAGGACATTTTTGTAATATTAGTTTACTTGTACTGAAATAGGATCATGCTATATATGAAACATTAAATGATACATTTTTGTTATTAATGCAGATGTATAGGCTAGCTTAGTTGGCTGGCAATTTGCCCTGGATGTAGATCACTATGCTGTTAGCTACAGTCTGGTAGAGTTCAAACTGTTGCAGATGGTTTCAAATCAAGCCCTCAAGTTATTGATGAAGGTGTCCCTCAAGGATCAATATTAGCCCACCCTGATATTTATTCTACACATAAATAACATTTATTTTTCAACTCAGCACTGTAATGTCTATTTATATGCAGATGACACCATCTTGTATGCCATCCGCTCTACCGCAGACCAGGTCCAGGTTACAGTCTGCTTTTGATGACCTCCAGACCTCTCTGTTTGATTTAAAGCTTGTTCTAAATTCAGAAAAGACTAAATGTGTGCATTTCACAGGAGCACAAACTGTTGACGTTCCCCATACTTATACATGCTCTAAATGGAGAAGTAACTGACACAGTACAGCACTATAAATACTTAGAGTTGGTTGGTTGGTTAGACAGCAGATTGTCCTATAAAATTCATGTTGTCCTACAAATCTCGCTCAAAAGCTAAAAATTCAAATTTGATTCTTGTACTGGAACAGAGCTTGTTTCGCTTTTCAAAACACAAAACACATTATACAATCTACCATACCGTCCACATTGGATTATGGAGATATCCTGTATGCTCATGCTGCTGCCACCACCCTTAAACCCCTGGATGCTATCTACCACAGTGTCATTCGATTCATTTCAGCAAACAGCTATCACACCACCACTGTGAGTTATATGAAAAGGTTGGATGGTTGTCACCAACTTCTGGAAGGCACCGGCATACCTATGTCTTCATTTATTAGGCCTTTCTATCTAAGTTGCTGAGTTATTTAACATCCTAATTGAGCTCAGAGCTATTAATCATGACACCAGATCACAGGGCAGGTTGGCTTCAAAAGTTCCTTATACAAACCTATTATTATTATTATTATTATTATTATTATTATTGACATTGCTGAAATGTTTATTTATTAATAATTGATAATGTTTATTAAAACAAGTTTATCTACACAATATTAATAATACAATTCACAAGTAACTGAATTGACATGAGGTCATTTTCAATGAATGACCACACAGAGGGTGCTGGGGTCCTCTTTGAATAAATGTGGAATGTAGCCAGGATCACTTGCAGACCTCGTGTTGGAAAAATAAATAAAAAACATAGAAATGACATGCCAACAAAAACACCAAATTTACATACATCAAAACACAATTACAGAGATTGTAGCCAGAAATTGCCCAAGTAAATGCTTCTATTATTATTGATAGGTATTAATATTACCTCTGTATGACTCTGCACATCCATTCTTGGCCTCTCATACATGAGAAGGGGTCTAGTCCAGTTGCTCGCTGCTGACATTCTCCCATGACTTTCTTCACCACTTAGCCCATTCCTGTCATGATGCTGCAATTGAGGTCAACATCAATATGACCTTGGAATTCTGTGAGGAACTGTGAACACACACACGCAAACACACACACACACACACACAGTCACAAACACAAAAGACACACATGCATCTAATTAGTTTGAATGTGTTTGAATTTAGAGCTGTGCACATGAAAAGGAATAATATGACATATTATTACTGGAAAGTGCAGGATTCAGATTGGGGTGTTACTTAAGGCACTCAGCCCACATCTTGTCCTGGTGACAGCTGAGGCTGGTTGCACCCCATCCATGACTCCCAATCTCCTCTCCAGTCTGTCCAGTCTGCCAATGCCAAAATCTCAAAGTTTATGAAGAGCATCAATTGAAATGTAATTTCTAAGTTATAGAAAGACTAAGGTTTAAAAATTCCATGACAGTCCAAAAATATTAGTGAATATGAACTCAAACTTGTGATGTCATCAGGTATAAATATGGAGCTGCTCCATAGACAATGAATTGGAAAATATGGTAAAGGTGACACTGAGAGAACTCTGTTTTGTGAGTACAGGTACATTTTCTGTTTCAGAACGGAGAACACTACTATAGAATAAAGGAATGGGGTATAAAAACAAACATTATGTGGGTCCACAAAATCAGTATCCCATTTATTGTCTATGGAGCAGCTCCAGACTTAATACCTGATGACATCACAAGTATATGAGTCGTACTTCTCTGGTTTCTGGCTTTGGGAGAGAGTTTTTTGTGTTCACACATACTTATAGAATGTTCCTATGCCATTTTTCCTATTTAAGTTGAAGTACAGTACCATCATGGCAGTGATGTTGTTGGTGAGGGAATATTTGTTATGTTTACATCTGATTTGTCTTTTTGTCTTTTTTTTTTTTTTTTGGATTTCTGGGGTGAACATCAGTGGTCTTCTCTCCTTTTTTAATGATTTTTTAGCATTTGGTGCCATGATTCCTGTGTAATAAGAAACAATATGTATCCATATATAAAATGGTATGACAGTATAAAAAAGCATAAATAATAAGTAACATACATAGCCTTTCCCTGTGTGATCTCAGAGGAAGTAATACTTTGCAACTTGTGCAGAACAAGTGTCATTGTATTGTTTGCTTGAGGGATACCTGCATAAAAGATCATTAAAGGTAGAGTCAGTATATCCACATTATAATTGTTTGGCTAAAATAAGCCTCACAAAGTGTGGATTTCAGTTTTATAACGTTAGGTGAATTTGATTTTATTCAAAAGTCAAATGCATCCAATGCAATGGTTAGGACTTAAAAGTACATATCATGTATAGCTACATATATCATCAAAAAGCACCTGAACAATTTGGGACCTCCATTTATTTATAAAAGACCTCATTTTTTTCATTAAGTTTTTGCTGGAGGGTGGTGGGGAACTTGGGAAGCCATTAAGTGACTGACCACTCTTTTTTGATGTCTGGGGTTCTTTCTGTTGTTTTGAGGTTCTAAACAGGAAAATGAAAATGTGTTTTACATGTAGTAATTTGTGAAATGTTATTGTAGACAAAAATACAACAAAGACACCAAAAAGGGGAAAAGAAAGAAAACACAAAACATTGCAATGTGTATGTATGGGCAGGAGAAAGATATCTCCCCACCCCTCCCCCACACACAAAGCTATACCTATACAGCTTAGATGGTGTGAAATATAATTACTCGGGAATTTAAGTTGAATGAGCCTGGTGACAATTTTCTTGGAAATTGTAATTACCCAATCAATGAAGTCTTGACTTCAGCTCCATTCCCTTTTTCTAAACTCTCCAATTGCTGAAGTGATTCTCTGCGGAAAAAAAGATACAATAGTTGAATGTCAGTGTTCACATTCATTATCAACAAAGAAAGCACAAATACTGCTGATCAAGAGCAAATACATGGAAAAATGGTCAAATAATATTAAATAATAATGCTATATTTGTTTTAACCTATTCAAAATCAGTATTACCGAGTTGTTGATTGTTTGAACTGAGAAGTTCATAACATATCATAACATTCTCCCTCCATGTTAGAATAGATGTCCAGCCCACAATGGTCCACCTCCTCTTCCACTTTCCGGGCAACCTATCCTCTCTCTTCCACTTTGAAGGAATGGAAATGGCTTTCAAATGAAGAAGGGACCATCTTTGTTCCCACAACCATTGCCCATATGTACAGTAAACGGCCTTGATCTCCAGGAAAATGGGAATGTCCTCACTTTGGATGACTTCAATCACTTTCAACTCCCCAGTATGATACGACACATCATTGCAGTACTGCATCTTCCAGAGGCACATCTAGCCTTCTCTGCAGAGCACAAGCTCTTCTTCCCTGAACTAAGAGCACACTTCCTCTCTTGTTGCCATGCAAAAACAGCACATATACCCACGACTGAAGTTCCTTGAAATGCCTGTAGCTGCGTGAACTGACAGGTTTGTCGGCTGGCAATAGTGCCAACAAATTGCTTTGACTCTCCATTGCATTCTAACAACACTTCCTCCCACTCAAGGCGCCTGACATCTTCCATGAGAGGCCTGAACACTTCATCATAATTGCTCACATCTTTATGGATGAATTTGTTTGACCAGGATAGACAGGTAGATGTGCTTGACTTTTGATGTGTAGCGATGGTGAAGATTCCCTGAATAGAAATACGCAGCAGTGAGCTCGTGCTTTCCTCTCTTGGCTTCAAAGAGATTGACAATTTGAAATTCATCAACACTGAAGTGTAGCCGGATGTTGTTGTGATTACAATTGAGCAGGTGAGTCTTACACTGCTCCCCATCAGTGTAGTCCTCCCGGATGTACTCATTTTTCTCTGCAGGTTGAGAGTTGAGCATTGCCCAAATATCTTCATTTTTGGCCAATTTCTGTAGTAGGGTTAGAAGGGGGATATATTGGAGGTGGGCATTAGGAATTTGGCCATTCATCTCCAGCTGCAGTAGTGATATGTAACCAAGCTCTTCTGTCCAGTACTGCTGCAGCATCCACTCACTGCTGATCTCTTTAATGCACTGCTCAAAGATTGCATTTTGAGACAAGAGTTAAAGAGTATATGAAAATGTGGCATCAGTCCAATGTAGCAAATTTGTTTAATCGAAGAAAATGTGTGCTTTTTGCACAGAGGGCAACTGTAGACAACAGCCATTTCATTTCACACCTTGGAATCTCTGAATATATTGGTTGAGGTTGTTAGATGCCAGCCAATGACACACTTCTTTTGACCACACTGACACTGATCTGTTCATTCTAAAAAAAATCATTTTATCATAGATCATCATTGATCATTGGTTGATTGACGCCAATTATTGATTCCCACAATGATTGATTTGAATTCCAGGTGTTATGAACGGCACTGCATGGAATGACTCACTCAAGATGAAAAAATGGATGCCTGTCTGCAGTACCTGCCTGGCTAGTTTGTGTGTGTGTGTGTGTGTGTGTGTGTGTGTGTGTGTGTGTGTGTGTGTGTGTGTGTGTATCAGTACATGGACAGTGGAGGGGTCTGGGTGGTTGTGCATTTAGCTCCTACATTAAACCCTGCATCATACAGTGAGTATCAGTATCAGTCATTTTTAAGAGCAAGGAATTATTCAAAATTATCAAATAAATTAAAGTCTTTACAGAATTATAATAAGAAAATTATATATAGCAACATATAGTATATAACCAGATAAATTAAAGGCCTACCAACCAGGTTGACTAATATATACAGTAAATAAATAAATAAAAATTAAACACATAAAAGAAGTCAATACAGAGTTGTGTGTCTCAGGTTCCACTAGCTGTCTTCAGGTCATGACATGAGGTGATCAATTTTGCTGCAATCATCTCACATTTGGGTATTTCCCCAAGTAAATATGGGACTTTCTCTATGTCGGTTATGTTTTCAAATTCAGGGTGTATTTTTATTATATTGGGAAAATGTTCATTTCTCAGAGCCTGGTATTTGGGGCATGAGGTGAGGAAGAGTAGTTCTGACTGAGTCTACCTCTTGTCTGTTACACTGGGAGCAGAGTCTCTCCTCCTCTGGCAGCTCTGGCTATGCCAACCTTTCTCCACAGCTAAGCTGTGCTAGCTGAGTCTGTACATAGTCAAGGCTTTTCTTAATTTAGGATTTTTTACTGAGGTCAGATAATTTGCTAATGTGAAGTCTCTTTTTAGGGTCAGATAACATTTTAATTTACGCTGTGTTTTAGTTGTTTTTTCCTTCCAATGTGTGATATAGTTTTCTTTTTGTTGGTTGATAATTTGGTTTGGTGTTGTGGTGGGCATGTTAGGTTATCTGGACCGAGCTGGCTGAGGGGACTCTTGTCTGGCTTTAGGTCTTGGCAGGTTAGGGCTGTGTGATTAGTGATTAACACTAATATTGTTTATGTTTCTTTTGTTGACAATATCAGCCAAGGAGAAATACAAAGAAGCAGAGTTCATCACTCACTCAACATGTGGCATGGATCCAAAAACTTGGGCAAAAAGATACATGCAGTAAGTGTAATAAGTGTCCAGTGGAGTATAATCTGAAACTGTATATGTGTAATTTCAGTAGTGGAAACTCAAAACAATGTCATGACAAGAATGTCATAACACACACTGATGTTCATTTAAATTGTGGTGTGCAGGCGTACTGTTTGATTTTATACATGTAATGTAGATATAGTACAACAATCTGTCAAGGAATATGTACATTTAATCACCAACTCAAAGATGTAAGCTGCTGGTATTGTTTACAGTTGTAGCCTCCAGCGCAATGTTGGGTACGTTGAGTAGGGCTGCTTGTTATTAAATTTAAATTTAATGACATTAAATTTCTTGGCACTCTAATACCACAGTTTAGTCTGGCACAGCCAGAAATACTGAAAGCTAACTGTTTTGCATTGAGCTGAATTTCTGTCTGGTAAACAGGCTATAACTGTGTTCTGTTGCATTTGCAGGCAGGTCAACAGAAGGACTGCACAATAATCCATTAGCAGAACAAAGAAATTTGCAATCACTTCTGGTACTGCTGTAAGATGGCTGATAACTATGAAATAAATAGTAAATGTAAATAAGTAAATACATAAGTAAATGTGTACTGTAAATGTCAATTACTACTTGTCAACTACTTTCCAAACTATGTACTGTAACCAACATTGTTTTAAGGTGCATTGCCAAAGCAGGTCCTCTTACTCTGTTACTGTCATTTTTAAAAAGTGATTTGAGAAATACTCTGCTCAGTGACCATTGTTTTTGTTATAGTGATGTGCATGGCTGATGAAGCTCATTCACCACTGGCAAATGGGTCTCTGGAAATGGGTCATGTCCTTTAGTGTGATGGTTTGTGATATTGCCTGTGTTGTGTGTTATCCTGAATTTGGGTTATTGTTTATCCTGTAGGATATGTGGACTGGGGTCTTGCACCATGTGGTGGGAGAACACTCATGGGTCTTTGGTGGCTGTGAACACACCCCCTTGACAGACAACAGAGACAAACCCTGGATGCAGAAGGACTCCAAAGCTCATCTGAAACTTGCAGAAGTCATCCTGAATGAACGCTGGCTCAAGTCTTTCCACATGTACTTAACATTCAATAACTTTGGCTACTGACCATATGGACACTGTAGCAGCATGAAAAGAAATGGGCAAATATATGTGACTGCCTGCATTTCAATGTTACAGCTCAACTGCAGAGCTGGAGTCTATCCACAATCATATTCTGATGTATGCTGGCAAGTGCTTTTTATTTTCCCCACACCTGTGTATGGAGCTCAGCTCCTGCTGGCTGCCCTGGACTACAACCACCACCTTGGCAGATTACCCAAACAAAAAGGCAAATGGGTCATTTGAGTAAGTTAAACATGAAGCCATCTTGTGTTTTAGACATGTAGTCAACATTTTGGTAGGAATTTCGTAAGTCTGATCAATGATATACCAAAGTGAATTATTCATAGTGTTTATCAAAGCTAGAAAAATGTTTCTACAGTAAAAAAAAAAATGCTTAAGTTAC
The DNA here is from genome assembly GCA_038419695.1 of Scomberomorus guttatus. Lineage (NCBI taxonomy): Eukaryota > Metazoa > Chordata > Actinopteri > Scombriformes > Scombridae > Scomberomorus > Scomberomorus guttatus. The sequence goes on along the minus strand of CM076465.1, from coordinate 20,960,938 downwards.
ACTGTAAATGATTGCAGTAAATTTACAGCAGGATTTCAACAGTTATTTTTAAATACAGTGCTATTACTGTTAATACAAAAGAAAATGTGTTAAATTATGCTCCATTTACTGTTTTTTAACAGAACTATATGTATTCACATTTTACTGCTAATCAACCATTGAAAGTATCAAATAACAGTATCCTGCAGTATTTTTTGCATTTTGGGAAGAGCCATTTCACCTGAATTGCAGATGTGAAACTCCCTTTTCCCTAATCCACCCACATCTTACTATTTGGTGAGTAGCAATTTTATTCATAAATCAGTGCAAAATCTATCAGTGATGTTTCCAGTTTGTTTGCATTACTGAATATGTGCACATCATGATAGCAGGACTCAGCAGCTAACGTTAGCATAATTTCATAGATGATCGCTGATTAGCCTAATCAGGCAACACAAGGAGCTCGTTTTCATTTCTACATGTCTAAGTTAAAGTGTGGACAAGTATTTTGCCAGTGAATTCATGAAGCATGATAGTCTTGACAGTGTAAACCTTTTACAGTCGAAGTCACTTCAACAGTTGAAGTAACATTAAGACTTCAGTGCACGCTGGTTATTGGATGGTAATTTAGCATTGCAAATTCAAAACTTAAGGCAAGGTTATTTTCAAGATAATCATTGGATCAGAAATTATGTGCTGAAGATTTGCTTTGCTTTGCTGTACTGCTTCAAATCTGTGTAAGTGTGGCTGTTTTTCTCAAACTAGTATTAATTGCATTGGCATGAGTCTGTTTGGTGACATGTTGATTGTGCAGTAAAGGCCATAGAGCAGAAGCTGTAGGGGTATTAGTTGAACTATTGAGTGTTTTGTGCATCATTTCAATCGGACTGTTCAGTTTTTAGTTGATTTTTGACATGTTTCTCTGACATTACAGATGAGTTTTATTCTCACCTTAAAGTGCATATCAAAGAAGAAAGAGCAGTTGCATTTCTTTTTAAGCAATGTGATAATACATTTACTGTGGTATCTACATTTACTTCTCATTTGTCCAGAAAACATAAAGAAAGTACAGAGGGAAATTTAATAGAGTCCATCATTGGCCCAGCAGGTGTAAGTGCAACTAGTGGCACTCATAATGATTGTGATTTGCTGTGTGACATGCAGCTTGATGCTGCTGACAGTACTGAGCATTTGGAGGTTAGCCCAGAAAATATTGATGATACATTGTTTTTGAGGAATCTTGCTCTCTTTTATCTTACTTTTTAAACTGAATGAGAAGTAGCATGTACTTGGGATTCCAGATGATGCCATTAGGACTCTTATCGATGATCTGAAAGCAGAAGGTCTTTTTCAGACTCATAATACTCACACACTGAAAACAGATCAATGGAGAAAGACTGTGTTTAAGAACCATTTTAAATATGTTGAACCAAAATATAAAAATACAAAAAAACATGCTTGTTGTTATAGATGAGAGTTCTGAGGGCCTTGTGATTGGAGAGATCATTGTGGTACCACAATAATTTAGCAGTGTTTTTTATCACTGAAAAATGTAAGGCTCTGCTTCTCCAGGTGTTTATTGCTTGGCACCAATTCAGGGATGCTACTGTTGTGTTAAACAGGATGACATAGTTGATTATTACCCTTTACCAGAGTACACATAGTGTGACATGCCAATAATTGTTCCACACCATTCTTTCCTCTCAATAGAGAGCAATGACGACCTTGGTGGAGGAGCTGAAGGAGATCATCCCTAGAGCCTTGCCAACTATTTCTGAAGCTGTTCAACAGCTCGTGATAGACAGGCTATTAAGCTCTGGTTTAGACTCAATAGAAGACCTCAAGTATGTGAAACAAGAGGAGGCATTTTAAGGTAGAAGGCTCCGTCTCAGGTTTTTGTTAGCATTAGTTTAACATGCAATTGTTCTGCATGTGCAGTTTATATTAAAATAAAAAGTGTAATAAGAAACTGTGTTGTTTTTCACATTGTAATTATTTGATTGAAATATCAGTGATTTAGCTTTGTTCTTTATTCACAAAGAACATTTTGTTATGGTTTGCATTCTGTGCTTATAGCCAATTTTGGACAGATTTTATGAAGCCTGACAACCAGAAATGTCTGTTATAGCCTTTTTCTTAACAAAAGTGCCTTTAATTGTATGTAGTGTAACTACTCCTATGTGTTTAACCTGCTAAGTCAGTATTGATTTAGGTTAAAAGATAGGTTTATTAAAATGTATGTAAAAAAATACAAATAAAATAGTGCATTGAAACAAATCTGTCAACTGTAAGATAGTGTAAAAGAAAAAACAGCTATAGTAAAAAAAAAAAACAATTCATACTGTATTTTTCATTAGCAGTACAAAACTGTAAATTTTAGTGACAGTAAAAAAAATGTTAATTTTACAGTAACTTAATGGCAACCCTGCTGCCAGTTGTCTACTGTTTTTTTACAGGAAAAGTTTTAACAGTGTTAATGTAACCACTCTTACCATCCAATAAGGTACCACAAGTTTTACAACAAGAAATCAAGGAAGTGGATACTGTAGACAGTGAAGGAAGTGAAAAACAACAGCTGCATTCCAGCACTTCAAAGAGTTGTCCTGCAGAAAAGGCTGTCGTCCAGTGCGGGTATGCCATCAGTGAGGTCAAGGAGACCTGATGATCCGAGACTTCTAGGGGTTTTTCTGTGGTATTCCAGTACCACCTACGGAAGAGTTGTTGAAGACACAAGCCAGCAGAGGAATAGGTGAGTCATACAACCTGCCTTAGGTAAAACTGAATAAATGAAATGTGTAGTGGAATATGTTTTTACCCCAAACATAGGAGAAAAAATGTATTGGACAACATTGTAGACGTTCCTAAGAAAAATGGAGAGACTTTTTCATATTTAGGCAAATGGGGACCATGGGGTTAGTGTCTAGAGTCATTTGCACACAAATCTGTTGGCAGAAAGTCAGACAAGATCCCAATTTGCCCAAATATACAAAAGGTCTCTAAAACTTGTATTTAGTAATATCTCCAATGGTGTTCAAAAGAGCTCCATAATTTACTGCCAAAAAAAACCCTATAACCTAAAATAATTTCCCAGTATGCTTTTTTATTGTTAGTGATGAAAGACATGATCCTGACCTGTGATGCATTTAAAATAATAACTGCTCTGTAACGTGTTTTAAAAGGACAATCCCTACCACAGCAGCAACACTGAGTTCCTGCTTTGTCTTCCAGACCCCGGGCCCCAGCAGAATACATATACATTCTGTATATTATGTGTTAAAACATACTGACAGATTATATATACTGTTTGTCAGCTGTACGTAACATTATTGATATTGAGGCTTGCTAGCATAACATTAGTTGTGGCTCATAGCTGAGACAAAGGCCGGGTTCACAGCTGAGCAGACTAGAAATCTCTCCCCATAATAATACAACTATAATCCATTCAATCCTTTTTGAATTGAGGGATATTTTTGAGAAGCTTTCACGTCAAATTTTAATAAGAAATAAAGATCAATTACATTTATTTCAAGATCAAGAACCAAGATTTATGAATGACATTTAAACTAGCTAAAAGGCTACATAATTTAGGAATATCTTCTTTCTTTCTCTGACACACTTGAATATCAGTAGCTAAAGATAAGTAGGACTATATCTTTCCAGTATGATTGCAAGAAACAACAATTTTCTATTTACAGAAGGAAGGCTTTCTGTAGCCCCATTATTAATTTCGAAAAAGATCCTCCAGGAACCCTTTTAATAAGGTTCCTCCAGGAATCTCTCCACTAAATTGAGCTGTTAAAGGTTCCAGGAAACCCCCAAACACGCAAGGTTCCTTGAATATCCACAGAGTTCCTTGAGGCTATGAATTTAAAGTCAAATAAGCTTTATTGGCTTGAATATTGGCTTAAAGTTGCATTATTGCCAAAGATAAGATAAGATGACATATTATTAAATAATTACATTTTACACAAGTAAACAAAAAAGATAAATGTAAAAAAAGACATTTACAATTTATTTAAGTCAAAGTCATTTGCTTTGCTGTCTATTTGGTTTGACAGACCTCTCCATTCATACCTTGTCTGCTCGTTCAACAGAGGAAGCCATTTGTCAGCAACCCTTGGCTTATTACATAACTCTTGTCAATCACAGCTGTGTGTCCCAGACTGACACACTAACTCTTAAATCCCTCTCACTTGATCTGCTTTTCTCTTTTCACTGAAACACTCCTATCAGGAACCTGTCCTGCCGGGATAGATCCCAGGCCATTTCTGCACCGTGCCGCACGCCTGATATGCAGCAGCGCTTCATTAACCCAGGAGATTTCAGACCTGATACTAACTTTCAGCCTCTCTGACGGATGAGTCACAGAGCCAGCGCCGGACACAGTGTCAGCCTAGTTATGTAGTGTCAAAATTAAGATCGACTGATGTGGGTTTTTGAGGTCAGATAAGAGTCTTCACATTTCATCATTTTCAAGCTATCAGCTGAGAAGTCTTCAGTGTTTCCCCAGGTGTTTTTCTTCTGGTTAGGGTTGAAAATAGCTTCAGAATCCTCATGGCTTTGTGAGATGGTCACACTATGAGAAACATTTCTCTCAGTATTAATAAATGCTCAAACTAATCACAACTGTGACTACTGGGGCACAGACATGTTGCTGCTGGCAAACAATGTTACATAGCCTAGAACATAACAGCAGTTATTTGTTCAATGGTTGATATCTGAGGCGGATATTTACTGAGGATTTTTAGCTCTTTTTTAGGCACTAAACAGTCAAATTGATGACCCTCACTTTGCACACTAGAGAGTATCCCACATCGCTTCTCTTCAGCTGAGACACACTATGTTGACAAGTGGGCCAGTTCTCCCTATTTTTCATATCAAATCTGATCACAATGGCCGGGCTTCTTTACACCTATAGTTTAAATAAATACCATTTCATTAATCAAAATATTGTATGGAAGCCGAGAATGGCCGTGCTTGCAGTTATTTTTTTAATGCCCTTATCTCAAGATCACAAGTTAATTATTTCATTATCTCGAGATAACAAAGCTCATTTCCTCGTGATAAGGGGTTATCTCGCTATCTCGAGAAAACAAGAGGCTGATTTCTCAAGATAACGAGAAGTTATCACAGGAAAACGACATGTTCTCTCAAGATCACGGGATAATTATGGAGAATTCGAAAATTAGTGGCTGGTTGAATTGATCACACCTGATTCCAGCCTTCAAGATCATTTTCATGAGTGTCGGGGAGGATAACTGAACAGTGAGTCAAGGCATATGTGTAGTTTTGTTTGCTGCAGTTACATCATTAGAGCAGACAATCTTTTTTTAATAGTAACTTAGCCAAGATGAGAGGTTGACCAACTCCCATCTCTCTGCTTCAGTCAGCAGCTGCTCAAATAAAGCAGAGGTAAAGACATTATTAAGGCCATGAGACTTGCAAGCGCGTCCCACTGTAGGCTACATAGTGACCCCCACAGCATCTCCACATAGCCTACAGACACCTGTTGACTGTAACCCTGGACTTTTATCAACAAATTTATAGCTAATTTAGCGGGATGACATGTGCACTTAAATGAAAATGGATCACACCCACACCTGCTGAAGAGATGAATGATGTATTTCCTAGCAGCTTAAAGCTGCCAAAGATTGATAACATGTAAAGTTATGACCCCAAATTATTTCAGCAAGTTAACTTCTGCCAACATGTGAGCTAGCTGGCCCTGAAACAGGAAGCTTTGGAAATCTTTAGTTTTATAGTTAGTTGTTTTCTGTCAAAGCTTCCTCCTTCTTCCAACCCGTTACCATTACAACATGGGCTTGTACTGCGGAGGAGTAGATTCATATGCAGCCTAACAGGCAGAAATGAGTGGAGTTGACTGACTGATAGCAACTATCATTAGTTTGATAACATGTTTTCCACACAGTGTACATGTTGGGAAAAGTTCTGATTTGGTGACAGCAGTCTTGTCCTTTCAACAGCTCAGCCTCCTCTTAAAGTTGCAATACACAACATTCAGTCACTAGATGTCGCACTATAGCACCAACATCTCAGACCAAAACAAATGTGTGTCACCGACAGCTCACAAAACTCAGATCAAACTGTCAAACTAGGCAGTGTTGATCAAATATGGATCAAGATTCTGTTACTGCATTGCCTATTTCTCGCCTCAAATGCTTTCAGAAACATATTTTAGTGTACTGCTTAGCTGTAATTTGAGAAAATTAGTGACGCAGCTGCCATCGTGGAAACAGATGTGGAGGACACGGAGAGACTCAGATGCACTAACATGCACACACGGCTGGACCAGCTACCAAAACCAAGAACAGAGAAGCTCAGGTCACAACACACACAGAGGGACTGTGACTTCATTCACTGCTCAGGTCGCTTTTACTCCACTATATCCTTACATAGCAAATAGTTGTTTGCTGACATCCAGTGAGGCTGAATGTCATTTATTGCACCTTTAAATGCCACAGCTGCTAGGCTGTGTTGTATTGGTGTTCACAGAGAAACACTGACGCCACCATTCTGTTTAAATTCATAAGATTGGACCATGACATACACACACTGCTCTGTGTGGTGGGTTTGGGAGTTTCAAAGCAAACTATATGAATTTCTTATGAACTTTTGCCATTTGTTGTAAAAATGTTTTCCCTAGTGATTTGATATGAGGGTATTTACATTATGGCTCATTATTGTAAGGGATAGGCTTATATACAGTCAACTTAAAGCACATGTGTTACTGTCCAGTAGGCTGCAACCAAAAGAATTCTTGTTGGCATGGTGGAACTGGAAAAGAAAATACCCACATTGGTGGATGTTTGAATGGAATAATAAAGTAAGATTGTTTCATTCAGATTGATAAGGCATATTTAAGTTCAATGAGATAATAGATGTTACCAGAATGTACATCTGAGAGTTAATTTAAGCCATTGATTTCCTGGCAATGTGATGCAATCTCCTGATATATTTTATTAAATGAGCTTGAAGATCCCTGCAGTGTCCAGATTCTTTTCATGCACTTTTCCCTGGCTGCTGGCTCATTTTGGTCAGTATGTCACAGTTGTTGCAAGCAGGGGGAGAATACAGGGGGAGGACCCAAATGTGGATGTCTGAGGCAGCCTGATGCAGTAAAATGATTTAATAAACAAAATGGAGGTACTAAGGCTTATGGGATGGTGAGGCAGGCAAGGGTCAAAACCAGAGAAAGCAGTCCAAACAGGCAAACTAATCTGACAAGGAACAGGCAAGAATCAAAAGTCCAATAAACAGGCAGATAACAGGTCTCAGGTACAACAGATCAAATGAACACAGATACTGAGGCTAGAGAGCAAGACATGAAGCACATGGCAACTTAACAATTTGGTAAAGAACAGAGGAAATGGGCCGATATAAGTAATGAGTGTATGATGAGGGAATGAGTTGCAGGTGAGGAGTGGGCGGAGTAGGCCAGGTAACTGCAGGACTGATGAGAAGTGGGAACGGGTGTGTAGATGGGGAAGGGCGGGAAAGTCTGAGGGCATCTGGTGGACAGCTTGAGGATGGCAGGTCTGTGGAGTTGGAGGAAAGTGCATAGCCTGGGAGAAGTGAGCAGGGGCTGGTGACAGAGAGCAATGCAGAGGGCTGGGGATGAGAGACTGTGGTCGCAGAAAGGGACTAAGGAGCAGATTGTGAAACAGAATGAAAATGAATATTAACTGGCACGTCGCATGTCATTCCTCCATGCATTGTCCATTATGTTGAACCAATGCTACATCTATAATAGTGCACTCATAATAGTTATTACAAAATTGCTGTCACAAAAGAGCACAAAAGAGCAAGTTTGAAGAGATATGCACTCAGTGTTTAAGTTAACCTCGATGCATTTTTTCAGGTAAATATTATAATGATTTAATGAATATGGTGAAAATGTAAGCATGCACGAGATTGAATAAATAAAACAATTCAGGAAAATGGTCTAGATGTGGCAGATGTTGTGAATGGGTAATAACTTGTAGTTATACCAGTAAAGACTTTTAAGCTGGTCTAGGCTTTTCTCTGGCATGTAATGGCAGGGGTGCTAAATGGACAGCACCTCCAAATTGGATAGCCTATCACACACACACACAAGTGGGATTACAGACATACAGACACTTTAGGTCCGCTGGCCACACCGAGCCACCAATACATTAGTTAGTTCACATTATACATTAGTTTTCCACATAAGGCAAAATGAATGTCAAGCCCGATCACCAGAGCAAAGTATGCAAAGCCTACCGTCATTACCCCGTCCTTGGCACGAACTATAGTATCTTAAAAAACTAGTCTCCTTTATCATTTTGTAAGCAATTGAGCAAAAATATACAATCTCTCTGTGAAGAACCCTTTTGGAACCCTCTTTTCTGAGAGTGTAGTTATCAGTAAGTGGATAATGATATTATATGTGCCTTTGTGTTTTACGTAGATCAACACATTGTAAGACTTCTTGGAGAAGAGAAACTCTCTTTGAGGGACTTATCCTCAAATGAAATGGAGGATACAGAGCAAAGAAAAAACAAGTTAATAAGACAGAAGATGAAACTTCCATCCACAGCCTCAGCCACAGCAAAGAGCAACAGCCACTCTAGGCTTGGACTTGGAAATAACAATGCTGAAAAGAAGAAAAGAAAAATTTAACTTGGCTGTATGAGAAGGCCTATAGGAGGTGGAACAAGAGAAAGAATTGTAAGGAAAAATTACATGGTAGCCAGCATTCTTGAAAAATGGAACAACTTTTTTTTCCCTCATAGGAGATCAAAGAAAGGCAAATTAGAGGACTTTGAGTTCATGCGTTGTCTCTTGGGTTCTGAGGAGCCCCTTGAGGCCAATGTCACAATTGGAAGTTTGTACAAGCAAACTAATCACAAGATCTTTAGAATATACCTTTGTACAAAGCCAAAGATTGTAGTGATTTTGAGCTTAGTGTTGCAACAGATAAGCTCCTTTCACACATTCAACACACCTGAGTCAGCTACACATGCATCCTCATCCAGCCTACATTCATCCAGCTTCTCACTGGTCTCCTCCACGCCTGTCAAAAGACCTCTGTCCAGCACTAGGTCTTTCACTTGTAGCAGTCCCACAACTACCTCAACACTCCAAGCTACTCCTGCTTCCCAAACAACTGCTTCTCAACTGCTTTGATGATGATGAAGTTGTTTTACTTGGATATGACACAAACATACCTTTTGATGATCTCGCTGACACACTGATTTAGTCACCTCTACAAGTCAATGCTAATCAGCCAACAACAGTTGTGGTGACTACAGTGAATCCAGATTCACCCCGGCCAGTGACCAGTAACAGCCAACTATCAAGTGGGGCAAACACCGTCTTTGACAAACAGAGGCAGCAGTGGTAGCTGAGATGAAAAAACATCTTATTCCCATATTGGATTCTGACCAGGCTTCCACCAGCACAATGGCAAGTGAATATAGTTGAGAAGCAAATCATTGTGATCCACCAAGTACACTGTGTTATGGACATGGTTGAAACATTTACAGACAAGAACATACTCAATGCTAATATTTCATTCAGGGGTGTGCTTGAGCAGGGAGAGCTTGAGAATGGAGTTGGGAGTGGGATTATCAGAAACTGTTGAAATCAGAGACACTGATTTCTGTAATATGTTTTATGCAACAAAGACGTGTAGAACAACCTTCCAAGAGAGAGCGAGTGGGTGGCTGTTGCTCATATCTTGGCCTTTGGCTGGCAGTGATTTCAGTAATTCCCAGCCCACAAAGAGATGGTGCAGGAGCCAGCATGTATCATAAACTGTTGGAAGCCAATTCATAGGTGTATTGGAGAATCCATGAGTGGCGAAGGACTGAACAAGATTCTGGATGATCTAAAACCCAGGGCAAGACACATTATCAAATGCATTCAGTTCCCAGGATCTATGTCAGATGTCAAACAATCACCTCCAATCAAAGAGATGAGAAGGAGCTTGGCCTGTTCCTCAGGTACTGCACAGGGACTGACTAGTTCCTATCTAAGACCAAATAAAGTCACATATCGCAGTCATGTCTGAGTTCACAAGGCAGCCTTTGGCTCACATCTGTTCTTGTTCTTTGGAACTGGCATGTAACTACAACAACTATGCAGAATTTAGATCAGAAAATGTGAGTGGAGTGTGGGTGATATATGGGGATATGTCCTAAAAACGGATTTGTTTGCTTAAACAGCAAATGAAGAATAATCTTATCTTATTCTGTTATCCAGTTTGTGTAATCCAATGGATGATGTTACACTTTACTTTACATGAGCATTTGATCAAAGCTACTGAGTTCTGAAAGGGTCATGGTGGGGTTTTTATTACTTTTACATTCCCTTTATTGCAACATTTTTTCCCGTTAATGCAACTCACATCCCAATGCAACACATCATGCTAAACATTATTTCTATCACAAATTGCCTGTATAAGAACTACATGCAAAACCATTTCAGATTATGTCTAAAAAATCATTACACAAATATACCAAATAAGGCAAACCCAATAATGACTGTTGCAAGCAACTATTTCAACAGCTGAATGATCATAGAGCGCCAGGTGAGGTGATGTGAAGGTATAAGCAATAGCACATTGAGACAATGTATTGCAATGTGTAGGCTATAAGAAAGTATGGTTGTTTTGTTCTGTTTTTTTTTCAGAAACAGAAATTAAAAGGAGTGAAAAAAAGAATAGTGATTTTTCATTTTCCTGGTCAGAAACGGCAGATACAACATTTATAAAAGACTTGAGGGTGGATGAATAAAATGGTCTTTGAACATATTTTCTATCAGCAATAAAGTGTACTACTCTTTTATTAATGAAATAAACAGCATCTCTCTATCTCTCCCTCCGTAGTGCTAAGAGACCCACAACAGCGGCTACTTTCCTCCAAAAGGGTTTTTTTATTTGTCTTACTATGAATATATTATTATTATTATTATTATTATATTTATATTAATAATTATTATAATTAGTATAATTATTATAATAATAATAGCAATAATAACAATAGTTAACAGTGTGAATGAATGTGGAGGGAAAGGAAAACAAGCTGTTGCATGTGAGCAGTAGCCTAATCAGCACCACAGGGGCCTGGACAGCTCCACTTCAGGCTGGGTTAAATCATATCTGTGGGTTAAATACTGTACATATAGTGTCACAACCATGTAAGGATAAGAAATGATTAGAAAAAACACGCACATCCCAATACCCAATAGAATGGGTGCTGGGTTCAAAAATACCTTGCAGAGTTGAACAGAGAGATCCACACACTAAATAGCTTCAAAAGACTTTTATTTTCTGTTGTGACATTTCGAGCACAAGGCTCTTCCTCAGCCAGAAGAAGAAACATGTAAGGATAACCCATGTATGTTAACCCAGAATAAAGTTAGCTCTAGGTAAAATAATAATAATAATAATAATAAAAGTAAAACCTGTACATTGATATTAATCATAATTAAAACATCATGTTTATGTGGTTGGATGGGTTATGTTGATCAAGAATAACCCTATTCCCAAGAATCACTGACATTATATTGAAGTGGACGAGATTGCGCTGGTGTTTGCTTTAAATTACACATCATCACGCCACTTAGGAACAATAGAGACAAACCCAACATAATCTATGCAGCCTACTGCTGGAGCTCTAGATGAGAACACAGAGCTTTTGGGAGGGAACACAAAAGTGCTTCAGAACATTTTTCCCACCATGATCAATTAGGGACTCGCTAATAAGCTATAAAACAGGAAAGTCAAACATTTAATTACTTTGGGGATCCTCTAATCATTTGCAACATTTAAATTGGTAAGAGGGGTGGGCCTACTGTCTGTTCATGAGGATTTGTTATAATTACTATTACTTTCTGTATGAGAGATTTCACAGTTAGAAATCATCTAATATATAGTCTATACCAGTCACATACAGTTTAAAAACAACATGAAACACTAGCCCAGAGATATAGCGAGATACGTTAGAAAACAAAAACCTGAAGATGTGGAGGACTTGCTCGAATAATTTTAAGAAGGCAGAATTGAATGAGACCCTTGTCTATGAAATCCCCACTGATGTCCCCAGTTGCCTGGAACCCCTGGAACACAACCCTCCAGTAGTCCACTTTCCTGTAGGTCCCCTACCAGCTTTTGATCCTTTGGTTTGCTGTACTTCATCCTTGTAACACACAAGGCCCATGGACAGCGTCAGTGTCATCCTCTTGTGGCATATGGACTCATCATAAGAGTCCATATGCCACATATAATTGGGCCCTGGGACACTATAAGATCTTCTCCAAAGTCTTGCAGCTCTCCATTGCTGGGCGCCCTCTCAGTCAAGATATGACTGAACCTTGTGAACCAAGTCTCGAGTAACATGCAGTCCAGCTAATCTGCACGTCTCATGCATCATTCGGTAACCAAGACGACCTGGTCCCTTTATCTGGTTATTAATGAAGCTAACGATCTCAGCAGGATCTCTGAAGTGCACTCGCCTGTGAAGTTGCAGCCGGGCTAGTCTTCTGCTTCAATGATGAGGACTGATCTGAATGTTATCTCTAACAGAAAGACACAATGCAATTACTGCCTGTGTTAGACCTTGATTGAAGTACAGTCTGATGTGTGATCAATAATGGGTACTCCTTGATCTGACATTTTCAGCTTAAATCAATTGCTACAGTTGTCAAGACACCATCTATGCATGCTGGCATGGCACTCCTGATCTCTGCTAAACATTATCAGTAATAAGAGGAAACGACCTTTTGTTTTCTCGTGATAACAGCATTTCGTTATCTTAAGATAACGAAGCTTGTTTTCTCAAGATAACGAGATAAATTAACCCGTTGTCACGAGAAAACAAGCTTGTTAATCTCGAGATAACGAGATAATTAACTTGTGATCTTGAGATAACGGTATTAAAAAAATATATGCAAGCATGGCAGTTCTTAGCTTCTGTGATATTGTGCCCCTGACATCAATTTATACTTGTTAAATAAATATCCCCTAAAAATTGTATATTCTGATCAACCAGTACAATCAATGAAAATGCTACTGTGTCATTGCTATTCTGTACATCATCTCCAATCATTTTAGAGGCTCATAAATAATGTCATGTCTATTTTTGTCATTATGATAATAAAACAATATAATACAATATCCACTCAAGAAAAAAATCTACAATTCAAACGTACATGTAAGAGTAGAGGAAGAGGTAAGAGGTGTCAGGAAACAACAACTGTTCTTTGGAACATAAAAAAAGATGAAATTTTGTTCGGAAAAAACTTCCAGTAACAGCAAAACAGACTGTTGTCCTAAAGTATGGAAACACAAAAATTAGATAAATTCTAAAAAGATCTCAAAAATGAGGAGGAATCTATCAAAAGAGAAAGTTCATAATGAAATGAGACTGTAAGAGGTCTTCATATTTCATATTGACTAAAGATCCTACACCTAAAGTACTTAAAAATTATGTTGTATATCACCTCAAATGTCCTACATAGACAAAGCTGAACACTGCTTAATTTTCTTATTAAGTGAACACATAAAAAGGACCCAACAGTGCTGTGTATGAACATTTAACATCATGAAATAAATTCCAACACCTAACAGATCATGAAACTTCCGGATAAATCTGACTTAATATCTGGAACAAATCTGTGGATATCCTGGTTTAAAATGCACATATATATATACAGTGCTGCTTGAAAGTTTGTCAACCCTTTAGAATTTTCTCTATTTCTGCATAAATATGACCTAAAACATGATCAGATTTTTACACAAGTCCTAAAAATAGATAAAAGGAACCCAGTTAAACAAATGAGACAAAAACATTAAACGTATTCATTTATTTATTGAGGAAAATTATCCAATCTTACATATTTGTGTGAGGCTAAAGTATGTGAACCCTTGCTTTTAGTAACTGGTGTGACCCCCTTTTGCAGCATAACTTCAACCAAACATTTCCATTAACTGTTTATCAGCCCTGTACATCGGTTTGGAGAACAGTCTGAACTCGGGGATGTTGGTGGGCTTCTTTGCATGAAACTGCCCGCTTCAGGTCCTTACCCAGCATTTCTATAGGATTAAGGTCAGGACTTTGATTCAGCAATTCCAAAACATTAACTTTCTTCTGCTCTAACCATTCTTTGGTAGAGCGACTGTGTGTGTGTTTAGGGTCGTTGTCCTGCTGCATGACCCACTTTCTGTTGAGCTTCAGTTCACAGATGGACACCTTGACATTTTCCTGTAGAATAGATAATCCTAGAGGTTCACACACAAATATGTAACATTAGATCATTTTCCTCCATAAATAATCAAACAAGTGTAAGGATTTGTCTCATTTGTTTAATTGATGTCTCTTTATCTAGTTTTAGGACTTGCATGGAAATCTGATCATGTTTTAGGTCATATTTATGCAGAAATAGAGCGAATTCTAAAGGGTTCACAAACTTTCAAGCAGCAATGTATTTAGTTTAAAGCAGCTTTGCTTGGAATTAGAAAATGTCCAACCTTGGCGTCCCCTAGTGGCAGCATCAAAAATTGTGCTTTCCTGAGATAAATGTTCTGAAAGCAACACAAGGGCATAGCAAAATTTCACTAGAATTGAATCCATTTTTCTACAAAAGAAACTTTTGCTGTCAGAAAAATTTTAAAGGTGCTAAATAAATTTTGCTCACAGTGGTTTTAACATTAAATTGTTTTGCTCCTCTGATCCGCTGTCTCTATAAAATGTTTTAGAGCAGAGTACAACTGGGACACTGTTTTAAATAGTTACTCTATATCTTTCACTCTCTTGGCCACAGATTTAAAGCCTGACATAAAATAAATGAATCAGTTTTAGAGAATAACAACAACGCTACAAATAAATCACTTGTGTCATTTTCTGCATCACATTTAATCAGATGAGCCACATAGGAATGTTTGCTTTCCTGGCTGTCAGAATGGTCTTATTCCACAGTGAGATCCCTCTATTTAGCTTGGTTATTTGACAGCTATTGCATCTTGGCTATGGGTACAGTGTCTTATCAGTGTCAAACACAGTTTTTCATGCCAGCTCCAGTCAAAATTCCCTTCATATTTCTCCTGAGCCCTAGTTAAAATCTTTCAGCCTTCATGCACGTTTCTGATTGCACCACATTCATATCAGCCTGTCCTCTGAGACAAATCAGTGCCATCTTCATTATGGTGATATTTTCAGAGCTTAAGAGGAGCTTAGCTGCTGATGAGTTGGCCTGTCACAATTCAACAAGGTGTCCCCCCCTTTACAGCTCACTGTTACTGTCTTCACTTATCTCTTCCTGCAGTCTACGAATCTATCACTTCATCACTCAAGTGTCTCCTTCAGTTGACATCATTTGCTCACTTCTCTTACTTAGTCCAGACAACCAACTATTCCCTTTACTTACATTTCAACCTTTTCTTCTATTTACACAGCTTTCTTGTTTTCTCCTTTCAGCCCAGTCATTTCCCTTTCACAACCTACAATATCAGACTTTCCTATCAATCCGACTCTGTTGTCCTCTGCAACACAATATCTCACCCACCTTTGTAATTCAGGGTGACTTACAACCTGACGTATTATCTTGCCTGAAAGCCGTCTGCAGCCACTTTGTTTATTTCCAGGTGAGACACGGTGTCTTTGTGAGGAATGAGGACTGAGACACACTTATTCACTGTCCTTGTTTGACAATGTACAGACAGTGTCCGGAAATCAGGGGGTAATTAGGAAGAGACACAATGAAAGACATATTCAGGAGGAGAGTTATTGAGCTTTAGTCTGGAGGTGGAGAGAAGCAGACAAGTCCCAGCTTCATTTGTATCTGATAGTTGCAATCAAATTATATCCAAAGCATCCTATTTAAAGGGGCCTTTTAATGATTTTACAAATCAAGAGTAGTTTACTTGTCATGGTTAGTACTACTCAGCATGTGAAAACAGTCGCATAATGTCTTCTGTGGCTCTTGAGGAGCTTTATTAAGTCTTAAGATGTCATCATGGAGACTGCAAATTTATACCAGTGAGGGAGGGTCTAAGAAAAGATGCTATTAAAGGTGCAATAGCATGAAATGTAGGATCCAGTGTTTTTGGAGCTTAACCCATATCAGAGACCTGAACCCAGCCCGTTCCCAGACCCGATTGAATCCGCTTGGTACTGCAGAATTTGCGATCCCAACCCGACCAAAGACCAGCAGCTATATTTTCATTCTTGCTCTTCAAAGACGAAGTTAAATACACACTGCACATTGCAGTCAACTAGCATGTAACACTATAGTATCTCAAAATAATGCTCTATCTGCCTTATCGGCTAGTAGATCAACTTCACCTCTTCTGAATATTGGCCGGATGAACATGGCTTGTAAAATCAAAACATCTTTCAGCTGAACTTGTCAACAGTTTCTACAGGTGATCATGATGCTCTTTAAGAGTTTTAGAGGAAGGTTGGAGGTTTTTAACTGTTGTCACAACAAGGTCATAATGTTTCAACAGTACAATTCTACGAATCATTGGGGATTTAAGAAGCTCCCCTTTTGCAAATGTTTGCTTTATTTCATCTATTACTGACCGCTGGCTTGCCAGGTAATGCATTGGCTACGTTCTGTCTTCTTAATTGCAACACAACACGCACTGAAGCAGCCTATTGGCAGAGTCAGTGAGAGAAAGAGAGAGGGTCAGGTTGCTGAACTATCAGAGAATGAAACCTAGGATATCTGGATACAGGTTTTGAAACTGGCCAACATGGAGGTGGAGTCACTCCAGTGTTAACACAGTCTGTGATCTTATTCTGGATGGGACTTACCCTATATCTCCCCGTTTCTCTCAAAATGTTTGTAAAACACACTCTAAAATGTATTTTTTTTAAATCTGCACACAATAAGTTCTCTATATTTGTGGTAACGCTGTCAACATGTATATTGTTTCCTTGGAGTTTCATTCTTCCCACAGAGAGACAGTAATGACCTAAATGATGTGAGTTTAAAGAATTCAAATTAAATGCTTTCAACACTGTAAGGCACTTTGGCATCTGGACTTTCCAAAGCATTTCTGAAATATGCTCATATTTCAACTGTCCTTGGTGGCACAGTAAAATATAGCAACAGCTGACTTCACTGCACAACCATTTTATTGACAGTAAACATACTGAAACGATCACCTCGACAGTAACTGTGCTGAATTGCTGCCTTAGGAGGTGGAGTATTAAAGCAGGAGCTCCTTATACTTGAGGGCTTCCGTGACTTAATGTGCTGACGGCTGCTTTTCACTGCTGGGAGCAAGCAAAGTGTTGACTGCCATACAGCTACTGCTGCTGCTAGCACAGGGAGGCGGTGATAGGTCTGTCACATGAATAGGTAACACCTAAACATGAAAGCATTGTAAAGTATCTCTCCACTCACTCCTCTGGGAAAATGTAAAGCAGAGAAGGATGCAAAAGTAGAAAACTGATGACCCGTGGAGGAAAGTAACTTACAAATAAGCTTTCTCTCTTTCTGTGTGGCTGTTATCTGTCTATAAAAGCACAGTGGAGGCAGGATGGCAGCCTGGTTATCTCTGTCAAAGAGCCAGGGTCGAGTGAACTGATGGCCAGATTGGCAAGAACTTTACTGTGCATATACTCACATTCCCCAAGGAGGAGACCTATTGATTTTGACCTTATGACCTTTTTCCCTGTGACCTTTCTTCCAGTGCCATCATTTCAGTTCACATTTTTAGTTTTCAAATGAGCACACCTCCTGGTCTGTATTCTTGCAGACAACCCCACCAACCCATTAGGAGCTAACTTTATTGTAATTTAGTTTCATTTTTGTTTGTGTGTTGGGAGGATTGTGGGGGTTAGAATGGGAGGGCATTTGTGGGGGGATTTTGGTAAATACAGTACTCCTATTTTTTTGAGTGAGATAAGAAGATCAATCTCATGTCTGTGTGTGAAGTACTGAGTGAGGATGTGGTTAGCCTAGCTTAGCATAGGCATGGGGGAAAACAGGTTTTGTGATTGTTTAAATCAACACATAAATAGAAATGTAAAACGAGTTGCATGATGGCTTTATTTCTTGACAAAGCAATTTATCCATCGGCTGAGCACTTCTGTGCAGCAGTCTCTGTACAGGCACCATGGTAGCACACCTGACAACCGCACTGTGACAACAAGACCTAGGGATGCTGCACACATTAACTAATAATTAATTAATTGTTACACCACGCAATTCCTCCTACAATTACTGACTTACAGCAGTTTGTGTACAAATGAAACAAATAAGATACAACTTGGTAATTAGTGCACCTTAGAGGAGTTGACTACTTCTTGAACTTTGGACAGAGCCAGAGCTTATGCTAAGCTAGACTAATTTCCTCCTGACTCCAACTCCAAACATAACACACGGACGAGAGTGGTATCAATCTTCTCACTCTTGGCAAGAAAGCGAATAAGCAATATCTAACCATTCGTTTAATGTGACAATAAGACAACTTTAGTTAGTGTATTATAATTTTTCTGTCATTTACCTTGGACAATTCTGACTGTCAGTTTAACAGTGATCTGCTGAGTCCCATCATCTAACATTTCTTAGAGTAGGGGTTTAATTTCCACTGAGAATACCTACAAAAATGTACTTGTAACGAATGTATTCATTAGTTTTTATGTCCCTTTTTTCTGATTTGATTGATTAGATTTTTCTTTTAGTTATTTCTGATCATTCAAGAAATAATCTTTTACCCATTGCTAAATCACTCAAAATATTCAGCAAAACATTAGTTGATTACCTAGCTGCATTGAGATATTCATCAGCCCTGCTCTAATGTCCTTTGAGGCTGATTGAATCTCGCTGAATTTCCACCCAGAACAATCACACAATGAAGCCAAGTGCCCCGCTTTCAAACAGAAATACCACTATTTGCAATTCCAATTGAGTTAAAGCATTCATTATTTTCATCTACTTCATACTCCCCAAAGGGAAAATGCAGCAGGCTCGGTTTAATTGAATTAGCCGAGCACCAACCAGCAGTAAGACTGATAGAGCAGTCCCCATGTTACTTGGTCATACATCTCAGGCCAGTGCCAAGGTCTAAGTGAACCGTAACTAAAAGCTTATTGACCCTCCCTAGCTGCCATATTGGTTAATATCTCATCTGCTACATGAAGGCAACTAAAGCTGTGAAGTATGAAGCATATAAAAGGGTCATGTGATCCACCTATGAAAGGAGCTATATAACACTGACACACACTGCAGCCATCATGTTTATCCCAGCTGCTGTTATATTCCCTCTGCAGTCCTACAAAGGCCCCCCAACAAGGGTTAAACATTTCCTTATTTAATTAGAACCTGACTTACTTACTCTAGTGATATTACACCATTAGTATTGGTGTTGCAGTTCAATAGCATTTTACTGAATCCTGGAACTGTGTCCCAAATGCAGCCAGCTATCAGAACCCAAGCCTATTAGCCATAGAGATTTTTTGATTCCCTCTCTGAGGTTCCTGCCACCACATCTATACAATGGAAGTGAATAGAATTTTAAATTTAAATTGAAAAAAGCCCAACAGTGTAATCTCTTTCCAGACACAATGTGCCTGTAACTCTGGATTAACCAAGGAGACCTCAAAGGATTCTGGAAAGATATGTTACTATTGAATTATAAATATCATGTGAGCGCTACAAATAAAATTCTAATCACCTCCAATGTATTAGGCTGAAGGCAGATATCTCAAAACCTGATATAAACTATCTGCATTGCTGGATACCCTGAGAGACAAGAGAGAACATGAGTTTTTTGTAATTTGAGCGAACCAACCCTTTAAATTTCCAGTATTTTTGGCCTAAAGCAGATTACCTGTATCATTTTTTGTGCTATTAGCCTGTCATGTCAAAAAGTTGGAACACCCTTGATCTAAATTAACAACCAAAGCTGTGCTGCTCTAATAGCCTGTGACACAATCATTTATTACATTGTCTGACATTTGACTCTCAATAACTTGACTGCCATTTCCATTAAACAGCCAACCAGGTGTTCCAATCTCGTAAGAAATCCATCTGCTGAGACTGCAGATCACTATTTACATCCTGTTCATATCCTCTCCAGTTGTAAGGTGTTATTTTGCAGATGTATATATTTCTATTAAAAACAGGGTCTCAGAGGCATAATCCCTGTCTGTTCCATCTGGCTTTGGCCTCGCTACCCTACCCAGCCTGGCTTAGAATTTTCCTTCCAGTCCTATAACTGTCCTTGCTTTCCTGTTACACTCCTATCTGCTGTGTAATTGGCGAGTGTGCCCCGCCACCTGAGACCCCCTTTAACCTTCCAAAAAAACAAGAGAAGAGTGAAAGGAGGGGGATTAGATTCTTTCTTCACAAAATCAGCTTGTTGAAAAGTAGGCCACTGAGCCGCCTGGCACTTTTGTGATGGTGTCTGGAATCCCACACAACACTTAGGTATATCGCTTATTGTATATTGCACTTTTTAAAATGAAGAATATGTATTTTAATACAATCTAATGCCAAATAGCCATTTAATTACAACCCTGTCGCTTAGAAGTTATGTTTATATACTAATAATTTGCAACTGCAAATAAGAGTAATGATGCCTCCTGAAGGTTTTAGTTTTTTTTTTTTTTTAATATAATGAAGAAATATAATTTTACCTTGGAGCCACGTTGCTGTCAGTCTTACATTTGTTGATGTGATTGTGTCACGGTGGTGTGTATTAGCCAGTTTATTGTCAAAAGAGAAGAAACACAAGCTCACAGGCATGGGGGGCAAGTCCAAACGGTCCAAACAGCAGTAGTATTAAATCCAGAGTTGCAGGGATGAGACAGGGAAGAGTCCAGACAGGTAGGCAAGCAGGTCCAGGTCCAGGTCCAGGTAACAGGATATAGAAAACAGAAGCTCGAAAGCACTGACAAAAAGAAACAACTACAATGATCTGACAAGGGACTAAAGGGGCCGGTATATGAAGTAAGTGGCTGATGAGGGATAAGGTGCAGGTGGGGAAATGGGTGGGGAAGCTCAGGTGAGGGGAATGAGGTGATTGCAGTGATTGCAGGGCAGATGGGAGTGGCAGGATCTGGAAAGCAAGGAGAAAAGTCTGAGGGCATCTGGTGGACTGGTGGAGAATGGCAACTATGGGACCTGGAGAAGTGGGCATGCAGCTGGAGGAAGGGACATAGAGCCAGACTATGACAGATGCTGGATTTTGATCTATATTACACAGAGGATTCAGCGAGCTGAGTCATGTATAGGCTTAGGATGGACTAATATGTTGGGCTGCTGTTGACATTTAACTGAAAATTAACTGGAGGTCAGAACATATAATCTGCCTTATTTTATTACATATTGATCGTCAATACTACACCGTCTCTGGTCTTCTTCTGGAAGACCAGAGACCAAAACTGCCTCCTGGACATTACTTGTAAGTGCAAATATGTTTTCAGCTAAACATAATGACACCCCAATCATGTTTTTATCAACATAATGTGGAAATGTTTTTGATACACTGCCATGTCGCTAAATTCTGATACAGGACGCAAAATGTTCACTGACTACATATTTCATATGTATTCGTAGCACAATATCTGCTCATAGCAACTGAAGTGTTAAGAAATGTAATTGGTTCCTGGTTTTTGTTCACATGCAAATTGTTTTCTGGGTTACTTTTTGTGTTTGACACCAGAAACTGGGAGTTTGCATCCTGACTCCCACATGTGGTTAGGTTTAAGCAACAAAAGCATGGTTAGCTTAGGGAAAGGTTGAATGGTTTTGGTTAAATGTTAATACAGTAAAAACGTTGAAGTGCTTCAAATGACTGTGGACTTTTTGTATTTTGCCAAGGCCATTATCTTTCCCTAAACTCAACAAAGTGCTGAGAGTGTCTAAACATAACAATAAAAGTTTAATCACACTTTAGTGTCTACAAATGGATATTGTAGGAAAACAAAGGAAACATTATCAGTGAACACTCCACTGATATGATCAGTATCAACATTTTGCAACTTGCCAGATGTTAATTAACAACATATCCTCATTATTATCATCATTATTATTATTATTATTATTATTATTATCATTATTATCATTATTATTGTTATTTCCAAAAGATGCTTGGCATTACATTTCCTCCAAAACATATTTGCTGTTGCAAATTAGTAGTATATAAACATAATTTCTAGGAGGGTAAGCCTAACCTTAACTTAAATTATGATAATAAAGGATGAATTCCCGTACACTGTCAGCACCGAGTTTATTACAGATAATGATGGTTTTCTATTAAACTTATAAAATGTATTTTTTGTATTCAATGGATTTTGATATATATTGTTTATCTCATTTTAAAGATGTACCGATATGTATCAGAAAACCAATTACTCAGTCAGAGATTCAGCTACATCAGCACATCAGATTTGTCCCAAATCATGCATGAAATTTGGTAAAATATCAACACCGCTGTTAAAAATCTTTTGAACTATCTCTCTCTCTCTTCACAGTATCTTAAAATATGCAGGTGACACCTCACACCTCACTGCTCATTTAGGAAGGTGACGTGTGGTAAAATTACAGATAGAAGCAGTAAACATTAGGCAAGTTACGTTAGATTAGCAGCTAATGTAATTTCTAACAGGTCCCAATGTATGCAGAAATTACGTTTTCAGTCAAGTCACAGAAATACAGCTAATTACATTTTTGGCAAAACAAATGAGTAGAATATTAACATCATTTCTAATTACTTTTACTTTTTTCCAGGCATGAAGCCAGTAATGGGCCGGGGCAGCACTGGCTCACCCAGCCAGAAGTTTGATCAAAATACATTTTGTAATAATAAATATAAAAAAATATATGGGAAATAGGAAAATAAATACATTTAGACTTGATTTATTGTTGACTAGTGTGTGTGTGTGTGTGTGAAGAGACGCCACTGCCTCCATCATCTGAGTCCACCAGACCCATTAGCCCACAACGAGGTAAGCCCAGCTGCTTTCTCCCGGTCAGCCTGATGCGGGTTCACCTGCCGATTCATGTGCAATTTCTGAACCATATTCACAGCCAAATTTCTATGTATTTTCCTTCACAATCAAGAATGTAAAATTAAGGTGCTTCTCATCAAAGTGGTATGGACAGTTTTCTTGATTCAAGAATAGAGTGTAAGGACATGTTTTTCTGTAAAATGACCGGTGACCGGTGCTGAAGCAACAATGGCTGCAGGCTATAATGAATGCATGAGGAATGTGTTACATGTGCAATTTCTGTCTAAGTTAACACCTTCTCTGCTGCCTGGATTTATGTTTAGTTGCCACTTTGTGCAATAAAATAGTTAATTAACAGTGCCGTGCGCTGTAGAGCCAATGTGCAGCCGGTCTGGATGGTAAATATATTGTATTTTAGGCTGAGTAGGCTATAAAAGATGGCTTTTTGTCCATACTGTTGTGTACAGCCTTAATAGCCTGATGCTCTGTTGGTTGAGCATGTTGGATATGCAGTGTTTTGCTGTTATTGCCTTTGTGATGCAGGACGCTGCAAAGTAAAATGGTCACTGGTTTTTCAGTTTGTATATGTTGTTTTTTCTTCTTCTAACTAAGTCTGTTTTTTTGGGAAAAACATGGCCCACCTACTTTTGTATTGACCCACCCAAAATACAATTTCTGCCTATGCCACTGCTTTTTTTAACATTATCCCTGTAAATATGTCAATTGTGGCTCCTGGATATTAGTTTGCACCAAAGGAACAATTATAGGTGTGATTTCTAAAGCCAATAAAGTCATCAAATAGGTGCTGATTTCACCCATTCTTCACCCATTCCCCAGCCCTATGACAACCTGCTGGAGCAGTGAATACAGCATGTTTAGGATTGATTAGTGATTTGTGTTGAACTGGAACTCTAAGAACCTGAGCTAGGGCAAAGGAAGTAATGACTGCCACAAACTGGCTCAGAGGAAGACCGCAGCAAGCGTCTCCATTAGCCGGGGAGGTAACGAGTCAGTGATGCACTTTGGACATTATTGTCAGCCGTAAATCACATTTAAGGGGGATGAGTTTCCACCTCGGGTGAGATTAGTTTATTAGGAAGAGAAGGTCTGACATTCAGCAATGACAGAGTGAGAGACTGACACGCAGCTAGGGATGCTCCCTGTTACAACCCGTGCACTCATGTTGAGTACACTCATGTTGACATTTATGGAGCATAGAAACACACACATACACACTCGCTCCTACCCGACACTCACAAACAAGCCTTCATTGAAAATGCATTTCCTCAACCTTGAAAACGATTGTCCATTTCACCAAATGAGACGCATTAGAGCTGTGAGTCATTACGAAGTGCTCATAATCAGCCAGAGTGAGCAGACATCATCAGCGGTGGGAAACATGGACGAGATGAGATAACGAGGGTATGGAGGGAAGCAATGATAAGAGGACGGCCTCAGTGGCAGTGGTCAACCCACGAGTCGCATGGTAGAGAGCTGGATGTGATGAGTCCTCTTCAGTGAGCAGAGGTCTACTGTGTGTGTTTGTGTTTGTGTGTGTGTGTGTGTGTGTGTGTGTGTGTGTGTGTGTGTGTGTGTGTGTAGGGAGCAGTAGGTTCATAGTATGTCCACAAACCAGATAATTGAAGTAGCAGGTTGATGGAACACGCACATCAAGGCGGAAAGCACAGAACTGAAAAGTGGACTTTCTGAGTAGATTTTGTGCCATGAAATCTACTGTATGTTTTGTGAAAGAAGCAAGTGAATTAAAACAAGTCAGACAATAATTAAATAATAGAATTAATGACTTTTTTGGCCATTTTATGACACTAACTGCCATTTTGCGGGATAAAATGTGTGGCATTTAAATTGAATTTTGACGTATTATATACATGCAATGTTAACTAAATATCACAAAATTCAACTCAGATTTCACACAAGTGATGTTTTTGGCACAAAATTTTCATGTCTACTGTCCCATGTGTTAAAAATTGATATGCTTATTACATTGTAAATGTAATTATTCTAGCTTGAGCTTTTCTACTTTGTGATAATTATTCCCTAACGGTCTTTTTTTCTGTGGGCAATACATATTCCATGGCATTAACACTGACAGTCTGCAAGCAATGATGAATTTGTGATCATACAGTAATGCATTTCATCCCTTATAACATACTTCCATGACAAAATGCAGTTCATGCATGAAATGCAGCATATGGGTGTTTGCGCCACATACTCTCCTATGGAAAATCAACTGGAACAAAGGAATTGATTGATTTTTTTAAGCCCTTATGTGCACAATCTTTCTCTGGCTGTAGCATTTTTCAAATTACTCTGATGGCATGAGTTTGTGTTTTTAGAAGAATGAGACATTCCAGTTCTGTGTTGCCTTTAGTCAGTTCATTCTCCAGTATCCCAGGGTTTGGATCTAAAGCAGGGATGTATCGGTGTCTAGTGTTGTCTGCCACTGTGTGTTTTTATTCTACCACTAGCAGTCACCAAAGTCAGAAAATTTCAAAACTTATACACAGGAGCTTTACATTTCTGTCTTTTTTGGAATAATGAAGAATAAATAAAAAATCATTGGCCATAAGTAGGGGCTTGATGTACCTAAACTGAGCCTTCTTCACAGTTCTTCCCACTCTGGACTGCCAGTCAAATGCGTTACAGATAGTTGCAGTTGAGCCAAGGTTAGGGTCTGTCTAGTATAGCTAGGAATAACATTCATATTGAACAATTGCACAATGCCAGTGTTCAGTGACAATTTCGGAAGTAGTATGACCTTTATGTAGGAGGAAAGGTAAGGGTGAGGAGGTTAACGGTGGTGGACGGGTGTGTAGCATGATCATCATGCAAGAGAATGGAGTTCACATCCCCTCACACACCTGCAATTAGTTTTGCAGCGTGTGTTGCTTTTGGTGTGTTTTTACTACCAGTAGTTGCTTAAGTCAGAAATCTTCTGATTCTACACATAAACTTTAAATTTCTTTCTCTTTAATATAAGAATATATGAGCAGTATTTTGCCATGAGTAAAGGCTTGGACACACCAGTATTTAAAACAGCAAGCTTAAAATCAGTTTGTGGGGGCAAAGTAAATCTGCACTGATTTTTTGCGTCAAATTCAATTTTGGTGAACTCTGACCTTTGAGCCATTGACCAATAGCAAGCAGTCTTGACATTGCTGACCTTTGAGGGGACAGAGAGTCCAAAATGGAGGAAGTTTGTAGCTCACTGTCTTTTATTTAACCTCCTCTATTGCAGTAGAAACTGTTCCACAAAAGAGCAATGGTCTGCAGACAGACACAGGAGTCGAAGGTACAACTGTGACTGGAATAAACTGTGTTATTGCCCCGTTAACGACCGAGCCAAGCTAACGAGTATGCTAACTGACTGTTAGCAAGCTTGTTAACTCAGAAAGCTTTACTTTTTCCTCGTCTACTAGGGGGAAGTAAACAGAACAGTTGAGAGAAAGTACAGAGAAGCTGCGGGAGTAGTTGTGAGTGAGTAGCGCTAACCTGACCAGGCCAGCTAGCGAGTTAATGGTTAGTTCACCAGCTACAGCAGTTCACCAACTAGCCCTGCAAATAGTCACTACGTCACCAAGCTTCTGGACTCACCTATTTCACGTGGACCAGTGAGTGTCACTTTGTGGTGTGACTGCTGCTTGAGGGCTTGAGTGTTTGTTGAGTTCTGAGTGTTTGTGTGGTGTGTGGTGTATGTACTTAATATGCGAGTATATGGCCACTCTCGGTGACGAGAGAACCATTATGTAAATTAATGCATTTGGGGAAGGAGGGGAATGAGTCAGCTGCCAGCGTCTGTCACAATGTGTCTGTTAGTTACAGCTCAGACTCATTCAGGAGAGACATGAATCAACAAAGAGAAGAAAGGGGGAGGAAGGGAGGATGGAAAGCAAGTGACTCACCTGTAAATTTGTTCGCTTACGTATGCACTCAGAAGCATATTTCACTGCCTTTGGAGGCCTGTCAGGCAGTTTTAATCAAACAAAAGCAACACAACAGACTTCTTTATAGTTATAGTGGAAATCTGATTTGCAAGTCACACCACAGTATGCAAATACATGAATAATGAATCTAAAATTCAATCAGCCAAATGAACCTAAAGGTATTTCACTCACATAAACTGCGCGTCTTTATTCAAATGAGCCTGTTAGATAATTGAAGGAAAATGTGTCCAGAATACTACCATGCCCCAGACTATAAAACATTATTACTTTCACCGCTATTATCTTCATTATGTAAATCTGTCTCGTTCAATTATTACGTGTGTTAAAGTTAGACAGTCGGGCACTATAATAAAATCGGTCTGTAAAACTGCAATTAATCAAGAATAAAATGTAACTGTTCTCGTTATATAATAATTTACATTATTCCTCTTTTTAAAGAGCAAATTGCAGGTTGGAGACCCCAGTGAATCAATGTGTAGGAAAATGATGTAGGAGCTAGATTTTCATAAACATATACTTATATGTACACTACAGTAACTTCTGGAGTCACTGTAGTGTACATATAAGTATACCAGAAGTGACATAACAAAAGGGAGAGCGGTGAAGTTGAACGGGAGGAAATGAATGGATCTCAAGGCTAGTCTTGACACTTAAGAGGTTGTAAATGTTTAGTCATATGCATATGATGGACCACAGCCTTAAAATGATGAGCCTCCTAGGCCTCCAAGAGACGAGGAACAGACCAGGGTTAGAAGGAGTAATGGTCAGAGGAGAGAAATTGTGGTGTGATTGTTGTGGTGTGAGGAGAACCAGTGGAGGACTAGGCAGGTGTCTTGGTGAGTGACCCGCGTTAGCTTATAGATACGTATTTACACGTATATATCTATGGACGTTAGCTAACGATATCTAACGCTGTGTTCACATCACAACATTGTAAAGTTTGCTATCATGTATCAGATTGTACTACTAAGACGAAACTAGTATTGGTCATCTAATACTGGCAGGAGTATTGATACTTACCCATAATAGGAACTAATGCGCAAGTATCAGCTTGTATCAGTCGTACCTTGCATTGTGTAATATAACTCACACAACGTTTTACAGCGCGCTACTGTCACATCAGGAGGGAGAGAGAGAGAGAGAGGCAGATTGAGAGAGAGGATGTATCTCAAACATTTATGGTCAAATGACGAAATACCAATTCACTCTTTTAAAACAACTAGAAGTTGTGGATACAGCAAAGCTGCACAATGCTTAATCAGCTATTTCAAAATGTTTCAATCTGCGTGTGGCTCTACGTCAAAATACACAGAGATTTCACCCAAATTTCATATAAATCTCTTACCAGGTTTCAAATATAAATAAATAAACAACAAAGCAATTGAGTCAGTCTGAAACTGAAAATATAACCTCTTGGTAAACATGAGTATGAACTGTAGAATTAATCTGACTTGTAATGATGTCAAACTGCAAACTGAGAACCACAACATCCGTGCTGGGTTTCACACTAAAGTCCTCTGTTCAACTGTGACGGCTGTGCAGGTTTCAGGCCAACTTCCTCGTGTTTGGTGATCTGCTGCCAGCATCTGGAAAGGGACTCTGGTGCAGTGGAGGACAGCACAGTGCTGCTCTCTCGTAGAGTCTTTGGTGAGGTGGAATAGTCCTCCCTCAGAGACTCCATCAGGGCTGATGCATATGCTGGGGGACATAAAAATATTTAGATCACATTCAGTGATCTAATATTTAATACATACACTGACCCAAATAATAAATTAGATTAAATAACTGAAATTGCAAACTGGTTGATAATGGCTGGCCTCCACAGCTTCAGGTCCTCCACTCCTTCTTCTTCATGCCTGCATCCAAAGCCTCCCTGGACCGGTTTCAGAACAGAAACAATAGATCAGGATACAATTTTTGCATGCCAGGTTAAAAGAAATGTTTTTTTCCTTCTGGACACAACACTATTTAAAAAAAGGGATATCCAGGGAACTGAAGGTGTTTACATGATGTTGAGACATCGTCAGATGCTGCTGAGTAATCAGCTGGCACACCTGGTATTTATTAGCTGTTTCCTGACACCTCTACTTGCTCCTGAGGATGGTTTCAGAGTTACACAGAAAGCTACACACTGTAAATATTTTACATAACAGTGCACATCATATATACACTATATATATCCACATCTAATAAAATGTAAAAGGCCAAACTTTACATGTAATTATTCCATATCTAATTGTGTAGAGTGTAAGTTCACTATATTGGTTATATATATATGTGTGTGTGTGTGTGTGTGTGTGTGTGTGTGTGTGTGTGTGTGTGTGTGTGTGTGTGTGCATTTGATATATTTAATGTAGACAGTGACCCATCTGTACACAAGATTTTTTTTTAAAATTCTTTATTTAATTCTGTGCTGGGCATAAATGTACGGCTGCAGTCTGCTCCATTATTTATTAGAAAAAGTACAACAACAAATTCCATGTACAACCCACAAATGGATTTCAGTAAGGCAAAAATGCTGCAAAACTGTGACAAACCAGTAGTTTGCCCTGTCTTGACAGAGTAAAACCTCAGTTCAATGTCTCCAGCATTTAAATCTCCTATCAACTGTCTCTTAATACAATATCCTAATTAAGAGTCTCTCCTAGAGCCATGCATTCGCCCCAACCATCACGGTACAGACCTTATGGTTCAGTGCGTGCAGTCGTATGCAGAATACGCTCCGTGACCCAAACAATTACTGTCAAAATAGTTTAATAATCCACTTACTCCATGGAACAATAATTCTAGAGCATAAGTTCCACCCAGAACATTTTGACAGTGCTGTAACATGTATGCTAGAACCTGAAAAACAGATAAATTCTCAAGACATACACTAACTCCACACAAACAAATGTAATTCATGGCATTTTGTAAAGAACAATATTCTTAAATTAGATTAGTTAGCCAATTAATGTTAGCTAATGTAGCTAACGTTAGCTAACAAACGAAGACCACAAAGAAAGTACGTCATCACTATTCTGCAGAACACACAGCTAGGACCCCCAGCCAATCTGGCAGGCCGAGCCGATGTGGTACCTACACCGTGTCAAACTGTAACCACATTTACAAAATAGGATGCTAACAATGTTAACTAACTAATGTTATCATTATCCCTCATCAGCTGGTGGTTTTACACATTAGTTATGCTGCCTAACTACAATAAACACTCATCAGACGTTACATTTCAATTCAAGCCAGCATGCTGACCAATTTAGAAGTTAAAAACATTACACTTACCAGAACAGTTCATGTCTTCGTGGAGCTGAATCTCCGATCTCCAGTCGGCGTAGCACAGCTGCTGAAGGCAGAGCTGATGAGGCAGCTGTGTTTACCGGAGGAACCGCACCATCTATCAGCCTAACACGGCCCTGGCTTCAACATCCCATCCTGAACTTCGCAAATAACATAACCCTCCTGTCTAAAATGAGCCCGCACACAACCATGTTCTTTGTTACAGAGGCAGCAGTGAAGTCCGTCTCTTCACCTGCACAAAAACTAGCTGCTGCTTTTTTCCTGCTAGTGAAGTGGACTTCAGGTTCTGACAGGCTGGAATTTGTGCAGCCTGCACAACCACAGCTATTCACGATGATGAAAAAAATGATAAATTGCAAAACAAAACTAAAAAAAATCAAAATCACTAAATGACAACCACTCAGACTCAATAGTACTTAGTACCGCACAGTGTACTGCAGCTGGGACAGGAAGAGGAACTCCCTTATTTGACGTAATATGATGCATTGTTGGAAAAAAAGCTAATTTTAAGGGCAGTGTTCAAAATGCTAACTTTTCCATCTTAATTTCTGCCTTTACGGCTTGTTAAACTAATGAAATCATACACTAACCTTTCACAGGATAATTTTCATGATACATAAACTGTAAATCCAGTAAAAAAATTCAACCTGCAAGTTGTTCTTTAAGGACAGAGCCTATGAAGGAGAGGACCTGATGACACAGTGTAGCCTCAGACAGACCACAAATAAAAACGCATTTGGGAGTCCTCGGTCGAATCATAAAATCAAAAAGTTTCAAGTGCACCACCAGGAAGTTGTTCAGACATTGCCAAGATTTTTATGATACCCTGAGATTACAGTATGAGCTGAGACGTTTCATCTCCACACATTAGATAGAGGTGATCAGTTTGGGAATGAATGAATCTTTAATGCCATCCTCAAGATGAAGTTAGTATACTGGATTGTCACTATCACTGACTTAATCAATAGCTTTTAGCATCGGAGTTCTTCTCAGAGGTGAGGGAAGTGCCATAGTCAGCTAAACTGTGATATACAGAATGTTGCTTCCTGGTTAAAACTGAAAGGCTGAGAAGTCTGCATAAACAATCATGATGCAATAACTCTGTGGCAGATAGGTGTCTAAGCTATTAACTTTATAAACTGTGCTTAAATGGGTTTCAGTTTTGTACTGCGAATTAAATAGTTTCAAACTTGAAACAAAAAAAAAACAAAACAAAAAACCTGCAGGGTCGTCCAGCAGAAGAATGTAACCAGGTTTACCTTTTGCTGAACACAACGCCATTCTGCAAGGAGCTTTGTTTCATCAATCAAATACATGCAAGCGCACATTTCTGATGGAAAACTTTGTAAAGAGAACATTTCTACTGTCTACCTCATAATCATTGTGACGAAACATTGTTGATGTGATAAATTTCCAGAGTTGTAAAATACTGTCTCAGTGTATTATAAGCCTCTATGCTGTGTTTTGCTGCTGGATAAACTTTCAAACTCCATTATGCCAGGTTCAGACCACAAGATATTTTTGTCTGATAAGATCTCATTGTGTCAAATTAGGCTATTATAGAGTCAGAAATTCTTGCTGTGACTTGACCGAGAGACATGACAGACTACACGTTGGTTCCCAACCAATCATAGCCGCTGTCTTTCACAACCTGTGTGATGTCATAGGAGGGAGGTGCCAGGGAATGACTGTCTGAAGTGAAGAGCTCTCTGTGCACCTATTGGTCAGTGTCACAGAACACGTTGTGGAAGGCAAAAGAAGGTAGAAAAACTCAGATGCGGGGTTGGTTGCCGCCCACTACAACATGTCAAACAGGACAAAATAATCAATTGTCACACCCAATGACCATTTTCAGTCCTGATGGCCTACGTCTGTCACGTCTGGTTCTTATGGGGCTGATATCGTGTAGTCTGAGCCTTGCCTTCCTCAAACTGTAATTGCTAGATCATATTTCATCATCTAACTGGCACTTGAAACGAGGACTGTACTAACAATTATTTTCACTAGTGATTTATCTGTCAGTTATTTTTGTGATTCCTCCATTAATCCTTTGGTCTATAAAATGTCATGTCATGTTTTTAAATGATGTCTTGTTTTGTTTGACTAGCAGTCCAAAACCCAAAGATACTCAGTTTACTATTACAGAAGAAAGCTGAACTCAGAAATGTTTTGGCCTTTTTGCTTGATTGCTTAAAAAGATTAATTGATTATCGAAATAGCTGCTGATTAATTCTCTGTTGATTGACTAATTGATTAATCAACTAATCTTTCAGCTCTAATTGAAAAAACGTCTTTTATTGCATGTTGTTAACAGGAATGTTGTTGGTTTTAAAGTTCACTTAGAATCAGACTGAACTGAAGACAGAAACAGCTCTGTAATATCATCTCATTCGGAATGCTGATGCAATCACTTACTGTAAAAAATAGGGGAAAAAACCTGACTGCACTACATAGTAAGTATGAATCTTAGAATGAACTGAAGGGGATGATTTGAACCAGATGTGATTAATAGTGTACAGTGTGTAGGTAAATATATCTGTATAACTTCTATTTATCTGAATAACAACACATGCAGGCTGCTCAGAGGAATGAACGCTGGAGTTTATACCTGCTTCCATTATTTCCATGGTGTAGTGACTTTTTCTATTAGTCTAGTTTGTCGTTCAAGCACATAGTAATGTAGTTCACACTAGTGACTGATGACCACCTGAACACAAATTTGACATGGTGTGTGTGCTTTTTCCCAGCTTAACGAGTTGAGGAGGATCACCTGAATGCTCCATTAAACAACTGACCTGCATGCAGGCTGTGATTTATGGGATATATAATATGAGTGCTGCAGAGGATATGCTGGTTTTCTTGTCCAAAGTCAAGCAGGAAAAAAGGATGTATCTCTCCCTGTCTAATTTATTCCTTTTACACAGTTAAAGGACGGGTTCACAATTTGTCAAGTGTGTCTTAAAACAATAGTCAGGTGCCTAAATGAACATTGAAACTAATGTTTCTTGTCATAATCATTCCTCTTGTTCATACTGACCATAAGAAGATCCCTTCATAATGCACTTACAATGTAAGTGATGGGGGATCCACAGTCCTCTTGTGCAAAAATGTATTTAAAAGTTTATTTGAAACTAATATGAAGCTTCATCCAAATAAGTTAAATCAAGTAGATACCTTTAAATGTTAGTCTTTTTAGTGCCAAAGGGCCTCTTTTTGTTACTATACTTCCACCACAGCTCAACAGGGAAACATCACTGTGTTCCATTAACCTATTTTTATGCACAAGTATTGCATTAGAAAAGCTTAATGGAAATGCCAAAATTCCAAAAACTTCCTCAATTTTGTAAAAAAAGTTTTTACGCTCACTTGAGGTGGATTTTGGGAATATCGAAAAAGAGTTAATGGGCAAAATAGATAATGGAAACACATTTATCCAATAAATAATGACATAGCAAACGTTTAACTGTGTCCGCTCTTCCCAGATATTCCATTTCCAGGCAGGAACATGGCTAGTAGAAATAAATTCCTGAAGACCTATAACTATTTGTTTTGTTTCCTGTTGGCAACCTCTACTTCTTCTACTCTCTGTTTACTGATGAAACTATGCGTTGCATAGCCCAGTTTATTCACTTCAAACCAGTTGATGGAAAAGCACCTAATTTGCATTTTCCTTTTTGTGACGTTTCAGAAGTTTGCTTAAAATTCTCTTGCGAATCTAATGGAAACACGGCTACTGTCTGAGGAAACACAAAGAGGGAATTTAGAGAGAGAATGCTAAAAAGTAAATGTGGCAGATATCCACTTGATATGACTAACTCAGACTGCTGAAGCCTCATATAAGCTTCAGATCTACTTTCAATGCATTTCTGCACAAAATGACTGTGTGGACACACTGTGGATTTTTGGCCTCCATCACTTACATTGAAAGCACATTTAAAAATGGATCTTTTAATAGCCAGTATGAACAGGAGGAATGATTACAGCGAGGAAAACCTCTTTCACTGTTCATATGGACACCTGACTGTTGTTTTAAGACACACTTGAAAAATTGTGAACCTGTCCTTTAAGCCCTCAGCTCCCTGCTATTCCTCAAACTATTTCTTTTTAACAATGTTCTAGTGGCAAAATGTCAAAGTTTTTTTTTTTGCTAAAAAGTTTATAGAGTCGGCAGAGACCTGTGGTATGTAATAGTGTTACATTTTTTATTACCGGTATCCAGGTTGCTACTGATAACATATAATGTTGTGTTTTTCTGTTTGGCTTCATGGAGGTACTGTTGTCTCACTGTAATAAATAATAATTTGAATTTATCATCTTTAAATGGCGCAATATTATATTAATATGTAGCTCAATCTGTGTTATATACCCAACATGCCACTAATGATCTGAGGTATGTAGGAAGAAGTTTGAAAAAGCACACATGCTTTTAAGGTTTAAAATGGAACAGGGCTTATCAGTCCATTATGATTTACAGTATTCAGCCAAGAAATGTGAACTTTAGAGGATCCAGCCCCTGAAATGGGACACAGCTTCAAATGTAAATGTGTTTCATGTAAAGCAGGCTGTTGCTGGGAAATAACACAGCATGCTCTCAACTTCCTGTTGATACATACAAATTTAAATGTATACAAATAAATCAAATATTAAAATGTGGAGACATTGAGCTTCTTTGACCTCACACAGGAGCAGCACCCCTTACTCCAACAGTCCATCACCTGACCTTCATGCAAACCAGTATTTATCTCTGCGCCTCTGTTGCTTACATATCCTCACATATTTATAAAAGCAGCCAGCACACAAGACACCTGAGATCTTTTATCAGGCTCCCACAAGGTCATCACATGTGATGAAAATATATCACGCCGCTCGTCCTTGGAGTTTTTCTTGTCCTGGCTTTGGGGCAGAAAATGAGTCAAGCACTGGCCCTCGGCGAGATATTCCAGTCAAACTGAGTCCACCCCCCCACCCCCACCCCACCCTCCCCCCTCTACAGCTACCATATAGATCAACCTGAAGGTGACAGAGAGCCTGCCTCGAATCAGAATAACAGGCCTGGGGATGCTGGATCAAACAGTGTGTGTCAGATCCATGCAACCCACTATTGATTATCTCTTGTGCCTCATGGGAGTGCACATGCACACACACACACACACACACACACACACACACAAACACTGAGGATATGTTAGGTGTGGGACGGGAAGCAGAGGCAGTGCATACATCACTGATATTAATTATGATGATTACAGTTCAACGCTGGGAAAAGTGTGAAGGGGGTTGAAATTGAACGGCTGTATTGTATCGCTTCTGTGGGTACAGCAGCATGAAACTGCTGCAGTGTGGGTGTGTGTGTGTGTGTGTGTGTGTGTAATGGGGTAGTGTAGGTCAGAAGAAGGGGGGGGGGGGGGGGGCAATGAGGAAAGAATGATGACTTTTAATCTCACGGGACAAGTGTTTGCAGTTCCTCGACAGCCTCCTTTTAACACACATTCCCCATGTCACTCCACCACACACACGCACACACACACATACACGCAGTTTTTCTCACTGTTATTCATATCTACAGCATGTAAATCAGAGGAAATTACTGACTGACACCACGTTGTCCTGAATATCCGCAGACAAGCACATATACACACTCATAAAAACCTGTCAGAGATATTAGTGACTCGAGACAGACTGGAAATATTGGCAGCTGGGTTTCACACCTCCAACTGTTTAACCAACCACCTTCATAGATTTGTCTGTGTCTCTTCTCCTGATTGAAAGCGGTCCTGCCCACACAGACCCAGCTCCAGGAGATCTATTCCCCTGGTGGCAATTACATGGCGGTGGTATCTGTCTGTTTGTGGAGTAATAAACTTTAGCTGTCAGCAGTTATTTTTTCTCTCCTTTCAAGGAGGGATCTGCTAGAGGTCCCAGATGTTGTGGCCCAAAAAATTAATCATGTATTTATGCAGGCTTTTTTTTATACTTTGCAGCTGCTCCACTGTTCGGATTTAGGTGTTCACATTTAAAAAGAAAGAGCAGTAGAGAGAGAGAGAGAGATTTTTAAATATACAGTATATAACAATTTTTCATTGTTATTTTGTTATTCAGGATGAAGCTCTTTGTAATTCAAAAATTCAAAAATGTATCACATCATGCACCAGTGGACCTCCCACATGGCCCTGGGGCAAAAATAAGCTTCTGGCCCCTTTGACACCCCAGTTTCACCCATTCTCTGAACAGTATACATATATATATAGATATACATACATACATATACATATGTGTGTGTGTGTGTGTGTGTGTGTGTGTTCATAATTACCATACTTAGCAATATGTTTGTGTTTGTAAGCACAATTTTATTAATTAAATAACATAAATTGTACATTGTACAAGATTAGTTACAATGCAACTGTCGCCTCAAGGCCACTGACATTTCAGTTTATATTGCACATTAGTGATTTAACAAACACATTTGCAATTCATTAAAATCACCACAAACTAATTGCCACACAGTGACCTGGAGCCTGTAAGCCCCCTGAGGATCTGGGGCCTCTGGGCAGTTACCTGCTTTGAAATTCAGCTTCTTACAATTTATGATATTTTGATATTATTTGATACAGTTGATCACTCTTACTCAGCCTACTCCATGTCACCAGTAGAGGTCAGTTTTCAATATGATATGGGTGTTATTGTTATCTTTTTATGCCATAACCTATATACCTCTTTGACATTGTGAATACTGTTTTATATTATTTAGGCTAAGGTGGTGAACAAGTTATTTAGGGGCTTTCTCCTCTCCTGTGCATTACTTTCCATTATCATTCCTGTGTCATTTACTTCATTTTAACTGTTCAGATAAATGAAGTTTATAGAAATAATGCAGTGCCTTTAAAATCTTTTTATAACTGGTTGCACCATTGATGGTTTAGGTGTGTCATAATAAGGTTTGTGAAGCACAATCAGTTATTTTGTGCTTTAACTGTATTTAGTTTAGATACATTTTGTTACAAAACATAAAGGTCAATTTTACACATAAAGGCCAGTTTCCATAAGGAGTACTACTGTATCATGTCTTCCATGGCTCTGGGGGAGCTGTGTTGTTTTTTTGTTTTTTTGTTTGTTTGTTTGTCTTGTTTTTTTCTTTATTGCGACATAGGAACAGAACAGTTGTACAAACATACAGGTAGACAAAAGGTTGTGAATCAAGAGTCACAAAAGCAAAAATCAGTTATGTCATAATATAAATGCATCATCAGTGATGCCATCAAGCTAATCTCAGTTTAAACTGAGATTAAAGATGTATAACAGAAAGCCTGTGTTACAAACTGAGGGCGTGAAAGATGTTTGAAAAATGTGGGTACTGACCAGGCAGACAGGGTCTTTACCAAAAAGAGGCCATTGGTTGCATTATGGGAAATGTGGGAACCAATGTTTTGGAGCTTAAAATGTGTCCAGAAATGAGCCTCTGCTGCTTCAAATTCTAATCTTTTTTTTTTTAAAGAGTCCCCACCCTTATAGAAGTGCTATACAAAATTGCTTGAGTGGCCCTTTAAAAAGCTTATATGTGGTTGAATACTTACAGGCTCTTTAACGTGTGCTGGAGTGGTAACATGACAGTGAATCATGTCATATGTTCTTTGGCAAAATATGTAGTGGAGCAAATTGTTCACTGACTATTAAACAAGCTTTGTTTTAAAAATTGCCAGTGGGATGCCACCTGTTTCCAGTGCAGCCTGTTTCAGCTTTTTTTCTTTTTAATAAGAGTTATTAATTGCCTTGACGCACGTAAGATGCATCAACCTGCTTCGTGTCTAGATACTAAGGCAAGAAAATGCCTGAAATATGTGCAGCTGCATAAGAAACAAGTGGATTTACAGAGTGGGCCCACTGAGAAGAAACAGGTAACGCATCGTTAAATGATATAAAATGGTTTGTTATGTGGTTGTAAATTTGATGATTTTTAAATAAAGAAATTCCATCAAGGACCCTTGGAGGACCACAAGCAGCAGTCCTCAGTGACATGAGGCTGAGAGGTGTGTGTGTGTATGAGGGGGTGTGTGAGGGGGTGTATCAGGTGGGTATGGGGGCAGCCTACAAAATGAGAGTCAGCTGCGCTGGAGGAGCAGATGTGAGAGCGCACGGTAGGGACCAGACGCGCCACGATAATTAGCCGCGGATATATTAAAGGGAATAACCGGATTATGAGGATTTGAAGAGGAGAAGTCGCCAGAATCCGGTGTCATACAAGGCGAGGGATTAAGTTACGCGCCTTCACTTCTCTGGTCGCCGTTATGGGGATAGACCGGCGGCGGAGAGCGTCGCTGGCTCTCACCTTGAACTTCCTCGCCTTGTTCCTCGCCGTGTCGGCTCTCACCACCAGCTACTGGTGCGAGGGGACGCGGAAAGTGGTGAAGCCGTTCTGCACCGGCCCGGTAACCACCAAGCAGTCGTTCTGCATCAGGTTCAACAGCTCCAACCTCAACGACACGCGGCTGGTGCAGTACATCTGGGAGACCGGGGAGGATAAGTACGTGATGAGGAAGTTTCACACCGGCATCTGGTTCTCCTGCGAGCAGAACATCAACATGACCGGTAAGTTTTTAAAAGAAGAGGCACCGGGCTGATGCTGGGATCGGAGCGCGGGCAGTGCGCGCGGAGAGGCGCGTCGATCCAGAAAAACCTGAAATGAAGCAAAGTCGTGCTTTCAACAGGATTTTCAATCAGCACATTTAAACCTGCTCTAACACAGGCTACATTTAGTGATTCATCTCAGAAATGTATTTTAAAGTTAAATTATAAATATCAGTATAAGTATCATCTCAAATCTTAACACCTCTAAACATCTGAATATGAACAGCCCTTTTGTGATCATCTAAAGGATGATAAATGCAAGGTTTTAGTGAACTGAGGATCTCTTTTTCTTTCTTTATTTTTTCATTATTGATTCATCTGTTGATTATTGTCTCGATTAATCTTGGCCCATTAAAATAGCACAAAATATTCATCACAAGTTGACATATTCAAGTTGCTTGTTTTGTCTGACAAGTCTAAAAACCAAAGAGCATAAAATTTTCTAAGTTGAAACCAGAGATTGGTTGACATTTCTAACTTAAAAATGGCTTAAACAATAATGTAGCACATACATTTTCTGTCAATCAATTAATCAAGTGGCTCTTTTTCAGTGTCTCAGAAAAACATGTTTAAAAAAGCCAGATTAAAGGCTTATTATATCCACTTCACAGCTGAGGTTTTATTCTCTTACCTACAGTACAGCACTTACTGCTGTCTGTGGAAGCTGTTCAACTGATACATGGGCCACGTCCAGATAAGCCAGCTGAGAGCTGCATGGTCCTTCGATCTAGGACTTTGTGGCTATCTGTGTCCGCCTCTAGAGCATCATACCAGCATTTGTTCTGTAGACAGTGAAATCCTGCACACTTGTGGCCAGAACACAGCTACAGGGCAGATCAGAGATTTTGACATGCCGGGGGAGGTGGCAGAGCTTGTTATTGCACAAACACAGAAAGGAAATCCTTTCATAGATTGGATCAAACAGTGATTGAAAATCACAGCTTTATCTATGTCAGACAAAGTGAAACAGGCTGAATATGAGTCTGTGATTCTGGATGAAGCCCCTTTCTCCCTCATCAGCGTGTTGCAGTAGTGCCGTACTGTCAGTGAGTGTCAGTGACGTGTCTAATTTGCAATCTTTTACAGGTGAAAAGTGCAGAAGTTTCCTTTATGTTGCACCTTCCAATGAAAGAGGTAAGCATACACGTTTATTAAATATTGTTGCATGAAACAAATGTAACCATATACATACTAACACACTAATTCAGTATCATGTGGACAGGTCATGCCATCTCACTGGCGAAAAAGGAACATGGGATAATATATCATTTTTGCGGAGATTAAATGTAAAGATGTTTGTAAAATATAGCAGTAAAGCAGCAAGACATCCTCCAGCTAATGAAAAAGTTTGCTGCTTTCATGGGTTTAAGAGAAGTTGCTCACAGCAGAGACACAAACCCTCTTTTTCAGGTCTCGAGTCATCTTGCTGTATGAAATCTTTCTCATCATCTGGGCTGTTTTCTGATGGATCTAAGTAAGCTGCTTAGCTCTGTGGTGACCATTTTTTGACTGAAGTAGACATTTTGGAAAAGAAATAGAAATTCCTTTGTTGTTGTGATGAAACGATGGCAAAGGCTTTCTCCCGATTGATTCCCTATAGCAATCAGACAGTTGGTAGATCATAATTGGCTACCAAGAGCCACGTGATCATCTTAAAAGTCTACACTGAATTTGAAGGCACGACCGGAAGACTTACTGCTGGTTACTTGCAATTAAAGGATGTCTATGATGGCACACTGAGGCATTATCTTATAGTATCCCTGTCTTAAACAGGTAAATCTTCCTTTTTCTGCATTTATGCAATGAAGTCGACAACAAGGCTGAATCGTCTTCATTGCGGTATTTTGCCAAAATCAATGGTT
The DNA here is from genome assembly GCA_038419695.1 of Scomberomorus guttatus. NCBI lineage: Eukaryota > Metazoa > Chordata > Actinopteri > Scombriformes > Scombridae > Scomberomorus > Scomberomorus guttatus. The sequence continues at coordinate 20,920,267 of CM076465.1, read as the reverse complement.
CTTGGAGGAGTGACAACATAGAGGTGTGGTTTAACTAATCTGTTGCACTGTTAGGCAATAAGGAAAGTGTTTTTTCTAGTAAATCAATCACTTCCATAGAGTCTCATCCCTTCTAATCAGTTCCCTCAGCCCTCCCCCTGTGCTGAAACCTGCCTGTCAGTGCATCCTCAATGTTTAGCCTGATAATTAGATTGAATTGCCTTTTTGTTTTCACGTCATTATTCAATCTGTTTTCTGTGTGAAAGGTTATTTTGCCCTGGTCAGTCAGTAGCGAGTGACGTATCCATCCTGCTATCGTCATTTTCAGATAAAAATGCAGTAGCGGCTGCTAGGCTGCTGTTCCATTGAAGAAATTTTAAGGAATTGTTTGAAATTTTGGAGAAAAAAACTTTTTTGCTTTCTTGTACAGAGTGAGATGAGACAATCAACATCATATCTTCCTGTTGTTTGACATTTTGGGAAATATGCTCAGTGGTTAAAGTGGGATTTGGCAGGTGGGGGAACCCTAAGATCCGGTGTAGCGGTGCAGCAGGGAAAAATAACTCACCTCAAAATAACTCCCATATTGATTTATACTGTGAGCTCCGGTGGACTTCTTTTCTTTGTGGACAGGCTGTGTGATCAGCTGACCTTCTTTTAAGCAACCATTTCTTGCTGTCGCTCTGGGCTGTGCTGCATTTGAATTAACCAGATAACTTCAACAACAAAATAAAACGAATGACATTACTTATGCAAGCTTCAAATTTTATCATTATCACACATTAACATTAATAATGTACTTTCTCATCCCAATTTGAGGGCACTTTATGCTACTCATACTAGCAGTGGGACCAGTGTGGTGGAGCTAAAATCACCTCCACCCACCCCCCCGCCCGCGCTTATAGTGAGCACAGACAGACCAGGGGAGGAAGGCCCTTGTAGGGGATTCCTGACAGTCATTGCAAGCACTGCCGGTCGGGGTGATAAGTGTGCCCCGGCTATCTCCCTGGCCAGCGCTGCTTGCGATGTCAGTCAGGGAGTGTCAGCTACCGAATCAGTAGCTAGCAAGACAGATAGCCAATTTGCACGTAAAACTGCTTGTGTGTTTGGGGATATTTGTTGAGCTCTGTTTGAAACATTGCATTTGAAATTACTTACCACTTCAGAAAAAAGTAACTTCAGGCTGGCTCCCTCTCTGCAGCTAGCTAGGTGCTGAAGTACCGCGACTGCAAGTTTATCGACATCTGCAGTCATGAACCCACTGAAGGGAAGTGATGAGAACAGAAAAAGGGTGTGTGCTGAGTGTAGGAGCGGGGCCGTAGGGTGACATTACTTTCTGATTTGTTGAGTGAGTGTCTCGATGGCATCAGCTGGAAGAAACACCAGGCTGCAGCACACGAAAAATGAACTCGCTTGACATTATTATGTATGAAACTGCCAATCAGATTTACTTACTTACTGATCAAAGATGCCGGAACACTGTTCTGGCCCACTTTAACCCCTGAATATGTTTATTCCCTGTCAAGCTGAAAGTCAGGTGAGACGATCAATACCACCCTCATGTCTGTGCACTAAGTACAGAGCCGAGAGGTGATTAGCTTAGCTTAGCATAAAGAGCAGAAACAGTGGTAACAGCTAGCCTGGCTCTCTTGTATCACAATTGTTTAGTCTGTACAAAAAAGAAATGTGAAAATGACAATTTATGTTTTTAGGAGGAGTTGCTGGAGTGCTGTAACTATCTGTTTATCCATCCGCTAAAGCAGTACAGATACAATTGTGAGCACAGGTTTGTTGTTCATCAAGAAAAAGCTACAACATGTAATAACATTTCTGTTTTTGTACAGATTAAACAAATTAGATACAACATGTTAATTAATCATCTTTAGAGGTGCTTGTAGGTGTACTTTTTAACTTCAGACAGAGCCAGGCTAGCTTATCTGTTGGACATGGAAGCTGCAGTACTTTATGCGCAGACATGAGAGTGGTATTCCTCTCATCTACCCTAACTCTCAGCATGAGACAAATAAGCGTATCTTACAAAATGTCAAACTTAACTTGTTATTTTTCAGAGGTGATTTACTGTGTAGCTGTGTCAGTCTCATCCTCGCTTGTCACCATCATTCTGTCTGTCTGGCACAGGAAAATTACATTTTCCTGTTTTTAATTCTGCCTACGAAGCTCTGATGTGCTTGGTTGTTTTTCTAACTTTGTAAGCAGCCATGAATGAAAACACCAGAAAAATAGGAGCAATGTGGGCAGCGATTCAGAGGTCTGGCGCCAGACTGCTCTATCTTTGTCTCTCCTTAAAAAAGAACAGACACTGACCCTGAAACAGAGAGATCTTCAGCAGCTTAGATGCCAGTGTATTTAGACATGATAGAGCTCAGTTGTCACACAACCCATTAACTTTACATATATCCACTTCAGAGCTTCAGCTTCTTTTGCTGCAATTTGATTAAAATATTAGATATATCAAAAATATATCAAAGCAAAATGAAAGCTCTGATGAAATGCATTTAATTGCAACCACTTTTAGGGCTTTAAATGTCTTCTAATAACATTTTCCTTAATCCTCTCCACCCTGCTACTATAAATTTAATTGGAGAAATCTTTTACTTCAGTGTGGAATTTAATTTAGAGCAGGTTAAAAGGTCTTTTTAGCTGAAAGATGTAACTGTATTCATCATTCATACAGGGATATTTTGGGCATATTACTTCAGTCCACCTTGTGATTAATTAACCACACAACAACCACCTGCCCTTTGGTGTTATATGCAATTACACCACAGCTTAAATTTGCTGGTTTTTAAATCCATTGATATTTTGTCCTACCACGCACACTGACCTGAGCTCAGGCTGTTGCACGTCTCTTGGTAGATCATATATCCTTTCTCTGACTGTGAAGGTTAATGATATGGGTGACAGGGTCACTGATCCACCTTTCTGACTCATTCTCCTCCCCTTCCTTCTTCTTCTTTTCTCCTCTTCCTGTGCCCTTGCTTACCCATACTCTTTCTCAATTCCCCAACCCCCCATTTCTCATCTCTTTCCCTTCCCCTAAACCCCCTCCATCATTCACTCAACCATGTCTACCCCCACCCCCCACGACATGAATATCTATTTTTCTCTTCCTCTTTGCTATTCCTTTGCTATCACTCCAACTCTCTCCGCAGGAGTGCTGTGGCTGTGCATTGTTGCAGAGTGCCTGTATATCCTCCTGCTGTCCACTGGAGGCATCCTCATGTCAATAGAGGTGTGTCACTTTGGCAATGTCATCGACGGCCTCAAGCTCAACGCCTTCGCTGCCATATTCACTGTGCTCTCAGGTGAGTCGCAGCATGATTTCTTGCCATCAAATTGAGAATCAGTTATATCTAATTGAATTATTGGGAGTGGGTGGTTGCAGCTGATCAACCTCATCTCTAAATATCTGCCCCATTCTCCGAAACGCGGCCAGCTTCCATAGTGCGCTACTGACTGGCCTGCAACACCAACAAATGTTGATCCAAAAATCTTTTTCAATAACCCCACTTAGCATTGCTGTAGACAAATATTGCACCAATCAAATTACATTGCCAACATTGTCTGTCAGAACTTTTCACTGCAAGAAAATATATAAAATTTCAATTTCAATTTTGAACACAAGTACACAAGTCAAAAACATTAACAATACTGATTTATTGTTTAGTCCTTTTTTGTTTCCATGCTGGCATTTGTCCCACAACATATTCAGGCCAGTTGCAGCCACTCAGCCCCTGAGAAGATTTCCAGCCAGTTTGCAGTCTGCCTCCCTCTCTCGGCGGAGGAATTAACAATGACCTTCTCTCTAATCCACTCTGTGAAAATGAGCCTGACCACCACACTCTGGGCAGTGAATCAGCAGTGAAAGATACTCTGCTCAGTAGCAATGACTTACAGCGTTTTAGTCACTTGACAGGTCAGATTGAGAAAATGTCTGAAAGAGCCATAGGCTGAAGAATTGTACCCCCTGTACACCCTGGGTCCACACTTTGAACATGTTCATAGATGTTTAACATTTGTAACATACAGTATGTATTGTATCTATTTGGTCAGGAACACCTTGCTAGTACAAGTGAAGATGCCTTTCAACTCTAGAATAGCTTGAAGAATCTCTAGATTCAGTAAGATGCTGGAAAGAGAATGAAGGAAGAAGTGTATTTGCCAACTTTGATCCATAAAACTGAAGCCTCAACAGACACAAGACACATATATGGAGCCTTGTGGTTATAGCAATGAAATCATAACAACAAAGAGTTCGACATGCAATGTATCTTGTTAAATTGAAACACTTCTCAAGTTGAAATGTTAGCCTAACTTAACTATGTCCTAGAGCAGCCATTCTCAACCCTCAGAGCACCATCTAGTGGGCCACGGAGGCAGTGGTACTGCCAAATGGTTAGATTAATTATTAGTTATTGATTTTTAAAAAAAAAACTATTTATTTTTATATCTAAATGTGCTCAAAAATTCACCACGCCATCACAATGCATCACCAGGTAGAGACAAATGTTTTTGCCACTGTTAGCTAGCTAACGTTCCTTCGGATGCAGTGACACAAAATGGATCGGTTTTTGAAACAAAAAAGTGATGCGGGACACAACCTTGCACCAGTAAAAGCGCCAAAGAGTGTGGTGAGGAAATATGACCCTGAATACATTACATTTGGATTCATAATGGTAGGCAGTGATGCTGAGCTGAAAACACAGTGTGTTGAATGTGGTGAAATCCTGTCAAATGAGGCGCTAAAACCATCGACGCTCCAGAGGCACTTAAACACAAAGCACCTGGGATGTGTTGAGAAGCCAAAAGAATATTTTGGGGGCTTCGGGCACAACAGCAAGTCATCACAACATTCACAACTCAGTCAAAAGACACTTTGAAAGCTAGCTATATGGTTGCTGCTTGTATAGCTCCTAGAGCGCTTGCCTAGCGCTGTGGACATTTGCCGAGAGTTACTGGGGGAGGCAGCCGCAACCAAAATTCAGTCAATACCACTCTCCAGTGACACTGTGAGCAGAAGAATTGTTGACATGAGTGATGACATCGAATGCCAACTTGTGAAAAGGATAAAGGCAAGCCCATACTTTGCCATACAGCTGGATGAGTGAACTGACGTTAGCAGCCGCTTTATTGTTAGTTTTTTAATAAGATACTGCAGGGACAGTAATCTTCACAAGGATCTACCACTTGTGAGCTTCCCACAAGAACAACGGCAGATAATCTTATGAGCTGTCTTGATGATTACTTCACCAAAAAAGGTCTTGATTGGAAATACTGTTGGAATACATTGTGGTGTTGTCAAATAGATTGAAGAGAGGGTGCCAGATGCCAAGTGGACGCGCTGTTTCTTACGTAGGGAGCAGATATCACCAGAACTGCATGAAGTCATGAACGTGGCTGTGAAAACTGTTAACTATATTCAGAAAAATGCACTCAACTCAATGTGTTTTGCTGCTCTGTGTGAAAGACTTGATGCAGATCATTTGCAGTGTAGTAAGTGAAGTAAGGTGACTTTCAAGAGGACGTGTGCTTAATCGCCTTGTTGAACTGAGAAAAGAAGTGCACACATTTGTGGAAGGGCAGCACTTCCCTGTTGCTGAGCATTACACTGATGGTAACTTTTGTGCAAAACTGGCCTACTTATCAGATATATTTGACCAGTTAAATCAGCTCAATATATCAATGAAAGGCAGAAACAGCACAAAATTGAGGGCTTCAAGAAAAAACTTATTCTTTAGAACAGAAGACTCAAGGAGGAATGATTTGACATGTTTTCACTACTAAATGAAACTTTGGAAGCCTCTCCTCATGTCAACATACATCATGAAAGTTTGCAGACTACTTCCCAGAGGACCCACAACAAAACCTTTGGATTTTGGAGCGTTTCTCTTTGGATCCTGCTTCAGAAGACATGGCTCTGTCCCCTGTATTGGAAAACGGACTGATTGAACCATCAGCAGACAGCAGCCTGAAGCTTCAGCTCACACCAGTTGACCTTGCTTCATTCTGGATACTGGCTGCCAGTCAATATCCCTCTCTGTCAAAGCTGGCAATCAAATTTCTGTTGTCTTTCACCACCACCTATTTATGTGAGTCAGGGTTTTCTATTGTGACTGTCACAAAATCAAAGGCAAATAACAAACTGAAAGCAATTTGAATGCTACTCTGCATGTCAGCCTCTCACCCATCCCACCACGACTTGATCTTATTATTTTCCAGAAGCAAGCTCAAGTGTCTCACTGAGGGTAAGCAGAATATTTTGGTCTTTACAGCTGACAGTAGCATAACACTGTCAGCTTAAGATTAAAAAGTATATGCCCCTGATCAGCAACAAAGTTTAGATAATCTTATGTGCAACACTTCTGACTTCAATGACAAAGGTCTGAAGAAAGTCTCCTCAGGAACACGGAATATTTAGACCTCGCTGAGCCAAAGGCTGCATATTGATGGGCTTGGAGTTTGAGATAGGATTTTCCTAGTCTGACTAATGCTTTGATTTTAGACAAAGTACAAAGTCTGGTAAGTCCTCTTTGATCTTGTCGGCATGTGAAGCAAGGAAGAGGCAGTATCCTCACTGGTTCAATATACCTCAAACTTTGTGTCACTTGCTTGGTGTCTCATTAGTGTCATTTGATGCTCATCTGTTCCTACAAATAACTGGAAAAGATATTGTAACACTCCATGGTAACACTTTACAGTATGGTACAGTACACAACATCCTGAGGAACAATATATTTTTCGTATTGTCAACAAATCCCATGAAAACCAAAAGCAATAATTATTTGCTACTAACAAATATTGTGTGCGTGTGTGTGTGTGTGTGTGTGTGTGTGTGTGTGTGTGTGTGTGTGTATCCAAGGCCTGATATATCTTATTCCTCTGTGCTATAGACCTCTGTTGTTGTCCAAAAACAATAAAAAACACATCAGTGACCCACACCGTTACATTGACTGACATGTTCCTCCACACACACAAATTATTTTGTGTCAAGTCCACATTCACCTTCCTACTGCTGGAAATACTTATACATTTACTAAATGTGTATTCATCCGCGGCTGAAAATAGTCCCCAACAACTGTGCTATTTCCTCCTATTTAAGTAACATTTGCTGAAAACTACAGTGCCCAGCTGTTGTAGGAAATTACTGAGTGAAATGACTAATTACTGGAAATTACTTTAAAAAAAAACAAAAAACAATATACTTTTATAAACTATTATACCGGTTTGTGACTATTTACATCTAAAACATGAACAAAAGCCTATTTTCCATCAGTAATTTATATTCATTTACTGTCCAATGTGGAAGTGTCCTTGAGCACGACACTGCTCCAGATGAGCAGCTCTGCAACCAACAGGGTATGTGTGTGTGTGCGTGGGTTATTTGTTCTGCACAAATGTTCCATATAAGTGCAGTCCATTTACCATGTGTCATTTAACAGCTGATTCAGAGTTAATCAGGAATGATTCATTTAGAAATTGTTCAGTATGCAGATTCACTGGTCTCTAGTGTCATGGTGCTTTCACTCATGTAGTTAAGCCTAATGAACGCCTATAGGGAGGGACTTCATTTCAACGTGCTTCCATAATATCCACAATATATACTGAACAGCACTTATTTGCTGAGTGGGGTTGATTGAAGGTCTAGGTTTGTGTTAGGTTGCAGCAGGGCAGATGAGTGAATGAATAAGTGGGAGTGCATGTGAGTGTGCAGCGCGATACGCTTGTAAAAAAATAATATAGTAAATTATAGTTCGATGCATGCATCAAACCCGCAGTATGTGGATCCAAAGTATTTGAAATAACTTAGACTTTTGTTTAATATCAAAAACTAAAGTGAAAACAAACCTAATCTTTTAGCGCATAGCTTGCGAGTGGTTGAAAACTCTGCATCCTCATGTCACACACCTCTGTCTGTTTCTACTGAATGACGGACGTGCAGTGATTGCGTCATTTAAACTCAAACTGCAACACCTTGTATTTCTTTAACAACAAACACACAAAATGGCTCCTACATCTAGTATTCATTAGACACTGGTTCAGTGACTTAGTACCAGTCTGTCTGAGTTTCCATTATCTACTATTTAGTCTTTGATTTAGAGTTATTACGAATAAGCGGAACTTATCAATTAATCAATTCAATATACTACATTGACATAATATCACCTTATAAAGTTGTGATGGCAAATGTTTTCACATCAAGCAGACATTTAGCAACATTAGCATTCATCTGGAATCTTTTTTCTGGCGACTTGGTGAAAATAAGTGCAATATTCACCTTAATTTTAGCTCCACCCAAACAAGGATGGTAACATGGTGAAATGTATCCTAACTAGCTCCCATTGCCTCTTCTGCCTTGGCAAACAATTCCTGGAAATCTTACAAGGTCTTACAGCAACTTAATACAAAATCGCAGCAGAAATCAGCACTGATCTTCCCAAACAGATGGCACATGGAAGATTGCCAGGAAATATTTGGGTTTGGGTGCATTTGACATCAGGCAGAAAAAAATGACAATGACTTCATGGACTTTACATATTCTGTATCAGTATATCACAACAGAGAGAAATTGTTGACCATCCCTCAGTTATCCAGTCGTGGTGTCCTCATCTTTTCATTTTTGCTGACAGGAGTTGAACCCAGCATGCTCTCCCACAGCCTCTCAAGCTTGACTGAGTTATGTTTTCATGACCTTGCCCTGGCGTTTTTCTCATTCCAACTTTCAGTTGAACAGTAGCTGAACCTCACAACCCCCTCTGCATCTGCAATGTTTTATTTATAAGTGACTCGCTGTCTAGAGAAGTGTGCTGTTTGCGTAAAAGGGGAGGTGAACCTTGTAAAGTTCATATTGAGTGCATACTTTTTTGGGAAAAAAATTCATTTTGACACTTTTTTTTCATCACTCCCAGCATGCTGGCTTTTTTTTTAACAACTTCCCAAGCTTATCACAAAGTGTTTAGTCTGCTTGTAAAAATGTTTGAATTAAGGAAGGCATTTAAAAGCTGTTTGTTTTTAATGGGGGGAATAGATTGAGGTTATGGTAATGAGGTCCAGAGAAAAAATAGAAGGGAGCAGATTAACCTTTATTATGTATGAAGAGGTAGTGTGGGAGTATATGACAGAAAAAAAGGAGTGTGTGGAAGAAAAACTAAGAGATCCTTTTTTGTTGTTGGGAATGAACTTGGGGTGTGGGTGATTAACTTTACCGTCTCTGCAAAAACAGCCGTTTGTTCGGTTAAACTGATTGTGCTGCAAGTTTGCAAAAAAAAAACAAGAGACTGCTGTTTTATAACCAACCAAAACATGTAAGAATGTAGGATTGACAATGTAGAATAAGTAATTTTAAGATTAATTTCTATAGTTTCCTACTGAAGATGTACATCTTTAAAAACAAATCATAAATATATAGTGTCAGTTTTTTAAAAAGATTAACCACAGCCACAGATTAACGGCAGCAGAACAGTGTCATCCAGTGCAATGTTGTGGCTCATTGTGTTTGAACAGTTTTTGGACAACAGTGGAGCTCTATGGTACAAAGGAATATCAGGCTTCAGCTACACTAGTAACACTTGTTTGTAGGATCAATTCATTGTTGGTTTTGGTCTTTGGATTTGTTGATAATAACAGAAATATAGAATATCTCCAGATTTATTAAGGTGCCTGTACAGTGTTTGATTTTGGGCTGTCTGCGATGAAAGTTGAACACTCACAAGAGAAACATGATGAAGTCCATCCAACATGGTGGTACTACATCACACTGCGAGAACCGCCACCAACAGCTCATTTACAGCTTTGGTGACCCAAACTTCTCAAATGATGCAGAATACACCTGCCCACACGACACTGTAAGCCCCTTTTATTTTAAAGTGCTAGAACTATAGCTATAACACTATGGTTGTATTATAATAGCTCTATTAATACATTTATGGCTGTTACCAAAACTTTTTTTTTTGCTTCATTTCCAAAACATGAAAGCAGCGCAGATGTTTGATGTGAGCTGATGACATTTCTCGACTCGCATGTATATTTTAATGATTATATTAATTTTTTTCCTTTATTTTATTGCAGTACAAAGAAACAGGAAACAAAGGGAGAAAGGGGTGATGACATGCAATAAATATTAAGGTTGTATGGTACGCGTCTTAACCACTCATACACCAGGATGCAGACTTGTGTACAGTACAGTATGTTTTTTTCTGTCTGCATCGTAGCACGATGATTCACCGAGCATTCACAGCACACACTGACATGCCTAAGAATTTCTTCTGTACAATGTGACACAGATTGTCACAGTGTCACATGCAGTGAACCGCCAACATCACGGTTCTCGCAGTCTCTACACGCGACCCCTTGTCACTGGTTGCGATTGTTGTGACAAACAGTTGTGACTAATTCTTTTTCTGATTTGAATATTTTTAAAGGGGAAAAAACTCCAACCATAATTTATGTAGCAGGAATGTATAAACATGTTTTCTGCTTTTTTAAATCTTGTTTCATTTCACTACACTTCAAGTTTATCTTGTGAGCCTATGTGGGGGTCAACCACCTTTTATATACATAGCGTATCTTCATTTTTGTTCCAAAAATGAACCAAAATAAAATTATAATGATAAGGAACTAATATTTAAAACATTCATTGAGGCTTGTACGCAACATGTTTTTATCAAACGGGAAAAAAAAGAAAAAGGAAGAAGGGGTTTTGCAGTATGTCTTAATTAATAATAAATCCATTAAGAACTTTCCTCTTATTTATTTATTTATTCATTCATTCTTTGTTAAACTCGTTGCCCCCTAGTGGCAGTTGAAGGGTAAGGCCATGTTTACTGATGACACTGAATCCGGATCGTTTACTCACTTTCTCTCAGTAATCAGAGGCGTCACATCCATGATGCTGCATGTCCTTGTTAAGTGCTTTAGCGCTAAAAATAAACAACTTGGGTTGACATTTATTGACTTCACATGGAATAAACCTGACCTTGAGTGAGCAGAACACGCATAATTTCCACATGGCAGAACGTGCCAAGACTTGGATCTCAGATTTGTTCTGCTCATCCTGACACAAAGCTGTCTCTGATCTGCATAGCATTATGATAATACTGCGGGTGTGAGATATCTTTAGGAATATACATGAGCATTGATAGGGATGAGATGGGAATTTAGGTGTTTGGTGCTGAATCTTGGTGCGCTGCTGTTCAGTCCGGGGATTTGGGGGGCTTATGTGGTAATCGGATTGGTCGGGCTACACATGCTGGGGTTTTTTTTTAATTTTTATTCCTGCTCTATTTTATAGGCAATGAGAAGTCCAGTGTGTGAGGAGAGCCTGTGCTTCATCTGACAAAATCTGGCACATAAATGAGAGGGGAAAAAACCCAGACACAAAGGGAAAAACAAAAAGAATGGGAGCAGAGGAAAACAGACGAGAGCAGAAGAGAAGGAGAGAAGAGTATTTGGGGAAAAAGACAGTAAGAGGAGTGGAAGTATAAATGCACAGACAAAAGCAGTTGCAGCACTCTGAAATTAGCTAATCTGCACCGTCACTTCTGTTACCAATAGACGGGACATGTATGCAGGTCTCTCTTTGACCCTCTTTCTCTTTATCTCACAAACAAAAACATGCAGAGATACAGTACAATGTCCAGTGCTTATTTGACTGCGCATAGTTTTAACACTGTTTTAATTTCTGCTACAATGGGTTTCTTGTCCAGTCTTAGACCTCAGGTTTTCACTCAATTAAGACAGGTTTTTTTCACAGCATTCTGTGTGTGCGTTGAAATAGACATCTGATCATGGTCAGGTGATGTAATCAGACCCAAACAGGCAGCCAAAAAAATACCAGCATCAGGTATGGCTAACTATGAGCCTCAAAATCACCTGAATAAAATTATATAGAGAGATTCATTTGGAGATTCTCTTTGTTTTTAGACTGTATATAGGAGGAATTTATGTATATGAAACATTTAATTTGTTGATTAGTTTGCTCATTTGTGTAGGTTTACATATCATACCGTTACAGTCACTCCTCAGCCTCATATTATGTAATATTGCCACCAAGTGGTGATTGAAGAGAAGTGCAGTAATTCTTCCCTTAGAGGAGGACGTCCATGTCATCTCTCGTTCCCTCTCTGTGTGGCAGGTCTGTTGGGGATGGTGGCACACATGATGTTTACCACAGCCTTCCAGCTGACTGTCAGTCTGGGCCCAGAGGACTGGAAACCTCAGACATGGGACTACAGCTGGTCATACATGTGAGTTGGGGGTCTTTCAAAATTATTTTTGCTCTACTTTAACGAGATAATTTTAATAACCTCTGTTCCCTTTAACAACTCGGGGTGGAGATTATGATTATCAAGATTTACTTCAGATCCCATGAATGCTATCTTGGTTTTTTTTGTCCTGTAAATTGTGAAGTCAACAGCTATGTATTTTATTTGTGTAATGCCTTAGTTTGTTTAAGAAGAGCTTCGATTTGCATGCAATGAATAATACAAAATGATGCATGGAAGATAAGGTACAGAAATAAATACATACTGTACACATATATGAACATATGACATTGCAAACAAAGAATGCTCTCTCCCTCCAGGTTCAAAAAAGGTACTAAAAGGAACAAAAAAGGTTCCCCTACTAAAACAAGTGTATGTTTTATAATCATCCAATCAGAATAAGTCATCAGAGATGAAGGACATTATACTGAAAAGTGTAGCCCTTAAATCATCATAGAATAAGTAATAAAACATTAAACTGATTTCTTCTTTAGTCTCACCTAAATCACAAACCAAGCCTTTACTCTTCAGTTAGACCTTTAAACCTACTAATTTCTATAGTTAATGGTAATGTACCTGAATGCAACATGTCTTTGACATTTGGTTAAATTCTTCTTCACATAGGGCTCTCTACATTATAGTTATTTTATTTCAGACTATGTTCATAATTCTGGTTTGTACCAAGCATCACTAATATTATGCTTTAACCTGTTTTGGAAAATTAAAAAATGAATTAATCACACAAAGTAAAAATTTCACCTCACTAGTCCAGGAATGTCATTGCAAAATGGCCCAGTTGACCATATATTATGTGAAGCACTATTCAGGCATGTTCACAAGTCTGTTCTGAAACCACATCTTTGTCACATTTATGTTTGAAGTTTTATTACCACTTGATGGCCAAAACTGGTGTAAACTCATGAACTCCCAGGAATGATTGCATAGCTCTGTAATGAACTGTGTTAAAATTTTAATGTTCCTGAAACCAGAAATACCAGATCAACAGGACAGCGGTTCTGATCTGGTTTTTGGAGCATCCTGGTTATATTCTGTACATGTACCATATGCCCTAGTTGTTAGCTGGGGTACTTCGATATAAACCAGGAGACTGTGGCGTGTAAATGTAAGATTTTGTGGTTGTGTGGTAAACCTGCAATGACCCCAGATACTGCATAACTGTGTATACAGGGTGATGAATAACCAGATTCTCATATAAACGTTATATCATTAATATGACCACAACCACTTTAAGACTCAAAACCAGAACACCAATGTGAATGTAAATGTGCTCATTTGTATGTTGTAGCATTAAATTTCCCCTTTGAACTATCTGAGCCCAGCCCAAACAATGACAAACAGCCCCAGACCAAAATTACATTAATGGTGTCTTTATTTAAATTCTTAGCTACATTATCAGTGTAATTTGGAAGGTTGTCAAAAACAATCATGTAATTCTTTTTTTAGGTTTTGTCTTGTCTCTCACTAATCATAATAAGTTTTGTTTCCTTGTCACACAATAATTAATAGTCAACAAACTATTAACTATTTATGTCTCTTTCCTTTAGTTTGGCGTGGAGCTCCTTCACAGCCTGCATGGCGTCCTCAGTAACCACCATCAACCGCTACACCAAAACCATCCTGGAGTTCAAGCACAAGCGCAGGAACATTGAGAAGAACCTGAAGATCAAGCAGAAGCTGTTGGAACTGGACTCTCCAGAGCAGGTGTGGGACATGTACATCAGCTCTGTGCCGAGCACTGCTGAGGAGCTGCTGGACCTGTCATCCAACGGCCGCAAACTCTCCAACACCTCTATCTTCCTGGACCTCAATGACCTGCCTGACCCACAGGGAGAGGAATACTGCTAGAGGAGCAACATGTAGCATTTTGAAACATCAGCATGCCATTGTGATGTTCAATGTGATACAGTAATTACTGTAAACAAAATCAGACCATGGTTGAGAGCTCTTGTGATTGTTAAAGCTGCATTTTTTTTTTTTTTTTTTTTTTTGGCCACTTACGGGCCACAACAAATTCTTACAAAGTTGACATGGTTAAGGTGTTAGCAAACAGTTGCCTATTTAAACAACCAGCAGACACAGCAACATCAGCACAAATCATGATTCTGGACACCTGAAGGAATGTAAGCTAAATATTCACTCTCCATCTAGCTCTGTTTTGGTTTCCACCAACTCCTGAGGAATATAATTGTGTGTTTAGCTTCCTGAATGCGCCATTATGGTCACCAGCTAATTGCTAACTTTTTCTGTCAGCCATTTGGTGCTGGGCAGGTAGTGTACAGTGGGTACATTTAATTAATAAAAGAAAATTAAAAGTGAGCAATATACTTTACTATTAATGTTGTCCTCTAAACAATCTCCCAAGGTCTTTAAAAACTCTTGATACTCTTGATTTTCTCATGTTAGCTAGCTAGTTTAGGTACACAGCACACGACAGACTTGCTAAGGGGGGGATGACATTAAAATGAAAATTAGTATCCTGTTGTTGTTGAGTAATCAGGAAAGACGCAGCACATATAGACAGTTTTAAAAATCAAGGTAATTACTGCAAAAATACCCAAAAAGTATGAAAATAGAATTAGTTTTCAGCTTTTTTTGCTAAATCACATTGTTTCCTCGCAGCCCATTAGCAAATGATTTGTGGCCAAATATCATCATTAGCCGGGGGATTGGGAACTACTGTTTGGGGCATACTTTCTTTGCGAGCATGCGTTTTTGTAGCATTTACATAAAAATAAGATTCAATAGTGGTCTTGTTTGTTTACAGTAACAATACTAATGTCTCAGAATTTATGTGGTGATGATGTATTAATGCTAAAATGCTACATGTAGCTCCTTTAAGGACCTGTGCTGAACCACACAGCAAGTCTTTTAACCACTGAGCCCATCATGTCGACCCTACAGTTGTGTTAGTAGGTGTAAACAGATACCTCTACCCAAGCAATACTGCTAAGATGGGTGACTGCTTAAACCCTGTGAGTGTGAAGCTCAGGACGGGAGAAGAGTTCTCACTACCAAACCCAGAGCCAGCTCAGTAGGAAGATAAAGCTCTGTGGAGAGGACAGTGGCCTGATCCAAGCCTCTGATTGACGGTATGCCTCAGCCAACTAGGGCTGTGACGGTATGGATTTTTCTTACCGTGGGGAAAAAGCAACGTGTTCCTGCGGTTTGCCGGTTTAACCCCACCCCCAACGCCCGCTTACGTACACCTGTCTTTGCTAATTTAAACACACAGGCCACAGCCTCTGGTCTTACCTTACAATGAAGCAATCCTGTCCTGTCTGAGAGCTTTCAGCCCGGCTAGTTAGCGGAGTTGGGGATACTGTTGTGCAGCTATGTCTTGGTGAAAATGGGGGCACAGCAGTTTCTCATTCTTCTCCAGGAGGTCAGAGGCAGTCTTAGTTTATTGTCGATGGAATGGATGTTGGTGAGGAAGATTGATGGGAGAGCTGATCGACTGGGGTTGGCCTTTAGCCTAGCTTAGATGCCAGCTTGCTTGCCGCGCTTCCGCTTCCTTGTGCACCGCTTTCAGCATCCCTCTGGGCAGTTGTTCTCATGGGGCGATGCTGAAGTCTTGTGGCCTGGTGCCTGGAGCAAGCCAAGGCAACGCAGATTCTCCAATGTATCACGTAGCCTCCTACGTTGCCACTGTATTACCGTATATCACACAGTATATGCACAAGCACATTAGACTACTGTATATGACAGTTGTGGTTGTCTTTTTTTTAAGTGCGGTGATGACGGTAATGAGGTCAACCCCGCGGTAGGCATCACATGACCGCGGTAATGCAGTTATCGTCACAGCCCTACAGCCAACTCTCCTCCATCCAAAATTAGCACATTCTAATTGATTCTCAAGCCTTTTGTCTTGTTGACTTTTGGATTTTATTCATTGAAAAAATTGTACAAAGTTGCTAAAGTTGTGTGTCACTCAGATGTAGATACAAATTGCTGGACAGCCCATAAGGACCTGCTGATTCTTGTACACATACTGTATATTGGAGTGATGGTACACTGCCTCCCACCCAACAACTGAACCAAATAGCATTAAGTAGTTTAAGAGTGTTTTCAAACCTCTGATGCTTAGTCTGGTTGGATCTTGCTCTGGTTCTTTTCCCCCTTTGGTATGATTGTTTGGGCAGATCTGAGACAAAGAATTTGTTTGTGACCAGAAGAAATAGTCTCCTTCTGGTCACAAATTGAATTCTGGAACAGTTCATTTATGTGAGGAAATGTGATTCAACCTTGATCTGACCCAACTACAAGGCATACTCTGCGAGTTTGAACAAAATGGCTCCTGTAGCCGGGTGCACTTCTGCATGCTGGGATGAGGATGAGTGACATCAACAGTTTCTAGCAGCTAGCCAGAGAATGAATCGAGGTCTGACCTGGACTAGCATGGAATGTCTTGAAATTTGGGCAGCTAGGACCTCTTCTTTTGTTTACGTCCTTGCTCCCGCTCCAGACACATTTGACTGATCAGCAGAGTGATTGTTCTCACATGGCTTTCAGTGATGCATTTTGGTTAGTTTGAATTTATTTATGTGTGAAAAGAAACCGAACCAAAGGGATAATGCAACAAGTTTACCAACTCATCCACTGATTTGGACCAGAGAAAACAAACAACAGGTTTGAAAATGCCCTAAGACACCCCTCATCAGGTGTTATTCCCTATACTACAATTTAGTTGATGAATTCACAGAGTAATTGTGTCTCACCGTGAAAGAAGTGTATAGCAGA
Source organism: Scomberomorus guttatus (assembly GCA_038419695.1). Classification (NCBI taxonomy): domain Eukaryota; kingdom Metazoa; phylum Chordata; class Actinopteri; order Scombriformes; family Scombridae; genus Scomberomorus; species Scomberomorus guttatus. Next base: position 20,903,249 of record CM076465.1, on the reverse strand, counting down.
ATTGCTGTCAGTGGACCAAGATGAGGGATTGTAGTAACAGAGGGTAACAGAGGGCCTGAGGATTGTTGCTTCACCCATAGAGGAATACAAGTTTAAAGTATAAAGGATGAGAGGGCTACATGGGTGGAGGAAGCCTACAGGCCATGCTGAGTGCCTTTACTTACAGCAGCATGCCTCTGATCAAACAGCATGCTCTGTGCTCACAACATTTTAATGGGGTCAATGCTGTTTCTCTGACTAATACTGCTTTAGAGGAAACATGTAGCTGTCTGTGCAAACTGCCAAAACTCATCAGCAAGAGGAGTGCGCCTCTTTTGAAGCTCTCTATGTAATATTTACTTGATAAATTGAGTACTTTTCTTATGTATCTGGCTGTAAAGTTAATTCAGAATTGTACTGATTGAGAAACACTGACCAGGATTGTTGTTATTTAAGTGCATTTGAAAATGTATATTATATATTTGTGTACTTAATTCATTTGTTCAATTCAAAGTGAAATGTAATGTAGACAATTTTCAGATTTATTCTGGTTCTGTTTTAAATTCAATTTCTATTTCATCACTCTCGGTTGCAGTAAATACTGAAGCATGAATTGTTGTGTCTTTTTGTGTGTGTCAGACTTATCTACAGTGGCACTTTTTGTGTAGTGTTCTTTAGTTATATTTTTGTGGAGAATTATTTGCAACCTAATATATTGATATTAATAAAACTATAAATTTCTATGAGAATACATAATTTAAAGGTAAATGAGGCGGGCACGTCATAATAAAGAAGCAGCTTGTTTGTACCATGTTTGTAGATGGAGTCATTTAGAAAGGCGTCCTTCATTGTCCACAAGATGGCAGAGTTGTCCTACTCTGACAATAGCAGTGTTGTCAAATATATTTTGTCTTTAAAACCATCACATTTGAATTTGCTCATTCACTCAGTCATATGTATTAACACATAGGGACACATAGGACTGCAAATATCAGAATATATTATTGTAATTTAATTACCATTAAAATTAGAATCATCCATACAACCAGCAGAACAACTAAACTCAGAAATGTCATTAAATCAATTCCATTCACATTACAGCAGGGACTCCCAGAACCTTTGCATCTCATCAAAAAGAAGGCTCTTTAGCAACAGTTTGTAGCCTTTGCATCTCTGATGTAAACAGATTTATATTTGCAAAGTAATTGCACTAATGTCTGTACTCACATTCAACATAAATCCAGCCCTTACAGGCTCGATGAGACCTTATCACAGCAGTTTGAGGAAAATAATAAGAAAAGAGAAGAAATGTGAGAAAAATTAGCACCACAAAATGAAATGCAACTTCTTTGCTTAAAATAGTTTTATTTTTTTATGCTTTCAAACTAGTGCAAATACATGCAAACTGAAAACAGACAACCCTGTAAGCAGGCCTTCTCAAAGTAACAAAGCCTGAAAGCTTCATACATCACATCCAAAGAAATGGCCATTTATACACTAGGTCGAACTTCTCACATTGATTTGACCCGGTCTTGTTTTGGTTGTCCTCCAGTGGTCCCTTTATTTTACTCAAGGTACAGTAGGGTGGTTTTGCAGTCGGATGCTAACCTAAGCCTAGCACAGAAATGTGCCAATAGGCGAAGAGGCAAGTGATTCACACCAGTTCCCCAACATCCATTTATCCACATTCATTATTCAAGAATACAAAACCACTCAGTCAAATCTGAGCTCATATAAAGATTCTCTCACTCACCCCTCTGCTGCTCGCCACATAAAAGATTCATCCCCCCTTTTTCGGGAACAATGCTTGGAGGACGATACTCAACATGTATGCATTGATTGCCCTTAAATTCTTAACCAGCGAGACTGAAGAACAAACAGGTAGTCAAAGAAGAAAGTTATGGAAATTCAGGAATGTTGAAATGCGTCTGTTATGGATTTATTGTGGCAAAACAGCCTACCAACTAGAGCATCAGGATTAAACTGCAGACCGGAGACACTAAAAGCTACACTGTGTATTTCACCACTCAACTAATACAGCCGTAACCTATAGCAACCACAGCTTCATGACTAACTTTGCACACAAATGCTTTATTTAACCACCGTTGGTAGGAATAAGTAGCCTACCGAACAAGAGAGGTGAGGACACCCTGGTTATGTACCACAAACTGCACCTTTTTACTGAACATCTATGATATATAAAATGACGCTGTTGTCTTTCAAACACTTGAACAAGATGATTGATTGATAGAGGTGAATGTATTGACAATGGGTTTTTATTTTGTCTCTGAGATACCCTTCTGCTGGTCAGAGGCAGATAATTGGCTCTGTTCTCTGGATCTTTTGTACTTTGAGTTTTTATATCTGTCTCAGTCAGTTGGCAGATTTGCACGGGCTTCTACCCAAAGCAGTGTTATGCTAATAAAAGCCACTGGTTTCACTTAATCAGAGGGGTCACTGCCATCCAAAGTCCTGGCCCACCATCTGATAGAAGCGCTGGTTATGCGGCTTGTAGAAATCCCTCAGTTTCTGCATCACCTCCGGGTCGATGGAGGCATGTGTCCTCCCTTTCGTCTTCCCCAGGCAATGTGGTTTACTGCTGCCCTCCGGCTTCTTCAGGCAGGGGAAGCCTTTTGTTTTGTTGAAGTAGAAGTGTTTGTCCGTGACAATTCTCTGGAGGCCCAGAAAGTCCTGGACTTTCCCCAGTTCTCCAGCCGGGTCTGAGATGAGCCTCTCACCACTGACTAGATGGATCTGATTCCTGGGGAACCAGGCCAGCCAGCGCTCCAGGTGCTGGGCATAGAGGCCGATCCACAGCGGGCTCCACAGGGAGTCGATTTGACCTGGAGACAAAAGTGAGATACAGTATTCAAGCAGAGGCCAAGCGTTTAGTTGATTTCACATGCACTAAGTCCAGGGAACCTTGAGGTGCTTTTGAAGATGAAAAAACAGGTTAGAAAGGAATGGAAATGTTCTTTAGGCACTCATACGCAGAGGGGAGAGAAAGGAGAGAAGACATTTGTATTATCTGCCGTCATAAAGAACCTGTGAGGTCGTAATCAGTTGGTGCTCAGCTATATATACTGTAGGCTTTTAATATACTGTACCTTCTTGCTCTGCTGAAGAGTGCTTGAAGAAGGCTCCTTTCCTATGACCCTGACCATGTATAAGAACATCTCTCTCCCCTCTACCTAAGTTTTTTTTGTCTGATGATGATGAGTTGCCTCATACTGCTTTTTAAGCTGGATTTATAGTTCTGCTTAAAGGGGTTAGGGCATAGCTACATAGCCTATGCACATGCCACGTAGGCTCTGTAGCTGACATGCGCCTCCTCAAAAATTACCTGTTGGTCAACAAGTTGGGGCTACAGTGGCTATGGAGATACCACGTGGAGACTGTAAGAACTGTGATTAATTGATTACGGTCAAGACAACATTAAAGAAGTTGAAGGAAAGGCAAAGCTAAGGCTAGCAAAGACTAACTGAAAAAACTCAAACACCAGAATTGTACCTGTGGTGCGGTTCTTGAAGGCGAGACTCTCAAAGGGAGGGATGTCGGGGGTCTTGGAGATGATCTGTGTGTAGTCAGATATGGCTCGGGTCACAGGGTCACGGACAACTACAATTAGCTTCACATCCTGCGACATAGCATGGACTCGTGCTGGTGTTTCCACGGTAACAAAGTAGCGAGGCGTCTTTTCCATTACAATCTGGCCATCCAGGGCTTTAGGCATCATACTTCTGGAAGTACAAGAAAAATATGTTAAGTACTAGGAGCAAATTACGGGCAAAATACCAATAGAGGAGCAGACCAACAACATTTGATTTATCTTTTATCAATAATTAAGGTTAACTCTTTCTCTCTCATCAGCCCTACAAACCTGGCTGGTCCTTCAGAACCACTGACCATTTTAGGATTAGGAACTTTTCTAGTCAAGATTCCAATCTTGTCCAATATTTCATATGTCCATATGTTATGGTGAATTATAAATAAACTGTCATAAAATGTATCTAGAATATTTAAATTTTAGTTACAACCAAGGTTTTAATGGGAAAACTATTGCATCAAATGAAAATATTGTAGATGAATTGTGTTTCAGTTGGCTAGTATGTAACATTGTAACACAGTTTATAAAACACTGATATTAAAGGAATAGTGCAACATTTTTGAAAATATGCTATTTCGTTTCCTAAATGAGAGTTAGATGAGATGATCGATACAACTCTCGTATCTGTCCATTGAATATGAAGCTGGAACCAGAATACAATAGCTTAGTGAGTGGTTTTTACATAACTGTTTGTGTACAAATTAAACAAAATAAAATGTGCTTGTTACATCCACTGACTTTCCTCTGGCCTCTTTTCTGAGTGCATGGATCACCCACACCTGAACTTCATTTGATTGTCAGTGAAGCTGTATATCAACCCCCAGAACCAGTGCTCCTTGCCCTTTGGCCACTGAGCTTTTGGGCTGCTGCTGTTGAGTTTGTTGCTAATTGTTGAGAATTTTTTCTTCTGTTTTGTTGTTAGTTAGGGAGGGTTAGTATTTTTCTGTAGACCAATTGAGCTTTTTATTTTCTAGTTAGTGTGGGTTTTGTTTTATTATTTTGGCCTTGGAGACCCTGACGCCTTATTTGCTTCCATTTCTGCAATTTTAGTTGGTTTATCCCTGTTGTTCATTGTTACACTTGGAGTGTTTGGGCAGCCTTTTCTTGCCATTTTGGTTCCATTTTTTGCAAAGGTTTTGGGCGAACTTGTTATGTTACTCCCTGTGTTCCCCCTAGACATTATGAAAGGCCTTAACAGTGTTAATTAGTTATCCAAAGAAGTGAGTTTAGGCAGATTTTTTTTTTTTACTATGAAAAATGCTAAACTAGCTGCTTCCTCCTGCTTCTAGTCTATGCTTAACTAAGCTAACTTTGCTTGCTCTCAGCCATATGTAGGCTTACATAAAAACATGAGTGGTATCAATCACTCTCAAGAAAGCGAATAAATGTATTTCTCAAAATCTTGAACTATTGCGTTAGATCTTTATAACTAATTATTCGGTGATCAGATCATATACCACCACAACAAACTCAATAACCCCCAATAAATCACTCTGACGCACATCATATTCTGACAGACTGAGCAGTGTGCATACAGTTGATCTCCAGACGTACAGGCAGGTGACAGCAGGCTACATAAACACAGGAGTCTTTCCTTGAATCTGCCTCACTCTTGCCACCTCTACACCAGAAGCCCAGCAGATGGGACTCATTTAGAGATAAATGACTCCAGAGGCCCCACAGGACCGGCTGGGGACTTGGGGACATCTGCCAACACACCTGCCACACACCTGACTGACCAAACACCTCAGCAGCATGGTCATACACAGCTCTGAATCAGCATCTCTTCTTGTTTAAATAGAGGAAGAGCATACTAGTATGTTTATCTATTTAACTACAAATAATAAATTAACATTTTTGAATACATGGTATACAGATTTTTCAATGTATTTTCCCCAACATTGCAGACACCCATTGGTTACCATACATTTATAGTAAAATCAATAAGCAGGCTCTTGAAACTTTGAAATTCATCACAGTGAATATCAAGTGTGCATTTTTATCAAAGTTACATTATCACTATGTAAAGGCAGTTTACATACAGGCATTATCTCAAAACAATAATGTAACTGACAAAAATTAATGCAGACTTGATGTTCACATATATGGATTAAATAACATGCAAGTTTAGAGTTTGCTAATGGAAACCAGTGGCTTCCATTGGCTTACTGGGATGTAACTTACAAAAGTACAAAAAAATAAAACAGGCAAAACCACTGATATGGTCTTTTCAGGTTTCAACTGATACAGGTTTATACATTTTAGCCAACAGATTTTAATCCCCAGAACCTCTTATCTAAATCAAAGCTCATAAAATATACAGATTAAAAGTTAACTGCAAATATTTCACCATTATACTATAAAGTACTATTTCCATTATACTGTATTTACCAAACAAAATCTGCTTTTTTTGGCCACTTGGGGGGCAGCACAATGAGCTGTAAACAGAACATTAACATTATGGCAAACATTAGCAAACAATTGCCAATTTACACGTCCAGCAGACATGAAGTAACATTAACATTCATTTTGAGTTTATGTTCTGGATTCCACCAATTCCTGAGGGGAATATCTGGCTCTTTAGCTGCTAAATGTTTCACTGTGTTCACCAGCTAGTTGCTAATTTTGTCTGTCTGTTGTGTGGCGCAGGGCAGGTGATGTAGAATAGAGCAGGTTTGTCAGAGTTTTTTCTCTGAAAACAGCTGCCTGCTGTGGCTAGAGTCAGGGTTGATGAGAGCTGTGAGACTGAATAAAAATAGTAAAATTGAGGGCTGTAAAACCAAAACAATGAGCTGAAAGATGAGACGCTAGAACACTCCTTAGAGCTTAGTGGAGCAGAGTTTGGTGATAATACTCTCTTGGTTTGTCACTACAAACAACACCCTTCACATTATACATAGCCATTTTATACATTGTTAATATAAAATGATTTATTAATGCAGCTTTAAGTTGTTCACTATTGCTACCACCATCTTAAATGAGGTTTCAAAGTGCAATAATTTGTGTTTTTTGTTATTGCATTTTTAATTTGTTGTCCCTTTCTCATTATGAGAAAAATCATGAGTGACTGCTGAGGTGACCTTGTTTTTTTATGTATTTTCCTATCTTAGGGATGTATCACAAAACTAAGAGAGTCAATAAATTTGTTCCCAAGGTGTTATACAGTAAATGAGACGTGAATAAAAGAAGGACGAACAGAAAGAGACCAGAGGGGACACAGGGCTGATACAGTGAGGACAGGATGCTCTGGCTGTCCTCTGGTATCGGCTAAGGTTTCAGATGCACCTGCAACACGACCTCCTGTCAATACATCCATCCCCCCAAAATGGCCCCACTTTTATGAATCTGACAGACACACACACACATGCACACACAGAGTGATTTCATTTGATCTGATCGGTGTGAGGCAGTGCTTATCACCACTTAGCCTGAAGACTTCCCTTTTAAGTCCAATACCCTGAACAGGAGGAGCCGCCCAGTCTGTTAAACACACACACACACTCACAGAAGGCACATGGATGCACATGCACATGGGCACATACACACACACTACAAAACACAAACACACAGTCATTATTTAGTCGTTAGTCAAGCATTTGCTACCAAGCTTCTGGCTTCCCAAAGGATCCATTTCTCACAGTCTAACACACACACACACACACACACACACACACACACACACACATATATATATATACAAAGACACATTGTTTTAAATCCAAAATTACACACACACATTCTCTCTCTGAAGACAAAAAGGGTGGGTGTGGTGGATTTTTACCAGACCTTTTACAGATTGATCCATCTGTGTGTGTGTGTGTGTGTGTGTGTGTGTGTGTGTGTGTGTGTGTGTGTGTGTGTGTGTGTGTGTGTGTGTGTGTCTCAGGGCATTTGCTAGAGTGTTTTAAATGAAAGGGCTGGGTGACTGATGAAGGAATGATGGGAGTGGATACAAACGCACCTCCATTAGCAATCTGTCTGTGAATAGCCTTAGAGCCAAGAGCCCCATACCATTACCTAAGCACAAAGAGCTAATTACTGCCCCTAAGAGCACCATCAAAAGAGAAGATCTATTATAAATATGCTTCTGCTATGAGCTTTGCACAGACACGCTAATTGACAGACAAAATAGATGTTAGCTTTTCTGATAACTCAATATGGTCATGTTCTAGTTTTGGCATAGAAAACTTTGTTATCCTGAGGTGACATCTGTAACTTTATTTTCATTTTTATCACTAAATAAATGCAAAGAATATAAATAAAATAATTTAGGTAGAAATGACACATGATAAATTAATTAAGAAATGGAGGAACCCTCAAGCAAATATACCAGTAATGATTTACCAATTATTAGATTTTTTTTTTGTTTGTTTAATTGAACAGGATATACTATATAAATGTACAAGATCCAGAATTTAAAACAATTGCTCTGTGGGTTAGTCATTTGGTTTAGCCCACTCATGAATGCCAACGTTATGACGAATGAATGAATGTATGGAAAAAAGTAGGACTTACTAGTAACTTTCTTTTTAAAAATATCAAGAAAAGAAAACTAATACATATACAGTTATTATATAAATTATAATGTATTATATGCATTTATATATACTTTTTTGTCAGATCAACGTAAATTAAGATTCTGAGACTTCTGAGTCATAAACTTCCTCCCATCTTGATATTTTCATTAAAAATTTACTGAAAAATTGAAACATGCATGTTTTTTCATGCTGTGGGTGGACTGAGACAGTGTTAGGACAGACAACAGTAGTGCCTGATAAAATGCATTGCCCTCATTTATTTCAATGGGACCACTGTTGCCAACATGGAGGGAACTTTAACTTAATTTAATTAAATTTAAATTTAACTCAACTTCTGATGCAACTCAATGCAACTTCATCTGCCGTGGCACTACTTTGCACAATCATATATGTGCAAGCGCAAATTTCTTTGTATGCTTTTGTAACACGGATACTGTTGTTCTACTGTGTACCGGACTATTGTTGCAACAAAAGATAAAATGATTGCCACTGTGATAACTTTCTGGAGTTGTAAAGTTGGTGGGAGGTGGGACGTGAACCACAGTCTCACAACCAGGCTTTATTGACCCAACCATGCGCCCAAATCTCCTCACTAAGAACAACTTATACCTACTTCTACTTTGAATTACTCAACATATGGTCATCTTATGTGTTTAAACAAAAGATCAGTGCTTCTGGAAGAACTGTCTCAGCAGATCCAGGGGTAAAGTTGTACACTTCCACCTGGTGGGGTACAAATTCTGGCTGGGGGGACTTCCGGCTTGGTTGTGATTTCCAACAAACACAATTGGCCATGTTTATGAGTGAGAAGTCCTTGAGGGTTCTTCTCCTTACTGCTGCAAAAGTGACTCTTACTGGATGGTGTGGGTGCTTGCGCAGTGGGGGAGGAGTATTAACCTCACAAAGCGTTAGAGCTCATCACTGGCAGGTGAATAGAACCGGCTGGTGAGACCATGTGTTACAGAGGAAATCCCTCCAAAAAAAAAAAAATAGCTGAATTAATTGGCAGTTTAAAAACCCTGTTTTAGCAACATCCTTACACTGCTCATTTACTACTGAGTGTGAGATCAAACATCCAGTATGATCAACACAGGGATTATCCAGCAGCTTATCATAAGCCTCTGTTTGCCTTTGAGGAACCTCTCTTTTGTCGTCCATTTCCCAATATTTCAGCCGGCCTCCCTGGTGAATTAGCCTGGACCAGCCAAGGCCACTGGCTATTGATCCTGTGGGGGCTTAGGATAACTACCCATAGGCGGGCATGGATGGTGTGCAGCCAGGAAAAGTAGGCAGAGTGTGTATTGGGATGATAGGGTGTATGAAGCAAGGAGGTGTTGGTGTAAATGTAAGGGGGCAGACTGAGAATAGTAATGCAGCACTGGGCCTCAGCTGGGACCAAGAGTGGCAGGTGGAGACTGAGGGAGCCAGGACCCTCTGGAGGCCCATCAGTAGCATGCTGTGTCATGTAGTGTGTGTGTGTGTGTTAACAAATGTGAAGCAATTGCAATGTTCATCAGATGTACAGCAGGAAATATGCAGCAAAGGATTTGGCGATTGCAGGCTGTGCTAGATCAAATATGTAAAATCTGGTCTGTTTATCTTTGATGTTTGATCCAAGAAGGAAACAATAACCAATCAAAGAGCAGGGTATCGGCTGTGTTCATTATACACACCTGACTGCTTATTTAATTCAAATACGAGAATTGAGTGTGTATCTGTATGTCTGCATGCATGCATGAGTGTGTTATTGTGTGTGTTATTGGGGGGGCGCTCATCCATTTCCTCTGTATGGGGGACCATTAAGGGGTCGGTCCATTGTCGCTGTGCCCTGTCCACTTCCAGGAGACATCCATCATCCATCATAGAGGGGCCCCGGACCCCCCCCCATCTTTGCTTTCCAAGCCCCAGGGGAGGGCCTTAATGAGAGCCAGATCACCCCACCCGTCTGGGCCTTATGGTGATCACCTCCAGTACAGTACAGGGACAGGACAGACCACACCTGAACCCCAGCTACTGACACAGCAAACAAAACTACAAATCTGTTCTTATAGCTTTAATTTCTTCATACATCAGCATGATGGTTTGTAGTACAAAACATGCTAAAGTTACTAAAAAATATAAAATATTTGATACCAATCCCTTTCCGATCCTACAGATCAGCAAATCTGATTCATCATAAAATCCGCCTTTTCGTGTTTTGCCGCTAATTCCCGCCCCCTGAATCCTGCTGAACATCAAATGTTTTGGCAGCCATTCTTCTGTGATTTGCATGGCAATTATATTCCATTGTACAAACACAAAAACACAAGTAGCACCATGTGCTGTGTCATGGCAGGACAAAGGCGCCAATGTATTGGTATGAATTGAAAAGCCTCCCTTAACGAGTTCAATATGAATTGCAAATGAGTCCGTGCCATTGGAGCAGCTGACTCTGAAAAGACGGAGTAATTTCAGCCCTCCCCTCCTGTCAGTGGATATCCTGAGAGGCATGGTGTCTCAAAAAATTCATCTGAACAAACTGAGGCCTAAGAGATGGAATACAGAAAACATTTGTCATTCCTTTTGAAAAAGTTACTATTTTATAAAACCCACAAACTTCCAAACACATTTGGAGCTTGGAGGCATCCACTTAGGCCTCTGAGTATGGCAACTACTGCTGCTACAACTACTGCTGCTACAACTACTGCTGGTAACTACAAAAGTCTCATGAAATTGATAAAACTTGACAGAATTTTTTTTAAAAAAAGAAAAACAAAGAGTTGGGCTGTGTTTAAAGACAGTCATAACAATCTCAAAGACAATAACAACAAATTACGTAAGACTTCTCCAGCTAACGTCTGCCCCTTGGCTAACGCTAACCTTTGCAACAAAGGGGATCGTGAAATGAATATCGGCTTGAAGACCATACCAATGGAAATCAAACATTTTTGACTGGATAACAAACAGTCCCATGAAATTAAGGAAGTGAAACCAGAGTGAGACTGAATGAAGCAGAAGAACGCATAACGAACACTAAGGATTGGCTCCAATCAGTTGAGCTTATTGCTAACCAACAAACAAGTCTTCAAAATGGAAGCATTAAAACCTGTAACAGTGTTTCAAACTCACACTGTACTGTGTGACAAAGTGTAGCCTTCTTTAAGCAGTGTGCTCAGTGGCTTATTGTAGCTAAATGCTCTCTCTGATGAGATTGTTCAGTACTGCAAACCCGTATATATTATCTCTCGTACATACTGCTGTCGACCCTTTCCTGTACATGCTGAACTGCTGCATGTATGTCACACTAGAGTCAGTGCTTGTTAGCCTGTGGATGCTGTTTCTGCTGCCTGCAGGGTTTGGCAAGACTTGCTGCTGCAGTTTGGTTGATAGTTAGACTACTTTTAGTGATTTTCAATGAGTGTTAATAATTATTTTGCATATAAATTAAAATACTTTCATCATCTCCAGTTAATTTCTACTTTTTGCTACTGCCATGATACAACAACGTAGTTTAGTTAATGAGCTAAACTATGTTTATTAATAAAAATAAATAAGCAAGTATAGTCAACAGTTATCACATTAAGTGAAGTAAAACACTTTTTTTTCATAAGTTAATAAATTGACTTTATGTAGTATAGAGGTTAATATTTTGAAAGCATAATGAAACAGAAATTGCTTTACTTCCATTTGATACCTGCACAGCCATAATACTTGTTTTCTATATAGTTCAATATATTTAGAGGTCCAGACTCAACTTAACACTGGAACTTCCCTGCACTAGTTGAGGACGTCATGAAAATTTTGATGCATTTTACACTTTGTTGAGGACATTGTGAAAAAAACTGTTTACTGCTTTGCTTGAAAAGTATTCATTTTTTCTGAAAAATGCTTCTTCACGGAAACGTGAGCAGCAAATATTGAGTACAGCCTCTCTGGTTAAAGCTCTGTCGGTAACTCAGAGTCAATAATATATTGATAAATCTCGCTGTACCTCAAGAACAAAATACAACCAGCCCTGCTGTCTAGAGGACAGTTCGGTCTCCAGACTGTGGCAGAACCTGAAGAAGTCAGCCCAGCTCAGCCCAGCTCTGATGACAGTCCAAATGACAGTTCAATGACACTTGAAGCAAAGGTCAGCAGGGATGTGTGAGGTTGCGGTAACATTGCTCACCCTTTAACCTCCAGCTCACTCGAGCCTTATCTCTTCTCCCACTGTTTTGTCTCCCCCCTCTCTTCCACCATTTACCTGTCTTGCCATCTTTCAGCAAGAAAGCATCACGAGTGAGATGTGAATTTTTCAGCTGAGCAATTTTAATGGATTCCTTCAGAGCTACAGAGAGAGAAAAGCTGCGTGTAACTCGACCCCTGTGTGCCTATGAGGGGGGATTATGGCAATGTAGGATAAAGCTTCCTGCTAATTGTAACAGAAGCCGAGCTGACCAACGCTAACCGCTCTAATGCTGGAGTCAACTCAAGGTCAGAGCGAGGAGATAGAGCTATCGATCCCAGACAACACAGTAAGGAAGAAACTTCCAGTCCATCTCTGGGCTCATCGCAGCGTTGTTCCAGATCCAATCTCCGCTCCAAACGCCATTAGTGGATCTTTGTCAGGAGCTCTGATCTCAATTGCCCTTGTGAAGTGAAATGTTATTTTACTCTCAGAGAGAGGAGGAGTGATTCTGAGGAAGATGCAGTATATCTCATTGTCCATTTGATGCCCCATGATAGGGTTTAAGAGGAAAAAAGCATCTATACAGAAATGGAACATTGACACAGAAGGCACTACAGCTGACCCTCTGTTTGCTTTTGTAATATAAACATGTACTGTTAGCCTGCACTGACTGCCTGAAAGGATCATTCTTTTTTATTACAACTTGAGTCTTATTTTTGTAGCTTTGGCCATCATTCTTAGTTGTAATGATATTAAACTGACATAAACACAGCAACATCGCTAAAAAGAGGTCAGATGGGGGAATAAACACCAGCTGTCAGACGATCGGGTTTTAAACCAAACACCAAGTTAGCTAAACTTATTTGGAAGAAAAAAGGAAGGTGAACAGTAAGAGTATTACCCAAACTGTGCTGTAACACCCATCACAGTTTCAACAAGTCCTTGAAATTTAACAACAAAATACCGTACATCCATGTCCATGTTCTCCAGAATGACACATTTAAGTGTTTTCTCATCTGATCCCCTTTCAGCAGGATGACATCGCTGTTTCAAAAATAAAACCATTTTTTGAGTTCACAGTAGTGTAGTTAAGGTTTGGTAAGATTTAGGCACAATTAGGAAATGTTTCATTTTTAAATACTTGGTTAAAGTTAGGGAAACATTGTGGTTTGGGTTTAAATTACTACTTCCTTAAGATGAGGGGACCTTCAAAGTGGCAATAAAAAAACACTTGGTTAAGGTTAGGAAATGATCGTGGTCATAGTGACAAGAGACCAATGTTGACTGTCAGTAGGAACCGATCCATCCACCACAACCTCCTCCCTCTGTGGACTTTGACTCTGTAATAACGTCACACTACTTTCTCCTTTGCTCCCTACAGACAAGAGTCATGGTTTTGAGAGACGCTCACCAGACAAAAACAAGCCAACCTGCCTCCAAAATATGACAGTATACCCTTCATGAATATTAATGCAAACATAACTTCTAGTTACTAAAAATTTTTTAAATGCATGTAAAGATTATTCTGATATAAGTTACTTTCCAATTTCTGTATCACAGAATTTTCCCTTAGATTTGATAGATAACACTTTAGAAAAAAGTACAACAAACGTCACAAAAATGCTCCTGAATTGTAATTGCACCATTGTAATAATGCTTCACACAGCCATTCAACTTTGACCTTTTCTACTTTCCATACTTGTGTACACAGTTTTCCTGTCCAATAAGAGATTATTATTAACATTTTAGGTGCGCTCATGTTTGGCTTTAAGGTGGTTTAGATAATCTGGCTGATCACTGACTTTTTGCTCCATCTGGCTTTGTTGATTTTGCTCTGTTCACATATCTCAACACTAACTTTAGAGAGAATAAATTTATCATAACTGACAGAAGGGATGAACATGTGCAAAGAAATAAGACCCAAGTTGTAATAAACTGGAATTATCCTTTAAGAAACAAGTAAGAATTCAGAATTGTTTAAACACAAGCAACTTGTTTGTATTTTTCTGTGTAAAAAAAAAACAAAGAAGAGACACATTTCCTTTATCTGTGTATGTATTCTGGGTGTGTGCTGTGTGTTATGAAGTGGTGTGAACACATCATTAACTCCCAGCGTAAAGTGACCCAGAGTCAGAGGTCAATTGACAGAGCCGACAGTGATGTCAAGTGGCTCGACATGCAACGAGCCCCATCTGGCCCGCGGGGAAGACGTGACAATCTGGTGTCACACTCACATCACCTGGTGTGACAAACACACACACACACAGAAACACACACATGCTGGCAGACAGAAGAAGCTACAGTGGCTTCTCCACTGCTTCTAGATTTCCAGAATTTTCCGGCTCTGTTTACATCCCACAGCTTTGATACTGTGTTTCTGTGCATGCATACGGTCACGTCAACGTAAACTCCCTTCAGTAAGCAGAGATTCATCCCTTCACTTTATCTCTGTCATAGGTTAAATAGTTGCTGATGTGCCAAAGGGGCACTGAGCCAATGCCACTACTGAGCCCCAGTAATATACTGTAAGCTGGTTAACGCTTCACCACACAGTCCAGATTTGGATGCATTTTTAATCTGTCATATTTGGAGCATGTTTGTGGGTCTATAGGTGCATCCACATACAGTAAGCACAATTTTTAAAAAGCAGAATGCAGCCCTGACATCTGAAATCCTGGGTCCACTTAAAACTGTTTCCTGCCAGTTGAGAAAATATTTTGCCTCCCAAAATGAAACTCAACTAGTTTTTGAGTGACTTGATTCTGGTCTCTTGAACCTCATTCATGTGTGTGTGTGTGTGTGTGTGTTCTGAGTATTTCCAAGTTTTCATGGAACAGGCTGAGAACAGAGCCACATGACAACAGTAACATCTGGCTCCGGCTCCAGAGATGATTACTCTGCAGCTCTGTGAGGACTCATCCTGCGAGGCCTCCCTCTCTCCCTACTGTACACACACTCGCACACACACACACAAATACACATGCACAAACACACGGCAGGCACACACATGCACACATGCACAGATTGGCATAGCCAGATGGCAGAGTCTCTTTGTCACCTAAACCTTGGTGGAATAGCTGTGGATATGTTTGGGTATGCAAACAACACAAAGAGATTCAATTCTTCTAGTGGAAGCTGGAGGTTCTTAATTGGCTCTCCAACTTAATGATATAAAGTCTTTCTACTTGCACAAACAAACACAAAAAGCAGGATTGGAGTGAAAGTCCTTCAATTAAATAACAAAGAGAGTCAATCACTTTCAGTTTTAGTCAACTATTGGGTACCATTTTGTGAAAAAGTGGGTTAAAACATCTTCAAATGGAGTGAGAAATGTTCTAAACAAAAATAAAGTATGTAAAGTTAAAGTGTAGAAATTAAACTTAAAAAGGTCAGTTTATGCTGGAATAAAGTGCAATTACTGCATACACTTTGAACACTCAATAGTAGTTTCAATAACTTTGCTGAGATGGATTCCCTGCGTAATGTGTGCGTACCTGTACCAGTCCAGTCCCCGTGCGTAATGCCGGTCAAAGAAGTGGGGCTCTGACCCCAGGGCACGGATGTCCGGGTGGAGTCGCAGAAACTCCAGCAGAGCCCTGGTGCCTCCCTTTTTAACCCCTATGATCAGAGCCTGGGGTAACCTCCGGGTGGCTGTCCATTCTTTCCCCGAGCTGTTCGCCTCCAGCGAACTGGCTACAGCGCCTTCGCCATCCGCGATAGCACCGTCTTTGGAAAGTCTGGTACTGTTTCTCTCGTACGGCCATCCCGACACGAGGAACTCGCGCGTGGGTGGCTTGATCTCAGAGTTCTCCGTCAGCTCCGACTCGCAGCATCCAGTGAGGAGATAGACCAAGGAGAAGCAGAGGATGCTCAGAGAGGACGCGATGGTGAGCCGGTGGAAGAGCCGTCGCAGGTCCGCGCTCGGGTGGTGGTGATGATGATGGTGGTGGTGGTGGTGAAAAGCTGCCATCCCTCAGAGATCCATGTGAGATAAGGGGCCATTCTACCACAAGTTCAGCTCACATCCCGTCATACTCTATCGCTGTTAACACACCGCTTAACTCTTGGAGAGTCTCTCTCAGTGCGCTCCGCTGCCCTCCTCCTCCTTCATGGTGCGCGTCCGCTGCGCATTGAGCCGCTCGCTCCCTAAAGCAGCCAACCCGCCAGCCTCACTAAATCAGTGGAACCTGCTTGGTTTACGTGACATCCAGGAAATGCGTCCACTTACTCAGCCACCCTGGCACCGTGGGGAGAAGAATAAAGCTTTAATATCCGAGCCGGGCTGCAGGGATGTTCCTCACTTTCCACTCCGCGGGATTACTCTGGTCTCTCCACCACGGCTCATCTCACGGGGATTCTCTCTCTCTCTCTCTACCCCCCCCCTCCCCTCCTCCCTCCCCCTCTCTAGATACCTTTGATTGGAGGGTCATGGCCTGAGGCGTTTAATTCCAGTATTATTTATTATAGGAACCTGGGATAAGATGGATCCAGTGCGTCCCATACCTCATATGTGCCATTATCACTCTCATCTAATATGATTGATTGATGTGTGTGTTGTATTCTATACAACTTTCATATAATAGTTTATCTAAGAATATATAAGCAGTCACACAAACAAACTGATGTAGCCATAGCGATTTATCAGTAAACAAGTGTGGGTCATTGGTGCCATTTGGAACTGGGTTTATCACTCTGCAGTCTAAGACCTATCGCATAATTGGCTTAGCAGTCAGACAGTATTAGACTATATGGTGCAGCTGCCAATAGTCAGCTGATCCTGACCCCAAATGACAGTCTGTGTGGACCCACTTTCGGGTATCATACAGAAATGTCTTAGAGTTTTAGGTTCAACTTGATTCCCTGATCAGAGTTTTCACTAAAACATCATGAGATGGAAATAACTCTTAAACAAATGACAAATGTTACTCAAAATCAAACTGCTGATTTACTATTTTTGATCTAAGTAGAGGTTTGCACATCATAAGTGGATGTTTTATCACGTGCATTAGCAGAGGCGTGTGTTGTGTTGCAGTGGCCGGTTAGGGAGCTCTGCAATGTGGGCTTTTATTATTGCAGAGTGCGGAGCTAAGGTACGGATAATAGCTCATAGGAGACTCATTAGTTCCCCCTTCCAACCACACGTGCCCGAGCGCGCGCACGTATCCGCTCGCACACATACACTCACACACACAAGTACGCACATACTTCATGTTCCATTTGGCTTACCCCCGTCATTATCCCATAGCAGATGTGACCCGTGCCATAAAACCCCTGCATTGTCCTGCAGTGACAGACCATTTTCAACAAGATGAAACTTTGTGTTATTGGACTGTCCTGTCTTCCACTTGTTTGAGAGACAAAAAATACCACAATCACCACACATGATAGGATTATACCTGTAAATACAACATAGCAGGTATATTAAGAATATATATTCTATCTTATGACAGAGAAAATTCAGTTGCATGCCACTACTTTGTACTTTACATCTATAGGCTAAATGAAAAGGAAGATAAAATCTAGTTGATAGAAGTGAACTACTATTAGTCCCTATAAAAATAAGGTGTTTCCTGTTTCATTAACACTTTATTGACCAGCTGACATCAGACTGGACAAATTAATTTTCTGAGAAAACTACGAGAGTTCAAATCAAGAAACCGAAGTGCAGTAGAGGTCTCCACTTCTTTTTTCTTTCATTAAAACCATGCTCATAATGGCCTTTTCAACTGTTTGGTAAAGCACATTTTGACTTGTAGAAAAATAAGTCAACTCAGCCCAGTTGAGCCATCTTCAGAACTCATGTGAAGTATGTTATGCCCCAAAAGTTCCCAGGATTCACTGCGGTGTTCAGAGCCAGACCTTTCTGGTGGCTTCCTTCCAGAAAGTTACAGTAGCAACAGAGGAAATGCTCTTGACATATGTCCTGTTTAAGTTTTCACAGGTAATCATATATTTTTTTGACTTAGTTTAGTTTCAGAGAATTTACTGAAGAGAAAGATGTAACTGAATACGTCCCAAAAAGTCTCATAAATTTGTGAAAGATCTTCAAGGCTTTTTGGCCCAGAATCAGATTTTCCCTCACTGATACATTTCCAAAACTCATCATTCTAGGTAGCAGTGCAGTAAAAACTCTATGCAGTGCTCAACTGACCCTGAAATAAGAAAATCATTATCTGCCCCAATTATTCAATAACACTTACTAGCAAAGTCACCCTAATCTATCCCTTTATTCCTCCTTGACAAATATGAAG
This sequence comes from Scomberomorus guttatus, assembly GCA_038419695.1. Taxonomy (NCBI): domain Eukaryota; kingdom Metazoa; phylum Chordata; class Actinopteri; order Scombriformes; family Scombridae; genus Scomberomorus; species Scomberomorus guttatus. The sequence goes on along the minus strand of CM076465.1, from coordinate 20,884,724 downwards.
AGGGGTGGAACCAAATGTATATACTCCCATTAGAAACAACACTAAATTCATAACTCTTTCTTCTTATTTCTTGTTTATTTTATTCTCCAAACTCCCTCCATGGATCATGAGGCAAGGTCATCAGGTGAGGTTGTGTGTCTTTTGTCTGCAGTCACCCAGCAGATTGTTCCGTGATGAAGTGGTCGTCTATAAAAGCGTGACCCCGGGGTCAGGGCCGGAGCAGAAGCAGTGATTCATTATCCGACGCAGGGACGGAGCAACCTGAATAATGCACCTCTCTGCATCCCAATGTATGAAATGAAGAGGTTTTAGAAGTGTTTTATTTTTTTAATGTGTACACGAGTCACTGTGTAATTCAATTGCTGTCAGTTCTGATCATGTTCTGGGTGTCCTCAACTTCACATTTCCAGTCTGTGTCATCATTTTTCAATTTTCATGTTTTTCTGATTTTCTGATCTTCCATAAAATCAACATATTTGTCATCAACCATCGCACATGCGATTCCCTTACATCTGTCAACCCTCCCCTGAGTGACAAGCTAATTAGAGTTAAAGTAATGGTGTATGTAATCAAGGCTAAATTACAGCCATAAGTCACTCAGTGGAGAGCTTTATACCTGCGAGCCAATCAAAGTCGCAAACTAATGAACCGCACTCACTGACCACTGACCTCATCATCCATTTAAAACATAAGGACCCGGTATTAACTTCTCTCAGCACAACGGGCCATGCTGAAGTGTGTTTTTGTGGTGTTCTTAAAGGGTCAGTTGAACCAAATTAGGAAAAAACATATTTTCCCACTTATCCCTATGTGGCATCAAGCCATGCAAGTAGATTGAGAGGAAATGTGGGGGTGTTTTCATGTGATTTGGGTGAACTGACCCTTTAAAGCTGATTCTGCCACTAGTGCCATGTGTCAATCCAGTTTGAAATGACCTACTTTAAAATGCTCCTAATCTTTCTGTGAAACCAATAGAGTAGAAATTAGCAAAACAAAACTAAAAAAAGAAAAAGACTAAGAAGTAAAGAACAGTACAATCACATATTCTATTTATTCCACTGTAAATATAGTGTCATGTCTTTTATTCTAATTTGTCGAATCAACTTGTTTTATTAATTTTAGAATTTTTTCCATGTTAGCGGCAAAATGTCAGTCTGTCGCTCCTTTGGTTGGTCCAGATGGAAATATTTCAACAGCTATTGGATGAATTGCAATGTAATTATGTTCAGACATCCATGTTCCCCAGAGAATCAATCCTAATGACTTTGGTGATCCCCTTTGACTTTTATTCTAGCCCCGTCATGAGGTTGACATTTTTGTTTTTTAGTGAACTATTGGATAGGTTGGCATGAAATTTGGTACAAAAATCTACAGAAATCAGATCAAAATTTCAGTTTGTCCAATACTTTGGTTTATGACCAGATACCTGCAAAAATAATGACATTCCCATCAGCCTCAGCTGTACGTTCTGTTTAGTGCTAATTAGCAAATGTTAGTATGCTTACACGCTAAACAAAGATGATGAGCATGGTAAACATACCTGCTGAACATCAGCATGTTAGCATTGTCACTGGGAGCATGTTAGCATTTAGCTCAAAACATCGCCAATAGTATGACTCAAGTAATAGGCTGGTAGTCTTTTTGACTGACAGACAGCAGAGGGTTTTAGTGAATGATAGCAATAAACAACTGTGACGGTTTAGCAAGTGAAATCTCATCATTGCCTTACAATTCTTCACAGGTCATTTTTAATACTTTTGTATTTAATGTGTTTTTTAGCTATTCCACATATTTTTAAGCGTATAGTTTTTGATTGTTTTTAAACTTTATTATTAAAATTGTTTTGTTATCTTCATTCTCCTATTTATTGTGATTATTTGTTGACCTTGCGCTTACAGAGATAAATAAAGTTGTATTGAACTGATTGAACAGAGGGGTTCTGTAAAAATATGTAAGAAAAATTACTTCTGTTTTCTTTGTTTCATTCATCCTTGAGCTAGCCCTGTAATATTACTTTTTAGCTGCATCATAGCAACATATTCTGAAAGTGTCAGTATTGTTTGAGAATTGATGGTTTTAACACAGTTGTTGAGGGCGTTAAAGCGATAGTGAGGTATTTTTATGTGTAACTTCACTTACGTTTCTGTTCAACAGGATCTAAAATGAATGTGTAATGTAGTAGTGGAATAATTACTGTCTGCAGTTCCCTTGAAGAGCCTTGATGTCCTGCTTGTGTCCCTGGATCGGAGGCCTGTAGGGTCACTGAGTCTTGCCAGAGCCACACCCAGATCAGAGGGCTGCACCTCCTGCTCCCCCAGCACCTTCTCCACCTGTCATTGATACACTCACTGGCCAAGAAATCACGCAGTGCCCTGATGAAGAGTGAGTGTGTGTGTGCGTTTGACCCATAGGGTGAACAGGGATGAGAGGTAGGTGCCAGATCAGATCAGAGCACTCCAAGAAAGGATAAGCTCTACTTATGCTGCTTTGGGGAGGGTTTTGTGCTTGAGTGTGAAGGTGTGTGTGTGTGTTTGTGTGTCCGTGTATGTGTGTGTTTGTTTGAGCAATCCCTTTGTGTGAGCCTTCAGGCCTTTTCATGTGTATATGGTTTTGGCTTTAATGAGCAAGGTGCTTCTTTGACCCCTCCATGTCGTAGCTGCAGTGAGGTTATTGTGTAGTTGTAAAATACAGGTCATGGTCCACTGATCCACTGTGCCATTTCAATTAAGTAAGTCTGTAGGCTATGGCCAGGTTTTATTTGTGAGTTTTTACAACCTACAGTGAATTATGACTTTCTCCCTCAGAATATAGAAAGTATATATGCTGCAAGCATGGAAATTAGTCCAATTTTTATTAAATATCAGACATCAGCCAGTTGGTGTTGTCCATCTCTACAAAAGGTTCCTGTGACCACAGCTAGGTCTGTTCTTACTCATTATTCCCATTTCCAATATTTGGGCTGTAAAAATCCCATCACAGTAAAGTTGGCACATGTGCAAATTCAAATCAGGGAAAAAAGTCATCCTGTAATCAAATGGTTTGACAGTCTAAGTCTAGTTTCTATATTTATAAGGAACTGATAATAATTGAAAATTTAAACTTTAGCATTTTGTTTCCAAGTAGGAGGATTGCAAAAGTATAGCAGTTCATTTACTGTACAGACAAAATTGGTGACTGGCAGTTAGAGCACTTCTTAAAACAGCTTGAAACTCTGGTGGTTGAGTATGAAAGATGGGCAGCTAAGTATGTGATTCTTTGGTTTAAAAAAAAAGTCAAAGGTACAAGCCTGTGGACATAAAAACCCAAGGAGAGAAGTCTATAATTACAGAACTGTAACTCAAGGAGCATTTTAGTGAGAAACATCAAACACTGTGTTTAAAACTGTGTTGTGTATGCTGCTAACAGCCAGCTGAAGCTAAAGAATGTGTTTTTTAGAAAACTGATGAAAACAATTCGCAGTTTAAATCATATTTTCACTCTGAATCAATGTTAAGGTGTTTTCAGACTGAATATGAAACAATTTTGTTTCAATTTGACTTCTGGATTGTTTTTGTAGTTAGTGTTTATTCGCCCTAACAAACCAATGTACCCACTGTACAGAAGCTAGCTTGAAATGTACATGCTGACCATGTGTGGAGTTTGTTTTTGTGTTGACAGCCCAGACTTCTGACTGATTTCAGAACTCACCAGGACCTCCAGTTCTTTCTGTTATCTTCCAGTTTCTTTCCTTTTTTCCTTGTTGTCTCCATAAGTCTACTGCTCAAGGTAATACATTTTCAACACCATAATTTGCACCCTGCAGGAAGAATTGCCTTTCACATTGACTGCATCTTGGCATGGACTTAATATGCAGTTGCACCAGCTCTAAAATGTCACTTTGTGTTCAGTCTAAATTCAGACACTATGGTGCAGATTTTTTCCCCCCATTTGAATTTGTTACATCTCTGATTTGTACCTTTTATTTTATTTTTTATTTTCTTTGCCTGAGGCTCATAGGTGTCTCACACTCACAGGTGAAATCCTGTTTTTCTGTCAATTCAGTATGGCAAATGGCTCTAAATACTATTAAACAAAGATGAAATTATTGAAACTGCCATGTCATAAATATATAGTATTATTAAATTATCCAGGAGAGTCCTGTTTTTCTATAATGAGGAACATTGAGAAACATTAAAATGGAAATTTACAGTGGCAAAAAATACTTCCAGAACAGCAGCTCCTTCTACAGCCTTATGCTGACAGTGGGTTTGTTGACTAACCACAAGGGAACAACATGAATTCCAGTCAACATGATACAACACAATTCCAGTAGACCAGGATTTATGGAGGTTGGACCTAAACTGGCTGATTTGTACCCTGACTTTGAATGAAGCTCAAAGAGTTCAGCAGGTGTTAGGTTTTCTGTTGCTGTCTTTACAGTCCAATACCTAGACCTATATTCTCTTACTCCAGTTTTTGCTTTCAACCTGAAGGACTCAGTATGCTTCAAACCAAGCGCTTGTTGGATCATCTAACAGCGTCTGGAACCCCCTTTCCGACGGCAGAATCGGGGGGGGCTGCGTCCGTCAATTTTTGTAACTTTCTAAAACACACTATTGGACAATCATACCCACTTTACACAGTGACTGGCCAAGTGTTCAGAGGTCTGAAAGGAGATCTTCTCTCTCAATCTCTCTTTTTACATTCTTCATGCAACTTCTCTTGTTGCAAAGGACATAGATTCTTGGAGATAGATCATGAAGGCAGTGGGATGCAGCTAGGACAAAGCTATGACAGCGGACCTCTAAATTCGCCTTCAAAATGTTGCTGGACGACACATTGTATCACCTTTCGTTTGAAGCATACCAAAACCTTTAGATTGACTTGTTTAGCTCACTATATCTAGACTTTCCAATGCCTTAATCAGGGGCACCTGGTTGCGCTTTGTCCTGCTTGCTCTTGAGCTCTAGAGGAGACAAGGGGGTTTAATGGACTTGCTAGGTCGACCCTAATCTGCCCTAATGCCCTGCTCATGGTGCCAATGCCCCTATCAGTATGGCTACTCCACAGTGCAGCAGAGACGGGCTAATCAGCTGAGCCACACCCTCTAACCCCTTTAAATTATAAGATTAACACAGTTGAAGAGATAAAGGCTTTTCCATGGAAGGACGGACCATGTTTACAGTTTGCTGGAACGAGCCTGCAGGTGCTGCACGACTCGCTGTATCGACAGAACTGTTTCTTTATGGATCCTAATGGAATAATAATGAATTGTAATTGCAAAAAGCCTCTCCCCGGGTCTCGATGCATTTTTGGTATTGACCCGTCTGCAGTCAGCTGAAGCATGAACACCTCACATTCCATATTGATTCGGCTTTTACAAGTAGAATCAGCGGCATGATCTGTTTTTCTGCACCGTTTTCTGCCATTAAAATGTATTATTACGCTCAGACGAGGGCGATCGTATGCACATGCATGAGCGCTAACCAACACACACACAGCTGATAGCAACCAACCTCACCGAGGCTCACCACTGGGGTCTAACCGCTAGAGACAACAGGTTAATGTCCCGGCACTCAGAGGCAAAGAGGGCAGAGAAAGACAAAGTGTGTATGAGTGTGTGTGCGTAGGAGGGAGACAGATGAGGAAAAAAAGAGATTAAGACTACCTGCTGGAAAGCCTGCCCTCATTTCCGCAGGCTTCCAGACACATCTGCTAGCATTGTTTAACATCCCCGTCGTAAAGAGAGACGGATTATTGCTCCCCTTGGCCTCTGAGAGGAGGGGAGACTATGTAACGACATGGACGTTATCCCAGATAAATCTGTTATCCAGGGTCTGTACAGGGATACTCTCTGCAAGGGGATTAAAGACAGAGAGAGAGTATAGCAATATGGGAGTAATCCCATCCAGTTTCCAGTTTCACCTTTTATAAAACCCCACTGTCACGAAAATAATGACTTCTCACGAACGTGTGTCCACAAGTTTGTGTTTGTGAAATTTACAGGCTCATTTAAAGGTTCATAGACATTCTCCACATCTACTGGATGTATCAGTGGAGCAAGTGCTGTTTAGTTTTCTCATTCCACAGCTTACAATATAGAAAAATTCATCCAAAGCACAGCTCACATTCAAGATTCAAGATTTAGTTTATTGTCATTTTCTTGTGTACTTGCATATACAAAAAAAGTTCCTCCCAGCCCACAGCAGTGCAACAACATCAGAAAGGATAAAGATATATATACAAAAATTCCCTTAAAAATGATAAAAACATAAACCCCAAGAGAAGCAGCACAGTGCATTATAGTGCATTTAGAGACAAAGTGCATGTTTCAGTTCGATGTTGACAACTGGTGCATGTCAATGAGTGACCAGCACTGATGGGGGGTTTATATAATCCATTTTGCTATCCAGAGAACGAACATTAGTCAGCATGATTGTTGGAACTGCTGGTTTGTATGGGTTAGCAGTTAGCCTAGCTTGCACTCTTCCGCGCTTGCCCCACTTCTGCATTCTGTCGCAGCGCTTTCAATGTTTTCTCTTCAGCACAGCTCCAGGCAAGGCCATGGTCTCCTTTGGGCCCACTGGGCATAGCAGACCAAGCTCACTCTGCTGATTTAGCTCTCCCAGCCAGTATTTCTCAAAGCAAAAGTCTTTGTTACAAATGTTGGAGTAATTATGCACTCTGTCTGTCTACAGGCCTTCATTTAATTACAATGAAAAAGGACTTTGTTATGGATATAAAGTGATTTAACATTTTGGACCTAAAACCCAGTTGTCACAGTGCCATTTTATACTGTTTGGATTTTCTCAAATTTAAACAATAGGACTTTTGTTTGTGCTCATTATCATTTGTTCATTTGCTTCAAGTGACCCGTTAGTGTCCCATCTGACAGTGTTTTTCTAACAAGAGGATAGAACACAATGCAAAACATACTGTATATATTAGCTCATATTTACATGTCAGATCACGTAAGTGGGGTATGTTTAACCAAAATGTATCATGCATGGCTGAACTAGGGATTAAATTTTCCCTCTTGCATCTCCTGCCACTAGATTAGCGCCCCCTTTGACCTCTAATCTCGTGCGGGATTATATCCCTAATGTATTTTCCTAGTTTTCATCAAATTTGGGCACCAGGAGCCTTCCTACAAGTGCTGATGAGGGAGTCTTTCTCCTCACAGAAACTTTGAAATCCACTCATGCCTGGATATTAATTTAGTTTCAGGGCAAAGCAGGATTTCTGATTGTTCCCTAAATTTGGCTCACATCCGGATCATTTTCTCTCAACTAGGTCTCATCAGTATCCTTAAATCAGCTTCCTGAGGTTATTGCTCTAGAGCTCCAACTTTATTAATAGCTCCAGGCGTTATTCAATACTCAATAAGCTTTGTATGCATTCAATGTCATCCCCCTGTCCACAGTTCAACCCAAATAATGTCCACAACCCCCAAATCACCATCCGGTCCCTCTCCCCTGTTTTTCCCCCTGACTCTGGACCTGACAGCAGCAAGTAGCCGGAGACTGATGACCGTGTTAATTTAGCCAGTCCCTGGGGGTCTTCATCTCATTGGCCCTTAATAGGACACACACATATGGAAACACAGAAGTACACACAAGTGAACACACATGGTGACACATTCGGACCCTATGGAGGTATCTCCTATTCAGTAGTAATGTTTAAAACACAGCATGGCTGTCATATTCTACTGCTGTGTTTTCTTTTGAGTTCTTTATTGAGTTGTATTAAAGCCTGGTTGCCCCAGCATATAAAGTGGCAACATTTCCTTCCAGTGGATTTACTGTGATCAGTAGATTGAGTGTGGTGCATAGTGAATCCATTGAATTTTTCAGCTCATCTTTGACAAGCTGTCCTGAAAGTTTGAGGGAAAGAAGAGTCCAAACTGGAGCAACCTATCGTAGTTTATTAGCTGTGTTGCACCACACAGTTTTATTTAACTCCCCTCTGCTGCAGTATAAACTGCTCCACAAAAGAGGAGTGGGTTGCAGACAGTTATGAAACTCAATGTACAAATAAAGTCATTGAAATACGTTGTTTGAATAAACAGAGGGAAGTTATTGTCCCAAGCTAACTGTAGCTCACTAGCTCGAGGAGCTTGTTTTCCCCATTCAGTTACTCTTGAATGAACTGAATGAAGTGGTGTACAAAACATGAGAGCAAAATGCCACAGGGAAGTAAACAGGCCAGTACAGAGAAAATAGAAGGAAACTCGGAGAGTTATTGTATGTTCCCAGCTGGCTAGCATAATAGCAGGTAGCCCACCAGCTACAGTAGTTCACCAACTAGCACTGCAAGTAGCCACTATGTCACCAAGAACCAAGTAGAAGCAAATATTTCGCAAATGAATTCCACTGTGCCACTTTCTGGTGTGAACTTCAACTTTAATGTAACAAATGTCTTTTATTGACAGCTGAATGAATGAAGCAAAAAAAGAACATTTTTATAATCACTATTCAGTAAAGTCTGTGTAAAGGAAAATGAAGGAAAATTTCTTTTTAAACACATTATACATGTTAGAAAATAATTGCTGAAAAAGTGAAAAGACTGAACTATGTAGTACTGAATTGTGGAGTAAGAGCATTAAACTGTTTTTCACCATTTCTGGATTTTTTTGGGGCGGGCCTGAAATGGTGGCTCTATGACATAGAGAGGTGACTGGCTTGACCCCTCCCCCACTATATAAACACTAGAGCGAACATACTCATAGTTACTATTTTTACACCGGGTAGTTTTACAAATTTTCATTGGAGACAACTGGGATTCACTTCGGATAATCTGCTGTTACTGGTGAATGGGGCCATTTTCTGTCAACGTTAGCACTAAGGGAGTTATTTTAAACCCAGCTGAAACGTCTGTTGATGGGAGGAGCCGCCGGCGGCCTCGGCTTCAGCACTGGCTGTTCAGCTGGAAGGATGGGTAGTATCAAAGAACGTGGCCCCAGAAACTGCCCGTGGCTTCAGCCTCAGCACCGGCTGTGCAGCTGGGAAGTCCCCGGCCAGAGGGAGGGCATTTGCCGGGCAGCACTTCACCAAAAAGCATGGCGTGAGAGGCAGTTGCTCCAAGGGTAACAGCCACAATGAAGCCGCCAAGGACTTTTCAGCAGAGAAGTGAGGAACGTTAAGTGCACTGAACTCCATTGAAGAAAACATCAAATTTAACAAACCAATGATTGGTGATGGTTCGCTTGTTAACTTGTCATTTAACTTACATTTTTTACTGACACAAGTCAACATTTACCTACAAAATATGTGCCGAATTAAACAGTAGCTCCTGATGTTACTTTATTTTTAAAATATCATCTATGTTGCTCGCCTGAAACCTACAAACAAGGCCTATTTTAAATTGTGTATTTTTATACAGGAGTTTGGTATGAGTGTTGTTAACTCAGAGCCTGTTCAGTTGGGCCATGCTTTCAGCACCTTCAGCGGACACAGCCCTAGCATTTCAGAGCAGAGAATACTGCTTATTTTTCCACAATTTTGAAACCTAATTTTATATACGTGGCGACTTTTAATCATTCGAATTTGGCTGGGTGGCTAATTCCACATTTTTCTGTGGTGTGACAAACTCAGAACACGTATTTATTTTTGCTTTACACAGACTTTAAAGTGCTTAATCACAGTTAAGTTGGCACTATTTGAGCAGCACAAGACAACTTAAAAAAAGTCCCTTAAACTATTTTTGTTGTTGCTAAATGGCCTCAATTCCACCCAACACCCTACGACTCCTAATTATACAGTGAAAATAATCCCATCTTGTAAAGAGGTTAAGCATGAAGGACAGCTTTACACATCCTTTTCTTGTGGTTTGTGTGTGTGTGTGTGTGTGTGTGTGTGTGTGTGTGTATTCCCCTACGGGGGGCTGCTGTAGGCATGTATTCCCAGTGAGACAGATGCCCATCTGACTGAGCTGTGACATATGCTGCTCTGCTCTCACCTAATGGACAAACACATACAGACACTGCTCACACAATAAACACACACGCACACATGCAGACTAGTAATCGGTCTTGGGACTATTTGCTCTTTCTATTGTCTTTATGAAGCGCCCTTTCCAGTCAATGACAGAAGGTTATTAAGGGCACCACTGTGATTATGACTTCAACAGAGACAAAGATTGCTTGTCACAGGTTAGTCTCAAGTCTTGGTCTTCCAAGTCCCAAATCCAAAAGTTTGGTTTTCAGGTCCCAAACAAATCATTATGGGTTGTTCATCAAATTTATTGCCATTTCAACATGTTAACATCCACAGTGTAATGATTGGTGGTATATCAACTATCAACATGAGGAATTCATTCTTTATAATAAAACTTCAGCAGCCTTGACAAAGTTAATACACCTTTCAGACAGTTTAACTTACAGCAGGCACAGTAATGCACAGGTGCCACCAATCACATAAATCATGGGTCTGTTCAATTTAGGTGTAGCAAGTCAGTCAGCCAGCATTTACAGCAACAGGGCTCAAATAGAACACATAATATGTAGCCATAATCAATTATATTAATTGCACCAGTGTTTAATAGCTCAACACATTGGTATACATCAAACACCTACAAAACCTGTAGTGCATGAAATTAGATGTAGGTGTGAGGAATAGCAGTGAACAGAGATTTATTATTTCAGGATTTGTAAGCAAGTCTTTAAAGGACCAGTGTGTAAGATTTAGGGGCATCTATTGGCAGAAATTGAGTATAATATTTATAAGAATGTTTTAATTAGTGTTTAATCACCTGAAAACAAGAATCGTTGTGTTTTTGTTACCTTAGAATGAGCCCTTTATATCTACATAGGGAGCAGGTCCTCTTCCACAGAGCCCGCCATGTTGCACCGCCATGTTTCTACAGTAGCCCAGAACAGACAAACCAAAATCTGGCTCTAGAGAGGGCCTTTCAAGTTTTTTAAGAGTTTCGCAGCCACCGTAGGTTCTCCTACACACTTGGAAGGGGAGGGGGTATTTGCAATCTGCAACCTCACCACTTGATGCCACTAAATCCTACACACTGGACCTTTAATAGGCCTTTATCACAGCAGACATTTTAACTTGTCACAGCCGGAAAAGCACAGGTGTTACTAATAACATTAACAATGGCTCTGTTCTATTCAAGTGTCCCAGTGCTGTTGCTGCTGTGACAAGACAAAATCTCTGAGGTGAAAAAGGCCTGTGGACTAAGATGGAGGCAGAGGCAGGTGAGGTTCAGTTTGTTTCTAGTTCCCAGGATTATTGAGTGAACTGAAGCACTGGAACTGTGGCCTCTTCTGTGATTTGCCAGTTAAGAACTCTTTATTGTGAAGTACTTGTGTCTGGTTTTTTAAGGACCATAATAACCTTTTTCCCTGTGTGGTGAAATAGATGGGCCAAAAACATTGCTCTTCATATACAGGGGTTCACATGCACATAATTACCAGTGTCTGACTTCTGACTTGTAAATGTTAACATCCAAGTCATAATTATGACTAGGAAACAGTGATTTCTCTAAAAGCCAATATATCCAACTTGGCACTTAGTAATGCAGAAGTGCCTGAAAATGAAAAACAAATATGGATGCCTAATGTTAGCCAATGTCTAGTTTAATTAAACCCACATTTAAAGGATATAGTAATATATTGTCAAACCACAGTTTGTTGAATTGTCTGATGAGGTGAACGATGGTAAGCCATAAACATGTTCATCTTGGGTCAAAAAAGTAGACATTTCAGTATTTGCTATCTTGTGGTCTTTCCTGAGTGAGGTCCCTCCACCTTCCAAAGATGATCAGATCACTTCTGAAGATCGGCTGCATTCAGAGCATCTTGCAGCCACTTCACATTTCCAGTGGGAAACTGAGGAAAACACACTATATGTGAACTCAGCTCAAAGCAGCTTTGTCCCAGAGAAATGTTTGTAGAGCTGAAATACCAGTCTGCCAATATTTACCCTGTCGAGTAGAGGAGTAAATAGTATCATGGGATTCTTATCAAAACAATTTCTTAAACATAATATGTGCAAAAGTTTATAAACTAATTGAATATCCACATGTTAGATTTTTGGAGGAATATCAATGTTATAAAATGTATTTGTATAATTTAGTATAAAATATGGTCTCCATGAGCTCTGTTTCTCTGTTTAAGGCACATCTAAGCTCGCCAAATCCAGCCTTGCCATTATCTACATACTCTAATACTCCCAAAGAGACCAGAGTGGTTTGCCATTATTTCAGCTTAGCAGAGGAGATCACAGCCAGCAGTCCCTCCATCGATCCCTAAGTCCCCTGAGACTAGCACAGCTTCTCTCAACGTCCCTGTGGTGACCACAGGCCTCCATCAGGACTGATAACAATCCCAAATTCATCAAATGGCAATAGGCTGATACAGTAACATCACATTTCACACACCATATGATGCCCTACAAAGCCAACACATTAACAACAAAATTAAGTTAGAGCTTTATCAAACAAAGGTAGTGGGTGAGATAGCTTCAGCTAGCCTTAGCTAAAGCTAAAACTAAATGTACTTATTGATTTTTACCTAGCTGTTATTTGTAATTGAAAAATACCCATTTGAATGAACTGACATCTTGGTAAATTTAATTGTTATTCCACACAACTAAATGAAGCAGGAGCTAAATCCAATAAGAATAAAAACATATGAGCTCCTGCTAATCATAACTAGCAGAGTAGCAGTAACTGCCATCTCAGCTTTTCACTCTAGTGAGATTCATGTAATTCTGTGTGTGTGGTTTGTGCCCAAATGAACATTGTTCATACTGACCATTAGAAGGTCCCTTCATAATGCACTTACAATGTAAGTGATGGGGGACAAAATCTACAAGTCTTTTTAGTGCCAAAGTTCCTCTTTTTGTTACTATACTTCCACCGCAGCTCAACAGGGAAACACTGTCCGAGGAAACACAAAGAGGGAATTTGATGCTAAAAAGACTGTAAATGTGGCAGATATCCACTTGATATGACTAACTCAGACTGCCGAAGCCTCATATGAGCAAAATGACTGTGTTGACACACTGTGGATTTTGGCCCCCATCACTTACATTGAAAGCGTATTTGAAGGGGATCTTTTAATAGTCAGTATGAACAGGAGGAATGATTACAGTGAGGAAAACCTCTTTCACTGTTCATATGGACACCTGACTGTTGTTTTAAGACACACTTGAAAAACTGTGAACCTACCCTTTAAATCCCACATTTAAATACTTTAAGTCCAACTGAAATCACATTTAGTCATCCCTCTGCAGTCAAAAATAATTTCAACATCTTTTTTAAATGTATTAAAATTAAATTCATAGTTTTGTATTATTAGAATGAAGAAAAAATATCAGAAATACTTCTTATTGTCTCAGGGCTGGGGGGCGTGTAGGAGGCTTGTTTGATTTACGTTAGCTGGCAGGTTATCGCTGTAATACTGTAGGAAACGTGAGACAAAGTAAACAAACTGCTATAGCTACAAGTCATGGACAGACAGTTTGTCGCTAACAGGGATTTTGAAGAGCAATGACCAAATCAGCATCTAACGGGACCAAAGTGACATTTGCAACTGATGTTAGCAGTGCGCTTTTCCATGTTTGTCTGGTGGCTCGTTCTACAAGCTAAGGTGCAGGACAAGACGTGTGCTCATGTTTGTAAGTTAGATAAGAAGGAGACTTCAGCAGGAAAACTAATGTGGGTTGTTGTTCAGTCTGTGGGCCTTTTGTCAATACCAAGTATGCCAAGTTCAGACTTGTGTACTTGCTAGTTCGGACTTGGCAAGTTTGACTTGAGAGTTAAAACTTCTGAGGACAAGAGGACGCAGTACGATCATTCTGCAGTTGGAACAGCAGCGTTCCTGCTGACAGCAGCAGCTCAGCTTCGACACACCTACCTGACCGTACTGGGCCAAAATAATCTCAACTCAAATCTTGACTAACACTTTTTTTCACAAAAAAATAACCTCATTGACAGAGAGATGCAGTAAATTATGTTATTTTGTCTATAACGTAGCTATGATAAAAATCCAAACTGTTATGTAGCTAATACATTTATATTTAATGAAATGTGGTGATATCTGTACATATAGAGCCCCAGATGCAGCGCTGTTGCTCTGTCCAGTAAAAACATGAAGCTTTGCATTCAGAAAAACTTATGTGGGAGCTACAATTGTTAGATTTCATCTGTGAGACCAACATTTACCTTCCAAAAGGAATTATATCATATATCAAAGTGCTGCGGAGACATCAGAGCCAGCGGTAAATTACCAAAGAGCTGCACAGATCAGTTCATTAGAACATATTCTCCCCGGGATGACGATGTACGTTGACTGGCCAATCCTCTCAGGAGTCGGGCTGCTAACAGATGAGATGACTGGCCAGTCTCACCCGGTCAGCTGCTCCTCACATCTCCGAAAACATTGGAGCAAATTTCCAAACAGGTGTTATTTGGATAAACAAACCACATATTGGGAATCTACATGGTTACTTTCTCACATGAAAAATCTAAAAAAATATTAAAACTTAATCATACAGTGAAAATTACAACAGCTTTTAGCCTGGCTCAAAATCTTTGCCATCGGTTGGTGCGAAATGCACTCTGGGATACTTGGCTGTCCACATAAGTCAGCTCCTGATGATGTTTCACACGTCCACAAGAATATAAGTACAGACAAGAATGCGGATTGAGAAATGCCTTGTGGCTCTTGTGTTATGTAGCAGGATGCGATCAGGCTCAGTGTGACTGTCTGCTCTGCATGTGATAGAACGCCACGTTATTGCTTTATTCAAGATTTGATTTGCTGTATCAAAATAAGGTCTCTGGCTATGTAAATCTGGCTATGTAATTCATTGAATTAATGCAAAACTAGGGGGCAAGAATTTAAAATATACATTTCTCCCTTTTGCTATCTGAGTTTTTTCTCAAAGTAGAACACAGGACATGTGATTTATATGTGAGAGCACATATGTAGCTGTAGTAGACAAAAAAGGCAGTTTAATTTCAGTTGGACTTTAAATTGTAAATATGTTTTTATATTGATTTCAATATCAATATTCCTAGTAGATGTACAGACACCTAGGAACACATCCCTAGGAACTATTGATTGTAAATAATAATCAAAATAAAGTATTTGGTATTATGTAGGTTCTGTGGCAATGTGTTTTTGGGGGGTAAAACAATCAGCCTAAAAAGACATTTAATTAAAACATTTATATCTGTTACGCAATTTGCCTGTCAGCCTGAACTATCTTTTTTTCTCAACTTCACTGATTCTGTAGTTACTGCTCTTTGCCTTTGTAGGGCAGTTTATATCTGCATGCTCTGTAAACTGATATATGATCAATATAAACTGATATATGCTAAGTAAGTCTGTAAAGTTTTGGATAATTGTTTTAATGGAGTCTGTAATCATAGAAACTTGCAAAATCATACTGCACCAAGAGTGGCTTGTCAATATTAAATTTTTTATTGAAAACCCATGATCCATTGGTTTTCCCCTGGTTTATATAATTCTCCATAGTGTGAAAAACATTTCTCTTTAAAAGCCTTTAAACTTCTTCTCATACCACAAAGAAAGCTGCTGAATAACAGCTTGGTGAATAGGAGCACATGTACATTACAGAGGCCACGTTCTTTGGTCCATTATAGTGTCTGGTCCCAGTAACTCTTCACAAAGATTACCCAACAGCCCACATGGCCTCCATTCACAAATCCAAAATAAACCTTCCTGCCTGCAGCGGCAGCACAACTCCAGCCAGCCAATCAAAGGGCAGAGTTCCATCGACAGAAACACAACGGTTACCAGCCGCTCTTTTCATAACCAGTGATCCGAGACCTGTTAGTGGCCATGTAAAAGAAACACACACACACACACACACTGGACCTTTTAGTGAGTATATAAAGAAACATGCTGTCAGCCCTGTGCAAGAGAACAAAAGTCTTTCTAACAGACAATTAGGATTCCTGCTTCTGTCCTTGTCTAAATCCATGCATGCCTTCCCTCTGTCTCCCATATTTTCCCATTCCCACTCTGATCCCCCTTTTCCATCCATGTCCCCCTCTGCATCCCCAGAATTGAGCCTCCTTCAGGACTGTTTCCGCTAACTATCAGCTCACACTAGGACCGAAGAGACAAAACACAAAAACAGTTTTAACACGGGCCAGTTGGGAAATGTAAAGGGGTGTGACAGAAGGAAACATTTAAGGCTAAAGGTCTGCCTAAAAATCTATAGATTAAGCAGCCTACAGTGGGTCGTTTCTGTTTGACAGGCAATTTTGTTGCCTCAAAGCCCATTGTACCTTCTGTTTTGATGAGGTGTACTAGTGAAGACATGTTTTACTGATGCAATTTTGCCTTAATGTTTCCCCTGGTGGCACATTTTATGTGTTTCACTCCACAAGACACAAGGAGGACTATGGGTATTGACAGGCTCTGACACTTATGTGTATTATATGCTTGGAAACAGCTTCTTGGTTCGTTTTTGTTATTCTGGTATACAGTACAGTGGTTAAACTGAAATTTGATTTAGCAAATGCACTACATTGGATAGTAATGTCACTCTGTCTGTTTGTTGGTCAGTTGGTTGTCCACCAATTTGGTCCAGACTGAAATATCTCAACAACTAAAGGATGGATTGGCATTAAATTTGGAACACACATTCTTGTCCCCCAAGGGATGAGTTTTAATCACTTCTGTGATCCTCTGACTTTTTAACTTGCATCATCATCAGTTAAAATTTTCTACTTGTCGAATAGATTTTGGTTTAAAATGTGCTTTGTGTTTGGTGCTAATTAGCAAATGTTAGCCTGCTAACATAGTAAACTAAGATAGTGTCATAGAGCTGTTAGTGTGACTATTTAGTTTTAGAGAATAAAACCATTTTTGGACATAAGCCAAGTTTCCATCAAAAATGTAGCACGAATTTTCACTAAATTTCCAGAAAATCTGCAAAAGAAAGTGTAAATTATTGCACATTTCCATCCACTACTCTTACGTGAATATTAGGAGTTGGGCACACAAAGATAAACAGACGGTGGGGCTAATTCTCCAGTTTGGTACCATTAAACCATTGCAGAAGAAGAGGACACAATGAGACAACCTGATTAATAGAACACCAGTCAAACCTCAAATGGTGGGTAACCATGAGGAAAACATGATGGAAATATGACACTGTATATGTTTTTTTTTTCATGTATTAATTTGAGGTTAGAGTCTCCTGACAGTTTGTTTCCATTTCACTTTGTCACATCTTGCTTTTCCACCAAGCATACAAACTTTTTTGCAACCTTTCTTTTTTTGAAATTTCCAGCATTTTCACTTAACTCGCTCATTCAATTTCTAAAAAAAACATTTATATATGTACCCCTTTCATTTTGTGTGTGTTGGTGTTGACATGCGTTGGAAATGGGACTAATGTTCAAAATGATCAAAAGCAAGAGAGTATTTATCCATTTTTCCAATGTTGTTATGGAAACAGTTTTCACAAGGGGATCAAAGCAGATATATAGAATGTGACTGACCACTACATATTTAAATTTAAGTGAGCGTGTATGTGCACAAGTGTGTTTTCTCCTCTAACACAGCTTATGTAAGGTTATTCTAGGCCACCCAAGGGTCACTCAGATATGATCCTCTAGAAGTTGATAGCTATGCTGACACACACGCGCAAGCTTCTTCACCATTGTGAGGCAGGGCACTGAGAGGCACAGTGGGTTTTTTTCCCTTTCACAGAAAAATCCAATCAAGTTCTTTGAAAAGCTCCTGCCACTCCTCAGGCCTCTCTGGGTCAGGATATGGCAGCCTAAGGAGGCCAAGAAGGTGAGGAGCTGAGCTGGGGTCAAGGCATCCAGCGAAGGCAGGCTTTAGAAATCCCCGCTCGCCTGGTGCCCCTTCTGTTTCATTAGCTACCCCCTCCTCCCATTATCACCCCCCTCTAATTTAGATGAGGAGCAGGGACAGGGTGTGTGTTTGTGTGTGTAAAGGTGGGGGGTGGGTAGATGTAGGCAGGACTGGGACTGTGTATGTGTTCAAGTTTATTTGCTTGTGTATGTTACCCATCTCATAGCTAGGCAGGATTCCAGTGATGCAACTCCTGCTTTTCTTTCTCTAAAATAGCAGCAGACCTAATGACCCCACTCTAATTGCACAATGTCAATATTGTTGCATTTGGACTCCCATAGCTCTCATATAATATGCACAAAGAGGGATGGCTCATCAGAACTCAATACGCTGGAGCTTAGCAACTAGGCCGGGGCACATAAATACTCATATCATGTTGCAAACTGTCACCATCTGTATTATTCCACAATTTTCTTTAGATCTGTGCATGTGCAAAGTGTCAAATTAAATTTCATTCTTACAACCTGTGATGTGTGCAATAGCCTCTAATTTTGGCAATAAATGCAGCAATACAGAAAGTGAGATATCAGCAGATTTTCTTCAAAATACATTAAAACTTCTCTTGTACTTTAATTTAGCTAGTGGTCGCAGAAAGAGATTACAGATTAGTATGATAAAATAAACCACAATGATTTGTGACAGCACACTTAAGTATATGATTAAGCATCTGTTATTCTCCATAGATTTTAGACATAAAGGTCAGTTTACTTGTCATAGGGAGTACTACTCAACCTGAGAAAACAGATTCTTTTCCTAAAAAGTATAGAAAATGTCCTGTCTTGTGTCACCACTCAATTTTTTCCATATTTAATCCAGACTATCATTAACCAAGAGCTTTGAGTTGCTTAAACATAACTGCAAAAAGGTTAATCATGCTTTAGTTGACCATTTAGAACCATTCCCTTATTATGTTGATATCAGAGTTAAGTTTCTTTCAAGACATATTTGTGGATGGAAAATAGTATATCAAAGTAATATTTAGCAGCCAGAAAGCCTTAGAAAATTACTCAAATTTATAACAGAATAGCTGCATTACAAAGATGAAGCAGACATACTGAAGGTGTTTACCAGGCAGGGAGGGTCTAACGAAAAGAAGCTATTAGTTTCAACTTGCTAAATCGCTGTTGTACCCCTTACACGACATGAGCAATGCTTTTTTCTTGCTGCTTCATCAGGTTCATGAAATGATAAAGTTTTCCCAGAGCTCATGTTAGCAAGCACATCACCTCGCACACCAAGTAATAGACATACATCATCAATCTAACTTTATATAAGGAAACATTTTATAAAGTACGCTGAAGCAATACACAAAAAATACAAGAAGAAGAATAAGTATAAAGTCATTTAAGAAGAAGGGGAGGACAATAAATACTTTTTTTTTAAGTTAAATAAAAATGCTCAGATAACATGATGACAACTGAGCTATCCTCATGACAACTGAAATGCAGTTCAAAGCTCAGGAAAAAGCGTGTAACTAGACCTCGAGTTAATTTGTTTTAGTGAAATGAAATAATGGATGGCGGTTATTATCCTCCATATTCATTCAATCTTCAAGCTCACACTACATATTCACACAACTAACAATGGATCCTCAATGAACAAAACAGAGTTCTCAGTGTGTCACTGTTATAGGCCCAGATTATAAATTTTCTTTTTCAGTAGATAATAAAATAGCACATCAAGTTCTTTTTTGTGTACATGAGAACAAGACTTGTATTATGTTATTTACAAGGGTAGCAATAAAACCAAAACATGAGCCCAGCGACTGACACTGAACATTGAGTTACCCCCGATACATTGACTGATAATAGGCAGACAATCAATAGAGAGACTCGAACTTTATTAACATCTCCAGTTAGACCCAGTCAGATCAATAAGGGCTCTGACACCCTGACACCCTGACATTCTAACAAAGAGCTATTGCTAATGGTCGAAATCAAACTCCAAAAAGAAACCATAAGCTCTGCGCTTATCCAATGAATCTAAATGTATTTTCAGTACAAAGACTCGGGCTTCGTGCTTCACTTTGGCTTTTTGTTGCATTTGTACAGAGAGGATTTTGTCTGACCAACTGTAATGCTTATTCTCTGAAGTTTGCACTGATTTCAATCTCTCTTTGACATCCGCTTGGTAACATAATTATATCTGTGGTCCCTCTTGATTTGAGGGTCATGAGAAACATTGTAATGCTTTTCTGTCCAAAAGCAAGAAAATTGAAGGATTATCGTAACCAACATTAAAAGTCTTTAATCTGAGACTGGCAGGGCAGTCTTATTCTTGTGGAGACTGTTGTGTGTCTGTGAGAAACAGTTTTTAAAGTGAAAGGATATGAGAAGCAGTGCACGCTGGGATTTATAAGAGATCAAGGCAAACTTTCCCTTTAAGATTAAATATGTGTAATCTTTAAACCAAACAAGACTGAGGGATTAGGAAGACTTCACTGACAAAAAAAATCCCTTCTCAAGATGACATGTGATGCAAAGATTATACCTTGAAAGAATAGTTTAATCCGGTGTAGTGTGCTTGGCTGACAGGTTGGGTCTGCCCTAACACTTCTACTTCTGTGTGCACACAGTTCCAAAGGCTTTTTGGAGACGGTATATTTGAGAATATCTTAGCGTGCAAATGTACCTCTTTCATCCTAAAAATACACTGGAGCTTTTGACTGAGCAGTTATTGTAAAATACTATATATTGATATGATAGAACTGAACAGTCATGAAAAACATAATTAAAAAAAAGTTCAGTTACCTTGTTTAAATAATTACATTTTTTTATTTATCAATCAAATCAACAGGGAATATTACATGTACATACTGGATGTGATGCAGAAGACAACAGCCAATGCTGGATGACATAGCTGCTTTAGTCAGCATTATTAAAGCAGCATTAATGACGTCTTTTGGCCACTTAGGGCAGTAGAACAAGCAATAAAACACAACAGTGACATATAATAAATAGTTGTTTTAGCGAACGTGTTAGCAAACAGTTGCATATTTATACATCAAGCAGACACAGAGCAACATAAGCTTTCATTTAGAGTTGTGTTTCTGGCTACTGATCGAATGTAAGTCTTTCACTCTCCTTTTAGCTCTTTTTGGTTTCCACAAACTCCTGAGAAAACGTATCTGGCTCTTTAGCTGATAAATTTTCCACTATGTTCACCAGCTAGTTGCTAACTTTGGGTTGATGAAAGTTGAGTGAGTCTGAAGTTGCAGGTTGTAAAACCAAAACAATGAGCTAAAAGAAGCTAAAATGCTACATTTGAGGGGAACTACAGAGTCTGGTGATAATTCTCTGTGGGTGCATCACTAGGAGCGAACTCTTACATTATATGAAGTCATTTGATCCATTGTTAATATGAAATGATTGATTAGTGCAGCTTTAAAACAACAAGCGATTTGTTTGCAGTGGGTGTGCTGCTAACAAATATACTGTACAAGTTGTTCTTCTGTTGTATTTCTGACAGAGTAGTTGTGTCATTTCGAACAAAACTTGAAACTGTAACTGTATTATTAAAACCAGTATTGAAGATTATAACTAACCTGTGTGATGTTTTTGTTTTTTGTTTGTAAAATCATTTGGTTTACAAATTTAAAATGAGTTTTCCAATGTGAAACTGTGTAGAACAATAAATTGCAAATTTAAAAACATCAACAAAATACTCCAAAAGATGAGACTTCAAATTTGTAATATCAACAAAGTGGTAAAATTACACAATACAGCACTGAATGAAATGAAATGAAATTTTTTTTAAAAAGAGAAATATGCACAGTAAATAATAAAATAACTAATATAAAATATAAAAGTAATTCCTTTTTTCTGTTTTCTGCTTGTTTTTCGGTGACCCCTGATGCGGTGGGGGATAAACTAGCCATTTATTTCTCTTATGCCTCAGGCCAGCTATGTTTACAAGAACAATTTAATTGCTAAAAAGTAAAGAAAATTATTACATGTAATAGAATTTGATGTCATTTTTAAGCTATTTTTGGTGTAGTTGTGGATAAGCAGGAACCTCCATCATGTCAGAAGTGGACATTGTGACTGTTCAACATACAATATTTAGAATAATAAAGGCCCAATATGGTCCAAACATACCCTAAGAGTTACTTCAACTGTCTGCATCCTTACTGCTTGAGTCATTTTCGACGCACTTATGTCTATATGTCTCTTTACAGTTACCCCACAGGGCAGGATACAAATATCCAGTGCAACAACAGATGGACAAAGAGAACCCCACTGTGCTGACATTACCGTAATACTCATTGGAGCAATAACGTCTGCTATCAACCAATATTTTAAAGTAAGAGCCGGCCCCTCTGGTGCTGTATGTGAAAGCTTAGGGAATCATTACCATGGCCTCTGCATAACCTCCATAAGTCAGGTTAGTGTCAATAACCTGGGCTTTAAAAATTGATAAGGGTGATCACCTCGCTCATGGAAAGACCATTTCTGAGCAGCAGACGTCCCTCTGAGGTGATTCTCATATATAAGTCATGCCTCGCATTCAGGATGCATCACTCTGAATATCGCTTCAGGACAATCATCTTCGCCGTGTTTGGGCCTTATCAACATATTGCTCACCAGAGAGCTGTGACAGATGATTGAGAGAAACTATTAGGCTTAGGTCATTCAAAGATATGACTGCACACCTCGATGCATTTCTGTTTGATTTACCTTTAAGCAGAAATAAATCTGACAATTTTAACACAACGTGCTCATGATCTCCCCAGAAACTCTTGTTAAACAATTATTCATATGTGGGTTGACCTCTCTCGCATGCAATGAAACATACATGATCTGGCAGTTCAGTGTGACATATGTAAATGTGTCAGATCAAAATGCCAATTTGGAGAGTCCAGCTGAGTGCTCTAAAGAAATCCTTCCTGTTTGACACGTGGAAATGTCATAGAGCTGCATTTATTCATGTGAACATTAGAGGCACATTCCTGTCCGGCGGCCCTGGAGACAAAAGATGTTGAACTCCCCAGAGGAGAGTGACCTGGAGGACAGACTCACGCATACCAGCTGGACTTGACACCCTCATACACACACACACACACACACACACACACACACACACACAATACTTGGACCAGCCTCTCTGAATTTATTCCTCATTTACATCACAGTTCTTCTGTGACGTCCTGTGACATTTTATTTTTGATATAATATAACATGAATCTTCCAAAATGTGTCATTTTTTACATCAAGTAATCACCAAATAGAGTGTACGTCGTGTAAAAAAACACATGGACGAGCATCAATCCCACTGATGTAACCCTTGCAGCAAAATAATACCAGGCAGCTCCTGAAGTGATGAGTGCAATAAATCTATGAGTGACATGTAATTGGACTGGTACTGCATCTGTGTAAACGTCATAGCTGCCTGCGGTCTTTGGCAGACTGTGAACATACAGAATTTGTTGTAGTGAAACACGATTTTTTTTAAATTGTTTTTTTATTTCTTATTGCAGTGCACAAGCAATTATTGCAACATTAGAGGAAAAGTGCCATTATGAAACAAGGAATATTATCACAAAAGTTCAGAAAAATGGGTCAAAGTTGATCATTTGATGTCTATTCATCAGTCAACAAAACAGAGGAGATGGGTAATATTTGGACAGAGTAAACACTGGGACACTTGACCCCAAATAAACAATGGATTGAGGGAGGAGGTTGATCTCAGCAGCAAAAGCCACACAGCATCATTACTACTGGTATATGTTGCTGCCACCTAGAGGACACACTGAGAAAGACAATCACAAATGTAATCATTAGATGGCTTTAAACATAGAACACTGGTCAGTACATTCAGTCAAAGCTTTGCCCTCTGATGATATGGAAAATACAAATGGACATAAAATTTCTGTAGTTCATTTTGTACTCTGCATCTTGTACATTTGATCAGAGGTGGGAGTAGCAATGTGATTCTTTATTTGTTAAAGGTAAAAGTAGTAATAGCACAATGAAAGAAATACAAATAAAATATAATATAATTTGCAAACATCATGTATTATTACTACTGTGATAACAAGTAAAGTAATGTAGTTTGATGAGGTGGAGCCAATTTGACTATTTTACATATAACATATTTATACGCCGATTACGTGTAAAACTATTGCTGTCAGAACCATGTAGTGGCGTGAAAATTTTAGTTGTGAAATTTTTTTTCTCGATCTGGTCAAGTGAATAATGAACATTGCACACATGGCAACGTTTGTATGGTTAGTTTGGTTTGTTTGTTTTGTAATTATCCCCAGCACTTAATTTCCCTGTTCTTAATCAGATTATATTCTTCTCTTGCTGTAATAACTCAAATTCTCCACAGGCATCTTTACAGTTTCCTCCAATCTAGCCCATTCTAATATACAAAACATGTCATGTAAACTTAAGTGCAATAAAGAGGCAGACAATAAAAGTTTCTCTTTTTACGTCAAACAGTGAAACAGCAGAGTCAAATAATTATGATCTCCACTGAGAAAAATGTGTCAATTCTCCATTTAGGATTTTCCTGATCTGACAGGTTCATACTAATAAAATGCAAAGATTAAGACAATGAGTAGTAATTCAGACTGTGTTTGCACATATTTCAGATCATCCCAGATCACTTTTTAATTTTAATTTAATTTAATTTGATTACTTTTTGTAGTGTGTTACCACTTTAATGTTCTGTGAGGGCTCATACCTCAAACCAGGGCCACTCTGGGCCCCTAATAACCCCCTCTTCTCCTATTCGCTGTGCATTGTGTTTGTGTTAATTATTAATAACTCGTTTGTTTGTGGTAATTTGATTAAACACAAGTTTTTATGGTAATATACACCATAGAAGCACAATAGCAACATTTTGTTTTACAGGTCCCTGATTTCTGAATAATTTCCTGGAAAGAACTTTATAATTAAACTGTGTCTACAGGCAAGAATACAATCCAACTTTCATGGAGAATACAATTTCCAATAAATTAATAATAAACATATATTTGGATTTAAATGGAATGGAATTCCATAAAACTTCCTTGGAAATTATTTGGAGATTAGGTAATAATGTAGGTCTTGCCTCGTGGCCCTATCATTTCAGTTTATAATGTGCTTAGTGGTAATAAATAAACAATCATTGTCCAGTATTAATGTTTTTTATTATTAAAGTGCACCTCTGCCCAAAAATGTGTTTTGCTTATTGTCACTTCTCTTGCATGACAGACACTAGTTTGACACTAGAGGGCTGTTTTTTTTTTTACATTCATCTGCTGAAAGTGAAAAGTTTCTTGTTCAACCTGTGTACCTACAAGCATGATTTGTGACATTACAAGTTACACAAGTTTGATGTGGAAAGTTCAAACCTGCACAAACACTGAGAATGAACTTTTCAGTGAAGTAGGAGACACCTTGTGTCCAGCAGTTCAAAATATTTGCATATTCACAGGAATATTCACCTAGATAACTGAACTTTTTTGTGAAAAACAAAAAACATATCAGACAGGTTACTATTCCAAGCAAAGTATTTCTATGTTGATTGTCTATCCTTTTAAATGTATTTTTTGAAATGATCACAAACTAATCGCTACATGGTGAACCTGAAGCCTGGGGGCCCCCTGAGGGTCTGAGGCCACAAGGCAGTTACCCACTTTGCCCACTTAGTAATCCAGCTTTATGTCAAGCACATACCCTTAAATATCAGACATTTCCAAACAATCCATGCTTTGTTTTGCATCTCTTCCTCTCTTTAGCTCAGTTTAGCATTTTTTGCCTTTCTCCTACTGCATCTGTTCAGCCAAGACTGAGTCCTTCACTCCAGCGGCCAGCACAGCAAAGAGGAAGGGGGGGAAGAGGGAGCGGAGGTAGAGAGCCACCCTGGGGATGGGGTGGGCCAGCATAACCTCCTTCCTCTTCCTGTTCACTGTTTGCATTATTTCATTGGCCAAGACTGATGGGCGCACGCCATGGTTCAACTGGCTAGCGATAACTGTGGAGGAACAAATAGATTTGTTACTGCAAATCTTACTGCAAGAAAAGGGACATTCCAAACAAAATAGTTATGTACTATATTTGCTCTGTTACAAAAAGCAAACAACCCATCAGCTAAGAAACACACATAATATGAAAAACCTTTGTGATGATTTGTCATATATTATTACCTATACAGTCACTTCCACACAGCATACCAGTTCTTTTACTCACATGCAGCTAGGCTGTTTTGTTGAGGGGCCGGCTGTTCAGTGGACGGCGGGGCGGAGGCGTTTATAAAGGTATGACTGATGGTGCTGACAATTATCCCATACTCCTCCACTTCAGCCCGCAGACAGTCGAAGAAGGCCTGCGCTGCATGCTTAGACGCTGCATCTAACAGGCGCCAACACAAACACACATATTCATTGTAGTGCACAAACACAAAAGAGGTGTGACTTGGCTGTAAAGAAATCTCATTCCACACATTGCAGAGGACATACTTTGTCTAATTGTTTTCTGTGACACCATGATGTGAGAACAGATACCTGTTTGAAACCTTAGTGTTAGTATTTCACTTCTAATCTAAGTGCTAGAGGGAACAGTGAGATTTTTTCTTTACATAGAACACATCATAAAGGTTCAGTTCACCTAAATCATAAAACAAAATATATTTTATTCACTTTTTTGCCCTTATTCAATACAATGGAGGTGAATGTAGTTTCATGGGTGGTGGTCACAGCTTAAGCTACTACTACATGCTAGCAGCTCTGTAAGGCTGCACCTTGACCTAAATGCTAACGTCAACATGCTAACATGCTGATTTTTAGCAAGTATAATGTTTACCATGTTCACCATCTTAGTTTAATGTTTTAGCATGGTAACGTGCTACAGCCGAGGCTCATGGGAATGTGATTAGTTTTACAGGCTTTTGGCCATAAACCAAAGTGTAGGACAATTTCCAATTTTGACTTGATTAAGGCTCTAGATGGAAAGTTAAGTGATCAACAAAGTTATAACAATTCATACTGAAGGGGGACCTGAATGCTAGCATGGCTAAAAAGACTAAAATGTTTAAGAATGGTGCAAAACAGTAGAATAGAGACATTCAGTACGGTACAGTGCAGTAAGATAAATGAATAAATGGCCTCATATTTGAGGTAGAAAACACAAAAAGTTTTAAGCCTCACTTTAAAAGACATGGGAATTGAAGCAGACTTTAAGTTTATACAAAATATGTATGTATTAGTTTTGACTATCTGAGAGGTCTAAACCATTCAGTGTTTTGGGTGAACCAACGCTTAAAATTTGGTTGAGAATATCTGAGTGGTAGTGGTAGTGGTAGTGTGACAACTCACATGAACTTCTGAAGGGGATAGCCAGTTTACCCTGGATGCTGTTGATGAACACGATGTGCCCCGATCTTCTTGAGATCATTGTTGGAAGAACGCCTGCAACATATGTGACATATTGGTAATTAGAAGAGAAAGATCAGTAAGAACAGACTACTGTTGGTAGCCTGTTTGGTGGTAGTTTTCTCAGGAATGTCCAGCCCACCTTTGGCCAAAGTGCTGGGACCGAAGTAGTTAATGTCCATGACGTTTCTGTCGAGTTCCAGGGAGACGCTCTGCACTGGAGCCTTCAGCTTCACACTGCTGTTAAAGATCAGCACATCCACACAGCCATAACACTCCACCACCTCAGCCACCACGTCCTCCATGCTGTCCATGTCGCTGAAGTCCAGGATCACCAGTTTTGGGGCAAACGTCTTGGGAGACACAGGACTGTATTACTTTACCGCTATGGACAATATCTACGGTTCAACAAGCATCAATCTGGCTGGTTTGGCAGTGTATTGCTTCCAGCATGACAAAAAATATTTGCTCAGTTTGTTGTTATAATGAGAGCATTTTCTCATTATTACAGTATGTTTTCAGGTAATATTAAGATATTTTCACCTTATAATAACATATTTTTCTAATTATTACCACAGTGCATACAAAATTAATCAGTTTTAAAAGAATAGTTCAACATTTTCTTGCCAAGAGTTAGATGAGAAGATCGATGTCAATATCAAACTGGAGAGTGGTATCGATCTTCTCATCTAAGCATTTTTCCCATAACATCAAACTTTTCCTTTAACAGGAAAACAAACTCTTTCTCTCTTTTTTCCTTCTTTTACAGTTGTAACATGATTAATTGGTAAATAAAAAATTTCCACTCTCCATTTTATGGTTTATTGTGTAGCTACATAGCTACATTAGCTAAAGTTACAGTGTCAAATTTCCAATGATTTTTTCATCCTTACTAAAAAAGTTACGTAGAACTGCCTAATTTTTCAGCAACAGCACATGCCATGATAAATCAGTAACAAAGTAAGGTTTTGGTTATCATTAATATGCTTTTGTCCAAATTAAAAACTATATGTAACACTATACATAATGGAAATTAACTTAATCAGGAGCACCCAGTGTCCATATTATCAACATATTTTATGTCTTTGTTTACATTTTGATAAAGCCTTCAAATTATGACTTTAATGATACTTTCACAATGTCTCATCCTAAGAGTAAAAATAAAACTTTATCAATAATTATAAATGAGTAATTGTAAATTTGCCTAGCCAATGTGGGCTATATTGTCTCGCAGGCATTGGAGCTTTTCTCGATATAACAACATATGAAAAAACTACCAACATATCATGTAACATGTAATGTTAGAAAAGTTTCTTTTTTTGGCCCTGACCATGAACCACAACATTCCCAGTTCATGTCTGGTGGGCGACCTTTGTTGCATTCCCCATATCCCTCTGTCCTCATTTCCTGTCATCTCTCTACTGTCAACTTTCTAATAAAGGCATAAAATGTCCCCCAAAACAATATTGTTTTTTTGTTTCTTGTCGTAACAAGATACATTGGTATTGTATAATTACATTAAAGTTTCTTGATATTACAAGATAAAGTGGTAAACAGAAATTGATTTGATTTGTGTCATCGACAGCTATAACATCAATGGCAACATATAACATTATAATAACATCAATATTGTATTGATATCTATACATATTTGCTTTCCCCCATATAGACACATCTGCTCTGTCCTGTGTATAGAAGATACACAGAGGACAGTGTGCTGTCACAGAGGATATCCTGCTATTGTGTTGACCAGAGAAGGAAGTGCTGATCCGGGCAGAGCAGAGCAGAGGATTACGATAAAATCAAGGACACAACCTGCTTTACTCCTATTTTAAAAAACACCATGTCATGTAATGTCAGTGATAATTCCTAATGGCTGTTTGAGGGATTTTTATGTTATGGTAATGGCTTTGCTCTCTGATATCCTTATTGAGAACTGTCACTGTACTCCCAAAGTTTCCAGTGGATATGAATAGATATACTGGTGTTTACTGTAGCAACCATAGTGAATGATTTGTTTCTCAGCTGGGTAGTTTGCCAAAAAGATGACTCAGCTCCACAAATAAAAGTTATGGTTTTTTTTTTAGGGTTGACTCAAAGTTTGGCGTGTTTATGATTAAGTTTCAAGTGAAAACTAATGCCAGAATTATGATTTATTTCATTTCCTCACCTCACTGGGGTTAGCGTCATTAGTCAAAGAGTCATACAGGGACTCCAGTTTATCCCAGCTAGTCCCACAGAGGATCAGTCTGGCACCACCCTTATGGAAGAGATGGGCACACTCTGAACAGACCAACAGAGGAGAGAAAACATGTAGCATAACTTTGTCACTTCATTTGAAGAAACAGTTTGACAGTTTGGGAAATGTGTTTATGCTTTGTTGCTGAGAGTTACCAATATATTCTTCTGTTGAATATGAAGCTACAGCCAGAAGCTGATTAGCTTAGCTTAGCACAGACTTAAAGTAGGGAAACAGCTAGCTTGGCTCTGTCCAAAGGTTAAGAAAAGTCTGCCTACCAGCACCTCTAAAGCTGACTACTTGACACGTTATGTGACCCATGTACTGTACTATGTCTTTGCTGGGAGTAATGATGTCCTGCAGTCCTGTAGTTGCCAAGTTGCTAGGAAATCAGCCGAGACTCCAAGAAGTTATTGCTGCCAGCCAAAAAGTAATCTGGAACATAACTCACTGTAAAAGCACAAACTTTTGTCTTTTTTTACGCAGTTAGATGAGAAGACTGATACTACTTTTATGTGTGTATGCTAAATACGAACCTAGAGCCAACAAGCAGTTAGCTTAGTTTAGGAAACAGCTAACAGTTAGCCTGATTTTGTTTAAAGAAATCAGCCTTCCTCTAAAGCTAACCCCTTAACATGTTATATCTTGTTTGTTTAATTTGTGCATGAACAGAAATTTATGGTTTTAGAGGGAGTTAAGTGCTATTAACTGTATTGCTAACTATTTATTGGACCCTGTAAAACCACAATTTTTTGTCTTTACACTTTGGTGTTTGCACAGATTAAACAAACGAGAAATAACATGTTTATTTGTGACTAGAAATAGTATGGCACATAACACCACCATACAAGCAGAATATAACATGTTAATTAGCCAGCTTTAGAGGTGCTGGTAGGCAGATTTTGTTACCGTTGGACTGAACCAGGCTAGCTGTTTCCAGTCTTCTGCTAAGCTAAGCTAACTTTCTCCTGGTTTCAGCCTTATATTTAATGAACAAATATGATCTTCTCTAACTCCACGCAAAAAAGCAAGTAAGCTTATTTCCCAAAGTATTCCCTTAAACATGCATTGCAAAGCAACATTCTTTTAGACTTTTGCGTCTGTCTCCATTAATTTTAGTCATGGCTACAATACAATATTCATCCAATGGCACAAATTCCAGATCTGGATCACCACATAAATCAATTGTTGCTTATCATCCAAGGCTTACAAGTCTGGTAAATTTCATGCACTGTGCTTGTCAGGCATCCTGCTGACAGTCATAGGAACTAACAAATGAAGGTGAAAACAAAATCTCCATGGCAATGAAAGCAAGATTAAATTGAAAAAGAAAACAACAAGTTGGATTATTTACCAGTTCCCACCCCGGACACAGCATCAGTGATTACCACCACTTTGTTTCGTACTAAGGACTTGGACATGAACCGCATGACCTCATTGTAGATGTAATACACCCCCGCTGCCACGACTATCAGCAGGGGCAACACAATCACAGAGGGCAGGGCCATGATCTGTGGAGGAGAGAGCAGAGGATCATTGTGGCGAACAACTACAGACCTACTGACCTGCATTATAAGAGCCAACAGACGGTGCTGTCAGGACAGTTTGGATCAGATTTAGCTCTCGCAAGGTGTGGCTCGTTTTTGGTATAAACTAATACAGAGTCAATAACAAAAAAATACACCAACTGAAAAGTGAATGCTGAACACATCTGTTATCTAAAAGCTGAAATCCCTTCTCTAAATTCTATTCTTTATCTATACCTCCTCCTATGTGTTTGGTATTGATTCAATCAACAGTGGATGATGGGTTTTATCAGGAGTCACCTTATCAGTGTAATTCAGGGAAACAGTATGTGTTCCTAATGTTTTGTAAATTCAGTGAATATCAGCATGATCTGTCAGAAGCAATCATGTGTGAGATAATAACCTTCCTGGATATGTTTCTGCAATAGTAAAGGAGGTAAACCTCAGGCTATTTACAATGTAACAGTGCAGTTCTCTGTATCATGTTCCTGTATACACTGGGAGGGGTGAAATCGAAATAACATATACTGTAGGTCAAATTTCAACCTATGAAACCACTGAATTTGCATTTTAAAGCAATAGTTCCACATTTTGGGAAATGCGCTTATTCCCTTTTTTGCCGAGGGTTAAATGAGGAGATCGATACCACTCTTAATTGTGCAGCAAAAATGAAGCTAGAGCCAGCAACCTAAAGCTCATTAATTATTAATTAGTTATTTCTCAATTGTTTGATCTGTAGGAAAAAACAAAGTGTAAAAACGACAATTCCCTGTTTTTATGGGGGGTTGTGTGCCAGACTATTTCTTGGCCATGACTGCTAACTTCATGGAGTCTCAGCTGGTTGCCAGGTAACTGGTCTCATCCAAGAAATAGTGTGGCACATACACTCCCATACAAGCACAATGTGTCGTTTTTTCACTTAGTTTCCTCTTTCACATTAAACAAGTGGAATACTATGTGTTAATTAGTGAGCTTTAAAGATGCTAGTAGGTGCAGCTATTTTGTTACCTATGTACAGAGCCAGGCTAGTTGTTTCCCCCTGCTTTCAGTCTTTGTGCTAAGCTAAGCTGCTGACTCATCTTCTTGTTTACTTTGCAGACATGAGTGGTATCGATCTCCTCATCTAATGCTCAGCAAGAAGAATGATTGCTTTAAAGCCTGATAAGTGTAAATGAATTCCTATCCTAGAGTCATTTGTAAGCTACTGTCAATATACTGTATCTAAAGATACTTGCAGAGAAATAAACAGATCTATATGTTTACCATGTATTTTCTTTGATTGTGACGAACTACAGTTTTCTGCTCCAAATGTGTGAGGCCCCCTGAGGGTAGAACTAGCATTTAGTGGCCTTGCTAGCACACTTACCATTTAAAGTGAGTTTGAGGAGAACAGCTAAATATATTCTGGCCATGCTGCTGCCACAGAATGCCTTGCACTATGTCACCTCCAGGATATTGTCATTGGATACCCCAAGGGGAGCTACCAGGGTGACTCACATTAATAAGCAATGGGTGACCTTACTTGTCCTGCTTTACTTGGGAAAACACATTAAGATAATTCCTAATCCACATTAAAACTATAGTATCCATGATGACTCCAGAGACCCTCTTCCAAACTCAGCCCCATATTTGGGCTCATGACTGGATCCCAGTGGGTTAGTCAGCTTGTGAGTGCACATCTATATCAACCATACAACACACACACACACACACACGCATACACCTGTAATCTGTGTTATTTTTGGTTCACTTACAGAACGGACAAGGAGCTAATCCTTCAGCAGGACTGGCTGTTGTTTTTCCGGGTTTAGTTAGGTAACAGGGGCCCTTCCTCTCCCTCTGTGTCCCCCGTCCATTCACACAGCTCTGTTCCTCTGTCTGTCTGTCTGGCCCGCTGCTGTCCACCCCTTCTTATAATAGCCTCTGCTAGAGTCAGCCATTAATACACACATATGTGGTGCATAGCATCTGAGGCATGTTCTCTTGTTGCCAGCATGAAGGGATGGACGACAAGTGAGGGTCTCATTTCCACATTGTGTTAAGCGCCAGTAATTGCATTGTACTGCTGTTTTCAAGTCAGTTAGTTAGTAGTGTTTTTCAACTATTAAATTATTATCTTATGAGTAAAACTTGAATACAGAAACACTGATAAAGAGAGACAGGGGGATTGCCCTACACTTTCTTAGGTGAGGATACAGCTTAAAGTCTCCCTCCGGTCAAAAATGTGTTTTTCTTCTTGTTCCTGCACTTGAATGTTTGAGCTTCACTGTGCAGAATGATGTCTGTGCAGAGTTTGACACTAGAAGGCTGTTTTCACATTCATCTGCTGAAAGTGGAAAGTTTCTCTGTGCTCATTAAAAATCTAATTTTAAAGGGAGGGTCTACAAGCGTGATTTGTGATATCACAAATAGTTTGGAGCCAATGGTTCAGTATTCAATTACACAAGTGTGATGTAGAAACTTGAAACCTCCAGTACACAAACACTGAGAATGGACTTTACAGTGAAGTAGGAGACATCTTGTGTCCAGCTGTTAAAAAATGAAATATATTTGCATATGTATAGATTTTGGAATTTTTAATGAAGAAGAGGTAGAACATGTAATGTTAAGGATTTTAACAAGATAATTTCAAGTTTTTGTATAAAAAACATATCAGACACAAATTCTTATCCAAAGTAGACTTGAAACAGCTCTGTAGGAGATCTTTAAAGACTGCAGTGCTTAGACTTTCCTATGGTTTACTCACCACATTTATTTTCCTTGATTAGGTAATTTGGAAAATAACTAAAGGCTGTACTTAAGAAAAATGGGAATATTTTCCTGGAGTATTTCCACATTATGCTACTTTATACTTCTATTCCCATATGTTTTAGCAGTAGTACTTTTCACTCCATTACATACATCTGACAGCTATAAGATCTTATATTTAAAACATATGATCATCTTAGAAAGTATGATGTACTGTCAATGATTAAAATACCAAACAGTATTGAAAAATTGTAAAAATTAACTTCACCTTGATATATTACCATATTAAAATGGTATCAGTAATAATAAAACAATGACATAATATGCATAATATATTGTAACAGTATGAAATATATACAATTTTACATAATGAGTGCTTTAACGTTGATAGTTTAAGAGCATTTAGATGCAAACATTTTAGCTATTTAAGTACTTTAAATGGTGAATGCAGGACTTTTACTTGTAATGAAGTGTTTTAGCTACATTATAATTTTGCTAATTTTAAATAACCTAAGTAAAGTATGAGTTGGCAAATTCCACCACTGGTAGGCTAAATGTAAAATTTCACCTTTTCTCTACTGCTTTCATTCCATTTTGTTCACTTGATGTAAAACCTCCCATGAATCTGACATAGTGTGTCAAGAAATGTTTTAATTAGCAACTAATTATTATAAGGTTATCTACTTATTTTTATTTTAAACTTTATTTACACAATGGAACTTACAGCAGGTGCACAGGTCACAATACAACAATAAAGAAATAAAAAGAAAAAGCAAACATAAACAAAATTAAATAAAATCAATTACAAATCAAATTCATCACATAAAGCTTTGGTTCTCTTTTCAAGGCTTTAGAGTTTGTGCAGTATTTCAGTGTGTGCAGGAAGGATTTTAAGTAGGACATGAAGACAGTAAGGTTGGGATTCTGTTTTGCAAATTTGCTGGCATGTATGTGGAATGAGATTAAAAACATACATTTTCCTGGCAGGCATTTCATCAGCAAAAAATCATATAAAATAAATTCAATGTTGAGTTTGAGTTGAGTATCTAATTTTCTGCTTAAAATAAGATTAAGGTTGATTCTCCACTGTCATAGTGATGATGTGCTGTATTAAACAGCTCAGTAACTGTGTTCTCTCTCTGGGCGGCGACGTTGAGCAGTTATCGCGAGACCCCGTGGTATTCCAGGCTGTTGTGTGAGCTCGCTCTTCTCCCCCCTCTCTCGCTCCGCTGGGAAAGAAGAAAATAAACCTCTTGCTGCTAACCAGGCTAGTTATGGAACCAAACCTTTAAACACTCATTTTGCCACAAGTGACTGGCCGGGAGGTGCTTTCTCTACCTGGGAGAAAAGCACGGGAACAGTTCGGGTTTCGGACCGTCTCTTCTTCTGTAAAAGTCAAGTTGAAGAAGGCAGGAGAGGATTTCATTAGCGAGCCTATCTGCGAGCTAACTGGGCTAACCGGAGCCGAGCAGGGGAGCACTGGATGAACTTCGCCTGGACTGACTGCAGCGACTGGGATAATAGCTGGCTGTCTGACTGCAAGCTTTCTTTCTTGGCTGGTTCCTTCACATGGGAGTCTGTTGTTACTTGATGGACTGTATCGCCTTGGAGCTTGAAGGCGATACCTGTGTGCAAATGTTGTTTTGGGGGGGTTACGCCATCACGTTATTGATTTGGAAGCCCACTGGCAAGCTAACAGGATATTAGCCACCTCTCTCACTCCGCTTTGTGGTTGCAGGCCACGGACTGAAAAGCATTCATCACTGACTGAGTGATGGGAAGGCTGGCTTGATGGCAGCTAATTATTTATTGGGAAGCAATAATTGGGTACGACTAAACAGACATAAGGAGCGTTTGATTTGATTTTGTCCTCAAGTAATTCAAACCCCCGTTTTTTTTTTAAATTTGAAAATGCGTCGGAGTGTTGGGGCTTTTTCGAAGTTGGGATAGAAGAGACGCACAAGAGAACAGCGGGATTACAACTCCACTGTTGACAAAAGTCCTCCAGAAAAAAAAAGAGTTTAAACTGAGGTGAAAGATCATGTCTACCGCAAAAGAAAACTCCTGTAGGAAATTCCAGGCCAACTTCTTCAACAAAAGTAAATGTCAGAACTGTTTCAAGCCACGGGAGCTGCACCTCCTGACGGATCAGGATTTGACCCAGGTACGCAAAATGTTACCAACAGTCATGACAATATGAATAACATTTTGATTCTCCACTGCCCTTTTTAATAGCTTAAATTTAATTGATTGCCAGCTAAGATAACCCTTTCAAGAGCTGACCTTTCTGCCAAACTTTGGAAAAGTGAAAAATAATTATTGTCTGCAGCAGCTCATGGGAATGTTGGCTGACAGCTGCATCCTTGTAGCTGGAAAACGCCTTGTTCCTTCTATATCTATTATGTATAAGTTCTGTAAGTTAACAGCAGCCCCCCTAATGGGTTAGATATCACAGCTGAGTTGTATTGTCCAACAGGATGTCCATTAGAGAGCCAGACATATCTGTATGGGGTTCATTCAGTGCAGTTACATCTGTGGTGTAGAGAAAGTTAAGTTTGAGTGATTATTTTGACTGAAACACAAGACATCTCTGTTTCTTCACTTCTTCCATTCTCTTTCCATGTGACAGCCACTGTGGTGCAAGTGAATTCCTGTGGATTTCTCATAAGTATGCCTACATTTGCCTGCCAGTTTGGTGTCTGTGATTGATTGTGTTATAACCTTCAGCTGTTGTTTATCTGAAGTTGTTTGTCTTTAGTGTGTACACCAGGCAGACTAGTGATCACTATGTGGGAGCTAATGGGCAACCAAAGATGAGTGGAGCAAAGATAAAGTGAAGCTCCATTCAACTGTGGCGATCACATTATAGGCATGTTTTCCAAGTCGCTCTTTCTCTCTCTCAGATCATTAGTTTAGTCTCTGTTGTATCCTGTAATTGATCCCAGACGATGAGGCCCAGATGGGCCCTTGAACATGGCTTAAGAGCCAAACGGCAACGTCAGCATCCTCTTCACCTCTGCGAGTGTGTGGGGGCACACGCTTGCCTTCTTTGTGTATCGCTTGCTGCGCTGACTTTATTGCAGGTTAACCCTTCAGATGCAAGACTCCTGAGTTAGGATAGGCAGCTTAGGGTTACATCACTTCCTGTAATCCCTCCTATGACCTGGCCCACACTCTCTCCAGCAGCCTGTATGACGACACCCGGCCACAGAACCAGAGAGGCTTACAGCCCTGGCCTTTGAGAGAGATACGCCATCAAACCTCACTCATCACTGTTGTCCCAGTCGCCCACAGCCTTTTGAAAATGTCTCCAGTCTGTCAGCTATCCAAAGAGTTAGCAGGGAGCTTAGTTGCACAAGCAGGTTCTGTGAGGATTCTATCTGGACAGTCCTCAAACCATTTAGCGCTATGCACCAGGCCATTACTGGCCTAAAGCTGTATTATGTAATGCCACATAAACAGTGTTAAACTTCTGAGCCTTGTTCAACAGGCCCAAGGTGAGAGTTAGGCTTTGTAAACTGTTCCCAGTGTTCAGAAATGGATACGGCCTGACTTAGAGGAGATAAACTCAATAACCTAGTGAAAAGAAAGCTCTAGCGGGGCTGTGTAATGCTGTTAAAACACCATGAATAGATGATTTAGCTAAGTGAATTTGAACCCTAAATTAAATGCAAGTTGATCAGAACTTAAAGGGAGCTGGAGAATGCTACTTTGAAACAGATAGCCCACATGGAAAAGTTATGCAATGGGAAGAGAGCTGAACGTCGGAAG
Source organism: Scomberomorus guttatus (assembly GCA_038419695.1). NCBI lineage: Eukaryota > Metazoa > Chordata > Actinopteri > Scombriformes > Scombridae > Scomberomorus > Scomberomorus guttatus. Next base: position 20,847,228 of record CM076465.1, on the reverse strand, counting down.
GACAGTATCCAATATAAACAATCTCTTTGTTCAAGACAGCTAGAATAAAAGGTGGGCTGGGGGAGGGGCTGCTGCTGGAGCTCGAGTGCATTCTTTTATTTCAGTCAATGTACTCCGAAAGGAGTTTTTATTTCCCCACGAGTTCCAGCTCTGTTGTCACGGTTCTCGCTCTATCACATGAATTGTTTTTCATGTCCCTCCTTGTGTACTGTTGGACTAAAGTGATCACACTATCTGGGTGAGGCAGTGGGAGGCAGGACAGTGATGGAGGATGCAGGCAGGCTAAGGTTTACATGTACGTGGGAGGGACGGAGAAAGACAGGCAGGGATGCGATGGGACTAAAGGAGTGGGAGCATGAGTCACAGGGGGAGAAAGGAAGTGCTGGATTGGGAAATGAGAGCAGAGGTTCCCAGAGGCGGCTGCTCAACATCCCACCATGTGAAGTTATAAGCAGCAGATACAGATTGGAGTCAAACTTTACAGAGCCTATAGCTTTAACACATACCAAATGTTCAAATGCAGTTACTGACTGCGAGCTGTTCTCACAGTTGTTGTCATCACAGAAGGATAGACGCCACGTTGTGTGCCAAACAGACTATATCTCATATCCATAGCTCTGTCCCAGCCAGATACAGTGTTTCTGTGAAGGGCTTTTGGATTTAGGATCACTGCTGTGATAATGGGATGACTTTCACATGGGTCCCCTGGTGTCACACCCAGCTGTGTTTGTTTTTGTCACCCACAAGCCTGGTCGGTGACAACGGCCCCTCTGCTAGACTGAACCTGCTCTTCTGAGTCAGAACCACGGTCATGTTCGTGCTAACGCGGACAAATTTAAAGACGCATCTTTTTCTCTCTTTGTTTTGGCTTTTGATCCACACAAAGCTGGTGTTTTCCTCCTCTGCAAACAGCTTTCAAACTGCTCTTCTCAGGGGAGTTGAGAATGCTGGTCTCACGTTGTGTTGACTGGAAAAAGCTTTTTAAAGACACTAATGTGGGATTGCCAGGCTTCAAAGACATTGTTGAGTACTTCCGCATAGCAGCAAAGCCAAGTTTCTGTCATCTTTCTCCATGATTGCACATTTAGTTTGTCAGTATACTATAACCTATTACACAATACTATGTAGTCATTGATAAAATTATTATTTATACAGTCAGTCACAACTGTAAACTTGATTGAATATCTGCCCAGCCAGGAAGTACTTTTAGTCTTTGTTAGACAGCAGTTATGAGCTCAATTAATAGTTTCACAGTTATGTGGCAACAGAAAGAGATGTCAGTGAGAATACCTGTGTTATGAGTTTGTTCAGGTGTACTAAAAGTCTTATGTTTTGATTTATAGGTCAGTGTGTTTCTGCAGGTGATATCACCACTGAAACACTAGATGGATGTACTGTACATCATCAGGCTATATGGTGCTTCATTTATATTCCTCACAGTAACTATGTTTACATTATTTCATTCACTTTGTGACATGATCGATGGTGGGAAGGTCTGCTTTGTTCCAATACTGAATATGAAGCTATTCCCCGCGGTCGCAGCATTTACGTTGTTTCATTCAGCGTGACAGAGTGGTGATGGCAGTGAGCAGAGGGTTTGCAGTGGAGATGTCTTTGTGAGGGCCTTTCTTTGCTTCCTTAGTGTTGTTTTCAGGATCAACAATCTCAAATGGCATCAGAAATTTGTAGGAGAAAACAAAAGGAGCCCAAACTGACCAATCACAGTTCTTGCAATCCCCAAGTGGTATCTTTGTAGCCTCTGTAACCCTGGCATGTAGTTACATTTTTGAGGAGGAGTACCTCACCATGACGTAACAATGACAGTTATGTGCGAAGGCTACATGCATAGGGAATCTCTTAACACACAGCTATAAATCAACCATGAGCTATAAATCAAGGGGGCCTGCATGACATAAATTTCATCATCTGCTCGTGAAAGTGTGGACTGTGTTTGCTGGCAACCATGTGTGAAGGTGTCTGCCTATCAGGCCGACAACAGCACTGTATCAAAAACACACCCTCTTCATTCATTTCAGTCAGACTACTGCATGGTCATAGCAAGTGTGCCAGCGCAGAGGGCAATGCAACATCATCCAGCAATGCACCATGCAGTGTGCAAATCCTACTGGTTACCTTGCAGTTGTCAAGACAGTTGAGAGAGTTACTGATGCTGAGATTACTTTTATAATTTTCCACATTAGTTTGGATGTGGCCTAAGTTGACAGGCTCTCTGAGGAAAGCAGTATGTCTCCAGGTTGGAGGGGTCCACTGAAGAGGACGTAAGGTCCGTTGTGTGTTATTGTAAGTGTGTGAGCATATGCAGGGATGTGTTGTTGCTCCTCCTAAAGTTTCTGTAACAGCTGCTCCCTTTTTTCTTCTTTTCCCACAGTGGAGTCTGTACCTTTCTCAGGCTGGCTCTCTCTGTGCAGGACATGAGTGAAATTGTTTGTCATCCTTAGCCTAATTACCAGACTGATTTGATTTACATGGGGGTGCAACACGGTGCCCCTAAAATTACCCTTTTTAATGGTTTTGGATCATTAAAACTGCCTTCATAGGCACGTCCATACAGGTTCAAACAAGGCATGTATAGATTTATGGCAGGCATGCAGTGACATGGAGTGGTAAAAGGGCCAATATTAGAATAGCAGGTTAATAATCAGATCCTTTTACCTTCCAGCAGAGATATTTTAGGTCAGGTCTGTGGAAGAGCTGGGGGGGGGAGTATGACGGCTGCTCACTAATGGTTAACACTTAAAGTAGAGAGACTGAGTGTTAATGGAGAGCAAAGAGCAACTGCTTCTGTGTTGATATGTTTCCACATCTTTTGAACTCCTCTGCGTCTGTTGGACTAAGGTAGTTTGTGGTCAAACCAGTCCAGAAGGTGAATCACGAGTGTGTGCATGTGCGTGTGTGTGTGTGTGTGTGTGTGGATATATTGTTTGTTTTGAGTATGCCGTCAGTCAGTCAGTCCAAATTTGTCATACTGGTCTCATCTGCTGTGGGGAAACAGGAAAGAGAGGCACTCAAGCATGTCATCAAACAGAGCTGATTGGACCAAAAGGCTCACTAACTGGTTTTGTGTGGCTGCGAAATGCACTGCGAGAACAGAGGCAACATCTGGACCCCAAAAGGCTTCTCTCTCTCATATTTACACCACCACAACCCCCCACTCCCCTCCCCCTCCCCATCCCCCTCAGCTCACACTCTCTCCCAGTTTTAATGATTACCTAAATTGCTCTTTTTTTCTCCGCCCTCTCTCTCTTTTACAGGCTAAACCTATTTATGGTGGATGGCTGTGCTTGGCCCCTGAGGGAACTGACTTTGACAATCCTATGCAGAGATCCCGGGTAAGAGCATACATACGGGCCTGCATGTTTGTTCATGAAAGAGATATACAACCACAGTACTGTATATATGCACATATAGGCTTTTCCTTCCCCTTCATTCATGGAACTGTAGTGGAATAATTCACAAGCTCCATGAAAAGTGAGGTGAAACTCTCAGCCTTCATTTATTTTTAAGTAAGTCAGTAATTTCATTGGTTGTATTCCAAGAACAATACATCAGTTGTGCTTTTACTTTAAACACACCTTCTGTGGCCTGCTCTTACAGTGTATTTTTCTTCTGACAGAAATGGCAACGGAGATTCTTTGTGCTGTACGAACATGGCTGTCTGCGCTTTGCCCTGGACGAATCAGTAAGTACTGCACCTCTCGTTTCCATAGAAGCCAGATTGTGAAACTGAGCCTAAAGGGAAATGCTCTGTGACTTTCAGGGCGGCTGTAGCAACAATTTTGTTCGTTTTCAAAATTTGGTCACGTTGGCACTAGTTTTGGGTGGACGGTTGCTTCTGTCCCTTGATGAGCTTGTAGAGTGGAGGTAGCCCACTTAAATATTTAGTGTCCTGATGCAGCCCGTGACCGTTCTGACTGTTTTAAAAGTGTTTGATTTTTCTCAAATTTGTCATGACGCCCTCTAGCAAGAACAGCTCATATCTGAACCAAGAGAAGCTTTTTCTGAAAATGAAAAAATGAATTGAAATCTTTTTACTTGCATGCAAGTTGTGTGTTGCAGCAGTGTGAGGGTTGTGTGATATCAGAACATTGGTAGTTAAAAGGTACCTTGTGGAGTTTATTGTAAACAAACTAATTTATGTTTAGTCATGGCATTTGTCATGTATTCTTGAGGCCTAATAAATGTGTCAAATGAATGCATTTTCTTCCTTATAAAACATTTGCAAAACCAAATTTTGAAACCTGCAATATTTACATCCATGATTGCTAGCTGGCAGTCTTCTTCTTCCCTACATTTTGTTGCCACATTTAGCCTCTTCCTACCCTAAAAAGATGTAATCTTGACATCTCTGGTGTCATGGGGGCTTCTTGGAGACATGGTTAGATTATCACCATGTGTCCTGTATGCATCAGTGGTCAATAACAGCCAATTACAGCAGGTCTACTACAGTATGTCATTGTCTGTATACTGCAGGTACCAGTGACACAGTTTAGAAAGTAGTTTTATGTTAAGAGTCAAGTTAAAAGTCTTAACGTTACTTCCAGTTACAGCCAGTGTTACTCACCTCTCTCAGCCACAGCTTCACCCACATCTTGTTATCTTTCTCTGGTGCATAGAGTGCACAACACAAGCTGCTGGTCGGTCCTCTTCTTGGTTTGTTTCTGCTTAGGATTCTGAGTAGCGCTGGTACTCAAAACATGTGGTGTGGGCTTAATGAAACCCTTGTTATGTGTGACGTCCCCCAGATTTGGAAAATCTCTCATAGTTTGTCTCCAGCTTTAAACCTTGTTGTTATGCCTGATCATTAACTGAAATCTGACAAGTGTGTTTGCTTCTGCAGAGCAAGATGAAAAATAATAAGTGTCATTTTATCAAATGTGTCATCTGCCTCTGCTGCTGCTCAGGTGTGTAGTGTGTCCTCAGGTCTGCCTGGGAATGTGATGAGGATACTGCAGGCTCGTCTGAACGGGGGTTGACAAAAACATAAGGCTACAAAGTCAGCAGTGTTGAAATTGTGCTACATCACCAGAAACTTTCCCACTGGAAGGTCATAGCAGTAGTTGATAGAGGGGTAAACGGAGCAATAGAGATAAGCAGGGCTTTCCTTAAAGAAAGGAACAATGGTGCTGCAGAATTATACTCTTTTGTAGTACCGTCATTTCATATACAATTTGTAAAATATGTTGGTAATACACATTTTGAAACGGGTAGCACCATTGTAGCTACGTTTTGTGCGTAGATTTCCGAGTAAGCATTGGGAAGTGCAGTGAAAAGGGTCTGAGAGAAAAGAGCGGCTGGGAAGTCACCTTTTGGTGCCCACTGTAAGCCTGTGTTTGTGGTGGTAGTGTGTCGCCAAGGGAATGTGACACGGGTGACCAAACCCATACCGGCTGATCAGGCTGGAGATTAGACTGCTTGTGTGTAAACACTGTGGGCCACACACTACCAGCTAGTCCGTCAGAAACACACAGACATTTACTTTCACATGCGTCGTGAAGACGAAACGTAGGTTACTTACATTTCTGCGGTCAGGTTCTTCCAAATGAGCTCGACTTCAGGTTAACAACAGTTTCCAAATACTAGATTAACTTGCCAGCTTTTGAGAGACAGCAGGTGTGTTCCTGTAAGTTAGTAGGACAGTCAGGGGAAAGGAGATGAGCCCACTTTGTAATAGCCCAACTGTCCTCTGTGTGTAAGCCAGACGTTTGAAGTCACATTTGGTGGATCTCTTTGTGTTGCCAGTGATGATAATGGGAGGAAACATGGTGCGTTCGCATGAGTGCGTGTGCGTGTTTCCACTGTGTAATGTGTTTCCAGTGACACCCAGGCTGGTGTGCAGTTGTGTTTTCCTCTCATTGTAACAGTGATTCCAAAACTGTCTGCCTCATTGTCCTTTGGTCTTTTCATCTGCTCCACAAGACAGGAAAACTGGGTCAGGGAAATGGCCGCTTTGTGCTCTGGACCCCGAGGATAGAAACTCTCCAAAACCTCAGAGCTGATAACAACACGTTAATGGTCTTGATCTCATCAAGCTCATCATTGTTTACCCAATGGCTCAAGCCACCAGCGGAGGGCAGATATGATGATTTGTTTGAGGTCGTTCATATTCCCCATTCCTCTCATGTGGCTGTTACAGAAACCACACCCACCCACTCTTTTTCTTATTACTCCTTTGATTACATTATCACTGCTTTTATTACTGTTCATCAACAGACCGGCCCTGCTCAGCCTCTCACACCAAGGAGGTTCATGCTGTACAGTTAATGCATGCTCACATGTCGTTATTTCCAGCTCCATATTTAATAGTGGCTATCTCAAGACACTTAAGCAGGGTTCGTGCTTACTTTGATGGGATCTTGAAGTCATGTCTCCACATTCATGTTTTGTGCTTACGTAAGAGTAAAACAATTCTTTAGACTGTGATTGTAGTTCGCAACCCTCTAACATATTCAAGATGTGATTGGAAAAGCATCTAGTGCAGTGAAATTTGTTTGTTTTTTTCTTCAACATTAGTATTTTGTGATAACAAGATCGTAACACAGCTGAACAATTGTTCACATGGATAGCTGTTGCAGAGAGATCTCTTAGTCTGAGGAGAGATCAGCATTTTTTATTGTAGTCGATTCTTCAACTACTTAGATTGATCCAGAAAAAAAACTGGACATTTTTTAAACATTCTTATCTCACTTGACGTGTTCTGTGTCAGTAATTCCCAATGTGTGTTGAATGAAAACAAATAAATATCCAAATGTTACTTCAATGGGAGAAATGATCAGGGATTGAAGGGTAAATTAAAGGATAGATTCACATATTTTCAGGCCTGTCTTCAAACAACAGTCAGGTGCCCATATGAACATTGAAGCAGATTTTGCTCGCTGTAATCATTCTTCCTTTTCATACTGACCCAAAAGAGATCTCTGTATAAAGCAATTTCAGTGTAAGCGAAAAATTCACAGTGCTCGTTCTATGCAAACACATATCTTAAGCTGAAGCAAATATGAGGCTTCAGCAGTTTGAGTTACACAGATCAAGTGGATATCTTCCAAAATTATAGTCTTTTTAGTACAGAATTCCCTTTGTGTTATTATCCCTCCACCACAGCTCAGCACAGAAACACTGTTTAAAGAAACAAAAAGAGGGTATTTGGTGCTAAAAACACTGGAACGTGGGATAATATCCAGTTGATTTGTCAAATTCAAACTGTTGAAGCCTCATAATAACTTCAAATACACTTATAAATATATTTTAACACAAAACAAGGACTGGATTTTCACTGGAATCAAGTAAGGAAGAGATCTTTTAATGGCCAGTATAAACAGGAGGAATGCTGACAGCAAGTTTAACCTGTTTCAATGTACATTTGGGCACCTAATTATTTTAAATTGTGAACATGTGTGTATTTTGTGTCTTTGTTAAGGTTTGTGCTTTTAATTCCAGTATGCTTGATCAGAGATTGTAGATGTCCTTGACTCATAACTTTAATCAGCTTGTTATTAGAGTCATTGATCAGCCAGCCTTTTTTCTTATTTGTATGTTTAGTCAGTCTAGGATCAGGGTATGTTTGCTTATGTATATGATTATGATAATGATGCTAATGCAAACCTCAGGAGACCACCATATTTCTGGATCACATGAAGCTGAACAGTAAAATCACATTTCAATTCTACTAAATCAGTGAGAGGAACGGCTTGTTATCCCATCTCGATGCTCTGAACATCTGAACCATCTTAAAGAAACGAGGTCCAGGGAACGATGACATCCGTCTGCTATTTTTCGCTCACTAGACAGCAGGGTGCTATCTGCAGCAGTGCCCTCTTAAAGCAGAACTATTTTCACCACGAATAGAGGGAAAGATGCTCTCCTGTCGAAAGCAGCATTCCTCCTCCAATGCCCTTATTTGGTGAACTGCAGTGAGCTCGCAGCCCCGGGACCACAGAAAGCCAGAGAACGGGAGCTCAAGCCCCTAAAAACCACAGAGAAAAACGTCAGATATGCCCCAGACCCAGACATTCCACACACAGCCTGCCACAGCAAGCACTGGTGGTGCAAATGTATCAGAAAGTTAAATAGTTAGAGGAATAGTTTAGGAAGTGGATCACTTTTAAATATGCAGCCAATTAAAATGAGATGAAGATTGTAAATGGACAGACAGTCATGGAGGAACAGATTTTTCCAGAAGTATGGAAAAGGAGGGAGACCACCCTGAAAGCTTTAAAAGGTTAAAAGGTCAATGACCACGAGAACATGCTGAAGGAGAGGTCGGGAGGGGATCGCTTTACTCGAGGGCTTCTTCTGTTCTACATCATATTTTAGGAAACGTAAAGCAGCCCTGTCATTCGTGCGTTCAGTCAAAATAACCCACATCTCTGTTTTGAATCCAGCATCGACAGCGTTATGAGACGCTACACTGGCAGTTGTCTGTGAGGAGTTTTGATGGAGCACAGTGTGTGAAGGCACCATATAAAACAGCAGTCCTCCCTTCAGAGCCTGCTGTGGCGGGCTGTGATGGGACTTGCCTTTGGCTCGGCCTGTAAAAGCTTCCTGGTGGATTTATCATTTATGGAGTGGGTGTACTCCACTTAATTCTAAAGCTGGCTCAGTTGTTTTTTCATGCCGTTTTTATAGTATTTTGGAAAGTTTACATTTGGGCTCGGGCTGCAGTAAAAAATAAAGATTTTAGCATGGGGTAATTACCTTATAGACACTTACCTCTTTTTAGTATGAAGCATTTTACTTGTTAGTCTCTTGTGGGTTGTATTGCCTCTGTTCAGTTCTGTCTCTTGGTGTGTTTTATAGCCTCTTGTGTCATGTCAGCCAGCACGGCTGAGATTTCAAGAGGGGTCGGTGAGAAAGTCGTTAGTTTTAATAATATCCCATTGCAAAGCTAAAAATAGTCAGCCCCATGGAAGGCAGACACAATTGGAGGATATGAAATTGGACCAGTTGTGTAGAAATGAAATCTACAACAATTCATTTGTGTTTCAATAGTAGCCTTGGCAGATACATCTCCTTTGTTTTGGTGCCAGTAGCAGAGGGCAGTTTCTAAGCAACAAGTTGCTTTATACTCTCAGCTGGACTTTAGAAATCCAGGCTCCACCTTACAGCAACAGCAAACCAGACTTCATTTACAGTTGTAATGCAGTTTTAGTAAATTTTCATTTCTGAAAGGTCTCCTCACTGCAGATGTGAAAAAAGATTTGAGGTTGAGGTCTTTGAATGATAAAAGTTTGAAGGATACAGCTGGCGATTGTCAACAAATTTCAATGTGCAGAGCCAAACCAACAATGAAACTGATCCTACTTAGTTATGCCTCTGTGCCGTAGACCTCAGTTGTTGCCCCAAAAGAATTAAAAACACGTCAATGAGCCACACTGTTGCACTGGGTGACATGAAGAGTATGGTAGTTTTTTGTTTTTTTTTTGTGCTACATTGTACTTTGTAAAGAACTTCAGTACAAAGTCAAGAGGTTGTGTTATGTAGCACAACAAGCTAGTGAAGCTCTGTAAACAGAGCCGCGTTCCTGCACATGCTCACTGGCGTCTGCTTTAAAGTGAAACTACTCTCCAGAGGGTGAAAATGTATTTGCTGTTATTAGTCTTTGGAGCCATTTCTTAAAGGGATGCTATTGTGGGAAAACAAGAAAGATGAGCTTTGAGATGGATTAGGGTGATGGTGGGGCCTCCTGTGCTGTAAAATTACTCAATTCTATCTCCTCTGTCTTTTTTAAGTTGTTTAAAATTTGGAAATTCGCGGCTCAAGAGTGAGCAGTGTTGAGGCTGAACTCATTACTATGTCACACCCAACAGTCAAATCAAATCTGCAGGAAGATTTAGCATGAGGCCACAGCCACCCAGTATGGTGTAAGGGAATTTGCGTTATTCATTAGGTCTTATTTTGATTGGCTGGGGGTGAAGATGGGGAGAGATTTGTTGACAATAAGGGAAATGAAGAAAATCAGCAGCTATATCCTTTAAATTTCTAACTATGAGTCACTAGTTAGAAACAGGCTGAGTGTCCATCAGTGATGCAGCCTTTTAGAGAACAGAAAACTTCTTCCTTGGTATCATAATATTGTAACTCCAGACAGTGCTTTGTCATGCTCACCAGAAGTCAAACACGGTGCTACAATTGTGGCCGGACCATTATGAGATTACATTGTATGTGAATGTAACCATAACCATCATTTCACATGACATTTGCCACAAAACTGTTATTTTAATAGATTGATGAAGCTGAATGTTGTGTACTCAGTGTCTGAAAAGGACTTAAGTGGTAATACCAGAATAACAGAGCACTTTATGAACACCTTCTCAGCTTTCTGTATGTTAATCTTAGCAGATATCGCTTCAAAGTCGATGCAGAGCCCTGCAGTTTTACCACACTGCAGGGCTCCACTCAGGCTCCACACAGTTTTCAGCCACTGCTCCTTCTTCTCAAACTCGATCGTTTCTCTCAAGTGGGGGAAATTCTTCCACAGCGTCTGAGTTCTAAAGTGCGACGCAGTGTAATTGCCATATTTGGCAGCCCCCGGGGGTTTTCAGGCAGATCTTAATAAAGCTGGATCTGTGTTCAGTGGCCTTAAAAGGAGCTGAAAAGAGAACCAGCACCTGTTTTACATCTGTAGCAGCCATAGCCCAGTACAGCCTGATAACAGAGCCGCAAGATTCAGAGCAGACACACAGAAGGTTTGAGAGGAAGTTTAGGGGATTTCTGTGCTCTGATGTTAACGAGACAATAAGTTATCAGCTTCAAATGATGTGCGTTTATTATCCCGTCACATAAAACATAGAGGAAACCTACATCGCTATTGTCTGTTGCTTGTTCAATATAGTTCCGTGTGAAATTAGTTAAAGTCCCCCTGTGTCGACACAGTTTGTGGTCTTCACTGATCACACACTCTCACAGACATTCACACACACAAAGCGGCTTTATTCCGGCATCCCATTGCTGTCATCTCCCCTTTTCATTCAGTGTGGGCTACAGCTGAAAGGATTTGCTTAGTTACCATGGTGAGCCGTCGATAACAGCAGTGTCTATACAGTACAGGCCCGATGTACCCTGAAATCTGCCTCTGAAAAAGAGAGGCAGATGAGGAATGAGGGATTGAAAGAGACTTGAAGTGAAACATTACGCGGTGCTGAGGCATGTTTCCCCTCAGATCTTCTCTGAGTTTTGAACAATTTGAAATGTGATAGCAATGATATCAGTGTTTAGTTGGGCAGTCACCCATCCGATTTGGAAACAAACCAGCGGATGGTCATGGATGGAAACTAACCAGTGACTCAAGCATTTGTTTAAATTTTTTCCACATTTGTCCATTTTTTTTCCACTGCTAATATTTTACCCTGGCTGTATATCTGTTCCTACTGTTGTAATAGTTCATTGAATTATGTGTATGTTACTCTTCAACCGTGCTATTATTTCCTTTGCTGTAATCGTTTATCTGCTGCAGCACACCAGCTTTCATGTAATCCATGTGTGGAAATTTCTATATGCAAATATAAAGGCTAATCAAATTAATGTGTCATGTTCTTTCTCCTCTAGCCAAGCACGCTGCCACAGGGCACGGTGAACATGAACCTCTGTACAGATGTCATAGACGCCGAGCCCAAGACGGGCCAGAAGAACTCCTTGTGCATCATCACCCCAGAGCAGGAGTACTTCATCAGAGGAGAGAATAAAGAGATCATTAATGGGTACGTTGTCTTGATGTCTCTGTTGATGGTTCGGATAGAGTAGGATGTGCACACACACACGTCACAAACACCCTCGTCTGCCTGTCTTCAGGTGGAGCGAACAGCTGGTGGTGTACCCCCGAACCAACAAGCAGAACCAGAAGAAGAAACGCAAGGTGGAGCCTACAACCTCCCAGGTAATCCTCCTCACACCCGTACAGAAAGGCTACCTTGCACAGCTTGAGTAGCACCGATTCTCCTGTCAGATGGTTTCATTTTTATCATTAATCACTTTTTTCCCCGTGCGTGTGTGCAGGAGCCAGGTCCAGCCAAGGTAGCAGTTACCGGCTCCGGTATCCCCGAGGCGGAGAAGGTTCCAGACTCCAGCTCCATCATCTGGCAGGAGGAGCTGAACCAGAGAGAAGCTGAGGGGGCTGCAGTCTGGGCCGCTTCTGAACCGCCCCCAGGATCACCACTGCCATCCACAGGCAAGGAGGAATAACGCCTTCCTTTGAAGAACTGCATAGAGTGTTTATAAAGTGTTTTGAAAATTAAATTAGAGTGAATATCATACACATGAACACATGTTGTAAGTAGTGACCAAAAATAAAAAGACAGTGGAGATAATAACAGACATCATAGAAATAAAAGTATATCATTTTTTTGAAGGTGATAAGAAGCTCATAGGCATCCTCTGTTACTGTTGTCTAGGAGACGGTGCGTCTGTGGGCCAGGGTTCTGATGCAGGCTCAGTGAATGGCGATGAGGTGGACCGGAGCAGCCTGCCGCTGCACGGCTCTGTGCCCCAGCCCCCCAGCGACCTGCTCTCCCCAACAGGCTCCTGCTCCAGCCTGGGGGGTGTCCCTCGCTGCCTCTCCCCAGCCCCCAGCGACCCCTTCCCCTCCGGCAGCTCCCTGCTCTCCAACGGCTCTCACATCAGCGGCTCAGTCAGCTCTCTGGACTCGGACGCCAGCGGCAGCACGGTGACCAGCACCGACAGCCACCCGGCCACCCAGAGAGGCAGCCACGGGTACAGCCACCACGACACACAGCGATCCCGACGGCTGGAGGCCGAGGCCAGAAAGGCAGAGAAGAGGAGCCGGTTTAGGAGCCCTGACAGGCAGGAGAGGGAGGCCGTCCTCAGCCCCGAGAGGAGGTCAGTGTCTGCTTATTGTCCTTCCATAACTGTGACACTAAATATCTCCTAATCACTTTTATCTTCGTCAGTGGTCCCCAGCCTTTTGGCTAAAAAATAGTAAGGTTGGGAACTACTGGGGAAAGACAGGCTACATTTTGGCAAAAATCTCATGTCATTTTGTGATGCCAACTATCTCTTGGCAACTATTGGTTTGATTGCATCACATCACAACTTAAATTTGTCCAAAACTTTAGTTTATGACCACATACCAACAGAAAGTAATGACATTCAACGTCAGCCTCAGCTGTACATTGTCTTGTCTTTCGTGCTAATTAGCAACTATTAGCATGCTAGCATGTTAAAACAAGATGGTGAACTGGTAAACACACTATACTTACTTAACATCACCTACACCTACTTGTTTGATGATCCATCCCACCTTTGAAGTGGCTGAAGGAGAAGTTTGGGCAAAGTGATGATGTGTAAATGTTGCACATTGAACAGTCTGGTTGGCCCGGCAACCAATGCATCAGGTTAAATAGGAGGATACACTCATTTTCACTGATTTAGGATTGATTGACACTGATTTTTTTTTATTTTACATTTACACGCAGGTCAGATTGTAGAGGAAGTGATATATTTAGCCTTATAACACCTTGCTGTCCTCGCTGACAGGTGAAGTATTTAATCAGCCTCTGATTCAGTCTGATGAACCAGGTTAGTAGACTGCTTTCTTGGAATGCCAGGTCGGTGCTCACAGACACTGTGGTCTGGAAAAACTTGAGCCAGGCTTATCCTTTTAAAGGCATGTAAACACACACACAATCCTGTGACGCACAAAGCTTTTGATTCGCACACATACACTCTCACATCTGTTGTGGTTTCAGTGGAGGGGAGGAGAAAAGACTGTATTTGGTGAAATGAAGACATACAGGGAATTGGGGTGTTCTTTGAATATCCCTCGTGTGTGTTTTTAGAAAATCTGTCACTTAATAATCTCCCCTCCCTGCCACCGTTTTGTTTTGCTTTTTATCAGCAGTCATACTTACTGTAAGCACAGACCATATAAACACACAGCATCTGTACTTTCCGTTCAGTAATCTGCCTACCAGTCCCTGTGCTGTTGGTGGAGAGGTCACAGGTCTCACACACACATACACACACACACACACACCAAAGACAGCAACATTTCAAACAAACCAGTTGGGTGAGAGGAGGTCATCTTTTTCCTCCCAGAACCAGCTTCCTGCTCCCTTCAGCCCCTCCATCCACGCCATGCCTGAGAGGAAAAGGAGGAGAGGGAAAATAGGAGGAGTGCCCACATTCTACCCCATAAACATGTTACTTGTCCACTTCTGCCAGTTTAGGATTGCAGTGACGCAGACATCTCCCTCTGTAAAGACATGCCCATACAGCAGCCAGGGATCTAGAGTCAGCTATCTAAAAGGCATGAAAATGCCCCCAAAAATAATAATTTAAGAAAACAACCATGTCTCCCTCCCTCCCTGTATTTTCATTCTTGCACAGTTGCATGAAGGTGATGATCAATATCCAGGAAAATGCTTTACATCCAGCATGTGAGCAATAGAAAGTCCTAACATCCTGTGTGCACTGTTGGACGTTAAAATACATGGTAGAATTTGCTCATTAATAACAAAACTGATAAGAATTTACTAGTGAATTCACTGTGAGAAGAGGGAGCGCACTCAAGATGGTCATTAATTAAGTTTTTAATTATTTTCATATGAATTAATCAGTTGATTATTTCCTTGATTTAATCATTTTGTCATTTGGTTTTTAAAATGTCAGAAAATGGTAAATTTGTCCATGAAAATGGACAAATGTTGATCACTGCTTCTCAAAGCTCAGGAAGCAAACTAAAATGTTGTGTTTTGTCTCTGCTAACAGTCCACAAGCCAAAAATATTCAGTTTATTTCATAGACTAAAGAAAATAATCACATTAAGTAGCTGGAAGCAGAATTTTGGCATTATTTTGACTAATGGTTGCAGCTCTAATAAGTTTTAAAATCCATCACTGATGCAGCTTGCAAGACAGAACCTCCGTCTTAATATTTCTTACTATTACTCACTGCTGTTCTCCAGTGGTGGCACTGCTCCCTGCACATCGCTTGAGCATTGTGGCTCTTTCTGTAAAGGTCAGATCATATCTGAATAAAGCTGTAAGGACATTTCTGTGTCATGTAGTGGATACATATTTCTGTATGACTGTAAGTCACTTTAACAGATAGATGAAGCCAACAGTATTATGAATTTAAAGTCTGAATAGGCCTTCAATGTCCCTCAGGACAAACCTCCGCCAGAAGGTTTTCATCTGAGGACAACTTAATTTATCCCTCAACCCCTGAGCTGTACGCACAGTTTAACAATAAACTTTATTGCCAAAAATTACACCAGTGCACTGAAACAGTAAACTTCACTTGGAATTTAATCATTGTAAATAACTACAAATTAAAAAAAACAGATTTAAACTACGTAACTCTGCTGAAATATCACTTGCAAGAGAAACATGATGATACAAACAGGACTCTCATTGGTCAGGGACAGTTGGAGCTGACCCTGTCACAGCATCTTGATAATGAGGCCCAGGTCTGTGACCTGGCTTCAGACAGAAAGTCACACAGTGGGTGTTTGGCTCTACACTGTCCTTGTCCTCCTCCACTTTCCTTCATTACCTTTTAAGGATTGCAGCTTTGGCTGAAGAGTCCCCAAATAAGGGTAGCATTTAGGCAAAAGAGTAATATAATATTTCCCGCTGCCTCTCACCCTCTTCCTCCCTGTAATGCAGATTCCTCTGCCATTTAACAAAAAGCCTGTGTGGGAACGTGTCAGAGCTGGCGGTGTACTGTGTCACAGTTTGAGGAAGGTTGCAGATGGACATCAATCAGTGTGGGCTGTTTTTTTTAACTGTGGTGCATTCTACTTTCAAGATAGAGCTTCCTAACAAACAGTTTTTCATAAAGGGGCCCATGATGCCTGTGATTTGGCTGTAACCCACTTCATGAACAGTGACTTAATTCTTTTTCTATATTCCATAATATTGTCACCCTTTTGTGGATCTTTACATTCACATTATAGACATTCAGCGGATGAAGTCATCCAAAGAAACATGACTGCACTAGTAGAACAAGGTTTGACTCCAGGGTGTCATATCTAATATTTAAGCCCTTTACAGCTGACATTTTGATGTAACTACATTTATACAGTAGCACTGACTAAATCACTATACTCAGTACATTTAGAGAGAGCAGAGTTTGAAATAATAAAATTTAAATCATGCAAATGTCTTGAACTATGTGGTTAAATAAGTTGATGAGCGGTAGCAGAAGTAGCATTTGTTTTATTTCCGTATGGCTTATTGCTTTGTTTGCATAAATGAACTATGAAAGCAAACAGCAGATTTCTTAGATTCTCACATCATAATGTTATTCATGTCCACTCAACTTGAAAACTACTGTTTCTGAGTTCACACTAAATGTTGACTTATTATGTTTGCAGGGCTGAATGTCGGTGATTGGTCAAACACAGACCCCACAGCAACTACAACTTGTATACAGCTTTGTTCACAAAATATGGAAGTTCTTGGCGCCACAAGTATTAATATTAAGACGAGGGGAGAAAGGGGGAATTATTATAATGTTTAACTTTAAAAAGAAAGTTATGTTACTGGCTTCCTGACTAGGCTAAAAAAAGACCCAAATAGAAAGTGTGTGTGTGTGTGTGTGTATGTATGAATGAGCTGAGAGCACAAGCGAACGAGAGACGTGGAAATGAGTGAATGAGAGAAGAAAGCAAGTAAAAAAGTAAAACTTTATTTGCTAATACAGTCATCACAGCTATGTTCAAAACAGAAATGAGTAACTATAAAATGCTCAGCTGATCATATCATTTGGAAACATTCTTTTTTTCCCACTTCGGCATGTCTCATTTTTATCTGATTATTACATCCGTTCAACCATCAGTCACGCCAGAGTAAATACAAAGAACAACACGATGACGATGTGTTGTCGCTTCAAGAAATTCTGAATGGAATGTTTTTGTCTTTTTAACTTAATGTGTGTGGGTTTATTTACAGTCGCTCCGGTGTAATTGAGAAATTGGAGGCCTTGGAGCTGGAGAATCCAGAGAAAATGGAGGTGGAGGAGTCGGGGAGGAGTGGAGCCAGACAAGGCCGAAGCGAGCACAGACGTTTCCACAGAGAGGTAACTCTGTGTGTGTGTGTGTGTGTGTGTGTGTGTGTGTGTTCGAGCTCACAGTGCCAGCATTGTACAGCAGTTTACAATAGATACGGTGAGACTTGTAAACAGTGTCTTTAAACAACATCGGATGGCAGGACAGATGTGAGCTCGGCAGCGGATCTACCAGCGTGAGCTTTGCTTTTTTTATTTTGGGGGGGGGGGGGGTTTCGGTTCCAGCACCTCCCCCCACTCCTCCTCCTCCTCTATCTTTTCCCTTCACCCTCACCCTCTTCCCTGCATCTCTCCCTCTCTCTGTCCTGTCTTTGTTTTGGTTGTGGGTCAGAGGTCAGCAGTGTGTGCTGTATTCATTTCCAGTTTCCATTCTGTGGTGGGATTCCCCTGGTGATTATGCTTCCCTTTCCCACCCTGGCCCTTTATGCTCGACTAGAACAACTCAAACCAAACTCAGGGATACAGACTCAATGTCAGACTCTGTTAAGCAGTCTTTTTTTTTTTTTTTGGTTTTGCCCCCAGATGTTTGTCAGTCATGCACAGATGAAGACATCACGTACATTCACAGATGAAGATTCTGTGCCTCGTACTGCACGCACACATTAGCGTTCAGCTATTCTTCCTGCTGCTTTCAAACAATACTCACACAGATTTAGAGCTGGCAAGTTTAGCCTCACGCCACCAGTGTGTTTTCATTCTCTTTGGTTCAGTGCAGCGCTCTGCAGAGTTGATCCTCACAAGACATGTGGGTTCAACAAAGGGTTCATGCTTTTTGTCCACAGCACATTCATTTCCACCTAAACACAGATCAAACCAGATAATGTACTATGTATCGATCTGTGACTTTACAAATTTCATATGTTCCTATGTTATTGCAACCTAGTAAGAAAATACATTTGCCTTTACATGTATTTCCTCTCTCATAGTTAAGTGTCAGTCTTTCTCTTTTATTTTATATGTTTGAAAGTGAGTTAATGTGCCTTACATGGATGTAAAAACAACCTCGGAAGACCTAAGTTTGTTTATGTGTGTGATCTTTAGGAGCTGAGGCATGACGTGGGTCAGGGTCTGGATTTCCCCTCCACCCTGCCGCCTCTGAGAAGAGCCAAGTCCCTGGACCGAAGAACCACTGAGTCAGTCATGACAGTGAGTGCTAAATCCTCCTTGATTTTGTAAAATGGCCATACCAAGGTCCAGTCTTCATCTTTACAGCATTTTTTGTGACCGGCACACACAGGTTAACATAAACACATGAACAGCGTGCACAGTTGTCATCCAGTAGGGTTTTTCTATTGGTACTTTTGGCCGCGCCGAGTCAAACCACGCCGCGTTGATTTGCATTTCCATTACCAGTTTAAAACCCCGCCGAGTTGTGCTGAGTCGCACCCGAGATTGACCATCCGGAGTCAGGCCAAAGCACGCCGGCCCGCCTCCAAGTGGGTTGCGGTGATGTCCTACCAACCGCGGCCAACCCATCATGACCACCATTCTCCTGCTTCTCCCCCTTCAAACAAGCGTGTGTTGTGCAGCGAGACTGAACTCATGTCTGTACTGTTTTTAAAAGTCTCTGTGTGTTCGGCTCTCAGTACTTTTTTGGCTTCTAACTGAATCTCTGTGGTTTGAAGTTTAGTTTCTCTCCTGTGTCCCTGTTTATACTTTCAGATATCTGCTTTATTTTACTGTTTCCTGATTGCTTTCAGCTGTATCGGAGCCATGTTAAGTTACTGCTGATGAAAACACATTTCCAGCTGCTGCTTCATACTAAAAGCTTTTAAATAACAAAATAATGGGGAACTTTATTGTGAAGAATTTATAGCAAATTAAATGTGTTTATCGACCGTTTTACAGCCGCAACTTTGACAACTAGTCACAGCCATGATGTATACAGCTTGATGCTTTCTACTCAAGACAAGCACGTCATCAGATAAAGACACACCTTCAAGCAGGTCGCACTGTTGTAATGGAGATGCAAATTCCTGCCGCACTAAGCTGACGCGCCAAGCCAAGCCTGCACATGTGTATGGAAAAGGCCTACAAGTGTTCTCGTAGAGGAAATGACTTCTCAAGGCTTAGTCACACCAGCATTTAAAACAGTGACATTTTTCAGCAAAATCAAAAATTATTTCAATTTTCATTTCAGTTGAATTGGAACACAAATCTTTTGCGTGGAGTTCAACTGACACACACATTTGTGCAGTGGACCAAAAGCAAGCTGTCTGAGCAACCAAGCTAACTTTCTTGCTAACTGACAACTTGCCAGTTTAGAACTGTTACCTTTAGTAACTGAGCTGTAATTGAATTCAATTTTGAATAATCCAGAGAACAAATTGCCAGGGGAGAGTAAACTGCTAACAGCAGAGAAAATGGAAAGACACTCAGAGAGCTACTGTGACCAACCAGCGCTAGTATGTTCCCTGCTTTCTAGCGTGTTAGCCACTAGCTCACTATCTACTAATTCACCAGCTAGGCCTGAAAGTAATACCTACATCACCAAGCCTCTAGCACCACATATATTGTGAAGACAGACAAATTTTGTTGCGCCACTTTCTGGTGTGACTGGGTCTTATTTGTGTCCAAGGTGAAGCTGATGTGGGCAAGGTAAACTTATAACACAGCATAGTTAATAATAGAGAGAAAACCCAGAACTAGCCACTGTTGTTTACCCAAAGTCTTCATCTTCAGAGGACCTCATATGTAAAGCTATATTAAGCATTTTTACACATCCAGCAGACACAGAGCAACATTCAATTAAAGTCATATTTTTGGTCACCTGATAAATTTAGGTCCAATATTCACTCTCCTCTTAGCTCTGTTGTGGTCTCTGTGTATCTGGGTCTCAAAATGCTAGAAACCCAACTTTCACAAAAAACCTAACTTTTGTGTCTGTGGTTTTGTTAATGTTTAGGTAGTGTACAGTTGGTTTATCAGAGTTTGCCTGAACAGCTTTGTTGTATTAGAAATTGTAATATACACATTAGGCTGCTGTGACAGCCTGCATATAGCGCTAAAAACAAACTAGTATGCTAGTAGAAGACATTGATCTCACAAGATATAGTGAGAGTGACAGAGAGAGATAATTGGTTCTATCAGTTAATAAATGAGTGAACAGGTTTGAACTCCAATCTGACATGAACTAAAACCTTAATGTGCATTTGATTCTGAGAACCAGTGTGCTTCAGCGCGTCTGTGATCTGTAGACAAAGCCTCTCCTGTTCTGCTAAGCTGTAGGATCCTGGGTCAGCGTCAGTGCCAGGTCCTCAGCTCTGTGGAGAGAGGTCGTCGGGTTGTTGTTGCGGCTAAATTCAGTTAGGTAACAGAGTTAGGAGAATTAAAAATTGAAAAAAGTTTCTGTGGACGTTCTCCAACTACACTGAAAGCTCAGCTGGACAGCATGCCACGCAGGTTTCATGGCAGCTCGAAAAACAATTTTTTCCTTGTTGTATTGGAGAAACTGCCAAATATTTATTACTCATTTCCCCATAACAAGCAATTAAGTTACTCACTCATTATATGACTGTATGACTGTCAATCATCCCTTTGTATATTACGGGAGAGGACCTGATGTTAGTGTATGATTTCTATTTTAGTTTATTGCCTTTCTCCTCAAGACTAATGTGTCTCTGGTGTGAGGGTGTGGACGCTGTTGGCCAAACCTCAGTGCTGCAGGGGGCAGCGCAGCCCCCTCTTCTCCCTCTCCTCTCCAGGTTATGCTCCTCATCCTGCTCCCTCTGTGTGCAGATTTTGCCCGCTGCGTGTATACAGTGCACCCATTCTGTGCCATGTGCGTTATAATCTGTCTGTTTGTTGGTGGAGTGAGACGTGTGTGTGTGTGTGTGTGTGTGTGTGTGAGAGGGTGTATATCACAACTCAGCACTGCTTCCTGAGGTCACCGTTCACATGTGTGTGTTAGTGTGTCTCCCACTGTGTGGAATCACAGCAGATTACAACAATATTGAGCACTGGGTTCTGCATCCTCAGCTGGAAAAGCACAGAACGACAATAAACCAGGCAGAAGTTGCCCCTGGCCAGTGGTTCACATTCAGACAGTATCATCACCACTCCTTTTAATTTGTCCAGTCCATTGGTAGGGTCAACTTCTACCCCCCCGACACGTGATTTGAGTGAGCATGTGTTTTTGCTGCTCTTCATTTTCTGACATTTTTGACATTAGTGTAGGAAATGATTTCAGAATTGTTTCTGACTACATTTTTTGGGAATTTATTTTATCTTTTAGCACGAGGTAAGTGGTGGTAATCTGTTAATGAAATGCTTTCAAAAAATAAAAATGAAATGGTTTGTACTTGTGTTTGACTGCTTTTGATCTTGCATGTTGTTCAAATAAAACATTCTGACGTGCAAACTTTTTTTTCAGTACCATTTAAGGCAGATGGTTTCTCAGTATCTGTTATTTTATCTTTTTATTTGTAGCCGGATCTACTGAACTTCAAGAAAGGTTGGATGGTGAAGCTGGATGAGCAAGGCCAGGTACTGTATTAACTGTTAACCTGTGTTTGACTGTATGAATGAAGTAAAAACTGTTGAAGAAAGATCAAAAGATCAGACTTTGAACCATCCAGACAGATTGACACAGAGCAGTAAATATATGATGACATTTATTTTTAAAAAGTTGCATTTTCACACAAAACTGTGCGATGTGGTCATCAAAAAGGGAAACGGGTTCAAACAGCATCTGAACTGTCCACCTAAAGCACTCTTGAATGTCTGTAGCATTCTATGGCCTTTAAAGAGGTGTGCTCAGACTTTGATGTTGCATCTTCAATGGAGAACACTTAAAAGTCGAGGGTGGAGCCTGAAGGCTTTAAAATACATCTTTATATGATGTACGGAGAGGTAAACTCTGCAGCATCAGAACAGGTTTTATTGATTGACTGGACGTTCAATATGTGACTTCTTTGTTTCTCTGTAACTTCTCACATTAACATGCTGTGTAGCTGTGAGTGGCTGCTTTACACAACTCTGTCTTTGAACTCTGTGAAAGCCAACTTTCTCTTTTTTTCTTTTCCATGTTGTAGTGGAAGAAATACTGGTTTGTGTTGACGGATCACAGCCTGCGATACTACAAGGATTCAATAGCAGAAGAGGTGAGCTTTATGTCAATACTTTGTCCATACTTTTATGTTGCTGTATCAATTCTTTTTCATGTATCTCACCTTTGTGTTACCTCAGGCCTCTGACCTGGATGGTGAGATTGACTTGTGTACTTGCTACAATGTCACTGAATACCAGGCGCAACGCAACTATGGTTTCCAAATACACGTAAGAGGCTTCGTCTTACTCATAAATGACAAATGTGTTTACTATAAATATTCTTTTATTTGGTCATTTGTTTCACCACCACCCCACATAGAGCTTTGATCTAGAGTAAAAGCCTCTGTAAACTCCATTCTTTTAATTTAATTGATCCAACTCTACAGCAAGTTTACGAGAAGGCAATATTTTGTCTTGTATTGGATTGCATTGCATGTTGCAACGTTTCTCTATTATTTTTGTTCCTCTATATATGCAAATAACGTCAACAAAACATTAGAAACCCTTTTTAATATAATGCAGGACAACATCACCACAAACTACAGCCCCAAAATGTCCCGTCAATGCATACAGACAGTATGTAGAGTAGTAGTCTAAATTGGGATAGGTGATATGAATAAAATCCTCTTTAACTATTTTTACAATTTTATATTGCGATATCTGTATATATATCATGATATAATAATGTTAGGAAACTGTTCATCACATTACATGTGTTCATGTATCATCACATTAATGCAGAAAGCATAAAAATTCAATATTGCCATAAAGCAGTGTTGTTCATTCATTTGCTGCATTACTGGCAATGGCCTAATGCACCCAGAGATATTAAAGGGATAGTTTTCAGTATAGCATTTTTTTCTGTTTTTTTGGTCACTTGCTGTTATATTTAATAGAGCTTTGAAATGTTTAGACCCAGGAGGCAGTCCACACTCTGTCGGCCATGACAGCAGGTATACGGAGGAACTGGATCCAGGCAGTCATGAAGAACGTCCGACCCTCCACTGCTCCTGATGTGGCAAGGTCAGTACAATCACACTATTGCACACATAATGACCTAACTAACTTAAACTGGAAAGATTTGAGATTCCGTCATCCCAAGAGCATCATTAGGGTTGGACATGGGCACTGGGCACTTTAGATAAACTGCAATTAAAATCTTTGCCCTTTTCACTGTCTTTCAGCTCAACTGAGGATCATGGTTCCTTCTCTCCTCTGGAGGGTCTGGTCAGGCCAGATGTCACCCAGGACTCTCCCTCCTCTGAAGCCTCATCTGTGGACAGAGACTCCACCCAGGGCGTCATCAAGAGCCGGGCGCGTGAGCGTAGACGAGAAGGCCGCTCGAAGACCTTTGACTGGGCTGAGTTCAGACCCATCGCTCAGGCTCTGGCTCAGCAGCGGGCACAGGAGGCTGAGAGCCTCCAGGCAGACCTGGGAGAGCTCGAGCGCAGTCGGAGAAGGGAAGAGAGGCGGAAGAGGTATGAGTCTGTGACATCGGTGGAGAACACATCCACTAAAGAAGGAGGGAGAACAGACTTTGAGAGTGGAGAGGGAGTTGGACACACAGGGCCTGAGCTATTAGCTCCTTCTTCTGTGGAAAGGCAGCAGAGGGTGGAGGAGGTGATTGAACAACACTGGCGACAGGTGGAGAAGACACCGGTGCGGGAGGAGAGGAGGGTGCCTCTGCCTTCTACACTGCAATCCAGAGACACTGCAGAGCTGGAACAGCTGTTGGACAATTACAAGCAAGGGGTATGTTTACCTGTTGTACTGTATATAGTGGAGAATTTTTTCAAAAGTGGCTTTCTTCTTGACTTTCTTCTCTATTGACTTATGTTAATATCACATGTAGTGAGTGCAAACACAACAAGCTGCAGACCACGTTTTTAAACTTAAGGTGGTGTAATACAGTAGTAATAGCTATTTATCCATTCAGAGAATAATGGTTATAATATTAACACCTGCTGCAAGAAATGCATTTTACACCAATTTGATTGTATTCCTGAGGGGTCAATTTCTTAGTATTTGATACCTTTTATATACAGTATTTATTTCATGAATATATTGGATTGTTGTTTTGGAGACATCAAAGATTTTACACAAATAAAAACATTTGTAGTGTAAATTAAATGTAAATTTTTACATCATCTTTATTGTTATTTTTTGCTACATTTCCTTTATCTGGGCGGTTACACCGTCAGTGATTAATTTGAATAATTGGTCATGTGAAATTCCACCATTAAAAATACATAAAAATGAAATTCCCTTGAAGCACATCTTTTAAAAACATTAACTAATCAAATGTTTTCCCTGCTGCTCCTCCAGATAGAAGACCTGAAGTCACAGTTGGAGAGCTGTCACCAGCAGCTTCTTGACTCCAACAAGCACAAGCAGGAGCTGGAGCTCCAGCTGAGAACAGCTCTGGAGAGAGAGCAGGACATCCGGACAGGTTACATCTCTCCGGTGAGTAATTGGTCTCCATGTTCTCAGTGAGCAGCTGCAGCGTTGCACTGTATGTTACTCTGCTATGATGGGAAGTCCTGTTGTAGATTACATGTGCATATTCTCAATTGAGCAGTATTTTCCCCTCCATTTGTAACATCCTTTGCATGTTGTATTTTATTGTAAGAAATACATCAAACAAACTGACATCGAAGCAACAAAATGGCTACAGATATGTGCCTTTGCATGAGTTCATTGCATGTGAAAAAACATTGATATCTTATTACTACATTGGCTTCTACTAGTTAATCTCTTTTGTCTGTTTCATAGGTCTGTACTACCGTATATCTGAACTCATGTTACAGTATCGGAGTATTGTTTTGATGATTGACCAAAGAACTCGTTTTGTGATTGCTGATGTGACTTACGGAGGAATATTTTACTTAAAATAAAAAAAGAGAAGATAGTAAATTAATTATTTTTACTCTGTTACTATGGACAATCAGGCCTCATTTAGATGTTAAAATGAAAAAAGAAAAATTCATCTGAAACTAAATGAAAAGCTGATGTGATGAAATGGAAATTAAAAAACGGAAAGTGAAATTAGACTAGATAACAGAAAAGTACACCGTACCAATTAACAAAATAATTAACAAAATAAAAAGTATCTTGTTTTTAATTTTCCTTCCTCCCTTTTCTATTTCCATGTTTCCACCTGCCATTATCATTTCCTAAGTGATGTGATGGCCATGCCTCCTCAATTACATGCAGTTCAAAATATGAAAATGGCAGATTTAAAAGTGCAAATGGAATAGGGAGGAAGAAAAATAAAACATTTTTGAAAGGGAGACGAAAAACATGTTTTGCATTTTAGCTGAAGGCAATTTCAAACATTACTAAAAAAATATTTTTTCATTGTCCATTTTCTATTTTAGGTTTTCAGGTTCACTGTCCATTTTCAAATTGCTTTTTTATTTTTCAAATCGAATTTCAAATAGTTAAAATCGGTGCAGCAGAAACCGAGATATCCTGACTTTTTGTCCCTAATATGAGTCAAGCTTCAAAAACACTGGATCCTGTATTTCCCGTAATGCCACTCAATACAGTCATTCATTAGATCTTCCTTGCTGTTAAATACCGTCATCTTTCAAACTTCATATGGCCTTTGAACCATTGATTATACAACTGTTTTCACTGGCTGAGTGGCACTCCTCATGACGAGTAAACCTAACGTAAGACCTTTTTTGTAAAATCAATGGACTTCCTCTTTAATCGTAGCCTGATTCTTTCTAGCAGTTGACTAAAATAGTTAATTAGGTCTAAATTTTAATTTAGAGCAATATTATCCTACATAGTCACTGGTGTAATAGCTTTAGTTGTTGAAATGTTTGGCTCAACATGTATGAATAATAACCTCTCGGCTTGTTTTCTAATTATTTGCATGGACATCAGATTCTCATCCTCTATTAACTACTATAGACCATCAATTTGTTATTCTTTTTAACAGATATTGTCAGCTATGTAATGGCTTAAATGTATGATGCTGAATGAATTCCTATATTTGTGTGTTGATGTATGGATGGGTTTGGCAGAGTAAGACTGAATGAATCTTTTTATAGATAATTTAGTTTGTTCATGGTTGAAGTTAGGCACTGTTTTGATTATAAGAATATAGTGTATGCAAGTTTTGTGTTGCTTTTTGTTTTATGGAGAAAGTTTGAAAATATGTTTCAACATTAGACTTTAGTTGGATAATGCAATTCACTATCTCCACTCAGAAAAGCTTTGTTTTGGTGCAAAACATGAGCTTGGACCAGAGCAGAGAACTTCAGAAGTATGTTTGTAGGATCTGGTATGCCTTCCATCCTTTAGTAAACCATCCAGCTGCAACTAATATTGCATTACTTACCACATGAAGTAACTTTTAACCATTTAATGTGCATGCTCTATTGTGATTGACTAACCCTACCCATTAAATCTCTTTTCTTTGCTTTTAATTTACACCATTAAAAACTAAGGGAATTTTTAAGTGTTTTGAATCAGTGTTTCCATTTACATCATTTAAGATTATTATGTGGGAATTCTAATTGTAATGTCACTTTTTAATAGAAATTAGAGGGAAATGATTGATAGATAACGCTGAGAATTATTAGCAAGCTTTGTGTCTCCCCTGCTGTGTGTTAACCAACTGTCTGGTCCCCTTTTCCAAGCTGGAGCACCCTTTGGGTCTGGAGGCTGATGTGACGCCCCAGACGAAGAGGCCAGAACTGGTTAGTTCTCAAGCACAGAGTTTAACAAAGAAGTACCAGGAGACCAAAGAGCTCCTGAAGCAGCAAGAGCTGAAAAAGCGCAATATGCAGGCACAGCTTGGCCTCTCGCTTTCTCACCACTCCATCAAGGAACCTTACTTTTCTGAACCCCAAAAAACATCCATTGTGGAAGACCCTCCCCCAGAACCTGTCCAAAAAACAGTTAGCTTCTTGCTCCAGGACAGCACAGAGGCAATTCAAGAATTGGAGGACTTGACAACTGGTAAAACTCTGACTCTGAAGGAGCTGGCGAAATTGTTGAAATCCCATAGCTGTAATCAAGAGACAGCAGAGAGACCTCAATTTCAGAAGCTCTTGGAGACCTGGAAATGCCAACAGGAGTTAGAAAATGAAATGATAAAAAAGAGTTTAGCCAGGGCAGGAGAAAGCATCCGCGAATACGAAGCCCGTCTTCTAACCATGGAGGATTTGTTGGGGAAGGTTCAGAAGCAAACCTTTGAAAGTCTAAAGAGCCCTTATGGTCCCCTTTCGAAAATTGACAACCATTCAGAGACAAATGAGATGACTATTGGAATGCTCTCTCAGAGGGTTGAACTTTTAACAAGTGAAAACGGGGCATTGAAACAACGATGTCAGGAGATAGTGAACCAGCTGACTGAGGCTGACAGAGAAATAGACAGACTGAAAGCTGAGCTGATTAGCCAGCAGGGCGGCAAACAACATCATCTTATCATGGAAGAGATGAAAAGATTGAAGGCTGAACTGGCTGAAAACCAGGCTAACGCCATAGACAGGGAGTATTATGAAAGGGAGCTTAATGAGAAATCTTTGAGGCTCCATGAAGCTCTGGTTACATTGGAGGAGCTTGGCAACACCCTAAAGGACACCGAGAAGAAGCTGCAGTTAAAAGAGGCCACGCTGAAAGGTCTGGGATTCCAGGCAGATTATGAGGACGAGACGCTACACCTGGAGAAAGATCAACTCAAAGAGCTACTTGAAGCTTCACAAGCAAGGTTATTTGAGACAGAGGCAAACCGTCAGTCTACAGAGCAGCGCTGTATTGAACTTGAAGCCAGGAACAGTGAACTAATCGCACTACAACAGGAATCAGAGAAAGTCAGCAGAGAGAAGCTAAGAGAAGCAGAAAACGAAATAAGGATGCTACGAGAGAAGTTAGAAATGACAGGTAGAGTTGAAAAGACAGTGCATGTTAGTGAGTGTGTTGAGGCCGGAGAGAAGCAGGTTGATGATAAAGGTCTTATAAAGCAAGTAGTAGAAGAGATTGAGATGAAGTCTGAGGCGACTAATCAGGTTTTAGGGATGTTAGCAAAGGTAGATATTAACGTAGAGAAAATGCTCAGTGATTTAAAAAGCACTTTATTTGTCAGAGAGCACTTTGGTTCTTCGAAAGAAGAGTCATTCTCTGTGAGTCCAAAAGACATGAGGTTGGTATTAGAGGGAGAGTTCTGGAGTCAGTTGTTGGGTACCATTGAAATAAAACCAGAGGAAAACAAACACAGCTGTGAAAGAGGTGTGGCAGAACAGATGATGGCACAGAAGCGCTTGATGCTATTGATTAGCGCGATTTGTCCTAAAGCAAAAGTTGAGAGCGAGACACTGGCAGAGCCAGATTTTGTATCTATGTACAGCTGGCTTGATAATGACACAAATGCCCTAATTCTTAAAGAGTTAACAGAGAACTTGGAGGCAAAGTCCTACTTTTTGACACAGATTGCATCCAGGGTGAAGTTAGCCCAAGATGACGAGCTTCTGTCTTTGGCCCTTGCAAGTTTTGATTCCGGTCGAGAACAGAAACAGTCCTCTCAATATCTGCTTGATGCCCTTAAAGAAGCCTACATGTCGTATGTGATTATTAGGCTCAAAGTCCAGCATGAGAAAGAGCTAAAGCAAAAGCAGAGAGAAGTTCAGATTGGTGGTTTGGACTGTGCAAACTGTCCTAAATTGAGAGAGGTTGCCAGAGATCTCCAGTCCAAACTGGCAGATCTTCATAGTCAACTATCTGAGGCATCTTTGAAGGCCACCTCAGGATCACAAACTTTGATCCAGATTGAAGGAGAGCCCATAGACTCAGTGGATAAAACCATTGAGCTTCAGGACATGATAGCCAGGCATAGGAAGGAGCTTAGAGAGGTCAAAGACAGCTACGAGCAGGAAGCTGAAAAGTTGAGGCAGGAAATTGCGAAGGCCAGTGAGACACTGCGCCTCCGCTCAGAAGAAAATGTCAAAGAGATTGACTCACTGACAAACTGCATGGAGAACCTGAAGAAGAAGCATGAGGTGGAGCGGACCAACCTCATGGAGAGGTTTGACCAGGAAATGGAGGAGTTGAAGAGCATGATGAGTCCACCAAACCCAGACAGGATCTCGACAGATGAGGATAGACCCTCACATCACCAGACATCCAACCTCAAGGAGCGCATTCAGGAGCTGGTGACCCAAGTCTCAGTCATGACCGAAGAGATGAGACGGCGCGAAGAGCAGGGCGACATAACCACTCTACGGCTGAAATACGAGAAAGACCTGGAAAACCTGAAGGTGGAAGTGCTCCTTGTCCTTGCCGTCCGCCATCTGTGATGCCTTGTGTTCCTTTGTGGCATTCCCAGATCCCCTTCCTTCCCCAACCCCTACTTGCCTTCCTAATTTCGCTTATCCTACTGTCGCTCTTTGTTCTGTAAACACGTTTTCTTCTGTGTTGCATGAATTCTAACCTCCTCTTAAGTTTTTTTTTTTTTTTTTTTTGATCATTGACGCTTCAGTAGTTGTGTACTGAGGAACCCATTTTGTGCATCACCATCAGGAGAACTTTCAGTAACTAAAGCATTAGATTAGCAAAGAAAGAATTCAACAGAAGCTATCAGATTCTTTCACACTACCACATCATATCAGCCTATTCTCCTGTGAAATGAGTTCCTCTGTTGGTAGTTCAATGTGCTCGTGAAACTAACCCTTTGACTCAGCTATGGCACAAGTTTTAAGGGCAAAGAGTTGACCCTTTTTACCATTCTTAAACTTTTGAATATTTAGAATCAAATCAGCAATTATTTTTATGGGTCTAATCTCTTTTCCTTTTGGCTGTTTCTACTAACAGTTTCATTTTAATCCTTTTTTTCCCTCTCATTAACAATCAATGACATAACATCTTAATTTAACATAAAATTATATATTACTGCCTGTCTTGTTAAAGGGTCAGTTCACCCAAATAACAGAAATGCATATTTTCTTTCTTAGTCCCAGTGGCATTTGGCCAACAGGTAGATAATGTATTTCTGCTTCCAACCACAAACAATGGAGGTGAATGGAATTTTTTTTTTGTAGTGCTCAAAGCACAAAAAATATATTTATTTTAAAGTCAACATAAATGTCTCAATGTCTCAACAATGTGTCAATCACTCCAGATAAATCTTTAGATGCGGCTGTGTCCAGTGTACAGTATTTGCTGCATAGTTCCTACGTAAACCTAGCTGATACAGTTAACAGCGAGGTCTGTTTTTTTGCAGAGTGACTGGAACATTGTTTCTGTAAAATTATGTTGGTGCGGTCTTTCAAATGTAATTTTTCAATGTATTGTGTACCACAATTGAAGCTCCATTCACTTCCGTTGTATTGTAGTGGTGTTCCAGGAGTCAGTATCTCAAAACCTCTGCAAATCAAAATAGAACTATGTGCATGGCCGGACACCACTTTTGTTATTTGAGTGAAAACGCCTCTTTAAACTCTGGTCAGATTTTACTTTTAATTGAATAGTGTATATTATAGCAAACATTGCATTTAAAAGAGAAGTCTTATGTTATTCTATATTTTTCTTATTAACAAATCCAATGAAAAGACCAAAACCAACAATGCATAAGTTGTCTCTCAATCCTTCCTAACTTCCCTTCTCTGTCTGTGACACTGAGCCCCAAACCCATTGGTTCCTACTGAACTACTTTCATTTTTTTAAAAAGGTTTAACAATTTCCTTAAATTGCTGGGCACTGTAGTTTTAAGCCAACATTACTCAAACTGGAGTAAATAGGGGAATTGCTGGGGACTATTTTCAGTGGCAGATTAATACACATTTCGTGGACTATTTCCTGCAGCAGGTGGGATTGAGTCAAAATTAATTAAATTATCTGTGTTCATGGTAATGAAGGGATGGTGTGACTTATTGATCTGTTTTTATTAGTTTTTAGACAACAATGGAGCTCTATGACACAGGAATACAATTTATCAGGCTTTGGATACACAGACAAAACTTGATAGGATCACTGTAGGTTTTGGTCTTCATGGAATTGGTTAATAATATGAAAAATATAGAATATCACCAGCCTTATTCTCAAAAAAGGTTTATTTCTGATTTACTAATTTTATAGGTTAGGTGAACTTCTTTGAAGTTAAACATGGAAGTTAGATGTTTAATGGGATGGAAAAATATTTATGAAATCCAGGTTGGAAGGTATCCAAGATACTGAAGATTTGATCATGCAAACTTTTATAAGCAATGCATTGTAACTATCGAGAGATTTAGTAAGGGTTGGTCTAACACTTACTTGAAAGTAACAATGTTTTTAAAAATGACAACCGATTTAAAGTAGACTGGATGGTCAAGCTAATTATTAGTTGTCAATTTGATGTGAGTGTTAACTTGTGGTGGTGGAGTTTTAACAGTGTGTTGGATGTTCAGATAGTTGGGTTTTCTCTAGCTAACTAAATACTCTGGAGTGTCTGAGCAGCGAGTTCATGTCCCTGCCATGACCTGGATATATTTACACACAAGATACATAGCCTGACATGCTACTAAATAAAGCCTGTGCTTGGTCTGATGTCAGAGCAGGAAGTTTACATTTGCTCTGTGGGGGGGACTTTTCAGCCTCTCACAGTAGTTTCCTGGGTCTGAGCTCTCAGGGGGTTTTATCCCTGTGAAAACAGACTAGACCTCCATTTCCCCTGTGTGGCTGAAGCAGAGAGAGGGGACGCAGGCCCGGGCACAGCCGCCGACTGAGCACTCAGATTAGTGGCAGTGAATAGAGGACGGAAGCAGGGCTAGGTTTTGAGTCGGGCTAGTGGAAAGGCCATTGAAATCCCTTCTTGTGGAAACTTGCACTGTAGTTATAATAGCATTGTAATGGCGCTTTCTAAAAGTGTGTTGAAGAGGATTATTCTCCATAACACCCGAAGGTGCTAGCTTGGCAAGCTTAACTCATTTTGTAAAATGCTCTTTGCTGGAGATAGTTTTGAAAACAGTGTAGCTCTCAGACGCCCAGCTATTCACAATTGTATTAGGCTATCACCTTAACCCTACATTCCATCAAAGATTTGGCCTATAGGCAGATTAGGAATTATTAGCTGCACACTGCAGCTCAGCAACATGAGCTCAGTTTGGAATAAGCAGCATTAGATGTTTACATCTGTCAGTAGGTGTTCTGCTGTGGATAGGAAATGGCAACATACACTTTCTTACCCTCTTCGCTCATTGTCTTTGCATTTCTTCAGTGTATTGTGTATCCTGTCATTCCTCTTAACCCTTTTTGTACTCACACAGGCTCAACTTGCTCATGGCTAACAGGCAGTAGCTTGCAAGTGATTTGCTGGATAATAAATGGATGATCTGCACTGGCTTACATTTTAGGGCCCGTGGTTTTTCCTGCTCAGCTTCATGGTCAGGAGAACCTTGTGGTCCTTGTCCAGATGAGCTGTAAAATCACAGTTGCCCCATATTGTCCTGTGTCACAGGCCACCTGTGAGAGGGGCTTCGCTGCCATGGAGGAGTCCCATCAGAAGGTGATAGATGAGCTGCAGAGGAAACACCAGAGAGAGCTGGAGAACCTGCAGGAGGAGAAAGAAAGACTGCTGGCAGAAGAGACAGCAGCCACCATCGCTGGTAAATATCACATTCACAAGAACTTATGATCTCGCTGACATATTTTTAGCTCACCCAATTTTTAGTGATAATGCAGGTTTAGAACACAAAGTATAGACGTTGTACTCTGAGCTAATAAAGCTTGTTGTCTGTTATCTTAGCAATTGAAGCAATGAAAAACGCCCACCGGTCAGAGCTGGAGAAGGAGCTGGACAAGGCTCGCAAGGCCAACAGCAACGCAGAGAACGCAGACATGGAAGAGATTCGCAGACAGCATGAGTAAGTTTTCTTCACTGACACAGTGCAACTGCTGTAACGCTTTTAGGGCCCGACTTATGTTGATAGATGACTTTTGATTATGAATTTTGTTCTTGAAACACCAAACCACTGTCTTAGTCTGTTGATTAAAATGACTTGATCAGTAGTTTCAGAGACCAGGATAAGGACAAGCAGGACCATTAGCAGTAGGGCTGAAACGTTGTCACAACAAATTTGTTTGAATGAATCTGAATCCAACCCGCATAGCTTAATCCTAAACTACATTGTAGAATTAGTTTTGTTGCACTTCTTTGTAGTGCCTAGATTTTTGTTAATTTTCTGGCTATGCTATGCTATGCTTGATCAAACAATTTGATCTACTGATAAAGTGCTGAAGTATCAGATGTTGCATCTGTTGCTCATGACTTGCTGGAACATGTGTTGGAGATAGTGCTAAACGCTCACCTGACTGTCTTCAGCACGCTGTAACACTTCACTGGGCCACATGTGTGGAAGTGCAGTGGTTAAAGTAATTAATCCAGTGTTTTTATATCTGTCACTGTCTATCTGATCCTCACTACTTCTTGACCAAAGTTATTTTGGCTGCAGATGTGTCTGGACAGTAAAGATTAACTTACTAAACCAGAGTCTGAACATCCAGCTGTATCTGAACCCTGTCACTCTGATGGTGTTTGATTTCTCTCTCACTGCGGTATTGTGTTGTGTTTCAGGGAGGAGCTGTGTTCGTTCCAGCGGGAGATCGAGGTGTTGTCAGAGCAGTATTCCCAGAAGTGCCTGGAAAACGCCCACCTGGCCCAGGCGCTGGAGGCCGAGAGGCAGGCCCTCAGGCAGTGTCAGAGAGAGAACCAGGAGCTGAACGCGCACAACCAGGTGCAGACACGCACAAGAACACACAGATATGTCACTCACTGGCATACAAACACACACACACCTGTGTACAAATATTTACTCTGGGACGCTGTTTTGATGGTTTTATGACACACTACCTGCTATTCTGCTGTTCCGTGTGGCATTTTCAGGAGCTAAACAACCGTCTTGCAGCAGAGATCACTAAGATGCGCTCCATGACATCTGAGGATGGAGTAGGAGACACAAACACCACAATACAGGGAAAAGAGCTCTATGAGCTGGAGGTAAGATTCAAGCAAAAATCAAATTTAAACAAAGCAATACAATATAAAAATCCTGCATGTAAAACATCATAAAAGCAAGTCTGTACTTGTCAGTTTTAATAAGCAGCTGATGCTCGTCAGGCAGGTTCTTACAAAGACTTGCAACGCCTTAAGTAAAGGCCTGCTGACCTTTGTTTTCAGCATCTTTTCATCTTCTTCTTCTTGTTTCATCTTCCTTTGTTTTCCAGGTGATGTTGAGGGTGAAGGAGTCTGAGGTCCAGTACCTGAAGCAGGAAATCAATTCCTTGAAAGATGAACTCCAAGCTGCCCAAAGAGTAAGTTTTTTTTTTTTTTTTTTTTTTTTTTTTTTTTTTTCTCCTTGTTAGGGTAACGTTTCCTTTCGAGGTCCTGTTAGCTGGGTGCATCCATGAATTCCTAGCTGAGAGGAGACAAGAATTCCTACCCTTTGTCTGAACTTCCAAACAATGTGTTTTCAGGACAAGAAATATGCAACAGATAAGTACAAGGACATCTACACCGAGCTGAGCATCGTCAGGGCCAAAGCAGAGCGGGATCTGGGCCGGCTCAGAGACCAGCTGCAGCTGGCTCACGAGGCACTCGGGGAGCCGTCGCTGGAGGAGGTGGAGAGAGGAGGATACGGTACAAAAACACACTTAGACACACATGCAGGAGCTTTGCTGTATTTTTATCATAAACCTTTCTTTCTTTTTTCTGTGAGCATTGTTCATATGAGTGATTGTAGCCAGATTTAGCAAACTCTCTTAACTTCACCAAGTTAACCAAGCTGTCAGAAATCAGCAGATGAAAAAAAAAAAATGTAGCAGTGTCAGTAGTCGTATTAGGGGACCTGAAACAAACGTGTCACGTGAAGTTTGACATGAAGTTATGAAGTAAAAGACGTCTTGTCAAGGCAAAGCCTGATTTAAATGGCAGGCAGTCATGGAGAGAATATTATCTAGTAGGTGGTACATGGACAATGTTACACCCGACAGCTACTCAACTCTATAAATTGCTGTGCTAAAATATGCCAATAAAATCATATCATGCCATGATGATGATGATATGGTAATGGAATATTAAATTAACATGAAGTCAATTTCATTTTAGTTAGTTGATTTCAGTAACATTTAAACTCCAAATTTGTTCAGATGAAGGCATTAAAATTCTTAATTCTTGCCTTGTTGAGAAAGGCAGATTATCTGTTTATGACTCATACAACAGGCCTGGATCACTCCTGAATTTCATCCATAAAAGTTTAGGTACATCAAAACTCAGTAAATGCAACATTTTTCTTAAATCACTCGTGCGTTCCACTTTTAGGAGGAATCTGTTTGTATGAGTGGTTCTTGAATGAGGTCCACTGTGTGTCAGTTAATTTAGCGTTCACTACACTTGAACACTAGTTCTTTCTGTTCCTACTCTTTATTTGAACTCTTGACACATTTTTCCCTCCCAGATATCATGAAGTCCAAAAGCAACCCTGACATCCTCAAGATGGCTGCTGCTGCAGCCAAACGCTCAGAGCGCACCATGAGGTCAAAGGTGGGTCTCCTGTTAAGAGTGAAATCAATCCATCATCCCACGCTTGTGTTAATTCTGGATTTCTCATGGAACTGTATCATTGTGTCATATTGTAGAAACGGCAACAGATTAAGAACTGACAGAGCAGTCCTGTTTTGACAGTAAAGGTCTCCCACCACAATAAAGGCTGAAAAGCAGTTTCAAGTCGCTTACTGCCATCTACAGGTCACATGTGGAGTTGCATGCAGCATTGCATGCCCACAGTTGCATCATCATTGGCAGTATTCCTGCTGAGCTGCATTTTGTTCACTCATTTTGTGACTCCATCAAAACAGCGCTCTTGGGATTGTGATGCAAAGTAAACACCATAGTAGTCTAACACACACTTGCTGGTGTGTTTTCCCCCTTCTGTCTTCAGTCTGTGAATCGTGACATGCCCTGGGACAGTTAGGGCTGCAGAGGACGTGTAGGCCTCCTTCCCCTCTCCTTTAGGTACGACACACCCACGGGTGTTTGAGCACATCCTCTTGTCCTCCACCTCTAAAGCACTCAATAGATCTGAGTCACTACTTCACATTAGCATGCACAAATATCCCCCTCCACAGACGCATGGTGGTGAAGAACGAATGACGTCAGGTCTGGCAGAGTGACAGTGTGTCTGAGATATCACAGCATTTGATAATAACTAATCGGTGTGTCCTTTTACATTAGCAGTTATTTATTTAGACTCAGTGCCACACTGTGAAGACCCAAAACTAACAAAAGGCTGTAGATTATCACAAGTCAAATATATGACTGAATACATAAGTGAATAAGTAATGTTAGTACCATACCTAAAATGTAGTGTAAAAAAAAGTGTGTGTGAGAGTGTGTACAGACTGGACCAATGTGACTTAACGTCTCTGAAAACACTGGTAGCTAATACACAGAGCACCATCCTTTTCAGTTAGCACCTAGCTGCAGCTAGCTTTTGCCATAAAACTACATTGCAGGTTAATCATCCATATACTGTGTACTGCTAAAATAACACTATCAACTCTCATAACAGTAGCTAAAGCATTTTAACCAGCAAGCTAATACTAACAAGGCTAGCTGGCTAACGCTACTTAAAAGTTTTAGTTACACTCTGTGACAAAGTGTAGCTGCAGCTAACTAGCTGAAAGTCTGGTGCTCAGCATGTTTAGCTTCCAGTGTTTTCAGGTAAGCTAGCTAGTTTAAGGAAAACTGGAAAAGGGAAATGTTGCTTAAGGAACAAAGTGAACAGATAAATTATTAAACTTGTGTTAAGACCAAAATGGGAAAACTAAGGACTTTAAAACTAAAGTGAACTAGTTAAAGATGAATTGAGTTTTGAGAATGTATTTTATTAACTGATTGGACGTTAAAGGAAAACCATAAAAAAAATGTATGCTCCTTTTACACCCCATTTTAACTAACAGTATTGTATATCGATGTATTCAGTTATACTTTTGACTCATCTGAACCTTTAACTACCTAATGTCTGTTTTGGGGCTCCATACCAACACAGTGTTCAAGGGTTTCCAGTCAACTGTAATGTGGTGTGTGGGCTCTCGTAATTCCATTTTCATATTAACTCACTGGGTGACAGAGGGAAACACTGGAATTAACTGCCTGCACATCTTGTCTAGACAACGTACAGTTTATAGTGCCCAATATTAACATCTGCTTTCTCTCTCAATCCCTGCAGAGTCTAAAGGAAGGGCTGACAGCTGAGCAGAGACTCCACCTGTTTGAAAATAAAGACACTAAGGAGTTCTGACAGTGACGCATCATGTCTACCTACCTTGCTGCATGTTTAGAAGCCCACTATATTTTAGCTCTGTAATGACTTATTTAGTAACACTACACACTGGTCACAAAACACAGATCATATATTATTAAAAGAAACATGGTATGAAGTTTGAATTTCATGTCTAGAGTTTGCATTCCATGCACTTCAGTTAACTGTGACATTTTTTGTATTGTTTATTTTTTGCTGCCATGTCTTACTGTAAATACTGTTTTTAATTGAGCATCTGTCCTGCATACACTAAAACTATGACTGTGTAAGCTACTGTTTTAACTCCCTAGACTGTTGCTAGCCAAAAGGCATAAATGTGATGTTTAACGGCTAAACACAGCTACATGTTGATGAATGAGTAATACTTGCATAACGAAACCATAGGAACAAGTCTGGCGTTCAGGTCTGCACGTTAAACGCTTCACCTCTCCATCATCATTCCAGCACAGATGGAAGTGTTGCTCAGTAAACAAGCTATGGAACAAAAAAGTGCTCGTCTGCATTATCAAACAAGTACCTACCATGTTGCTTCCTCGCCTGACTTTAAATTAACATCCTAGATGTTCTCTGCAATCCTTTGGATCAACCTGAGATAGATGGAAAGGCGACAGCTGAATGCATATGGATTGGATTCTCTGACTATAATTTAAATATATATATATATGAAAATTTATATAGAGTTTTTTTTTTCTTTCACTGCAATCATTGGTCCAGCTGTATAGGAGTTGTTGGAGTTGGTTATGTTTGTAGTCTTGTTCAGTGGCAGTCCCTTTGTATTTATTTAAATGGTTGGGATTTTTCTTTCACATTCCCATTCCTCTGTACTCTATTATTGTAAATATAAAGCAAATATACACCAACTGACTACAGGTTTATTAGCAATAAATATTTTTGCACCCTTTGTGACTGTTTTGTGTTGCTTGCAGTTCTTTTATATTTTTACTGTTGTCCAGAAGATTGATTAAAAACACATTAAACAAATACACAGAATACAAGTAAAAAGATGACCACTCACTTTGTCATTCAGTTGCTGCACAGAACAAATATCAGGACCATAACACTGCACTGACACACCACTGCCTCCCCTACACTCAACAATCATTTAGTAGCTTTTGCAGCCATGCACATACAGTCCTGATATCGGACTGAAACCTTTTTGTAATTGACATTACATTCATACTGACTATTTCCATTTTAGAAATACAGAAAGCTGCAAGCCAACATTTACAGATATACAGTACAGGGAAGTGAAAATGGGACAGGACCAAATATTACACAATGACTAATAAGCTGATTTTTATAGAAATCAATTGACCTGACTTAATGGTGACCACTGGTTGTCCTTCACTGA
The DNA here is from genome assembly GCA_038419695.1 of Scomberomorus guttatus. Classification (NCBI taxonomy): domain Eukaryota; kingdom Metazoa; phylum Chordata; class Actinopteri; order Scombriformes; family Scombridae; genus Scomberomorus; species Scomberomorus guttatus. The sequence continues at coordinate 20,808,483 of CM076465.1, read as the reverse complement.
CCTTTTTTTTCACAGTAGTTATTTGGCCACGCCATGACAGTAAAGCCCAGGTGTAATTATTAACAGTAATAACAGATGTGTTACATTTAGGTGTGCCAGTTCCAATGTCCAGATATTGTACATGTTTGCTCACTGGGATATTTCATTGGAACAGAGCCATTGTTAATGTTATTAGTTCCATCTGTACCTTTGCTGCTGTGAGAAGTTGAAATGCCTGTCCCTGAAAAAAGGCCACATCCTGCCTCAGTGTGCAAAGTGTTACCAGTGTTGCAATCAACCACAGGTGTGTTTATAACCCCAGTGAGGTGCAGCAGTGTGGCCAACAGGGAATTCCCAACAGTAAATAACAGAGGCTTTTTGAAACATTGCCCTGTACTATTAATGTCTGTCACAGTTTGTCTTCAGTGACACATGACAGCTTTGATTTTGCTCTCTGCTTTACAAAAGGAGTTTATATTAAAAAAATATTGCTGGTGAGTGTCTGTAAGAATGTAGGAAAGAGGTCAAATATGTGCACATTTGAGCTTTTTCAGAGCTTTCTGAGCTTTTTTTGACTGTGCACAAACTTTTGTAAATATCATTTTGGACAAAACAACCCCAACTCAAGCTCCATTTACAAGCTTTTTCCAGGGTTTTCAGCCATTTCACATGGTCTTCATCAGCAAATGAAGCTTGTTCAGTGGTAATGTAGATGGAACAGTTGATATGTGAGCGCAGTAGATGTTATGATCTCATCCACTGCACTTAAATTATAGGCATGAAAGTGGATTCTTGACCTTGCAGCTCTCAAACCGCATGACACGATCTTCAGGCAGCTTACATGTCAACAGAACTGTCTCCATGACAACTGAAGAAAAATCCGCTGATGAAGTGTGATGACTATGATAGAATTGAAAGCTCTGGAAAAAGCTAGTAAGTGGAACTTGGGAGTTGTGAGTGTTTTGTCAAACTACTGTTTCCAAGATCAAGCATGAACTTTTATGTTTAACATTTGTAAATATCCACTCTAATGTAATGTTACTCCACATATTTAAAAAGTATATGTATTTGGTTCTAAATAGGGCAGATACATACTGTTTTACTTTTTATTCTACTGTGATATGAATCTTTGAAATATGTCTCTTGCAAGTGCCCCAACTTTGCAGAAGTGCAATAATAAAATGTTGGAACCTTTATAATATTTTTCTGAAATTTCACTCTAGTGTTTTTATCTTTTTTTTTAATTATTTTTTTTATGAATCACCAAATACTATATCAAAGAAAGTCAGTATGAAAAATGAAAGAGGCACTTGACCTCAAGGCATCATGTGAAACATCTTTAAATGTTTACAAATCATTAGAAAATGTATGTTAAAGTTGTTTTATATTAAAATGACAGCAGATATTCTTTGAGGGTCAGTAGGTTAGATAGGAACAGGAACCCACCACTGTGCTCCCATGATGCCTCCACAGCTGGGTGACAACTGTTCCACTGCTGCTCAGCTCACTTGTCAAGTCACCCAGAGTTACAACACAGCTGATAGTAATGCCAAATAATTATGACACTTTAAGAAAAGAATTTTAAAAAAACAAAAAAAAAAAACAGAAGTCATCATTATCCCAGGTTGTCTGTCTGGTTTAAGATCAACATTTGAACTTTCTGGAGTTTTGACATCTTTCATGCAACAGCTGTTCAAATGATTCACATTCCATTATTTTAATGTGTTGTTTAATTTTATTAATGTTCTTTCAAATTTAAAAAAAAAAGAAAAACACTGAACCACTAATAGTTTTATTGTGACGGGGGCCTCCGGAAGTTTGAGATTATATAGTAAACAACTTGACTGCTGCTATCAGAGTAGTGTGTTCCTGGAAAGTGTGTGGATGTTCATTTAATTTGGGTCTTTCTCTCCTTGTTGTTTTGTTGGGCTTCGTCAGAGTAGATGGGCTCCTGAAAGAGATGCAGGGTGGAGCGGCTTCTTAACTGGACGTTTAAAGACGCTTCGGTCCCTCCTGCCCCGGTAAGTTCAGACCAGCGGCTCAGTCTTTGTCTCATCCAGCCGGGCCTTGTCCCGACCTACAGCTCCGTTAACGGAGAGAACGTGTCGCCAAACTCCATGAAAAGTCCTCCCAAATTTAATAATACTACGCTTATCTTTGAATTTGGGCATCGAGTAGAAGGCAAAGTATACACTTTTAAACTATTAAGACTCTCTCTTCAATTCGGAATTCATGTAATACAGAAAATAACACCGTTTGAAACAAGATTAAACATTTTAAAATCGGTGTGGTCGTTGTTCCTGGAACAAAGTTACTCAGAGCCGTAGTCGCCAGTAACGAACAGTGTGAACCACCGAGCTATAAAAGTTGGCATTATATCGAAATAAGCAGCTTCTTGGTGAACTACACCTCGCCGAAAAGAAGAGTGATCGCTACCGATCAGTTGATTTTGTAAAACTATGTTCTGTGTTACACGACTTTCTGTCATTACTGAAAACCACTTAATGCTGTCAGATATGAAACGAGCTAACGTTAGCTGTGGCTAAGCTAAGCTAACTGTCGTTAGCAAACCTGACCTGTCAGCTTTGGTAGTGAATAAGTCAGCCGGTTCTCTGGAAACAGACAGTCAATTTAACCTAACTACTCGGTATTATACACCTTAAATAATATTAAGATAACTTAGAAAAGTTATCTTCCCTGTCGTCTTCTAACGTTAATGAAATTCAAGCACACGCCAGTTTCCTAGCTAATGTCAACCTTATGACTTATTGCCGGTTTTAAGTGTTTGTGGTTTAACTTTAAGCTTAATTTCCTAAAAATATCGTAGAAAAGCAAAGAAAACTTAAATAAATCGGCAGCAAAGTGATGACTCAAAGAGTAGTTTTGGGCTTTGATCAAGAGTAGTTAAACTATGACCTCAAGTTTCTTACTTTAGCTTCTTAAATTTTATTTATATCGGGGACCATGTACAAAATACATTATCTCAAAGAGAAAAGATGCTTTGTACCAGATTTAGCTACTAGCTAATTTCCATCTGTAGTCCCTGGGCAGGTGAACAGAAACAATAAAACAGAGAGTAAGAGTATTTGTACTTGGGACCCCCAAAAATATATTATTCTAACAGTCTTCCTCAACAGACCCCACATTCATAAATTACACCAGTTTCTTTTCTCCTCTCCGTACATTGCAGTTGTTATGGAGCAGCCACCTGGGAGCTTAGATGATCTACAGCCTCAAGACCTCTCCAGCTCCAGCATCCCCACAGTGATCGACCTGACTAGGAAAGGCGAGGAATGTGTCCTCGACGCCACGTCCCTCGATGCCCTGCGGGTGGTCAAGAGCCCCGGCTGGTACCCAAACTCCGGGACCAGCAACCCTGGATTGCCCTCCTCAGAGACTGGCTCCCCGGACGTCGCGCTCCAATCAGGGGATCAGATTCAACCAGACAATGCCTTCTCCCACACTACAGTCACCCTCTCCTACGTGAGCAGGTCTCACGTCTTCTCCACTCATGACTCCCTGTCTCGACACTCTCCTCTGTACAGTGTACCACCCATCAGCAAATTCTCCCTCCACCCTCCTTGTGAGTCCGAGAAAGGGCTCGGGGTGACTGGCTGTGCACTGAACCAGCATTACGAGGAGCGTGTTGACAGGCCCGTGGACCTCGCCACCCAGACAGAACTTTTTCAGTCATTGTCTCAGGCTCAGGTGGCTCCAGAGAACAATGGTGGCATATTTCTAATGCAGCAGCCTCATGAGGTCAATGGTGGAGTCATTTCCAGTGATGGAGAGGTGGATAAGCCCCTACAAGGTGAAGAGGAGCACCGCCTTTCTCAGAACACAGAAAACAATGTGGGGTTGGAGAATGGTCAAGGTGACAACTGGTCGAGTTCAGGTGTGTGCGCTGAATCCTCACCGGAGACTCTCACCCCTGCTACAGGGGAGGAAGAGGGGGGCCCTGAGGTACTCTTTCTCGTGTCTAAGAAGCAGGACCCAGTGGTCGTCCCTGACAACGTGGGTGCTAGAGACCTGTGTTCACTGAGCAGGGAGTACATCAGTGCTCTGGAGGACCCCGTCTCCCCCTCCGCTACCTCACTGGACGACGTAGAGGATGTGTTCATCCTGCCTCAGGCCTCCAGCTCGCCCAGTGGCGACAACTCGTTGCTGGAGACAGCCGATGAGGTTCCGTGGGATGGCTCGAGTACAGAAGGGGCCATTCAGCTGAACTCTGGCATCAGCGATACTACCACAAGGTTAGATTCAAGCAATGAAAATAAGCAGCCTTTTCATAAACGGAAGGCAGTGTTGGATCCTTTGATCGACTTGACAGATGATGTTTGTTTGTCAGATGTTTCAGAAGAAAAACCCAATACTGTCATTCCTCACATGAACGGGAATGCGAAGGCACTACAGAGGACTTTAAAAGAAAAGAAACTGCCAATGCGTTCCGGCAGAGGGACGCGGTTAGAGGCTATAGTCATGAACATAAATTCCAGCAGGTATAAAGTGTCAGGATGCATACGCACCAATAAGAATGCCAAGGCTTCCCAAACGACAGTTAGTGATTCTAACTTAGCCAGTCCTAAGAAGACGGCTACCCTGTCAGCAGGAAAAAAGAAAAGCAGAGCAAAGGCATCTTTCTCAGTGAAAACAAAAAAAGCAGTAACCCCACTGAAACGGGGCAAAACTAATAGCATTAACACTGACAGTTGCAAAGACTCTACCTCTGATTCTGAAATCTTCAATAATTCTAAAAAGTCACATAGCAGCACACCCCCAAAAAGCCCTCAGTCTGCAGCACACAAGAGGTCAAAGAAAGAGCCAGAGGATGTTTCACACCCCGGACACTCACCACAGACAAGCCCTGTGAGGTCAAAGAGGAAAGCCTCAGCAGTGTTAAGTCCTCAGTTTGCTGTGCACAAAAACTCAAAGAAGGAGCCAGAGCTTGTTTGTCACCCTGACACCTCACTGGAAATTCACCCAGCAAGATTTTCCCCACCACCACCACCAACAAAATCTCCAAAGAAAAGCCAAGGCGCAGCCAAAAGCAAGGCTACAGGTAGGAAATCTTCTTCCACTGCCAAGACGAAAGCTGCTCGTACTCCCAAGAGAAGACGAAAGAAACACACAGGGAGCCAGTCTTCCTCCATGTTTTCCCCCAAGGAGCCTGAGATCAAGTTGAAGTATGTCAACTACAAGGAGGAGAAAAGGGACTTGAGGTTGGACAGTTTCTCTCCGTTTGTCCGTGTGGAGCGTCAACAGTCAACACCGTCACTGTGTACTGTAATCAACTACCCCGAGGAGGTAAGGACACAACACAAGAAGGGCCAACAGCAGCAGGGTCACCCCAGCGGCTTCATTTCTGCAGTTGTACCCAGCACTTCCTGTCTCCAGCTGGGCCGAGCGTCCACGCACAGCCAGCACCAGCGCTCTCTTGTCTGCTGCCTGTGCGGGCAGTCGGCCAACGCTATGGACTTGGGGGATCTCCACGGCCCGTACTACCCCGAGGGGTACCAGCCGAGCACCAAAAGACCAGCCAGCATGTCAGGCCTCAAAGAGGACGAGGACTACAGCGATTCAGACTCTTCGTCCTGCAGTATCAGGGGCAGGGGGAGGAAGTGTGCATCCACACCGTGGCCCCTCCGGCCAGGGGCTCAACTGAAGCAGAAGGGCCTCCCGGGGAGCCACCGGTGGACCAGTGACAACACCAGCAGCCCTGCAGCTAAGCGGGTTCAGTCAGACGCCGGCTCCGCAGATGTGGAGGACTGGTACAGCCCCCCTGTGCTGCCTCTGGAGCCCTGCGAGTACTGGCTCCATGAAGACTGCAGCATCTGGTCCGCAGGCGTGTTCCTGGTGAAGGGCAAAGTCTACGGATTGGAGGAGGCTGTCAAGGTGGCCCAGGAGACGGTAAAGCTGCACTTTAAGCCTGTGATGTGAATGCATTATTACACAATGCCATGTGGTGATGTAGCTGATATAATGAAGCAAATGACAAAACATTAAGGATGATAATGCATTAATAATCTGCCCCATTTACTTACTTGTTTTCTTGGCCTCTAGGATACTAATAGTTTTCTGATGTTATCACATCATTTAAGCATGAGTAAGAATGAATAATTGGCAATTATGTCAGCTAGAAAAAGATTGAAACTTGTTGTTGCAGACAGGCAACACTGAGACTTGTAATTTGCACAATATGACAAATCTTGGAGTGCTTTGAGCGCTTGGCTCACGCTGCATTACAAGTGCACATTACAAGTGTTTGCAATTAACCTTCCCCACCACTGGTCCATAGTGGACAGAGAAAGCTGAGTCTACTCTCTACTTGTCGCTTTCAGATAAGTACAGTCCACTGTCAATCCCTTTCCAACTCGCAAACACCCTTAAGACTAAGATGTCGTCTTTCTACACAAGATATCTGTCCTGTTTGGCTTGTTACCCCCCCACGCCCTGTTCACAGTTATGCATGGAAGCTGTCCAGTACTGATCTGTTGGCCAGTAAGTAACTCTACTGGAGCATTTGGGGCGGGGCAAGTTCTGCTCTTTCACTTTCCCTATTCGGATTTTTAACCTTTACACATTTTACCCAATAATTAACAACAAATTGGCAAGGATTAAATGTCTGAAAAAATGAACAATTTTGAACATTTTCCAGAATAATTTTCTACTTTCCGAAGTTGTTAGTTATCTCATCAGCCCTTTACCATTTTCTTGCGACCCTCAAGTTGGGAACTAATGATCTAGTGTAACAGGCAAAATGCCATGACACTGTGAAAAATAATGACTACGTCAGGCTACATAGTCATACGTGACAGTTTGACATGTCACAGCAGGAACAGCACAGGTGTAAATAATAAAATAAATGATGGCTGAATGCCATTTAGCAGCTTCAGTTTCAGGGTGCTGGTATTGCACATGCTGGCTGACCTGTCATGACTTACTGGGACACTAAAGTAGAGCAGAGCCAGTGTTAATGTGATTAGTAACACCTGTGCTTGCAGTCAAAGTGCCTGCAGTAAAAATTCTGTTTCCTTTGTGAGGCTGAACGTAGGACATTTCTCTGCAATATTACTAAATGAGGATCTTGAATAAATAAGATGTTAATTGGGTCTCTGCAGGTCTTCAGATTCTTAAAACATCTTGAGTTTTATAACCCAACTTCAAGGCCGTGAAAGACTCTGCTGGTAATTACAGCCTTTAGGTTTAAAATTCCTTTTGAAAGGTCTTGAAGGAGTGTCCCTGGTGTGCTGCTTTTCTCAGCAGTGATCAAGAGTCAGGGGTTCCATCTTAGGATCTTGTGGTTTGTAAGCACTGACAGTATTATATAAGTGGAAAAAGTAATCACATTTCTACTGTTTCTTTTCTTTACATTCTGTTTTACATTGAAAACATCACGGCTATCTTTGATGCAAGCATCCTGTTGCAGACGCACACATGTTTTCTTCATTCTGACCTTGCTTGAACCCGCAGACATCCTGGTTAGGACTGAAATAGTATGCATTGTGTGTTTTTAGATGTGCTCAGCCTGCTGTGACCCAGGTGCTACGCTGGGCTGCTTCTTCAAAGGCTGTCCCAACAAATACCACTACAGGTGTGCTCTGGAGTCAGGTAAGTGCTGCTCTCTGCCCTTCACCTCCACTCAGCACATGGGAACAAAGTACAGTTACTTATCCTGTCCAATCCTTTCCTGTGTGCACATGTTTTTTTTTAAATAGGTTTTTGTCTAATTTTAAAGGGTCAGTTCACTAAAATGATAATCTAGCTATGCAGATAGTTACGTTTTTATTCATCCATGTTCTGATTCTGATGTTGCGGCTTAACACTGTAACTGTTAGAACTTAATGTTGAATACTTAGGGCTGGGCAATATATCAATAATATATCGATATTGTGATATGAGACTAGATATCGTCTTAGATTTTGGATATTGTAATATCGTGATATGGCATAAGTGTTGTCTTTTCCTGGTTTTAAAGGCTGCATTACAGTAAAGTGATGTAATTTTCTGAATTTGCCAGACTTCATGATATTTGATTTTGTCCATATCGCCCAGTCTTAAATACACCCACTGGTACTGCTTTGTGTTGACTGTCTGGGTGTTAAGTTGATCTGTGTGTGCAACGGTCTGTAAATAGCTCTTTTGTGAAGTGCTGTTGGCAGTTGTTACTTCCGTGAAGCATGAACTTGCACGTGTGGGTGGATGGACCTTTTTGGATGAATCAGTGGTGGCATCTTCAACTCATGTTCTGGTTTTCTTCTAGCAGACTGTGTACTCATTGAAGACAATTTCTCCATGAAGTGTAAAAAGCACAAGGTGAGCAAGGAATGTCCCTGATCAGGGAAAAAAGATCTTTACAGAATCTAGAGCATCTCTACTTTATATAATAGACTTGCTGTAGCTGTCTGCTGTTTGAAAGATGTCATGGGAAATTGTATAATGTGAAGTAAATATGAGCTCTTTGATTATTCACCCCTCCCTAGAACAAGACATTCAAAGCCCCCCCAGGGAGCCGCTGGGACGACAGGTGACACAGTTAGCTGTAATCTCTTGTGGTAAGTAAATACCTGCTCTACTTTGCCAAGAAACTGCACGCTGCACTGCAGTTTCAAATGCATTAAAATTCATATTGTGACACTATCACATAATATGATAACTAATGCATCGTTTAAAGAGGCACTTCTCTGATTTTACCCGTCAGAATCAATTTTCATTTTTCACAGCCTGTAAAAAACAGTTGTATAATGTCTTCTGAGTTTTAAAAAATAACTCAAGTGATCCATGGAGTTGCATTATGGGAAATGCAGTATCCAGGGTTTTTGGAGTTTGACCCATGCTAGGGACTAAAAGTCAGGATATCTCAGCCTCTGCTCTCTTCTAGACATTCTTTTTTGTGTTTTTCTCTCAAGTACCCCAACTGCATGTAGCTCCAATAGTAAGTCATTGGTGTAAGCTGTGGTTGTTCATCAAGCCAGATTTCACTGGTTCTAGCCTCTAAAATGTGAGGAGTTGCTGATTTTTGCTCAGTTTTGTATTCTGTTCATTGCCTTTGGGTTTTGGACTGTTTTTTAAAACAAACAAAACAAAACAAAAAACATTGTGAAATAATGTGAACATGTTGCCATGGGCTTTGGGAGCTTAAGATGGGTATAATTTGCTTTTTTTTTTTTTCTTTCTTTCTTTTTCCATATTTTATAAATTTTAAACTTTTTTGGGGAGGTCCCTAGTGAGCAGTAGGCAGTCCATTTAAGTCAGTGGCTTCTTTTGCTAATAGGGCAGGTTTCTACATTTAAAAAAACAACAAAAAAGAAGAACTTATGATGCAGGTTGCACCAGCTGAACTTTAATTTGATTATGTAAAGTAATCATTGACTGTTATGCTGTTAATTTGCTTTTGGGGGAATAGCTTCAAGGCTAGAGTTGGAATTGTTACAGCGACCAAGACCTACTTCCGTGTACATGTTGGCACGTCAGAAATGTAAGACAGACTAAAAAAAAAATAGTCTTTTTTTTTTTTTCTCTCTCTCAAGGGAACACAACAAATAAATTACACTTGGGCTCTTGTTTGTTCCAAAACAGTAATTATATAACACAATTCTGAGTGTGCATGTCAGTGTCATAAATGTCAGTTTGTCATGGACAATGTTGTTGCTGATGTAAAAATCAAAACATTTCCTCCACCCCTATCATTCATTTCTTTCATCTTGTCAACTGGGAGATTTACTTTACACCTGCTCTGGGAAGGTGTAAAATTTTAGTGTTACCTAGTTTGGTTCTATCTTAACTGTACCATATGCAACTGTTGTAACTGACTTGTATGGTGCAACCTGTGTTCACTAAGTTAGTGTACCTCTCACACAACACCAAGCTACTTTACACATTTACACACATGCAACAGGTGGCTGGTGTTCAGCAGCCTGTTGTACCTACTGTTTGGTAGTCCGTAATTTAGCCCAGTTATAACACAAGACCCCGTTAATCCCACTAGTCACAATTGTGATCGTGTGTTTTTTTTTTTTAATTTTATTTTTTTTATGGAAGCTCTATAAGTGTTGTTGTTCTCTTAGGATGAGAAATTCAACTTTTTAAATGAAAAAGATTGTCTTGATTAAAATTTGTCACTGTCATGTGACTAGTGTGAAAGGTCATATGACCAGATCAGTTTACTTCCTGCTAGCACCTCTGGAAGAAGATGTCTTCCTCATACTTCTACAAAAAGAAGTAAAACACTTTTCAATGGTTGTCAAAGTGGGGTCCGGGGACCCCCAGTGGTTCTTGAGTGGGTTCCAGGGGGTCCCCAGCAAAAAGGGGAATCATTTATTTTCACTATAATTCCAAGTAACACAATGACAGAATGTATGACTGTTTTGGCCATGGGTTTCATACACAAATTGGGGGTCTGTGGTCTAATTAGTGTTAGTTCAGGTGTCCTTGATGTGAAAAAGTTTGAGAACCACTGCCTTACTATCATAACCTACCTATCATATTTTGTACATATACTCTTTATAGGGTTTACTACTGATATATTTTGAGAATTATATTCCTGCATATATATTTTGCTCATAATAGGTGTAAATTTGTTAGCCGATAGTATAACAGTGTTTCAATTGAAAACATTAGTTATCATTTGTTTGTTTTTTTACACAGTTTAAAACTATCAGATGTGTAGGCCCTGCTAGACGTATGTTACCCCCCTGTGACTGTGATAGTGATGGCTCAGATAGGGAGTACCAGGGTGAAACCGTTTGCCAGGTAAACTATTGAATGGCAATGCAGGATGAGACATGTTCATAAGAACCAATTGGTTTGCCCTCCCCACTCCCACAGCAGTTGGTGTTGAAGCAAACTCACCACCACTGCCCTATCTTGGCGAGTCTCCCATAGCGACCAGCTGATAAAGGAGGTGCCCTGAGGGAAAACAAGGCCACAAAAAACAGAAAACTCTCTCTTTAAAATATGCGTAATAGGGACAGGGTTTTTAAAAGATCAAAACAACTGGCCCTGTCCAAGATTCCAGATTTCGTGACCTATGGCCCAACTGCAGCAGAGTGCATAAAGCAAACTAAACCTGATCCAGTCGATTTGTTTCTGTTGATTTACCCTCCGACTCTGAGGGACCTCACTGTTGAGATGTTAAAACACCTATTCAATGTAAACCGAAGGGAAGACACTTGATGTGAACATGGATGAGTTGCTGGCGTTCTTCTCACATCTGACTATAGGTCTGTGCTGTGGCGGCACATGTTTTGGTCACATGACCCTGGTGTCTACAATGAGATAATGGCCTCAATCCATCTGGTGGATAACTCAAAGGCCACAAACGACCCTTTCTACAAAGTACGGCCCATCTTCAGAGGACTGAATGAGTCTTACAAAATGATGTCATACCCAAAATGGTTATCGGCTGACGAAAGCACCTTATTATGGCAGGCATGGTTGCAAGCAGTTCATCAGGGGCAAACCAGTCTGGTTTGGTTATAAATTGTGAAGCCTTTGCCACACCTACAGGGTACATGTGTCTTTAGGAAGCCCTATTACGAAGTGTACACACGCCTCCTTGAAACTGGCCTAGGACAGGGCCTAAGTGTAGTCTTTGGTCTAGCCAAACAAGCGGAAGTTCCTCCAGGGTGTAACTTTTTACATGACAACCTTTTCACCTCACTTAGCCTCCCTTGATGAAATGACAAACAAGGTCACGGATGTTTAAGCACTCTGATACAGTGCCGCCTGCATGATGTCCCTCTCACAGATGTGAAGTATTTACAAAAAATGCCTCATGGAAGCTCTGAGGTCCTTACACAGAGGAAAAGGTACTGGTACGGTGGAAGAATAACAATGTTGTAACCATGGCAACCAATGCTGCTGAGAAGTATTCTGGTGTGCCTGTAAACAGGGTGAACAAAGAGGGGGAAAAAAAGCCTATGACAAAGTTCCACAGCCCATGTGTATCACACATACAACCAAAGCATGGGGGGCCTGGATCTGCATGATCTTGAGGTGTCAGATACGGGGCTACAATAAGGGTAAAGAAGTGGTGGTGGCCAATGTTTTCTTGGTCCCTTCACAGTGCAGTGATGAATAGCTGGTTGTTCTTCAGAGATGTTGTTGGTAGTGAATATGACCTCCTGGCCTTGCAGTGATCTGTGTCCCTGGGTCTCCTAAAAAGATATGAAAAACTACCTCTTGGCCATGGCAGAAGATCCTCAATAGCAACAACTGTCATTCAGGATTCTGTAAGAGTTGATGGAAAATCTCACCCTGACCTCTCCACACTGAGTGCTTCAAGCATTTTCATGGAGAGTGAAGTCTAACCGATGAGCTGTGGTCTACTGTTTACTCCAATTTTTTGAGTAAACTGTTTTATGAGACTGAAATAAGTACACTGCTGTCCCTGATAGTACTCTACAGTATGCACTGCACTAATATGTTTTGCACTATGGCACAGTTAACCTATTGACACTACAATGAAATGGATGGGGGGGTCATTTTCAGACAAAATGACTGTCTGCTATATGATATTTTATAAGCTATGATTTATCCACCAGATGGATTAAAAGAAAAACAGGCTTCACATGATACAAAATGAATGTCTTCCTGTTATAAAATATTCAGACATGATATTTCATTCATTTTGGTTCCATGTCCTGGCTTGTTTGTCATAAATGAATGAGTCTACCTCAGATGAGTTTGCCAATGGCAGTGTTTGTATTTTTATAAGTTCAAACATTGTGTTACATGAACAATAGTAATCAAATTATGAGGTAAATTCTGAACATATCAGTCTTTTATGTTGCATATGGTACTATTGTTTTAAGATTTAAAATGTGTAAATAGGTCTAATTGAAGAATTTGTATGTTTCCCACTGAGTATAAAACATAATATTTCACTAACTTAACCAACATAAAATCAAAAGGGGTCTACAGAGTAAAATGCATTTACTCAAATTGCAAAGAAAAATTGGGGATTAAACGGGTTAATGGAGATTTACACATCACTAAACTAAAAGCGGGTCGTACCACACTAGTTTGTATGTAGAGATGAGTTGTTACTCAGTAATTACACCTAGTAACTGCCGGGTGGAACTGTTGCGTGTAAAGTGTAAAATTTATGATACATAGTGTTAACTGTTTTCAGATGAATCCCTCATTTTGAATGATATTTTTCTGTGCTTTCATCCAGACATTCACCTGCACCATTCTGCAGGGACTCTCCTTCCCCTTCTGCTGGTAACCATGGCGACTGTGGACCAGGGTTCTTCTGACTGACAGCTAGCACCCGTAAACCTTAACTTCACCCTCTGCTCTTCAACTGCACTGTTAACCCCCGACACTGTGACTGCAGGAGCCCAGTCACCAATCCTCCCTCAGTCCAGTCTGACGGTACTTATCAGACGATGAGGAAACCTCCTCTCACTTCCCTTAAAGTAACATGCTGAATTTGTCATTTGTGTTATCACTTTGTAGTTATTTATATGGATTTTTTTCCTGGATTAAATATGAATAACAATCAAAGATATTTAATTTTTTAAAGATTTTGTAAGTATTTGATTATATTTGGTTTATTTATTCCTGGAGTTTCTTATTGGCTTCTTAAGCAGTTGTCAAAGAGGTTTGATTGTGTGTTTTTTAAGTTATTGGTAAAGTAGTTCAATGTTGAAATATCAAGCCAGTCAAGTAGATGCTGGTTTTATTAAAGAAAGGACAGAAAAAGGGCTGGACGGTCGAGAAATGACCCTCAGTTAATCCTCACAGAACAAGGTACCTGATGGATAAATGTTATTGGATGCTGTCAATACACCAGGGTCTGTATTCAATATAACACCTTTTTGGATCATCACATATGGCCTTATGTTTTGTTTCACAAAACGCGGGGCAAAAGGCAAGTCTCAAATTCACCCAAATGACACTTGCACTAAACGTCGGACCCAGTTGATGTTATTGAGGGAATTGAACAGTGTGTGTTTGAATGTATTCTCCCCATGCGAGGGGTTTTTGCAGAAAGCACTTTGGAGTGGCACTGAACGCGTCTGGTCCTCTGCTCTGGCTGCAGTATTACCGTCTTCAGCTGACTGCCCCCCCCCTCCCTGTCGTATTGTTTGCTTCTGGCTCTCTCATGTGGTTCTTTGAGGTTCACAGGTCATTAAAAAGAACCACATCTTAACTGTCATGTGATTTTTATTTGGCTTAAAGCACTTTGGCCTCCCACATCAGACTGGGAGCGTTTAAATGCGCCCGTGTTGTGTTCGTCTGCACAGCCCAGAATAAGTTGCTATCTTAATGGAATTTGAATGAAATAGATTGTGAGCCTTGTTGGGGGAAAATAAATTAAAGCAGGCTCCTTTTTTTTTTTTTTTTTTTTTTTCTTCTGGAAATAACACACAAGTCATCTGTTGTTTACTGGGATTCTCTTCTGTCGGAGCTGCAATATCCTCTTTCTGTTCAGTTTCATCTTCTGAACATTATGGCACAATATTCACATCAGCTTGCCTGTGCTGCTGTTGAGTAATCCTCAACAAACATTACCCCTTTTTTTTTTTTTTTTTTTAAACTACAGGACCGTTCAGCTGCAGAATCACTCACTTTTGACTAACATTAAAGAAAGATGCATGTTTTGCATATATAGCTGACATGGGAAATCTTAGGTTTACATCAATCCATCAATCTACTTCGATAAGAATGGCCGTTCTAGTATTAAGATTCCTGTTCTGATGTATTTTTTAGTTCTTAACTTGGGCCTAAATGGTGTATTTCCTCCAGAACCTCTCTGAAAAAGCCTTATCTGATGTACAAGAGGTATACACAGTTTTTCCTACTCTCACTAGCTTGCGGTGCAACGACAAATCAGTGGATGTACATCGCCTTCCTTTGGACATCCCAATGACTGAAGGCAGCTTGCATGCACTTTTCTGCTGCAGACTTTGTTGTTATTAACACCAGGGGCCTGAACCCTCCTACCACACAGGTACACACTGACTCTCTGGGACTTGTGTAAACCATGTACTGACTTTAGTTCCCGGTGTATTAGTACCTGTTGAATCAGGTGTGGAGGTCAGGGCTTTGGCCTGTCAGCCTGCCTGTTTGTTTTAGAGAAAAGTCTATGTGATCAGTGTTGGTGTGACGTCTCTGTGTACTTTTGCATAGCACCATTAGGGGCAGCGTTGTGCTGTCTGAGACCAGTGTGTGAGCTCCATTAAGCCACGGCTCACTATCCACACAGATGGAGCTGAAGGCTTCGGCTGCTTAGTGTTTCACCAGCAGCAGCAGCAGCAGCAGGACACAACACACACTCACACACACACATACCCAAATTTCTTGATCCTGAAACACCACGTCTCTTTCAGTTGTGCCATCTTTGTTTTTGTGTATTTTATACTTTGTTGCAGTGAAATTGAGTGGGTTTTTTTTTTTTTACAAGCAGCAACATACATTTTTACTGCATTTTGTTTTTGGTTTAAAAGCAGTTGTTTGCATTGTACCAAATACAGCTTTTGGAATATGTTTTATTCTTACAAAGTGGATTTTTCTAATATTTTGTCCGTGTGTTAATCTCAGGGCTGAATCTCAGATATTCTAATGATTTGAATTTTATTTTGTGATTTTTATGTTAATTTGGGCTCATTATTTTAACCCCACATTGACTGGAGCAATGATACATGTAGCAGGATGTGGTTATCTTTTCAGATGCAAAGCCTTCTGTCCTGGTACACACACCCCCATCACATTCCAACACCTTGTCCACGTGTCTCTGTCAGTGCTGTGGTGTTTTTAGGTTTAACATGGGACTAGGACTGCCAACTCGTGTCACTTTTTCCATTGTCTTTCTTTTGTGGCAACTTTTTGTACCATCTTGCCCACCTCTTGGAGCATCAGAGGTCATGTAATTGTCAAAAATAAATATTTTGTTCAACGTTGTGGTTTTCTGGGAGAGATTTGTGTTCTTTTGGTTACTAGCAGAAAAGATTTCCAATTGGAATCTGGAAATAATAGATTTTATATGGTCTCATATGTGGAGTTTAGAAATGGCCAATAGTGATGAACTACATGAAAGATGTGATGAAATAAATACAAAATATTAAGAGTGATATAAACATATGAATCAGTTATAATTGTGAAATAATTCATCATCACTCATTTTTGTAATAATTTATTGTAATTATAAAGATATATTAGTTAAAGCCAGGGCAGGGTGACAGTGAGCCATGCACAATGCCAGAACCTTCTAACTGAAACTGATCAATAATTGATTTTATTACCTACACGTCTGCTTGTCCTGGCCAAATCCAACTCTGCAGTTACCCTCAATTCTAAAGAGCATCTTTCAGCACACTGTTTAGTTTTGGGTAACTGTTCATAGCTTTATGGTTGTTGGTTCAATCTCACTGCTTTCATCAACCATGTTTCCAGCAGCAGCAGGCAGCTGTTTAAGCAAAAGCTGTTGATCAAAGTGGAGCATGGACTTATGTTTGTCATGTGGTCAGAAGCATGACCATGTTAATGTTTGTGCTCTGTGTCTGATGGATGTCAGAATAGGCAACTGTAACACATTCATCATACCAGCTCCATAAGGTGATAATGTGTCAGTGTTTACAGCTTGTTCTGCTGCCACCAGGTGGCCAACAAAAACATGGAGCTTTAATTATAACTGCTTTTCAAGCCTTTTAATTTCATGTCACTTCTCCCACTGGCTCGTTAATTCGACACTAATCCAGGGCAACATAGCCAGTCTAACAGGAGCTAGCTGGCTAAATTTTGTAGCAGCTGTTGAGCTTGCTAAAACAGGCAGAGAGCATTTGATTGGCTGAGGAGAGAAAGGGCGGGGCTTGGTGACAACACCAAATAAAAATGCCTTTAAGAAATAAAAAGAGCAAAATAACTTTGTGAAATACAAATTTTTCAAATTTAAAATAAGAAAAATGACAACATTTCATGATAGGAGCTTTCATAACTTTTAATTGTTTCACAATTTATCGGTTTATGTTTTGCTCAAAGTATTCATACTATAATTTCATACTGTCTTATTTAATATTCACCATTTCAAAGTTTGATCGAATAAAATCTTGTTTGCTTATATTGTTTTTTTAAATATCAAATTTACTATCCAAACTCTATAAGGCTCTGCTGTGAACATTCATTAAATTCCCTAGCTCCTGGGATGAGACCACCTGTTGCATCCTGCACTGTTCATACAAACTCTACAATTAACTCCACCAGCATCTCCTGCTTTGTGATAATGCATCACAGAGGACTCCTGGGAAATAAAAGACGAAAAAAAAGGTTCCAAGATCACTCCAACAAGAATTCTCATTTTATTGACTAAATCTCAGCTTACAGGAAGACAGTTGTATTGCAAAGACAGAACCGGACACGAGTTCTAGTGCTGTGGTCATCTACTCACTAAAACCCCACTAAAATCATGATGCTTTGAAATATGTCACTGGACAGAAAGACACTGGAACTCCATTACAACACGTCACGTTATGGATGAGTTGAGGAGGCAGCAATGACTGACTCGGGTGTTGGGAGGAGGAAAAGGGAAGGTGGCTTGTGGCAAAAGCAGCTTGGTGTGACTCATCCTTCCTCCCAGCTCATCCTCAGCTGCAGGGGATATTGGACCAGAACCTAAAACACTGCTGTACCAAAAGTATCAATCTTAACACGTCATTTAATCTCTTAAAATTGGATTCTTGCATCACAATGAGAAAATCTGCTCGGATGAAGTTATATCAAGATTGCACTGAAAATCTTTTTAAATATATATGTTAATCTAACCTTTTCTGCCTTGTTTTAACATATTGGTGATTGTGTTTTAGGAATCTCTGAGGAGAGGTGAATCTGCATTATAACAGTGGTGTTATCTCACCCAGATTTTATTGGCAGAACCAAACGATTTTCATATGGGTGACCACTACGACCACCAAATTTAATTTACTTAATGGGCTGTTATACACAATACGGTGGGAGTTATGGGATGTTTGCTTATATATATGGGATGTCTGGCTATACTATCTGGAATCAGACCCCAACAATCTGTTGGGCAGATATCCCTCTTTCAAAGAAATTAGCAAAGAACTTAGTAGAGGTGGTAATTTTAGAACACCCTAAAATACTGCTGGTGTTGATCATGGACGAAAACCTTGTTGCCAATATTTTAGTTATTGGCAGGAATAGTTCCATGCAAGAAAAAAAAAGTGATCCACCCAAACGGTGATTCTCCTCCTGGCCAGGCTACGGGTGACCATGCTAACACTTATGATTCAAAATTGGAACTTCCACTTGAATGTTAGAAAAACGTAACCATTCAACCTGTTATAAACTGACTGAATTCAAAATTCACTGTAACTTAGTGTGGAATGTGTGAAACCATTTAGATTTAGAAACTACAGATGGAAAAATCGTCAGTAAAGTTAAGGCTGCTAGCTTCCAACCGTTAGCTTGTCGCTCAGTGAGGCAAACTTATTTTCTGCTTAGACTACATGGATTGCGTTCGAATTAATTCAAACAAATTACGTTGGCTCTACTTTGTTTGACTTTTTTTTTAAAGTGACAGTGGCCATTGTTAAGTCTGGCCAACCCTTGGCTCCAACACTGCCAGACTTGCAAAATCTATCACTTGAATTAAATTATGAGACGTATTGGCTTGTTAGGATTGACTTTTGGTGCATTGTAGATTATTCTGGGATGTGCTGAGGAGAAGTCGAAGGGTTGGTTTTGGGGTGAGTACTCCAGAGAGAGGGTGACATGATGAGGTAATGTACATGCCTGTGTAATCTCTTCTTCATATGGTCATGTGAAACACCACCCCGCACAGTAAACGCTGCAGAGCCAGTGCTGCTTGCAGCTGGCTGATGGAAAACAGCACAGCTATAGTGTCTGTATCAGGACTGTCCTTTGTTCTGAGTCAGAAGGCTGCTGATGAGGTCAGAGATTGTCACAAGATGTAGTAATTTGCATACTCGCCCGCTGATCCGGGAGCAGCTTTGATGAACATGATCCAAACGGTTTATGTAAGGGCTGAACCGAGTTAAGCTGATCCTCAGTCAGTCAGATCCAAGCTGAGGCCACTGACTCTCACAAGATAAAGAAACATGTTGTTTGCAGCTAAACTACATCTACAGAGTACTACAGCTTGTGACAGGAGAAACACTGAGCAGGTTTTCACAACAGAGCTTTAGCACATACACATTCATGCAGATTTATGTCTGGAAAGCAACACACAAAAAGCCCATTCCTATGCATGATCCAGTGCTCGTTGCTTTTTTCTTCAAATTATTTAGGTAATATTTATGATAGGTCAAAGAAAGGAATGGGTTACTTTTTTGCTGTTATTTTTAACTTGATAAAAAAAAGAGACATCTACGCCACTCTACTTCACTAAAAGTGGCAATTTAGAAGCAAAAACATTTCCATCATTTAATTCCCTACCTGTGATTTAAATTCAAACCTCTCGCTCTATGTCTTCATGCTTTGCTTTTTTTTTTTCTGTTCCCGAAGGTGGTGAGATGAGTACACAACATTAATAGCAATACAAATACAACACACTGAATAGAAACTAATTATTGTTCCGATTTTTAGCCCTAGGATGTCTCAAGAGATCATAACGGCAATATTCACTCCAGGACATGATGCAAGAAATTGTGCTACGGCAAAAATTCCACATCACAATATTTTTAGCTTTTTTTTCTTCGCATTTTTTGAAAAGCCGGTTCAAATTTTTCATAAAGGCTACTCATCATGCATTTTGTAAAAGGTGATTCTTTCATACATCTTCAGGGATTTTTTTTTCTCAGATTGAACTGAAAATGCTATGATCATTGTTCTCTTTTCAGACAATACTTTTAGCTTAAGGTTTCGAAGAAAACAAGCTATACAAACAGAATTTAAAGAGTGAGTAGAAAATAGTCTTTCAACAGTGAAGTAGATATGTTTGACAAGAAGAACAGAGACATCATAAGCCTTCTCTCAGTCTAGTCTGACTCTCAGGGACATATTGGTTCACAGCTAGTAGCAGGAAAATATTCCCACTGATCAAAATGAATACATAATGTAAACTATTGATACCAATATGTACAGCAGCCAACCAAGTAAAAGGGAAAACAAAGAAAGCTACTTTACCAAAAAAACATAAATAGAAAAAATAGTGTCTTTTTAGATTCTCAAATTAATAAATTAATAAATTCTCAAAGCAAAATAAATCCACTTCTTTTGGATTCTTACATACACAGAGACACACACACAGACACACTCGCACATTCACATATTTCTGTTACACATGAAATATTTAAAACCACCGCTCACTTGTTTTTATCTTTCAAGATATGTCTTCGAACTCTGTCGTAGTCTTCTTCAAAAATACAAATCAGTAGAAGTTCTCTTTGTCCCTTGGCTTCGTCAAAAATGACACCCGGTCACATCCTGAAGAGATCACACAACATTCTGCCACTTTCTCTTTTCTTTTTTGCTGGAAGTATTGCTTTAGGAAATACATTTTGGTCTTCTTTTCAGATGGTTTTAGTGACAGAATCTCTAATGGAAGCAACTTTGTTTTTTGCCTCTGGGTTTCCCTACACTGTATTTGCACACGTCATTGAAATCAATGTTTAAATGGGGATTCTTCTGGGGTCTTTTGAGGAAATTTGACCAAAAACTCTACCTCAAGAGGAATGTATGCACTCTACAAAGACTTCTCCTGAACAGTCCTCTGTTTGTGTGCTCTTCCTTTCCCAAGATGTTTAAAACAGGATACTTTGTTAGTTATTTAGTACTCATTGTTTGTTTCTTTTTCCATGCATGCACATCTACGTGGTTGGATGAGAGGTATAAAAGAGTGTACCGGTGAGTCTGTGACAACATTAACTCAGAAATGTTTGTTCTGACACGCTCAGACACAGATCTCTATGGGCGTAGCCACCAGCATGCGGCCACCCGGCGAACTGTTTTCTCTCGGCATTCTTTCGTAACTGTTGGTGGACGACACAGAGCTGTTGGTGGAGACGGACACGAAATGGTGGCCCGCGCCCGGTTCCATCATCCCGCCTTTGGCCCCGCCACCACTCCCCCTCTCCACTGCCGCTGGAGACATGGGAGAAAGGGGCGACAGCGGGGAGAGAGGAGACAGAGTCTGCTGCTTCATCCTCTCCACCAGGAGCTCCTCGTCCTCCTCCCCGGATGAAGATGACGAAATAATGCCGTCCACCTCTCCTCGCACACCCCCTCCCCCTCCTCCTCCCCCGCCAACCCTCTCTCCAGCACTTCCGCCTCCTACGTTGCCGTTGTTGTTGTTGTTCTCCCCGTCTAGCATCCAGGAGTGGCTGAAGTAGCCGAACACCTCTTTGACGGAGCAGCGGCGGTCCTGCTCCACCGAGAGCAGCCGGCGGAACATGCGGAGGGCCTGCTCGGTGAAGCGCCTCCACTGGGACGGCACCGTGTTCGTCCTCCTCCTCTGCCAGCGGATGAACTCCTGGTAGAAGGAGTCGGAGGGCAGCGCCTTCTCCCAGGGGAAGTTACCTGTCAGCATGCAGAAGAGCAGCACGCCAAAGGCCCAGACGTCAGTGCTGTAGTCTACGCAGAAACCTTCGTGGCGCGACACGTCGCAGAGTTCGGGGGCCGTGTAGGGGATGGTGCCACTCACCTGGTGGGGAAACCCAACAGGTCACCACCACGGTTCAAAAAAATGAGAATAAGAAGCCACAGACAGACACAAATGATACTCACTCGTTTCACAGGTGAGCCAGCCCGGCGGGTCATGCCAAAGTCGGACAGCTTGACCTTGCGGCACTCTCGGTCAAAAATGAGGATGTTTTCAGGCTTGATGTCCCTGTGGACCAGCTTCTTACAGTGCAGGTAGTCCAGAGCGATGGCTACTTGGTGCACACAGCGCTTTGCCACTGCCTCAGGAAGACCAACCTGGTGGACAGGGGCAGAGGGAGATCAGTGAGGAACACTCAACAGTACAAACACACATAAAACATGTATCACTGTACAGGCTGTTGCAAATTAACATCATGCTTTAGACGTTCCACAAACTGGACACATAGAGCTAGAGCTCTGAAAGTGCACTGGCATTAGTTGATTGGCATCAGTTGCTTCATTCATGCTTCACAATCATTAGCTCATTCATTAGCAGTTTGGCCACCAGCTGACTGGTGACATCCAACCATATACAATATATACAGATGTAGAGCACAGCTGTTATAGTTGAGTTGAGATGGATATTTTTGCACCAATCCATGGCCCAAAAACAAAATACAGTTTCATACGGGAGGCTATTAATGACTTGAAAGTTTGATGATGAGCAATAATCAAAACAATGGATAAGATGGAGCACCTGTGGAGGAATGATATCAAAGAGGTCTCCTGCCAGAGCGTACTCCTGCGCGAACACGTAATACTCGTCTGTCTCGAAGGCAATGCCGAACATGTTGATGATGAAAGGGCAAGGGGACAGGTAGAGCGAGATGCTGTACTCCCGTAGAAACGACTTCAGCTTGGTCGTCTTCTTCTTCAGGAACTTCAGTGCCATTTTTGTACCTTTTGGGGGGAAACAGAATAACGTGATGATTAGGGGTTCATGTTATTTGTGTGACTAAGTGTGTACATAACTTACGTTACTTGTGTGAATAAGTGTGTACGTGGCCCCTCACCTCTGATCTTGTGGATGACCAGGTCCACCTTTCCATAGGTGCCCTTGCCGAGCTCCCTGATCACCTCGTAGTACTTGTTGACCTCCAGCCTCTCCAGGTTCTGGGCTGCAATCAGCTGCAGCTCATCCAGGATGTCCATGTTGGCTCGTGACACCAGCGGAGAGGAACTCATGCCGGTGACTGCTTCAGGGGACAGACTGGGGTGACAAACTGGGGGACGGACGCTCAGGCAGGACAAGCGCAACAGCAGCTAATAGCTGGTATCACTGCACAGAAACGAGAGAGAAAACACAAAACGTTTAACTGGTTTATAACTGTAATATAATTTGAAATAGTTAATGGAATTTTTGCCTTTATTTGATTGTATGACAGTGTAGACAGAAAAGGGACTTTGAGACTTTGACCACACAAAAACAGGGCTCCCATCATAAATCAGCGAGCCAGTATAAGTTTATCACATATATAACGGTATCGTGTATATGGCTGATTACATAATAAGACATTGCAGTAAAGAAATGCTAAAGATACATTGAGGTAGATAAGAAACAGTGTCGCCATTACGTGGTTTGTCCACCAGAAAGCTTTGACAACTTTATTTTTAGCCATACTAACTGCATGGCTCTAGGCATGGGAATGTTGATCTGTCAGTTGATCCACCACTCTGGTCCAGACTGTAAATATCTTATCAACTACTGAATGTATTTCCATTAAATTTGGTTCAGACAATCATGGTGCCCATAGGATGAATCCTACTGATTTTGGTGATCAACTGACCTTTCCTCTGGCGCCACCATGATGCTTTGTGGTTTTAAGAGATTTGGTTCAGACATTCATGTCCCCCTCATGGTGAATTCAATGTGTCCAATACTTTGGTTTATGACCAAATACCTGCAAAATGAATGACATTCCCATCAGCCTCAGCTGTTCTTTGTGTTAGTATGCTGACACACTAAACTAAGATGGTGAACATGGTAAACGTTATAGCTGCTAAACATCTGTATGTTAACGTTGTCATCATCAGTAGCTAAGGATGCTGATGTAAACTATTAGTCTTGTCATCAGTATAGTGATGTGACAGCACCACAAATGGCTTCCTCTGTATAGGATAGTGGCACTTGGCATCACTGGCAACTGCCAAGAGCTTAAGTGCAAAAATGGCTCTTACTAAAGACTGCACCTAATGTTTGACAAACATTCATCAGCAAATGAATATAACTTGGTTCAACATGTTTTTTTTAATACACAGACATTCCCTTTTTATTTATAGTTAAGAGAATTCAACTGTAGAGGTGTAAAGGGTGGTCGGACAGATGGAAAAATATATAAGATGCACAACATACACATGTACTGTGATGAGATGTGAAAAGGAGAGTGTATATGTGATATTTCAGTTGGTTTTCAAGGTCAGCTGTGGACAACAAACCGTCGATGCTCTGATCTGCAGTGTGATAGTCACTAAAAAAATGCTAATTATCTGCAGTGAAGGCTTAAGTAATTCTAAATGCTACTCGCCAAGGGGGATGCCAGAGCTGAGCTGTGAGCTGAGTCACACACACACACATGCAGGCACTCACACACACAGCCAATAACAGTCCTTTCTAGCGAATCCATTCCCTGCTGCAGTGTGATTATTCTTAGTGATTGCTTTCTTTTTTTTTTCCCTTCCCAAGCAGTGAGACCTGCCAAGTCCTTACCCTCCCTCTATAGATCCATGCACACGTGGAAGAAATATGGGAGCCTGCACATACACACATACACGCACACACACGCACACACACACATACACACACACACACACACACACACACACACACAGTTATTACATAACCTGAAGTGCTGGAAAGCAGCCTCCCTCCATCCCTGAGCAGACGCTCAACACTTGGCCTGCCGTCATATTTACAGCACCTGCTTTATTATCAACACATATCCCTGTCACTCTATACACAAATTACATTTATCTGATATTCTACCCCAAATCCTTTCCACCGTCTAGTTTCTGATACGGACTGAGCAACCTGCTTTATCACATGGTAAGTCACCTGCTATGTGACACACACACCCCAGTATAAGTACCTTGTCATACGCCTCCACAGACCTCTGTGTTCCACTGTGAGAGTGTAATCTTTTTTTGTGTGAGGCAGACAAGAAGAGTTGACACCAGCAGGTGAGGAGGGCTGAGTCAGTTTGGGTGATAAATGGCAGTGAAGAAAGGATGTAGCTCTCTCTCTCTCTCTCTCGCTCTCTCTCTCTCTCTCTCTCCCTTAAATTAAGGCTCTCGGGCACATGTGATAAACACACATACACAGGAGAGAGGGCAGGGAGTTGTAAACAGAGACGGCCATTTGTTTCTGTCCGGGATCAGAAGTGCTTACTGTAGCACTGCAGGATACATGCAGTGTCCCTACGTGTGTATGTGTTGGCACTGCAGGGGAATAAGGTTAAAATAATAATCCTGAATACTTTGTTTGACTTCATAGTCATGTTTAGTAAATCATTAGTATAACCTAAAGGTGCTGCATGGCTCATTTTTAAAGCAGCATGAATTATTTTTGCTACATATTCACCACATCAGCATATAATGATATGACTTTACATGACAAGTATGTCAGCAAACAGAAGCTTTTTTACACATCCAGCAGACACGGATCAACACTAGCATTCATTTGTAGTTGTGTTTCTGACCGCTTAAAGCCAGTGTCCTGTTTAACGGTTAATGTTCTTTCTCAAACAGAGAATGGGGGTGTAGTTAATAGGCAGACATAATCCATTACCATGGCAACCATATTGCCATTCTAGCACACTGGCGATGTGTCGGAATGGTAGTGATATTATAGCCTAACCTGTCCACTTACTACAGCATTAGCTACAGTATAAAGACTAGGTATGTGAAATCCATAGGTGAAATCAGATAATAGCTTCTTTATTGATGGATCATCTCACCTAAGCAATGACATCTTGCTTTATTTTATAGTAAATGTCTGTAAATTTTCCTCCTCAGGCCGGTTCTACAAGAGTGCAAAAACATGCATTGCACCCTCAGTTGAAGGGTTAGCTCTGTTTTGGTCTCCACCTTTGCTAGTTGCTAACTTTGTCTGCTGTTGTTGGTGCTGGGCGGGTAGCGTACAGTGGGTTTATCAGAGCTTTTTGGCTAAAAACAGCTGCCCAACATGGCTGAAAACAAGGTTGATGAGAGCTGTGATACTGAATATAAAACAGTAAAGCCGCGGGCTGTAAAACCAAAACAATCAGCTAAAAGACACCAAAAAGCTTGGTAGAGAACTGCAGTATAGGCTAATAATTCTCTGTGGGTTCATCACTACATGTGACACCTTACTGCTGAATAAACATTAAACCTCAATAAAACAATGACACCTCAGTTCAGAGGTGGGCTTGGAAAGCTGAAGAAATACTCATCTGCTTTTAATTATCGCTCATCTGGCAAGCATCTGTCTGAAAGAATGTATGTAACTTTGTGACTTTGGAGAATATAATTAAAGCACAAAGTAGCCTGATAATGTTGGACACATCCATATAATGTTGCAGAGGTGAAATCAAAATGCTAAAATATAAATTAATTCCTACATCAGAGGTAACTATGGCAGGACCCTGTACACACTCACATCAAAAAGTGTAGTAGATGCGCACATCCAATAAACTTCAAACAGGAGCTGGACCAAAGAAAGAAATTACAAAAAAAAGATGAAAGTCTGCACACCGTAGCTCCCTTCGATGCAGTTTAATGAGACATCCACTAGTGATGTTTCGAGCTACATGCTCTTCTTCAGTGTCCCTGTACACACTCAGGCCAGATAAAGTGTTGACTGGTACTAAACAGATTATCCTGGTAAAATAAAGTAAACCGAATTGAATTCCACCTTAAATCTGATGACCATAACTAGATTAAGCTCATGTAATGGGTGGACCACAACTACCTTAAATGATTGTGCTCAACCATTTCATTGAATAGGGGAAAACACAAGCCTGATTTCAGTTGGTGTTTCCAGTAAAGGTGAACTGGGTGCATTGAAAGTGTGACACCATCTTCTACCCCACCAGTGGTATGTAGCCATGATAGTTTCAGATCCATCTACTGATGTTTTGAGATATTTCTGCTACCAAACCAAAACAGTGGAGGTGAATGGAATTCAAAAAGCAGCAGTTGTAGCCAAACAGGTTGAAGTAGCAGCATCTGGACAGTGGTTTAGACTCGTCTGCTCTAATCACGTTCAATTTTGAAAATTCTGAGCTGTTCAATACTTCGTCTACATAATCACAGTAATCAGTAACTGTCTGCACAGTTATATTTGAACTAGTTTTCATTATATTACAGTCATATATGAATGTGATGTTAAAATATTACAAACAACAGCTACAGTTTTGATAATTAGACCTGATGCTTTAAGAAAATATTTCGACTGCGCTTTGCAGCTTATATAAACACGTCAACTAGTTTCAACTTGAGTTGGTGTTCAGTATCAAAAGTATATGGCGACTTTATACAATCACAATATTTAGAAGATTAATTAGACTCTATCAACTGTCAGCCATGATGCTTGTGTGTGTGTGTGTGTGTGTGGAGCAGACACACCCTCTCTCCTTACCTTAGACTGCCTTTATCAAATACTCTCTGATCTCAGCTGTGTGTTGGCAGCTCTGATGGATATCCATGTGTGTGTGTGTGTGTGTATGTGCGTGTGTGTGTTTGTGTTTACCACAAAGAGCTGTATCTGTATTTATATAGAAGCAGCATTAGACTCATAGCTGAATGAGTCATCAGGTCAGGACAAATGTCGACTCTCCATGTGGAGAGGAAGTCTGCTATCCCACTGTGTGTGTGTGTGTGTGTTTGTGTGTGTGTGTGTGTGTGTGTGTGTGTGTGTGTGTTCTGCGTCACATAAGCTCGGTGTTAACAATAGAAGTAGCTCTATGCACAATTAGCTACATTTCACACCCTTGGTAGAAACAACTGCAGAGCTAATGTTTCGACAGTACCTTGGCAACGCTGAAATCTGATTGGAGAGAAAAAAATGCAATTTACACAATATCCTAAAACAATGTATTTCTATTTTTGTATGTATTTTTCCCCCTCTTAACTGTGCAACATGTGTCATTTTCAAACATCAAAATACTGTTGTGAAACTATTTTTGATCCTTCTTTGTGGTGATAAAATAAATGAGAGCTAGCTGGTACCCTCAACTTCACACCAGTCTTATTGTTAGTACTGTTTCTGTTTAGGAATAATAAATAAAACCTTATTTATATTGCACCTTTCATACATATATAAATGTACCACTGCTTCACAACAGATGAAAAACATTAAAAAACTCAGATGAAAAAGTAGAGACATTAAAAACAATACAGAAATAGATATGATATACGACAAATAAAGAAGATTTTTTTAAAAATGTGACTAAATAAAAATACATACTATAGGTGAAATATATGATTAAACATTCTAGGGTAAAGCAAGTTATAACGGCTGTCTATTCCGTAATCTTTGTTGCTTCGGTTTTGCTGTGTGTTCTTTGCGTTGTCCACTCTCATATTTCTGATTGGATTTCGCAAGAACAAGACAAAGATGTGAAATCCTACTATTACTGTTTGATTACGTAGCCTCTGGAGCAGCCGGAAGTCTGCCGAGGGGCAGCTTCTGGGAGCTAACCAATCAGAACAGAGTGGGCTCATCCAGAGGGAGGCCTTAAAGAGACAGGAACTAAGACTGCCTGTTTCAGACAGAGGCTGAACTGAAGGGCTGCATAAAGGAACAGTGCAAGATAAATAAGGAGTTTTTAAACTGTAAATCATGCAAAAATATTCCAGTAGAGCCCCAGAATAAAAATATGGACTTTGAAATGTGGATAATATGTCCCCTTTAAAGCAACGTAGCAGATTTCCCTCAAGCCCCCAGGAACAGGTGCTCACACTTGGTAGCGCAGGTCACACACACATCACTGTCCCAAAGAAGGTTTTCCCATACACATTAATTGCAAATGGGACAGCTGTAAAACAGTGAAAGAGTCTTTCTGAGCATCACAAACCATCTGGGTGACTCTTTGTATCATCAGAATTTGGTCCATTAGGTTCAAATAAAAGCGTGCAGTGAGCTAGGAGGAAGTCAGCCGGCTCAACTTACATTGGAATGAAGGGGGGGGGGGGGGGGGGGGGGGGGGCATCTAGGAACATCCTATGCAGTTCTCTTAATGCACCCCTGATTTCACTCTATATAAAAAGGTAAAATTTTTGTTCCGATAATGTAAATTGGATCTTTGGATTTTGGACTGTTGGTTTGGACAAAATAAGACATTTGGAAAAGATACCTATATTCTTAAATTGTATAGATTGAATAACAGATGAATCAATGATGAAAATAATTTGCAACCCTAGTAATTATATGGTCTCTAAACGAATGCTGTAATCACTTGTGTTTGTCACAGTGGTTGCGACTTTAAAGTAGCCTTAGCATAACAATCTTCCTTTCCTCCTCAGGACTGCACCTGTACACTCCCACAGGCTTTAAAATGCAACGTCCTGGAAACAAACACAAAATACACCATGTTCCTTTCAACTGACCATAAATCCAGACCCCCCCCCCCCCCCCCCCCCTCCTCCTCCTCCTCCTCCTCCTTCTCCTCCAGCCTCCCTTCTCAGCACTGACACTGTGCCACCAGGTTTAACCCTCTGCAGAAACAGAGCAGTGACCGGGGGCCGCAGCTGACTAAATCCCAGACTGCTTATGCAACCAGCGGGCAGAGCTGACCAGTCGAGCAGATTCAGCGAGCCAAGACGATGATCACACCCCCGCCCGGCTCCGATCCTGGAACATTTAGAGCAACGCCATCTTCAGCTGGAGCCTCTCAAAAGCCTTTTTCCATTTCAGTGACCTTTAAGTTTTCCTGATACATGAGCTACACACATTCCTGTTTCTCAACAGCAACACAAACATTAAGCCATTACATTTTCTGCCCACGTAGGATTTGCCTTCTGTTTTCACAGAGCTGGCATGATCGGAAGTGACCGACTGCTTTACACACACACACACACACGCACACACAATCAGAGTCCGGCAGTGAGTTTGTGAGTGTGACCGTGCATTGACAGGGGGTGGTATATGGGAGAGAAAATAATGAGAGAGGAAAGAGAGGGAGTGCAGCACACAATGACAAGGAACATTGAGTAGCAAAGTACCAGGGAGTGAATGAGTGTGTGTGTGTGTGTGTGTGTGTGTGTAAAGATAAAGAATAAAGTGTGGTAGCCACTATCTCTGCACCAACAGTCAATAGCTCCTACCGACAAAATAACAACTCAAATCTCCAGTGTAGCTGCTTTCTGACGACATTTACAGCTCAGTTTAAAGGTCAGTGATATAATTGTTCACTTCTCCTCGTTCTGTAACTGACCTTTAAACTCTGACCTTGCAGTCTAAAATCTCACTCCACTGATTTTACACATGAAAACAGTTGTTTTAATGTCTTCTGTGGCTCTGGGGGAGCTTTGTCAAGCCTTTAGAAAACCAGTGTTACAAACTGAGGGGGTAGAGTCTGAGAGACCTGGGTGTTTACCAGATAATGAGGGTCTAACGAAAGAATATATCGAGTCGCAATATGGGAAATGTAGGATCAAGTGTTTTTTGAGCTAGAAACATACTAGGGACTTATTCACATCATGTAATTTCTTCCATAATTACAAGCAACCAAGTCAAAAAAAAACATTCAGCCATTTATCAGTATCTATAGATATCAAGAATTTCTGACAGCGACTATAGTTGAACTTCAGAAGTGTCAACAAACATTTGGCAAAACTGCTGCTAATCCTCCATCGCTAGCAGTTACATCTAAATAAAACCCAATATTAACACTATTAGATTAAATTCAGCACATTTAAAAAGAGCTTTACACTGTTTCTGTATCAGTTTGACATGTTAGCAAATGGCTCCAAATATGTAGCTAATTTAGGCTATTTACATAAATGGTGTGACTAGCTAACAGCTAGCAGTCTGGGTAACAATCTTCAGTTCAACAACTTTATACAAGTGCGGCAGTAAATCACTGGAACCCCTTTAAGCCATTCAATTATTTACCATATTAAACTGTAGAGACCCAGTGCTGCCAGTCAGTATCTAATAATAACAGATATTCATTTTACAAACTCCACATTTTCACCTGAGTAACAACAGACACCTAAAGGAATAGTTTTTGGGAAATACGCTTATTTGCTTTCTTGCCATGAGTTATGATGAGAGTGGTATCCATCTTTTCATCTTTTCTCAGTAAAAAAACAAATAAGCGTTTCCCCATAATGCCAAACTCTTCCTCTGACAGTAGGCAGGTGGATAGTTGAACTTCATAAAGCTACACGTTTCTGTCCAAATGAATGACGCTGAGCAAGCTGTAATTACAAACTAACATAATGACTTTTTGAGGGTTTTCTTTTACACATATGAAGAGTTTGGTGTCATGTAATGTCTAACAGTGAACACAGTGCATTGCTTTGAACATCATTTGGTTAATCTTCCCTGTGATTTGCTATGATTGCCATAGATAGCTTTTATAGCTTTCATGTCACCCAGTCCTTCTAAACAGCAGTATGTTACTCAGACAGTGGACGCTGCACCTACAGTACATAAAACATTTTGTCTACATACAAGAGCACAAGAATCATGACATCTTCCTACCAAAGCTGTATAAGAAGAATACCAAACAGAGCCTGCTGCAGGCGAGACGCCCGTTGGTGGCGGATTGTTGAGCACCGGAGTGTTTTTGTGACCTATATTGTGATCTATGACTCATCATGCTGGAGTGTTTTTTTTTGCATCTGTTTGCTTTTACGTGCCATGAAGTACTGTAGCTTAAGCCCACTTTGATCAGCTGAGTTTCACTCTGTGTCTATGGGCTTAACACACACACACACACACCTCACTTCAGAGGACATTACATTGACTTACATTCATTTCCCGGAGACTTATCCTAAGCTTAAACCATAACCACCACATGCTTTACCCTAACCTTAATATAACCCTAAACTAACCTTAACTTTAAACCAAGTCTTCACCCTAAAATTAATGATTTACATTAAGAGCACTCGATGTTTGTCCCCTTAAGGGAGGCGAGTCCCCACGACATGACTGTGTAAACAGATTTAAGTCCCCACAAAGTGAGGAATACCTGGACCCCGCACACACACACACACACCCTCCCACAATGCCTTTCAATACATAAAAGAATATAGGATTACTCTAAAAGAATAATTAAAGTCATTGCTTCTGCAAAATAATAAGTAATTAAGTTTTCTGTATAACAACAGTGCAACAGTTTATTACAACCCTTTAATTGGAGGCACAAAAATGTCTGTACTTTGTAGAAACCAGCATGTGAACTCAGGCAGCCAGGATGTAAACATTATGCTCTCTTATTATTCTCCAGACATGCTCAGCCTTGGTATTCTGTGGGGCTATACGTCATGTTAAATCCCACCTGCAGTGTGTCTTCACACTGCACTGACTGAGGAAAATCACTGTCACTTAGCGAGACACACACACACACACACGCACACACACACACACACACACACACACATGCATGCATTAGATACCTGACTGCCCCCAAAATACAGGGTGCATGATGGTGATGATGGTGGTGATGATGGTGAGGGAGGGGTGCAAGTGGTTGTGTTGTGATCAATAAGACAAATTCCAATGGACCTAAATATACTGTAAACAATCCAAAACGGTGTTGTTGTTTGCTGGAGATAAATGGGGATAAACACACCATTAAGGAGCAATCACAGCATTGTTTTCAGTGTGTGTGCTGCTGCACAGAATGGGCCCAATCGATCATGCATTGAATACAGGCAAACACAGTGTAATACATCCCAGTTATTATAGTAACTGCTGTACAATTAAGTCAGATGTGGGTAAGTGAGGGTGCAGGTGAGGACAGATCAAACCGGGGTTTATTCCGTTACTCACCATTCAGTTGGTTGCCATATGCAGGCTGTGGAGTCCGCCCTGTGAGCCCAGGCAGCTAGTAAACACACGGGATAATAAGAGCGCATACTAAGGCCAGGTGAGCCGGGGGAAACGCCAGTCCGAGCGGATCTCGGTGTCCTCTGAGAAGCCTCCGAGCAGCCGTGTGTCTGTGGATGAAGTGCCGAGCATCCTGCAGCCTCCTTCGGCTCTGCGTCCTATTGTCTCCGCATCGCTCTGTCCTCTAGGATGGGAGGAGAGGAGAGGGGAGGCAGTAGAGAGAGGAGCTCCAGCAGCCCTCCCTCTCCTCTCTGCTCTGGCCAATCGCAGCGCGGCTCCGCCGGGAGCCGCCGCTGCTCGCTGTCTCCGTACAGACTATGCTGCCTTCAGGAGCAGTCGGGAATATCGAACTCCTATGGATGCTAACAAAGTAAAGGGCCGTCTGGTCGTAAAATGTCGCATTATCAACCAAAACTATGTAACATTCAGTGTCAAGAAATCTATGTCTATGATTCTTAATAACATTATTGCTCTCAACAACTACAAAATCATATTCAGATTCACTTTAAAGCAGCTATGATCAATATTTTATATTAACAACGGATTACATGACAACACAAAGGGTCCCTCGTGATGATAAACTGATAAACCCACAGAGAATTATCACCCGACTCTGCAGTTCCTCTCAGCTCTATGGAGCGTTTTAGCATCTTTCAGCTCATTGTTTTGGTTGAGTCTCACAGCTCTCATCGGTGTAGTTTCCGGCAGCAGCAGAAGCAGGCAGCTGTTTTTAGTGAAAAAGCACTAAACCTCTCCTGTACACTGCCTGCCCACCAACCAGCAGGCAAAATTAGCATCTAGCAGCTACAAAAAATATGTTAAATTGTCATAAATTTGGCTAAATTTACATTTTATACTATTTTACACCACCATTAAATGCACAAACAACAGTTGCAAAAAACAACTAACGGTAGAGGTTTAATTTTGTTGTCACTTCAAACGAAAATGACTTATTATCTCGGACTAAAGATTTCTGAATTTGGAGTTTACAAGCAGGACTTGAATGCTGCATGAGTCCGGTACAGAGAGGGCATCTATGCAGTGCAAGAGTCCCAATTCTAATATAAAAGTGGTGTTTGTTAAAAAAAAAAAAAAGACAAATATCACCTGGTAGTCATCTCTGTTCTGTCTCATGACTGTGGTCCAATATCAGTGTCTCTAACTAAACACTGGGACAAGATTCCTGTTGGCACCTCACTGTGTGATGCACTGCAGTCAGTGGTCTTATCATACTTTACTATTCCTCTAAAATACATTGTAAGATCTTACATTGCATTTAGATATATGGTTTTAAATGAGCTGTTATATAATCATACCATACATATTTACATTAAATGGCCGCTCCTGTCAGCCAATCAGAGACATGCTGCTATTGGTTAATTTAGTAAATTACCCATGACTGATCCTCTGTAGAAAACAGCCCTCTGGTTACTGGGAGGTTGCATCACAGGATGAAAATAGGGAGGTACTGTCCCCAGAGGCTGCTTCTGATCTCTCCACCAACAACACTCATCACATGGGTAATAAGTGTTCTGTTTTGCAAGGATTACCATCATACAGCAACCACACTGACTTTGGCTTTCAAAGTGTGGTTCAGGGGACCATCAGGGGCCCTTTAGCAGGACCATCACTGGGTCCCAGAAAAAAAAGAATAAGGAAATTAAATATTAAATGCTTTTCTATAAAGTATTTCAGAACGGGCTGGCTGGTGCTGCAGTTTTCTGATTCAGGGCTGAACTGGGCAGCAGGTTAAGTGGCTGTTTTTTTTTTTTTTTTTTTTGAAGAGTAATAACTATATGAGAAAGAGTTTTGTAAGTTGTTAAAGGTGAGTGGAGGAGCTCTGTGAGCATCATAGAGATCTTCTGTGTGCCCGCACTGTCAAAGTACAGCCTGTTCACTGTGACAGTGTAATTACAAGGAATGATGGGAGCCTGTGAGGGACCTGTCCATTCAGCTCCGCTTCCACTTGATTTAACTTAACCCTCAGCTATAATCACTTCATCTGTCTGTAAGGTTGAGGTGACAGAATCTCTCATTACTGCTTAAACCCCGTGAAGGCTTATTTAAGAGATAAAAACAAGCTGCTCATATGCAGCACTTGTATCATCACACTGTCCACTACACAAACTCATTTACAGTCATTTAGCCGACAGAAAAAGGATTTTATTTAAAAGGAATGCTTGAGTAAAGGTGAGGTAGGGTGAATACAAAGGGTTAAAAACATTCAATATGTCCACAGACAACTTTAAAATTGTACATATACTAGAAAACCACAGCTGAAATGAAAAACAAATGTGCAAATTTTCTCATTGGCAGGCAAAAGAACTTGAGAAAAAACCCATACAGTAGGAAGTATTCATAAGCACATTAAAAATAAAATAAAATCAGTGCAGTTTGGATTAACTAAAAAGGCATACAAAACACTTTTAGGCATCAGGTTTTGGCCTGTCAGTGTGGTACGAGTTGATATAGTGCAAATATCTCCACAAACTTGAAAAGTACTTATACAAACAGATAGAGAGCCAAGTCTTTGGTGTGGAGATGCTGCGCCAGGTTCTGAATGCGACACAGGCGAACGTTCTGAGCATCTCCTGCACTGTACACTCTGAATATGTGGTAGCGCTCTCTCTCTTTCAGTGCAAAGTGCAGCTCATTGGCCGAGAGGTGGATGAACGACTTCTCTTTTTTTATAGTGGACTTCACTTCCACGTACACCACCCCTGGTGCTCCGGCACCATTGTTCTCTCCTCCCGCTGGTCTGAAAGTGAGCTTGAAGTCATAGGGCTGGCCGCTCTCTCCGCTCTGATTGCACCACAGGACGTGTGCGGGTCGCTCAGGGTCGCTGCTGTCTCTCCAGTGGCACAGGAAGGAGTTGACCAGCTGCTCTCCCCACTCGCCGATTGCTGCCACATCCCTCGGGTCGTCAGATAAGACCACCTACACAAGAACAGTGCAATTTAGAAAAGCTTGATAACACTCAACAACTGGGAAACCATCAGGTGTACTGAATGTACTGACGGTGGTGGGTCTCTGGCAGGTGAGCTCCATGTCCTCAAGTGTGGTCTGTGCGGGCTGGACTTTGTTCCAGAGGGGGAAGTCCAGGTTCAGAGGAGGACGCTGAATCTCCACAGTGGCTGTATTGCCCTGAAATGTGCTGGGAAGCACAACAGCCTCTGGGACGGAGCTAGAGGAGAGAAAAACAAAGGATCAGTTTACAGTGGAAAAAGGGTGGGGGGAATTGGGATTATGTATTGAGTAAGAGTGAAAATCAACATTAGTTTTCTACATCAACATTTCAGATTTTTTGGGAATGAGGAGAAGCCTACAGGCTGTTTGGAGCAGGTTGGTCGCTGGTTGTCTCAGCATGCTGTGCAGATGGAAGAGTCTGCGTTGCTCTGGGAGCCTTGAGGCTTTCCTCTCCACCCTCTGCTCTGTCAGACTCAGTGGTCTCTCTCTGTTGACTGCGCTCTGTTAGTGACAGACAGGACCAAATGGAAAGTGTTTGAATTTACAGGATGTACCGTGCATGTGGAATTTTTGAATAAAGCCATCATTTCTGTGTGATTATGGCATGTTTTAAGATTTTTTTTATGCCAGTGTCTTTTTTAAAACACTCACAGATGTCAAAAAATTCTATACATAGTGGCTTTAAATAAGCAAAGAAACAATCTTGAATAACGTTCAAAAATCTAGACTTTTTTTACTGAGATTTTGTTTCGGTTAAATGTATTTGCATTATATTTTCACTGTAGTCGTAATCTGTAGATAGTTTTAAAATGCTGCCACACCAAAGATACGATAAAGATAATAACAAATAATCAAATTAACCAAATATTACTGTCAGTGTTATTTTCATAGCTTCTGATAGCTCAACATGGTGTAGCACTGGTGATTAGAGGTCAAGTATCTCCTCTCATATAACTAGCCACCAAAGATTAACATGCATTAGCTGGTAGATCTACGTTATCATTAGCTCGTTCTGTATTAGCAGCTAGGTGACAAACTTTCTTATTTGAAAAATTTACAGAGATAAAACAGATTTAAATGTGAGTTAATGTAGTATTAATACATTTTTTGGCTGCTTGGAAGCAACAGAACAAACTGTAAACACAACATTGACATATTATCACCTTATAAAGTTGATAATGCTAGCATATTAGCAAACAATTGCCTGTTTTGCTCTGATTTGGTCTCCACCAAATCCTGAGGGAAATATCTGGCTTTTTAGCTGCTAAGTGCATCACTATGTTCACCAGTTAGTTGCTAACTTGGTTTTCCTGTTTCTGCTGAAAACAGGGTTGATGCTTTTGAGGGGCTGAAAATCAAAACGAGCTAAAGAGACTAAAAAGCTTCATAGAGCTGAGGGTGATAATTCTCTGTGGGTTTGTCACTACAAGTGACCCCTTCCACATTACACATAGTTATTTGATCCGTTGGAAATACAAAAATATTGATTGGTGCAGCTTTAAATCCAATATTCCTGTTTGCTGTTTGTTTCTTTATACAGAATCTTTTTAGGGTTTTTTTCCTTGTAATCCTTAAACTAGTATGAACAGTCGATGGCAGTGAGGGACAGAAGTTTATAAATGTGTAACCTTGTAGTGGGGTGTTGGTGGTCACAGTAGCAGCAGTGTTAGGCTGGCCTGGATGGCTGACAGCTCTCTGAAGGTCGGGCTGGTCTGAAGGTCGGGTGCTGGTGCTCTTGAATGGCTGGTTCCCCTCAAAGCTGCTGCTGCTGCTGCTGGGACTCTGGGAGAGGACATGGCTGCTTTCTCTGGGGAAGAAATCTTTCTCTGGGTCTCTGTCTTTAGGCGCAGCAGGAGGCGGCCACATCTTCATGACGGCTTCTACTACGCCATCAGCCTGGCCTGTTGGCACACAGAAATAGTAGAATATGGCAAAATGTACAGGAGAACCCTGCTGTGAAGATATAACCATGCTGAAACAACCATCTCTTTCTCATTCCTTCATCCTGTTCAATGTACCTGTGCGACTGTTTCCTGTATAGAAGATAGACGCTCGTGGAGGCCAGCAAACCAGCGTCTGCTCCCCGTCCTCTTGTGCTGGGCGAGATGGCTCCTCTGGGGAGCTGATGGAGGAATAAGATCTTGATGGCACTGCAAAACAGAATTTATGGGAGTTAAAACCAAAGAAGAAAGGATTGGATAAAAGCTGCAAAACACCAATCACATCTAAGTCTGTTTCAGTGCTGTTATGCCATAAAAACATATTTTGTGATGAAAAACTCTTTTGATCATATTAATCCTTGAAGTATATACGTGTATGTGTGTGAGCAAGTGTGTGTGTGCTCTTTGCTGCAGTGAGGGATCTGCTCCTCTCGCTCTTTGAGCCCTGGCAACAGCTGCTCTTTTATGTTGCAACACACACAACAGTGAACAAACCAGAATTAGCATATGTGAGAAACGCACCAGTTATCTATCTGTGTGTGTGTGTGTGTGTGTGTGTGTGTGTGTGTAGAGGGAAAGTGTTTGTGCACGACTGAGAAGAAAAACACTTTGAATATTATGAAATGATAATGGAAATCGGGGCAAGTGTCACATAGAGAATTGGAGAAACTGCAGATGTAAGATGTCACTTACACACAGACTCAGAGAAAGCAGCACTGTTAGAATTCATCTCATGCTCCTGTTATAATACTGAGTTACATGCTGCTGCTCTGCATCAAACTGTGAGTCTCTCACACATTAACCCTGGGCTTCAGATATGTATTCTCCAGTCTAGTTTTCTAACTTACGCTTTAACAATGTTGTGAACAAGTTGGTGCAACTCCACCAAAATAATCAGGTGATCATTAACTGAGGACACAGGTGGAAGTTTCTGACTCCACTTTGAGGCTAAAGTCAGATTTATACATGTGCATTAAAGGTTGGCGACAGTCATTATTTTTGTTAAAGTCAACAAATCCTATAAAAAGACCACAAAAAACAACGTGTTGTGAAATTTGTCATAAAGGTGAAATAGCTGGTCACTGTCGTTTTTAGAACACATTCCTCAAACAGGAGGAAATAGTGTACGTGCTGGGGACTATTTTCTGTGGCGGATTGGTACACACTTGGTGCTCTGGTGAGTATTTACGGCAGCAGGACAGTGATCATGTGATCATGGGTCTTTTCATGGGATTTTTGATAATTAGAAACAAACACCCTGACTCAGTAATGTCAGTCAGATAACACTATCTATCTAAAGTTTGCTAATGTTAGCTAACACTAACCACCATAAGCTACTGGTCATACCAGGCTAAGTGAAGCTATAGAAGCAAAATCATGCGCAAAAAATGTGTTGAATTTGTGTAAAAAAGATTGTGTTTTTTCTTCTTTCAACTAAAAACATACAACTGCAGTGTTTGGGTACCCTGATTGTGTATAGCCCCTTTCACACATGCACTGCAACCCTAAAATGTTCTGGACATTATCCAGAAGAGCTGTACGTGTGAACACAACTGTCCAAATCAGTCGGACCGAACATTTACTTTTGCATCATGTCCTGACTCCTGCACGATCTACCCAGGCGCCACCTCTTACCTAAACCAAACGGAGTATTTCCAGTAGGTGAGAACGTGTCTGACACAGACAGTCTCCTGCTGTGTGCTACATGTGTGAAAGGGCAACTCTGGACAATGTCCAGATTCTCCAGACAGTTCATATGTGAAAACGGCTCATGTGTTCTCTGTACCTCTCTCCAGGTGAATCTCTGGTTTGGGAGGCTCTGGGACCTCCCACTGCTTCTCCTCACTGGGCAGCTCTCTGATGTCCTCCTTGTGCAAGAACCTCTTCAGAGCTCCTGAGTCCTACAAGTTGTTAGAGTTAATAAATGTGATGACAATTTGCATTACATTTGTTTTATATTACAAGTTTTGCCAACAGCTCTCCACATTGACTGAAGCTGCTGCTACATTACAGGACTGATTGAATCAAGATTTTGTCAAAAGTTACAAACATTCATTTACAAACTACTGAATGAGATCAGAGCTGAGTAGATTTTAGGTTTTCTCCTTTCTGTGTCTCTTGCCAACAGAGGCAGTGGCAGGCGTTCTGAACCTTGTTGCTTCAGAGACGCTGCATCTTATTAAAATGTTGTTGACCTACTTAACATCTACTGCCACGAACAGTTTGATCAGTTTCCTGGAATAATATAAGTTAAAGTAATAAGCGGATGTAATAAGTCGGGAGTCGAGCCTCTCATGTCTGCCTCCAGTGTATTAAATGGGTGTTACAGTTCAGAAATCACATCAATAAAATTTTTTACCAAATAGTCAAAATTCCATTTTACTTACAAGGAGCTTAAGTAGTTAAATCAAACATTCAGCTGTGTTTTATTCAGATTTTAATATAATTGCATTATAATACAACCCAGTTCTGTCCCAAAGCAGCTGCTACACTAAGAAAACCACACAAGAATGGACATTCAATAGAGAAGGATCAGTGTTTTGAGCCTTGTTAACCTTTAAACTCTGAGTCTCTGCTGCTGTACTGCTCTACAGATCACACAAAAGGATGAGAGCAAGTTGCCATGTAATGTAAACGTGACTCCCTCCAGGGAAATAGCCTATTAGTTCTAGCTACGGTCAGCTCTGCGGTGGTGGCTGTGTGTCTGTGTCTGTGAAGTGTGTGATAGAAAAGATCGGGAATGACAGCATGAAAGAACATGAGCAAGCAAAGACCCTTTTCGCTGGATATGGATTAGTGATCAATGCTTGAAGAGGTCATGTATCACTTACATTGAGTGAGGTTATCAGGCCGCTCAGGAAATGCATCAGCTCTTTCCTGTGGCCGCTCTCTGTGCAGAACAGCTTCACCAGCTCCCTGAAGCACACACACACACACACACACACACATACTAACAGTATTACAAGGTATTGCAAGATAACTTGAAAGACAGACACACATATACCAAAATACATACAGGAATGAGTAACAGATGGATTCTATAACAAGGAGTCTTTTGTTTGTTGCTGTAAAATATTCAAGCTCCTGCTGATAGAACCATGTATGTTATGTAAAGTGTTTATCAGCCCTGCAGGATGCTGATTAATTATAGCATCTTAAACTCTGGTCCTTTATACATAACCTAACCTAAGAACCTGTCAGCTAACAGAAAATGAAAGACATTAAAACAAGAACAGTCAAAATCAAACCAGCAGAGGTTGCGATATCCTCAATTTTAGTATAGTTCAACCTCCAAAGACCCAGAATCCTACACTTCCCATAATGCAACTTGATAGAATCTCTACATTAGACTCGTAAACTCCCACATCCTTTAAACTCCACACCCCCAGTTTGTTATGCAGCATTTCTGTTCAAACTTTGTAGTCTCCAAGCTGAAGCTGAGATAACCTTGACGACATCATCAGGGTTATTTTCTCAAACTTGACAAAGCTCCTCCAGAGCCACAGAGGACTTTATAATAGAGGCTCAGTTGATGTGCCCCTTTAAGAGAGTAAGCCTTAAAACAGCTGTTGGTGTTCCACGGTCACATTACTTAAGAAAATGTTGGATTCTGTCACAAGGTAGTTAAAATCATTTATCTTATATAATGACTGAGGTTAGTGTTGAAAATCTCTCATCCTGTATGAATAATAAATTGTACTAGTTTGTTGCAACGAAGCTAAGGAAGATTTCTGTGATGATTTTGTCATGTTATTACGTAACAATTGTAGCAAGGCATTATGGGGAAAGGGCATGTGTTCTCAATTGATTAAATGAAGGTTAAAAAAGATGAAGACCATCACACACAAACCTGCAGATATCCAGCTTGGCTGAGAGGTGATCTTTCTGGATGTAGAGCTCCTTCTTGTCCTTCAGCAGACAGATGACATCCTGCACCTCCACCACAGCATCCTCACTGTCAGCCACATCCAGCTGATAGCGAATGTACAGTTTACCCACCTGTAAACAAAGCATAAGTACTTACAACATACATATGTTGTAGACTAAATTATGTTTGTGCTTTTCTCCCCCCTGTGATCACGGTCTCCCTCACCAAGACCTCAATTTAAAACCACCAAGAATGAAAGTACTTTAAGGAACTAGGTGTTAAAATTCCTTTTGAGTGATTTTCTGACCTGTGCGAAGTAAAGTCGCTTGATTTTCTCTCCTATGTTGTCGTCGATCAGCTCTGAATAGACAACAGCCAGCTCATCGTGGTGGTAGAGGAACATCTGGATGTAGGGTATCACAGAGCGCACCATGGCCTGCATGGGTGGACAGGGCCTCAGGTTCTCACTCAGAGGCTCCGTCTTGACACACTGGGACAGCTGGCGGATGCCGCAGATCTCCATAAAGGAAGATCGGTCCCTCTCGTTGAAGGTAGGCATGGTGTTAGCTTGTTCTCCTAGCAGGCAATCATACAAATGTTATACTTGTGTAGTTTTGAGCATCATTCCTATTTGGTAAAATCAAAAGTAATCAAGTAATAATCTAACATTCACAACAACATGTAGATAAATTTATCAGCAGCATACCAAAGTTTCCAGTCTTGCTCCTGTGTGCAGTCTTCTTCTCTGCTGGTGGCAGGTTAAGCAGGCAGACCTGCTTGTGAGGTTTAAAGATCTTCTCCAGCTCTTTGTTGTCAGCAATCATGGGTTTACGTGCCAGACTCACCCAGCTGTTATCCTTGGTGGGGAAGACCCTCTTATCAGACACCATACCTGAACGCAAGACAAAGAGGAGTCAGCTGAAGGTCTACTGTGTCTCTTTTCCTGCTGCACTGAGCATCATCACTGCTCCTTGATCAGCAAGATGCAATTCTGCTACTAGCATAATACACCTGGATCTCTGGTCAGTTTAATAGGAGTGCAAAGTGTGATATCACAGCAGTAACTCTGGGCAAAGAACGACTTTGTCATGAGGAATAGATTACACAGTCTATGTGTCATGTAGAATTTATATTCATAACTACACTTAATGCCACAGCACCTGTTTTACACCGCAC
This sequence comes from Scomberomorus guttatus, assembly GCA_038419695.1. Classification (NCBI taxonomy): domain Eukaryota; kingdom Metazoa; phylum Chordata; class Actinopteri; order Scombriformes; family Scombridae; genus Scomberomorus; species Scomberomorus guttatus. Next base: position 20,765,894 of record CM076465.1, on the reverse strand, counting down.
CTGTTTTAGGGCAGAGGGCATTACTTAGCAGAATTAAAACTAAAACTATGCTGTACATCTGACTGATTTTCTGAGGGGAGGATCTTGTTGTTGTATCATGCCAAACCTACATGAAAAAAGGCTGGTCATTCCATGCACTTCTGTAGAGTTTCCTGCTTAGGCGCAGGCCTCCCAAGGACTACTATTTGTGAGAAGTCACACACTTCAGTATAAAGTCCCTGATTAAATTAGTATTGTGGTTCCCTCTGCTGCTACCACACCTCCAAACACTTGCACTGCAGACAGTACAGTTAACTATCTGACTGCTTTCAGTCTCCAGTGTAAAGTAATTCCAGACTGCAGCAACAAATTCTTCCCCGCTGCTTTCAAAACATGCACCACACTGACAGGTGGTGGATGATGTTCAAATACTTTTAAGTGAAGTCACTCCACCAGTCATTCAAAAATACACAGATTGAGGAGGTAATGAAAGGTGGGCTTTTGTTTGCAACATGCATGTGTTCGCTTCACTCACCTTTCAAAGTGGAGCAGTAACTGGGATTGAACCCAGACTGAGGCATGTTTTCCATGTCTCCAGATACTTGAACTTTACACTTTTGAGCTGTCAAAGATAGAGAAGTATTATATTATATTATATTATATTATATTATATTATATCATAATGTAATGTAATGAAACAGAGGGAGAATATAACAACAGGAATAAGAAGCTAATCAAGAGGGAGACATAACAGTTGTTCAGCAGAGAGATAATGAGCTACAGACAGATGGGACATAAAGAGTAAGGAAATGTGTGAGTCACTGAATGCGAGAAACTCTATGAAACAAAAGACTGGCAAGTGTCCTTACCAAGTCTGGCATAGAGCACCGACACATCCTGTAGCACTTCAGCAGTTGGGATGGGAGACGATGAACAGATCAGTTCCAACAATCCGACATACTGCTTCATGTTGGGGCTAGCATCCACTTTCAGCAGCTAAACATAAAATATACAATCACACACACATGACTAGTGTATATGGGTAATGGTGTAGTTTGGTCTTTAAACTGCGTAAACATAGTAAGGTGTCAGCTCATTAAAAGACACAGCAAAGTGCTGACATAGTAAAATCATTTGCCACTCTGATTTCTAAAACCTGCAATTATCGTCTTGATATTTGAACATGAATGACAGACGACTGACAACATACTATTTCCTCAACATTATTAGATGTAAGTAGGTGACTATTCACTAATCCTCCCTGTGAAGAGCAATTGTTTGACAGGCGTAGCAACATTAACTAAGGGGGGCGGGGCTTAGCAAACAATCACATTAAACAGTTTAATTAGTCTAAGAAACATTTTATACATGTAAAGAAATAACACGAAGTGTCACTAACAGCGACAAAAAATGGAGACAGATTTCTGGGAAAAAAGTAACAGAGCAGCGTACCCTGATGAAGAAGTCTCTCATGCCTTCCAGCTCTTTGTAGAAAGGTGCCAGGACTTTGGGTTCCTGGATGGGGCTGTCTGGGCCGTGAGTCAGCTGTTTGTAGCGCTGGAACATCGACGTCGGGTCACTCCAACACACCTCCTTCAGGTGGTAGAAGCGTCCCGAACACCAGCCATCATTACGCCTAGGGAGGCAAAGTATGACTTGTGGCCTCATGTGTTTAAGAAATTAACCTGAAATAGTATGCTGATACAGCTGACGACATACCTGTTGTACTCTATGAATACAGCGGGAGTATGCTGGAACAGCTCCTTCAGGCTGCTCTGGGGACAGTTTGTATGCAGATAGGTGTAGACGTTGTGAATGTGCTGAACTGTGGAGGTGAAATTCGCCCCCTCTGACTCATCCTCAGCTAGTCTCTGCTCCGGGTTATCTGCTTCTGGTTTGGCGCACCACTCCTTCAGGTAGTTAATCAGAGCATCCACTGAGATACTTTCTCTCATTCCTAAAAGACAGGAAAGACAGCGACAGACAAACTGTCTATTTTGTAACTGATTTAAAATAACCTGCAGCAAATATGGGATAACCAATAGCCACAACAACAGACCTACACCATAGAAGACACATTCTTACCTAGGGCTCTACTGAACTCGCTGGGGTCTATGTCCACATAGCAGACATGTGTCCCCAGCAGGCTGGTGACCTCAGGTGAGGTCAGGTAGACTGAGTTTGGACAGAGGTACTTTCTCTCTCTCTTTTCTCCTTCCAGTGGGCGATAGGATGGCACCCATTCAAGACGACACAAGAAGTGGTAGAAGGAGGATTTGGTGCTTTTGGTAGGTTGTCCATCACGGTCAATCACCTGGGCTGTGAGGTACTGAGAGTAGTGATGTCTGGAAGAATGAGAAAGGTTATGGTCAGTAATGGTTTTCAATTACTGACCATTATCTGCAGCGGGATGCTGCTACACAACGACCACAAGATACATTTGATTTAGCATCAGATAACTTAGAGATCATGTGATTACAATGCATGGATGACGACCTCTTCAACTGTAGCTCTGAGATCTTGATGCCACTTGTGACGGCTCAACAAAGTGGCAGAACTGTGTGACCTACATTCCTCTATATAGCAGTCAGGAGCACTGCACGTGCTTAATGGTCAGAGTTAAATGCAGTGAGACATTCTTATCTACGCTCTAAAGAGAAATCATTTCATGTCAAACTGACCAGTGCAATAGATGACAGTTACGCTCCACGTGTGCCTATAGAGCCTCTCTAGCCTAGTTACCCTCTTAGTAAATGCAGGTATAACAATTATGGCTGGATGGCTTTTCTTTGTTACAATGTTTTTTTAAGTACTCAAAAGCTTTTAAATTCTTCTTATTATTATTCTAATTTCTCCAACTTGGGCTGTGCATATGTTCCTTAACTTTACTTAACTCTCTTTGACATCATGTTAATTGCCTAGAGGGTATCCAGTTTTGTTTTGTTTTTTCCAGGCCACTTGAAGGCAGAATCCTTAAGCTAAACATCTCTTTATTATGGTTTTATAAAGCTGATATGGCTCACGTGTTAGTTAACAGTTGCCTATTTACACATCCAGTAAACATGGAGCAACATTAGCATTCATTTAGAGCCATGTTTCTGTCCACCTGATGACTCAAAATCCAATATTTACTCTCTTTCTACCTCACCTCACCTTATGGTATACACTAATATCTGAGACAACTGGTGTTTAGCTGCTAAATGCCCCACTCTGTTTGCCAGCTAGTCACTGTCTTTGCTGCTGGGCAGGTAGTGTACAGTGGGTTTATCAGAGACTCTCTCTTTGTTGGCTACAGCTGAAAACAATGATGATGAGAGCTGTGAGAGCTTTAAAGTACTGCACTAGCATTGACATTACTGCCAAACAATTTCCAAAGCATACCAACAGTGTTTCAGGCAGCAAATGGTTTCCATACATAACAAGCACTATGACTGATTGGGCTGCTTGTCTGTGTTTTTCCCAACATGTAACAGCTCAGAGGGGCTTCTCTTTTCTCCACATTGTGGTAATCTGCTCTGATTAAATACTGCATTGTGAACATACGATGTGATTGATCAAACAATCACCTGCTAAGCTGAATCAGACAGATCCTGACACATCTCATCTTGTTATCTATGACAGTCTAAACAATCGTCTCACTCATTAAATACATGCTTTTTGCTGTATGATGTAGCACCCACTGCATTTTCCCCGCAGCTTATTAAGCCTATATTTCATAAAAACGCAATGATTTCTTCTGCCATTATTTCAGGTAAAGCTGATGCTACAGGAAACCTCGGTATAAAAATCTCGCTTGAAATCGATAATCAGTCACATAAATGAAACAGATTAGTGCTGCAACTAACGTCTATTTTCATTATTGATTAATCTGCCTGTCAAAACGATTAATCGATTATCAAAATAGTTACCCATCAATTTAATAGTTGGCAACTAATCGATTAATTGACTAATCATTGCAGGTCTAAAACAGATATTTGTAATATTTGTCAGTTATGTTATCATTGCACAGTAATTCAGTGGAGACTGCCAGCTGATTTAAAAAGTCCACCACTGTGTTGCATTCGAGTGCTGCTGGAGAGCAACACCATCTGTCACTTGGAAGTCTGCGTCTCATCAAAACTGCATTCTTAAACTATGCTGTCAGAAATTCTGATCCAAGGAGACAAACAAAAAGCATTGTGAAAAGCACAATGAGAATCGCTGTAATATAAAACTTGATGGCCTGCTGGGGAAATTGTCGGCAGTCATGATAAATGAGCTAACCCATGCAAAAATGACAATGTGATCCTTTAATTATTCATTCAACTGTGATATAAAGGAGTGGTTGGTAGGAAGGTGCGCATAGGATGTAATTTAAGCTTTAACTCTTATACTGCACTGGCTGTGTGTGCTGTTCATCAGTATGAGATTGTGAGCTTAGATGACCTCCTTACCTGAACTGCTGTCCTTTACTATAACAGTAACTCACGAGATGAGGCAGAGATAAGAGCAACTAAATCCAGACTCATTAATCCTCATGCTGATCTCTCCGGCAACGTCAAACCCAAACAAAAGGCTGACGTGCTTTTCGCTCACATTTAACTGTCAGAAAATGCCCTGACTTTACCCCAGTAATAACTTAATGGCCACAGTAAAAGAGATGGGAATTGCTACCTGACCCTGACTAACCCCAAATCCATTATTTTTGGCCATTAGGTTTCCAAAACATGGCACCCAGTGAATGCACCTGCTTGTCAAATGGGACAACATTCAGCAGACAGAACATGACACAGGAGGATAAATATGTAGGTGTTGGTTACCCAGTATCCCAGTTGGTCACCAGCAGCTCCAGCAACGCATTTCTCTGTTCCAGGAGGAGGGGGGCAGGCAGTTGGGCTGTGGCCAGGGCATGAAACTCCTCACAGGGGTAGTCATCAAGCACACACTCCTCCCCTGGATTTTGGCGCCACATTGCACTTTCCACTGACCAGGGGCTGGAGGTCTGGAGGTGGAGTGGGGAAAATGATGGAGAGGGGTATGGCTTAAACAAAACACATACAGTAACTGAACCGGTTAGGACATACCATTAAAGCACTGGTTTACAATTTTCCAAGTCTGTCTTAAAACAACAGTCAGGTGCCCAGATGAACATTGAAATAAGTTTTTCTTGCCATAATCATTCCTCCTGTTCATACTGACCATTAGAAGATCGCTTCATAATGAACTTACAAGCTAATATCTTTTTAGTCCCTCTTTTTGTTACTATACTTCCACCACAGCTCAACAGGGAAACACTGTCTGAGGAAACACAAAGAGGGAATTTGATGCTAAAAAGACTGTAAATGTGGCAGATATCCACTTGATATGACTAACTCAGACTGCTGAAGCCTCATATAAGCTTCACATCAACTCCAACTTCCATTGAAAGCACATTTGAAGGGGGTCTTTTAATAGCCAGTATGAACAGGAGGAATGATTAGAGCGAGAAAAACCTCTTTCACTGTTCATATGGAGACCTGACTGTGTCTTTTAAGACACTGGAAAAAAAGTGAACCTGTCCTTTACGCTACATCAAACATCACATCATAACTGTGTGAATGACTTGACAGTTAATATCTCCACTGGCAGCCCATTTCAAAGTACTAAAGTGCTACATGGGCTGGTTACCTTCTTTTAGGTGATCCATTTTTCAGAGCTTATTCTACCATATACACCTGAACGCTTTATACTTTCTCTTGATTCCAGTGATTTATCCATCCCCATCCTTCCATTTGGTTTAACCATGCCTCTGCACTTTTGGTTTTAAATATACTGTTTCCATTGTTTTACCATTTATATAATAATTAAAATGGTTTTCAGTTTTATATTTTCAGTTTTATTTTTTATGTATTTTTTAATTACTTATTCCATGCTCTCATCTTCTCCTCATGATCTACCAATTCTGCTTTAGTCCATTTTGGGCTGCAACTAACAACTTCTCTAACTGTATATTAATCTCACTATTATATTTACAATTAGTATGGAAGATCATTTCCCCAAAAAGAAAAAATAAACACATCAAAAGTTACACATGGTAGAAAAAATAGTCATGGTTGATTAAGACAAAATTTAGTGTCTCAAACATTTGACTAGCTTTGTATCTCATATTTGAGATTGACACACCATAAATATTTACATTTTTATCATAACCTTTCATCATGTTTTTGTTTTTACCAAAGATGTTAAGTTTACAGTGAAATAAAACAGAAAAGTAGCAAAACCTCACATTTGAGAAGCTGGAACCAGAGAATGATTTGTTGTGGATTAATTAATTGTTGAGAAACAAAAATCTCACCACAATGTCCATTTACAAGCTGCTCTGGGGCTTTCCATCATATCACATGATCTTCATCAGCAGATGGAGTTTGCCCACTTTCATAGAATAGTAGATCTGTTGATCTGTAGATCTGTTCAGTTTTTTCCATCAGCTAAATGGTACTAAATGGACCTTGTGGTGAGACTGTTCTCTAAACTGCTGCTACAAAGGCCAAGAATGAACTTTGTACCTCAGATTAATTAATTGATTGTTTTAGCACAACTTCCCCTATTTTCATTGTATTTTGTAAAGTGTGTCTGGACTTTTTTTGCTCCTGATCAGCTTATTCACACATTCATACTCATGTTTTAACACCACACCAAACACAGTAATGCTAACCACTAATAAGAACACTAGCTAGAAGTTGTGCTCTGCCATACCAAATGACTAATGTGATTAAACTTCATTCTTCTTTGTAATTTGAAATAAATATGTAGTTCCAAAGTATCTGCACCTGTCATGTACATTTTAAAACTTTTTTTAAGCAGGAACAGTATAACTACCATCTTTCCCATATTGCGTGACGGCAGCATCAGTCACACAGTGACTGATAGTATCATAACAAATCCACACACTATCCCTTGTAGCTGTAGCCAAGGCTAAAACAGGCATCAGGAATGTCTGACCTGCACAGCCTCAGCTCTATCTGTGACACATCCCATCAGTCACCTGCTTTTTCTAGCTCTTACTCAAAGCAGCTATTGATCTCTCTAGTCTTAGTGTGATTCATAATGTTTAGTATCTTCATCCTTTAATCACTACCTTATTCAACCTGATGAGTCACATTAAGTTTCTAAAGCAGATGAAGATTCTGTTTTGCCTCTGGTGTCCATGCAACCAGTAAATATTTTGTCCTTACGCAACACATTCATAGCCCTTTATCTTCTGTTCTTACAGGTACGGCTGTCATGACCTTGGTCTGGTCTTTTTGTGCTAATATAGTAGCATCTTTGCACCATGAGTTGAATGTGATCGCTAAATAACTGAGGTAACAGTGCAGCAATGTCCTCCTCACCAGTTCTTTCGCGGTGAGCGTTCGTCTCTCTTTGCGGATGATGAGGCCGTCTCTGACTCCCAGTCTGCTGAACAGCTCTCTCCATCCTGCTACATCGCCATCTGTCTGCACGTAGCAGGGACTCAGCAAAACCCAATCACAGCCTGGGGGATGGGTGAGGAGATAGACAGGTAGCAGCGTAAGTGTTTATAAGAGGAAGAATCTGGTGAACAAACATGAGTTAATGATGAGGAGGCCATTACTTTTTGACATCAATTAATATTTTAAACAATGTGAAACATTTGTATAATTAATCAAGTCTCACAGGCAATCTGCTGCAATGAGTTGTAGTTGCTAGAATGGGCTTAAAGTAACTTTGTGCTCTCTGAGACAGGAATCAATCAGATTAATCAGAAATATGTTTTTCTTTTGCAGTAACAAGATTGATATCAGAGCTAATCAAGAATGTTTTACAGTAACTGATGCTTTTTTGGTCTACTTTACCCATTTGTGCTCCACCTAAGTCAAGTGTCACACGGTACACTGTATGTTATAAACTGACATTAACATCTAGGTACATGTTTGCAGTTATTTTACAGTGGAAAGGATTTCAAATTGAAAAATAAAAGCTACAAACAAAATTATTAGGGTGTCGCTAGTTGATAATAATAATACTGCTAGAGGACAATTGTAAGGTATCCTCAATATAAAAGTACAAATGTTTAAAAATGTTCCAACTGATATCTTTAAATGGGCAGAAGAACAGAAATGTAGTTAAAAGTAGTTTGTGAATTCAGCCCCTCTGCAGGCCGAGTGTTCTAATCCATTTTCCATGACATGTTGTCCACTCCACCACCACTTACATAACACACACTCACAAACACACTCTACCAACCCTGTTCAATACTCCCAGGCATTACATGCTTTCTTTAACCCTAACAATGGAAGCAAAACCTCACATAACATCCCAAACCACACACACACACACACACACATACACACACACATACACACACACACACACACACACACACACACACACAGCTGATGTCCTAAAATGTCCCCAAGAGTAAAGGGGGGTGTCAGCTGGGGACAGAAACAAGTCATGGTGACTGTTTTGGATATTTTATCATTCTTTCTATGGCCAACATGGATACTGAACAATAGCTGGAGAAGTACGAGGATTCATGTTCGACTACATATGTAGTCGAACTAGTATGTGTGTGTGTGTGTGTGTGTGTGTGTGTGTGTGTGTCACTATTGAGAACTCGTACCAGGCAGTTTCTTTGTTAGGTTGATGTTGCCGTACTCCTCAGAGAAGTGCACCCTGTCCAGCTCTGGGCACAGCAGACCCCTGTTGGTGAGGACGGGTACTGCAGTGTCTGAGTACTCCTGGCTGGAGGAGGAATGCTGCTTGATGAAGACCAAGTAACTCACCACCACTGCCTCAGGCTTCGACTGGTGGTAAAATCAGTGGGGAGGATGAGGTCATAGGAGCAAGAGGAGGACAATGAGAGAGAGACATTCAAGTCAAATATGATGGGTTTGATTGTTTTAAGCATAAAACTTGCTTTTAATACAATTATTTTCATTTTTACACAACACACCAAAAACAATTTTACCTCAAATGTGCATGAAATCATCTTAATCTTACTTCTGACAGAGATGGAAACACAGCGGATGCAGTGTATATACAGTATGCTACTCTACCTTCCATTTGTTGTTCCGTATTGAAGGGTAGATGTGCTGCTCCAGCAGCTCTTGAGGCTCCAGTTCATGAACGCCGAGTCTTCTCAGCAGCTCTCGCACCTGCTGACTCTCCAAAGGCTCCACACAGCTCAGCAGGGAGGGGTGAACAACGTTTACATCCTTGTACAATGCAGACAAAGGTCCTGTATGCAGACAAAGATGACATATGGGAAGAAAGATGGATTAAAACCACAACTCCAACCTAAAAAAAAATAATACATCTGCCTCAGTGTCACATAAATTTACATTTTCAACTTTGTATGAGTAGTTTTTGTTGCAGTGCTGTTGTTTTGGATTGTGGGTGAAGGTAACAGTTCCCAAAGATATATGTATAGTCAGTGGAGGAAAACATGTTAGTATCTATATTAAGCTTGTAAGCCTTCCAGTGCTACTAAAATGTTTCTATTCATTTCATAATGTGTGCCTTAAAGAGAACATTTTGCAGCACATTCAAAGAGAAGCAGAAGACTGCTGCAGTAGCAATCAGTTTTGATGTAGACATTTTTTCTAATGTCAAGTCTCACTTGACCTGGATTTAGAGAATATAAAATTCCTTGTGAATCTGAATTCAATTTACTGTAAATGTACAGTTTCTTGGAATTTTAACATGCAAAAAAATGATAATACAATGTATATTGTGTATATGTACAGTATATATATGTATATATAATGACATACAGGAAACACACCTATATATGTGTTGCCTCCAGTGACCTATTTTTCTACAGGCATCTGAAAGAGCATTTCCCCACTGATCTCTGTACTGCTCAATATTTCAGAAGAACACCATGTTTAACTCAGCTGTCTCTCTGAAGCTATCGCACACATCTCTGCACACTTGACTTCACCTTTAAGCAGAGCTCGAGGTTTGCACTGCACACTGAAACCCAAACTACACTCAATGACCTGAAAAGCAGTCAAGAATTCACTGCCACATACAGTCTATCATTTCCTGTCTACTTTCATATCATTCTTTGTTCTGTTTGTATTTTCAGTGACAGAAAGGCCACATATACATAAAAAGGGCAGTTTTCAGGCCTGATACTTAAATGACACCCTAACAGACTGTTTGTGATACTTTACTATTCTCCATCATGCATAACTACTGCTACATACTTATTTTAAGACATATACCAGTGATTTAGTGTGGCACTTCTATAAAGTTGGGGCACTCAAAAAGATTAAAAAAGAATGACCAAAATGGAGGCAGCAGAGCCTGGCCAAGTTTGTTACAGTATGCAGGTTTTGTGAGAAAAATCTGTAGTCCCCAGGCTCAAGCAGAGATAAACCAGGTGACATCATCAGGGTTATTTCTTAAATCAGAAGCTTCTCCAGAGCCACAGAAGACATTAGACAACAAGCTGAGTTGCAGTCCCCACACTGAGTGAACTAAACTAGTGTAAAAGAGTTCTCCTTAAAATGTTAATTTAGTGATGAAACAATTGGTCCATTGTGGCTGGAATTAATGGACAACTAATTTGATATTCAATCAATTGTTTACTTCATTTGTCAAACAACAAACCAAAGAGTCTACAGACATGCTAGCAGCTCTGTGAGACTGTACTCACAGCTTTAAGGCTAAATGGTCTGTACTTGTATAGCACCTTTCTAGTCATCCGACTACTCAAAGCAATTTTTTTTAACACTACGAGTCAATTCACCCATTCACACACATTCATACGCTGAATGGGTACAGGGGCTACCATACAAGGTCCCAACCTGCCCATCAGAGGAAATCTAACCATTCGCACACACATTCATACACTGATGGCACTGCCATCAGGAGCAATTTGGGGTTTAGTATCTTGCCCAAGGATACTTCGACATGTGGACTAGAGGAGTCGGGAATCGAACCACCAATCTTCCGATTAGTAGACGACCCGCTCTACCTCCTGAGCCACAGCCGCTTTTGAATGTGAGGGTTTGTTGGTTTTCTGTTTTATATCATTGTGTAAATTGAATATATTTGTGGTTTAGGGCTGTTGGTCAGACAAAAGAAACATTTTGAAGATGAATAAACACTGACATTAGAGTAATTTAATAATTAAGGTAATAACTTAATAACATATTAATGGTGTACTGTATTTGCCTGATCAGTTACTTGACCAGATTTTTGTCCCTCCAAGATATTTCTGATGCTCATGTGAAGCACTGGAGCGAGACGATAAACAAGGTGGAACACTAAAGAAGGTAAAGCAGAACCAATTCTGAGTTGCTCGTAAAGACACCAAAAGACACCAAACCACTTACACTACATGATTATTAAAGCCAGCAAACTGCAGTGGCGAGATGCTTACATCAGAGAGTAAAAATCAATTATTCATGCTTGCCATTCTAAACTTCTTCTTTGGCTACTGTTTTTGAATGTGATGACGCACAACATGGGTGGCTTCTGTGTGTGCAAGTTCTGATGTGTTTGTGAAACCTGTCATACACCTACTTGCTGCCCTGAATGTCTGTGAATGTGCTGACTTCTAAAAGAACAGAAACCTGTTGACACGGGTCCTTTCAAAGGTTCAGTCTTTTGACAAATAACACAGGCTCTGTTTCTATAACAGATAGTTTTAATCTGCTCTACAGCCTGAGTTACAATGTCAGAGTATCTGCAATCAAAAGGTACCATGATATTCAAAGTGCAATTTTTATTTATCTTGTGAAGTATCACCATCTTTCTCAGCCTTGGCAAGTATTTCACTGCTGAGCTTTATAAGCACAGATGGAGCTGTACCTGTGCACCTCTCACCATCACCAGGGTGATACATATTTATCTGTTTTCCTACATCAGTTTATCACATTTTTGGAAACTGGAAACCTGTGAGACTGTACTGCCCTATATTTGGACTGTCTTGATTTAGCACATGTGCACCCATAAATTCTTTGCATAACACACATACTGCTGTCTCATTTCCTATTCTTCCTTTTATTCTGTATGCACAACATTTCATCCACTAATGGGCTTCCCCAGGTGAGTACACCTGCATGTTGGACCTATTTCTAGCAATGTTGTAGTGTTCTGGTAACAAGACAGCAGTGTTTTTTCATCTTTTTCATTGAGCATTCTGACTATTTAAAATCAAACAGCATTTTATTAAAATGCTTGCAAAATGAAATGAAAATATCACACGTCACAGATCCAAACTTCCATTGTCATGGTAACGGAAAAGTGCGCATGCCAAATTAGCATCTGATGTGTGTGATATGTGAGATACTGCAACTACTACTAAATATAATAATATATTCTCACATTTAATAAGTTGAATAAATAATTTAGAATACACTGAAGCTATACAATTACCAGTCTGCGCTTGAGCTTTCTTTCTCTTGGTCTTGGTTTCTTCCATTGGAAAGAACACTCCCTCTCCGTTTAGTGCCACCAAACGTCCGTCAGCCAGAGGGATTATGGGTAGATCCCTAAGACTCTGCAAGATGGAGTCTACCTCTCCGTAGCCATGCTCCAGAGCTCGGAAGTTGCAAACCAGCAGCCTAGCCAGCTGACGCAGGCCACCCTCTAGAAGAAAGACAAAGGCTTAGTGTCAATGACTGCTGTACGTTACATGAAAATGAGTCATGTTTAAACATTACCACAAGTGGCTGTGTCAGGGTGAGGGTACAGGCTTTCAGTGCATACAAAAAAACATGGTGTTGCTCAGCAACCCTAAGCACTGATCAATTGATCAAGATCCATATTGCTTTGATGAGCAATTTTAGCAATTATCCTTAAAACATGAGGCAGTTGAGCCACCTGGTGTCCCACCATGATGTTTCAAACAGAAACAACAATGTTAATGAGGCCAATAATAAAGCAAATTATAGTAGCAAGGAAATATTTCAGTGTAACTTTACTGTGTTCATGCATGATATAGGTGGTTTTCCTCATTAATAAACAAGCAAAGTACCCCAAAATCTATCCAGATCCAACAGCATCTGACACTATCACACTCCATGTGCAAAATGCATGTTGTTTCTATCTTTCATTTTCCTTGTTTTTTGTGCTCTACACCCCCACAGACCCCTATAGCAATATATGCACCAAAATAAAAAATCCAAAGTCTATCACTGCATAAAAGCTTCTGTGTTTTAACAGTGAACACATTCCACCATGCTGTTATGCCCCCTAACGCACACACCTGAATGGATGCCTTCTGCTCTCATCAGCTCCTTGGCCATGGCTGTGGTTACCGTAGTAACATCAGACACCCTCAGGTATCGAACTCCCAGGTGAGAGAGCAGGGAGGTAGGTGGGGTGGGACTTAGCCCGGGATGGAGATAGGACAGAGATAGATGCCTTTCGAGCTCGTCTCCACCGATCACGTCGCGGATCACAGTGTCCTGACAGACGGCCACTTGGGACGGCAGCTTGTACACAACCTTACCATCTGGGAGAGAAAGCATGGACTTCAATAATGTGGCTCATATGGACACAGTGCAGCTATTTATCATAAACTGCTTTTGGCCAAGTTTCGCATGAAAAACTACAGACTAGACACACATTTAAAACACACACATTCAAGTCACTGAATAGATGGAAAAAGGAAAAAAAATCTTTTTAATGAACAGGGCTCAATGTTTTGGTGTCTTTTCTTTAGGTGTCTCTTGGTGTATTTACTTTCTACTTCAATGTTTTAATTGTTTTTAACTTAAGTACCTGAGCTGAGTGTAGGCAGGAAGGCCTTGCCCTTGAGCAGCTGAATAATCTGCCCGGCAACAGGCTTGAAGAAGTCCAACACCTCGTCAGGCAGGGGGATAAACTGCAGGAACTGGCAGAGGCCCTCCATCCCCCTGAACTCTGGATGATCCTGGAACAAAGAGCAAGCATGACATTAGTTCAAAGAGAAACAATAGTCAAGGACTAGTTCATATTACTTTATCATGTTGATTCATGAGCCTTGATTTACTTCAACTGCAAGAGAATGAGGCCTTTATTTGAAATAGGCTTATATAAGAGATAAGTTTGTATTTATAAAGTATATTTGATCATATTTCAGTAAAATGTCTCGCTGTTGTATGATCTGCTCCTGTTTTAATTTGCTGTTATTGCTGTTTTCTAATAATGCAAACTCAACACTTCCTCCATGTTTACCTGTTGTCTTAATACAGTCTGTATAACATCCATTTCCACAGCACTATCAGTACTTCAACAGAGTCATGTCATATTCACTGATCTGCTGTTGTACTTTTGCTGTATCTAAGTGTATTTTTAAATAATGTGAATTCCCTGCAGGAATCATTAAAGTTACATCTCATCTGTTCTTTCCCTTAAATTGTTCTTAAAACACTGCAGATCTTGTCTTACAATGAAGACTTCCATGGCCTGGAGGAACAGTTGCGGTATCTCAGATCGAAGCCACTGGTTCCATGAGCTGTCTCTGTCGACATCTTCCCGAGAAGAAGGGATATCAAAGTCGCCTGGAGAAGAAAAGAGTTTCAGTGAGAGTGCAGACAGATTTCTTCTTCAAAAAAACAAGGTGTGTGTCCATAATTAGGAGGCTCTAACGTCTTAAGCACAATTTCACCTTGGACAATGAAGCGGAAGCCAAAACTGCGAAGGGGCAGGTAGGCGAAGACGGGCTGTTTCTGAGGCTGGCATACAATGTCACTTCCTGTGTCGTTACCACTAAGCTGGAAAGCCAGGGCAAGCTCGGTCGACTCAACGTCCTCTTTGATCTTAAGGAGAAAAATAATCAGTGTCGACACAGATACACAGCAACTCTCAGAAAATCTGACTTCTTACACTGTGGCTGCCTGAAACAGATCAAATATGAACTAGGGCACAGAATGTCTCTTCTTCTCTTACATAACCTAACTGCAGGTAACATACAGCTGCCGCTGGGAAATGGGAGAAGAGAGATATCTGGAGAAGAAAGAGTAGCAGGGATCATAGTGCAGTTTCAGCCTGACAGATGATTGGAATCTGTTCGGTGGTGTTTATGTGCTCCTATGTGTATCTCCGGATCTTTTTTGTCATATATTCTTGCTAGATGTTTGAACCAAATCCCCGTCTAATGAGTGAGTTTTCACAAAGTCTGGAAGAAGAGTGTGACAGACTTTTGAGGAGGAACATTCATGAAGCACAAACACCAGGAACATGTCAGAGAAATGCTACAGTAAATTTTATTCATTCCCCAGGAGTGATGGAATGAGGAAACAGATGTCAACTTCTTGTTCTGAAATCTAGATATGATAAGTATGTAAAAGTGAAACAAGAGAAAGAGATTTGCATTACCTTCTTGGGCTGCAGAGTGGTTTTAACAACTAGCCAGCGTTCGATGCCCTCTGTGTGCTCCACCTCTAACACATTGTGACTCAGGTCTTTACGAGTCATTGTCACATGACGCTTCTCACTCTGCAGGCAGACAGAAGCACCAGGTGAGGACGGATTAGGAAACAGGTGATTCTTAATGACTTTTGTTTGTTTATGTTTGCACCTTGTATTGAGTGGAAAAATGCATGAGCGTTTGTTTCTTTGCACACGCGAGAATGATTTCAACAATCTGTGTTTGAATACATAAAAGCGTGCAAATGTATGAGTGCAGGAGCTACCTGATTGTAGATGGTGATGGAGCGCAGGCGGTGCAGGAAGAGCAGCAGGGAGGGGTGCACGTCATGAAACAGGTTTCGGGTCTGATGGCTCTCGGAGCGCAGAGGAAGGCAGATCTTAGTGGTCCAGCTGACGAGAGAAGCATGAGAGAACAAATACAACGTGATTCTAACATGACAAACAACCTTGTAACAAAGTTAATGCTGCTTTAAAAATAGACAAATCAATGGATTTCTTCTTCTTCCGCTCTCCCAAGCCATCTCCAGAGGCTGTTATGGTATGTTATGGAATACAAACTATTAACAAAGTGTAAATATATTGAACGTGTCATCACTCCAGAAAATGGTAGCAAGCAGCTCTAAGAATCATATATTTAACAAAATCTTCTACCATTTATTCCTTCAGACACTTGGGATGTATTAATATTGTTGTCATGGAGGAGACACACTTTCAAGCTTATACCATTAGCCACTGTATTTGCTAAAAATATATCAATTTAAAAAATAGGGGAAATTGTTAAAAGCCAATTTCTCTGGCCATGTAGTGTATATTTGAGGTACATTTACTAACGTAATTAAATGTTTGAGTTAGAGATTAGAGACAGACTTGGTATGAACTCATATGATGTGTGATGTGTGATCTAACCTGTGCTGATTTAAGTCCTTCAGCTGTGCGTCCAGAGGCCTCTCATCTTCAGTCCAGTGGGGGAGGATGTATCCCATGGGGCCGCAGGTCTTGTCGAAGTACAAATGAAAGCCATTGGAGTGAATCTCAGGACAGTCTGTGACTTTAAACACTGACTTGAAACCGATGCCCTTTTGTCCTGCAACATGAAATCAGTATCATTAATAAACCATGATATTTCTTTTTAGTATATTCTTTTATTAGTGACTCCTTTTCAACTGCTATGACAAATAACAGTAATAAGATGTTAGAATACCAGTTTTTATAAAATCCCTTTGCAAAGTGATGTAACAGTCAAAACAAATTCAAACACTATTCAAGACATCATGTACATACTAACCTATGTATCCATATTTGTGTTTGCCCTTGGTGCTGCGGCCCACATCACAGATGGCCCTGATGTTCTTCTCCTGGAAGCCGCTCTCATTGTTGAGAACGGTGATGCAGTCCCTCTCCACCACAAACGCCAGCGCTGGAATGACACCAGCCTCTGATGGGTAACTGTTGTCATCAGCATTCTAAAACAGGAAAGGATGAGATTAGAGTCAGTCACAGTTATAATAAATCTATAATACTTGAAGCTCAGAAGTGTCATCTTTTGTTCTAATCACTAAATCACACAAAAAATAATCTTTTACAGTAAGTAGCATTGTCTAAGATTTTTTTTAAGTGTATATAAAATTGAAAAATAATCCAGATTTATCTTCATAAATAATTGGTAAATATACACAGCAGAGATGAAAAGAGGTGTTGACATGGTGTAAATGTTATAGAAGCCACCTGAATGAGCTCCAGGACGAAGTGTGTGTCTTTGCTGTAGAGTTCAGTGGAGAGGCGGTCCAAGCTTCGGCCCAGCCTGTCCTGGTGGACCTGCATCAGCTTCTGGCCTTCAGCAGTCAATTCCACACCGATACCAAACTCATTTTTCCTGTGACAGTCAGGAAATGAGAAGAAACACAAGAAAAAACACAGATTAGCTTTACTTTTGAGAGTGACATAGTGCATGACAAAACTAAATTATCATAACGGATGTAGCAAATGTAACTGTGATGGTAACATTATGGTGAATGAGCACAAACCTGATTTCCTCAATTAAGGCTCTATGGAGATCTAATGTGGTCTCTGATTGGCAGCTCGCAGTCTCATTTTCATTAGGATCAGACAGCTCTGACTGTTCCTCGCCGTGGCCACCTTCAGCTTCACTGCTGACGTCTGATGTCTCTTCATTAGGCGGTGAGGCAAACTCGTACAGCTCCTCTTCATCCTCTTCCTCCCCTGCCTCTTCTTCTTGCTCACCGTTGACTACAAGACAATATTTAGCGATGTAAGAAATAAGGAAGCAGATGCTGTCCTTTCCTATTCACAAAAGCATTAAGACAGAGACAATTTGCGTTTTGATGAGCTACTTTCACTCACCTTGCTGTAGGCTCTGGTTGAGATGGGAGGAGGCAAAGCTGGTGTCCATGCTGCTATCCTCAAGAAACTCATCTTCACTCATATTCAGAGCTGACAGACTGCTGCTCTCAGAATCTACCAAATTAGACTGAAGTCATAAAAAATAAAAGACAATTAGAAGCCAAGTTTGCCAGAACCAGAAAAGAAACAAGACAGAGGAACATGACAGTTAATATACAGCAATATAACATGGCTACTCATTATACCGTAAATTCTCTAATAGTATATTATGTTAAGCTTTCATGAATGAAACTTTACACTTCCTCCAGAATTTTCACATTAAACATTTTGCAGTGTTCCCTTTATAAGTAGGCTTTTAATGTGAAAAACATCAGCTAAGTCAACATCGTTGACTGATGAAAAGAGAAACTCAGATCATGACTCTGTTGTTGTACTGAGGGGATTAGTGCTGGTGAAATAGACATTATACCAAATTAACAATGTGAGATGTTGAAGGAGGCTACAGGTAATTCCAACCCCCTCAACTGTTTTTTGCCCGGCCTTTATTAGCGACCCGCCTTTATTTGAATATCAGCTTTTCTAATGACAATTTATTTCCATACTTTTCTATACTGCCAATGTGTTGTTTTAGTGTTTTATGGCCATATATGAAACCTAGTAATTTTTGAATGAAAGTAATTTTTCATGTTGTTCTAAAAGTTTGACTTTGCTATAACCCTGAAAAATACATTTGAACAGTATGACCTAATGGCTTTTGGTGGCTGTAAGTGTCACTGTATGGTCATGGCAGTGGTGTTATGGCATTACACTACACAGAGATTACTTGTCAGTTGCACTGGGGCCAATTCTTAGGTTGGTTTTTGTGTTGATTAAGTTTAACTTTCTGTAGGTGGTGCTATGTTATTATTACTCTTTGTTTAGCCACAGTGGTTGATTGATAGATGACTTCCTATGAATCAGACACTGGGTGTTTAAAACAGTGTATGTATTTAAGCACTGGTGTTGACATTTGTCAGTTTGAAATATGACTCGTCCAGTCTGATCTCTGAGTACTGCTTTTATATTTTTTTCTGACTTGTATTCTGACCTTGACCTGGTCCACAGGTGCTGTGTGCACACTGATGTTTTGGATCTGTGGTGGGGTCAGCTTTTTCTGATAGTCTTTGATCCAGTCTGTGATGCCCATGAGGATGCCAAGTCGGTGCAGGCAGTTTATGTGCCTCGGGTCAGACTGGGCCACAGCCATCAGGACCTGTTTAGACTTGGCCTGGCCCAAGACGCGGGAGAAAGGCTCCAAAAACACCTGGAGGTCACAGTCAAGAACATACAACTTAATCAGAGCTACGACAGAAATGCACTTCATTTGATAATCATGCCTTTTGACATTTTGGCTATGCAAACCTGTTATGTTATAATAATCGCTGCAAAAACAAACAAGTCAAAATGGAGTTAAAGTGACAGCTTTAGTCCTGTGCCTTCTGTAAATAGGAGAGTTTTAACACAAACTGTAGTGAGTCTAAAATGTCCAACAATCCAGGAAGCTGCTGCATCTATCTGACCAGACTGGTTTGCTGGAAAAATCTGTGGTTGGCATGACAACTGTAAGACTGATATCAACCACCTCCTCAGCAATTTAGGTGAGCAGATTAAATTCACAGGCTAAATCTGCCCACTTGTTCGGTCAAGGAGACACTGAAATGTTGTTACAGTTTTTTCTCTAGTTTGTTTGTTAAAAGCTGTGCACCATCTGTTTGCTGGGGAAGAATGTTTCCTAATTATACAGTCTGAGTACTGACACTTCAAAAGAAATGAACGCAAAAACATCATTATCTATAATGTCCAAACTTAAATAGTTTGGTTTTTGAATAGATGAGCATAACAACTAATGTTGCTATCTACTGGTCTAGAGCTAAGCCTAAATGCACAGATTATTAAAAACAATGCTTAGATTCCAAGTAGATGAGGGTGGCTCTGAGATATCAGAGCTAGAATGACTATTTCCTGTTGAGCCTTTCAAGAAACTGTGAGAAAAATTATTTAACACTCGCTGTCAACTTCTCACCAGAAATAACACAAGTAATATGATTTCATCCTGTAATCTACACAGGCAAGGCAGTGCGACTGACCTGCTGCAAAAGAGCCTGGCACGTTCTGGTGGGGATTCGTGTCAAACACGCCAAAAGGAATTTGGCTACTGTGCTGTAACATGACACGTCCTCTTCAGCCTGGGACAAATCTAAAGAAGACAGCTCTTATTTTAGCAACAATGACAATCACGCTGAATTTGAAATTTACTCCACTTGTAAATATTTCCTCACTATGAAATGAATTTGAAAGGACATCAAGGAATTAAAGTAACTTTAATCTCACAGCTCTGTTGCATCACTACCTTCTTTAGCCACAGCTGCTGCCAGGGAGCTCTGCATGTGATTGGCCAGGAGGGCTGTGGGAGCGTTGACGATCCCATCAGCTACCACCATGGATACAAGGTGGCCAGCTGTGCCGATGGGGTCGAGGGTCGAGGCGGCGCTGGAGAAATGCTTGTCTCCTGTGTGTGTGGTGATCCTGAGCAGAAAACCTGGCGTCACCTCCAACGCCGCCAAGCCTGTATTAGCTGTGTTGTGAGGAAACAAAGCGTTAACAATACCGTAATTCACATGTAAGTTGTACATGAATAGCTGTAGTACATATATCTACAATAGGAACTCATTCTACCTGCATTTCTTTCGATGAAATCTTTGAGGGTGCCATGAAGGGGTTTAAAGATGAGCTCCCATTGGCTCCACTCACTTAAATCTTCCAGCAGAGGGCAGGAGAGTAAGCTGGCCAGGGCCTGGGCCTTTGACATCTCACCTAGGCACCCCACTGCCTCAAACCCACCTTCAGCACTGTTCATGGGAAGGATGTGGGAGACAAGAAGACAGAGATGAGAGCGGAGGTGGGATAGAGTCAGGAAAATCATGGAGGGTTAGTCCTAGCTCTCGGAGAGAAAAAGCTTGTTGTGTAAAAGGAAACATTTCTAGTGGATGAGCGTTTTACCAGTTACATGCTAGATACAGTTATGTTTCTGATCCTAGTAACTGTTTTAACTCAACAGTTCTGTTAAATAAGACTCAAGTGTTAAGAGAACTTTATTGTCAGCCCATCCATATATACTGTAAGTACACTGTACGGAAGAAATTTAATTTCCCCAGGGCCAATGGTGCTATATTTAACATTTAACCTGTGCAAACAAGGCAGGCAGCATAAAGTGCAAAGACAAGATAGAACAGTTCAGAAACAGTGCAAACAGTCAGTACAGGGATGTAAGGTTTAAACGTGACTGTATTGATGAACATTGACCAGGGTGGCTGTGGTAAACTGGATGTTCTGTGAGTTGAATGCATGTATTTGTATTGGAACATTGTTCAGGTGTTGGAATGGTTTGGGGCAGGGGGGTCCGAATGACAATGCACTGCTAACCTTGACTTGCCGTGTTTGGCAAACAGGGCTGATTCATAGTAGACTGGGCTCAGTCCTCCTCCAGCCAGATCTCTCTGGAGTTGGACAAGTCTAGCCAGCATCTGCAGAGTACCATAGCCCAGGTCACGACTGTCTCGGACCTTGTAGTGGGAACGTAGCGCCAACTCAATGTGGGAGAGCTGGGAATAGGGAAAAGGATGTTACCAATGTTCCTGTCACCCTCTCCATGGACAGAGAAACAAAGAGAGAATCTTTACACTGAGAGACGAACAGCTTTGTTTTAGTACTTATGTTTTTGACTCACTTCATCTGGATCGGTGGAGGTTATGTTGCCACACTGTTTGATGAACTCAAACACGTCTTGTCTGGTGGGTCTGAAACCACTTCCCGCAAGTTCCATACTGCCACTGCTCAGAATCAAAGTAGAACCCAGCGCGTCCTGCAGCAGCTGCACACAACCCGGCAGAAAGAGGAGAGAACTGGTGTGAATTTCATCTTTTCAAGGACTGTGATACCCTTAGATATCCATTTCACACTAAAATAGACACTCGGAACAGTATAATAAAAACTTTTAGAGACAAAAAAGACAACTTGTACCTGAATGTGTTTAACCAGGAACTCCAAGAAGTTGCCTTGTTCTAAAGAGAGGAAATCTTTGACCTGGAAGTGTTTTGTCAACTTCCTCTCCAGAGAGGCAATGTGGGCCAAAGTGATGGCTGAGTTCTGAGAGGACAGGTTGTCTTTCAGGTACTGCTTCACCTTGGCTGAGAGACACAGATACATTATTAGAAGGCATTAGATAAGCTGATATGTTTGCCAACAATACTGTACGTCCTGCACTGATACCTTCACTGGGAAGGGATGTGGTGGGTTTGTCCTCTTTTTTAGATTGTTCGGTGGTTTTGGGTGCCTTATCTTTGGGCACCAGGTCCTGTGGGACAGCCAGGGTGCCACCGCAGATAGCCAGCTGAAACAGAGCCCTTGCCAACCGGTCACCCGACACCTGCACCAGGAAGTTCTGGACGTGCTGGATTGGAAATTAAATAAACTGATGTGTCAGAGACGTGGTAATCATTGATGTGACATTACAAATAAGTTCTGACATAAAATGAATAGACTGTGTTTTATGTCACCTCTAGCAGAGTCATCAAATTTAATTGTTGTTAATATGCAAACATATTCAAAATAACATTCAATTATAAAGTTTTTGCAAAACAATTAATGATAAATATGAACACTGCCACATAAAGTGTGGAGACTATGTGTAAAACAAACATACCAAATATGTTTCTTCCTCTCTTACTGACACAAACAAACCCTTGAAAACCAAGACTTTACTAAAAGCTTAGCTGTTCTGATAAATCCAGCAAGTACCGAACCTGAAACCTGTTTTAAAAAACAACATATTAGTTTTTCGTTGCCTTAGGTCCACACATACTGTAGGTACAAAACAAACAAAATAGAACCTTCAGACAAAAAAATTGTTTTGTAAATGGATAATCCCTAAAAAGGAAAAAAAAAAATCCAAATTGAAAATAGATAATCCAGTAATATCTGTCACTGTCACAAGAGTTCACTAAAACATTCTGCAAGATTTACACACAGCAGCTTTCATTCCTCCTTCCCTTGATCATCTGCCAGGTCCACATACTTCATAAAAGTAATAAATTGTCCCAAACCTTTTCAAACATATCCTGTTTTCTGTTTAATATAGAAGTGATAGCATCTGTCTAGCCCACTGTTTAATATTTTGGCCGGCTAGTCTTTTTCCAGAACAGTGCAATCAGTCTTTTGGCATGCAAAGAACAAAGATCATCATTATTCACTACACTTTAATATAACTCTGTTTTTCTGGATACAATCCTAATATTAAAAACTTGGGATCCACTGGAATACATTTAGAAATAATCATCTGCACTGTATCATTTATTTCTTCCCAAAAGAGTTTTACTTTACTGCACTGCCAAATACAATGAGCCCTTTGCTTCAGTTCATGTCGTGCATTAATCTGGAATGTTACAATTATAAGGATTTAATTTTACAAGAGTGACATATGTTCACATTACCCAGTTATACTGTAATAATCTGAGTCTAGTACTTAATGACTGACTATGAGCCTCAGTACACACTGATTTCCAGTCTTCTGCTGTTATATCAGTTTGTTCATTTAAGTGTAAGTGTTTGTTCATTTATTGCCAAAGTTCTCTGGAAAACTTGCATTTTTGCCCTTTTCCTGCCAATTTGGAATGACCAGTGTCTGCTAACTCCCTCTGTTGGCCTGGGAAAGAGTTGGAAACTGATCTTTGTCACAAGCATTTTTTATTTCCACGACCCTGGTGTGCATTTTTGAATAATAAAATGTTAACTTTTGCACACCCCTGTCCTATATTTATGTGTGCTTTTGGACTGGGGCTGTTTTTCAGCTCCTTAGTTCTAATTAAGAGAAATCTAAAAGCTCTAGCATACAATGATGCAGTGTTTTAGACAATAAAAAACATTAGTGTGCTTCCAACTTTCCATCTTAGGATAAGATAATATGATAGTTATATAGGCAACATTTTATGTATATTTGATCCTTTTTCTTAATTCAAGTTTAATATGTACGTACATGTTTTTTTGGTCTGTTTTCTTTATCTATAGTAATTTATAATTATTAAATTCCCAGTGACGTTTACTGTTTCAGTGCACTGATGTCATTTTATACAATAAAGTTTATTGTTAAACTGCAAAATATCATGTCTCCATCACATATCTTTGTCACAAGTGTTTGATAACCACATTTGAGGGATCATTGCAGAAAAAGTGTGTTTATGTATATATTCTGTATATATAAGATTATCTGACAATTTTTCGATATGGGAATTTTTTTTACTCTCTAATATAGGTATTGGCATCAGCCCCAAAAATCCACTATTGGTCGGGCCCTACTTTAACGATGATGGAAAATGTCTATAATATCACAGACAGTGTAAAGATAATCCCAGAGCATGTACATGTAGGCAGCTGTTAAAATGAGTTTAGCCACAAATTTAATGTCTAGCCAATATTCATCAGTTAAAACTAACTTCTTTCTTGCGCCTTCATTAAGGATTAAGAGCTTATGAAGGGTGACATTTTGTTAATGAGTTCAGAACTGGAGAGCAGCTGCATAACTCCCTGTTCATACTCTGTTATTCCCCTGCTGGCTCATGGTTGGGAGGCTTAGTGGAATTAACAGCCAGCAGTCTAAAGCAGCAAATTAAGGACACAAAACTTGGGTGTCATTTCAAGAGCATAACAGTTGAGGTCCCCTACAAGCAAACACAAAATCCCCATGCTGCCACTAAACCAGCTCTTTTGATGTATCTGAGGAAGCATCAGATTAATTAATAGAATACACTGTCTGGCACCCACCTTGGCCATCTTGGGACTGAACACCCCTTCTGCGTTTGAGAAGACTGCCAGCGCTACCTCAGCTGCTGACATGGAAGCGTACTTTTTCCTGAGGTCCAAGCTGCCTGTGGAGGAGAGGGAACCAGCGCCTTGCACTGGCTCCAGCACACTCTTCTTTATCTTTCTCAGCCGCTCGTAGGTCTCCTCCTCCAGCTCTCTCTGGATGGCCTCCCTGGCCTGCTCCAAGATGGCGTGCTCATTGCGACTCACCTTTATAAGTGTCTGGAGGGGATGGAGAAGTAGTGTTCAAAAGCACATAGACTTTTGTTCATGTTTTGGTGTCACAACTTGTTTGTTCTGATGAGCTAGAAGCTTCACAGCCAAAAACATCTCCCTAAAAGAACTGAAATAAGTGCAGAATAAAAACAAAATATCCATCCATTAATAACTCTGATAACTGGTAGGAGGTGATGACTCTTACCGATATGGGCAGCCCAACACTGTGTATCCTGATACCCAGCTCGAAGGGAGATTCACAGTTGTAGTGGTCTGCCAGATACTTCATAAACTCAGCCAGGTCTACTTTGGGCTTGCTCTGCTTCTTCCTAAAAATGCGAAGTTGCTAAACAACAAAAATACAGCAAACACATTTAGGTGAAAACGTTAGACTGAAGTCATATGCATAAAGCAACAGGAGATTTGAATAAATGATTGCTTGCAGCATCATTGCTGAACACAAACTAACTTTCTATTTAGTTTGTTTTTGGGGGCACAAAGCTGCTCTGTACTATTTTTAGTTCAGGTTGATACAAACATGAAGTCCTTTGTTCAAGAACTGGACAAAGGACAACCTCAGCCACATGGGTTTATTGCTGTGTGGTGCGTTGAGGTCGTTTGCACTATTTTACATGGCCTTCCTGATTTCATTTGAATCTAATAGTAACACTATCCAGCCATCTGAACTGGATAAACTGCAGCAGTTTTAAGTAGTTTGAGGTTTTGTGTAACTTCAAATGTTTTGTATTGTACATTACAAATTTGG
Source organism: Scomberomorus guttatus (assembly GCA_038419695.1). NCBI lineage: Eukaryota > Metazoa > Chordata > Actinopteri > Scombriformes > Scombridae > Scomberomorus > Scomberomorus guttatus. The sequence goes on along the minus strand of CM076465.1, from coordinate 20,740,324 downwards.
AAAAAAATGCAGTTCTACAACAGGTTTCCGGTATTTTTAAATAAATGTACCAAATGCACTTTTTGGTTGAACAAATAATAGTGCAAACAAAAAAGTGTCTCCTATTATATAATACACAACTTTAAAGCTTAAATGTAGAGCTTGATCGGCAATAAATAATAAGAGAATCATATACAATATAGCTGTTGTTATATGTTTGGTAACAATTGAATTAACTAAATCCCTGTTATTTGCCACTTGAGTCGTACCTTTAAGATGTCTGTTGTCTCGATCTGGTGAATATCATCATCCTTGGTGTTGCTGTCGATCTTGAACATGCGGTGGATGAGGGGGAGTTTGCAGAGGGGCCCCAGGTTCAGCTCTTCATAGCGCTTCTTGTCCTTCAGGCCGGCCAGTGATTGGCCCAGCTCATACAGGGTACAGATGGATGACACTGCTTCAGTAGCCTGACAGAGAGGGAAAAAGACCTCAATAGCAACCAAACTTCCAGATGAAAAAAGCAAGCTATTAGCAAATGCATGTTTGCCAACCTCTATAAACATGTTGATCTCTCTCATGACGTATTGAAGGTCTTTTAGAGCCTGAATCTTCCAGTGTTTCATCCTTGCTGCCTCCATAGAAGAAATCTGCATCAGCGTACACACCCTGGATATCACCTGAGAGGTGTGGAAGGTAGTGAGAGGACAATGAGGAAACGAACGAGGTGACTGGCTATTTTAAGAATATTACAGCATCTTCAACAGCAAATAGGTGAATAGGATGTCTGTGAAAGACCGTTTAGTAGCTAAAAGGACTTGAACTTGCTAGTTCAAATTGTTTTTTTTTTCTAAAAGCCTAGTTTGACATGTTCAGAGATATCCTTATGTGCTTTCTTGTCAAGTTAGTTGAGAAAATTTCAATCTCATGTCTGTACACTAAATATTAGCCTGCAGGTGATATGCAGACAGTAAGAAAACACAAATTTTGGCTCGATGTGACTATTTTTCTGTCTAGTGTGACTAGCTGTGAGTTAACTTGCAATCCAGAATTGATGCTCCTAATGGATGACTCCTCCTGTAATATGACTCTCTATCAGAAACGTCTCTGGCTCACAGGTTATACAGCAGCAAAGAAAGTGCTGGCATTAAGATGGCAGCCCCCTCATTTAGATAAATCAATGGGTCTATTAGACATTTTAATCATGAAATATTCATTAGCAAAATTAAATAGTAGTAGCTAGTATAGATACCATTTAGACTTGGAAAAGTTATATAGGCATGGTCCAAGACCGTATATTCTCTTTTTAATTTAAATGTTACATATTAATGTTACATATATTTTTCATGTATATTATATGTATTTATAATTATGTGTAAAAATGTTTTCTGTGTATGCTTATATATACTGTATGTATATAACTGTTTATATATGTTGTATGAAGTTTATATATATATATACAAAAAAAACAAAACCCAAAACTTCAGTTTGTATGAAGTTACTGCACCTGCCAAGAAACAAAGAAAGAAACACCAAACTCTGTAAAACCACAACTTATCATAAGTATGGTATAAACAAAGGAGATATAATGTGTTAATTAGTCAAATTTAGAGGTGCTAACCTTCTCGTGTAACTCTTGGCAAGAAAGCGAATAAGCATATTTCCCAAAACTGTCAAACTATTCCTTTAAGATGCAAAGTGTGTCCTCTTTACTCCTCACCTTCTCCTTGGTGACCAGCTCTCCCTCTGCAGCGATGTCTCGTATCACATCCTCCATCAGATTGTTGATCGCTTCATGATCCAGGACCCTGTTCCTCCTCCTCCCTGTGAGTTCCTCGTCGTCCTCCTCCATGGCCTCCACTGCCCGCACATTAGCTCCATGGACCTCTCTCAGCTGGGTGTGATAAAATTCCCTAAAGACAGGGGCACTGCCCTCTTTCTGGGTTACGTCTCTCATTTTGCTCTTCTGGTCTTTGGTCACATTCACATCTGCCCCCAGCGGTGGAAAGTCAGAGCCAAAGAGGAAGTTAGATGCAATGGACTGTTGTTGCTGCTGCTGCTGCTGCTGCTGCTGCTGCTGCTGCTGCTGCTGCTGCTGCTGCTGCTGCTGCTGCTGCTGCTGCTGCTGCTCTTTTTCAGGGTCTCTCATAAGATTCTGTGTTGCTGTGGAGGGATATGTTAACACGTTTGTTTCATAAATATGGACAGGATATGGTGACAATCTTTGTTTATTAAGTTTTATTGTATGAAACTTGTTTGGCTACCTGCAGCTGTCTCCAATAGAGCAGTCGTGGGATCTGCTGTTGGTTCAGATTGAGCGGGCAGCTTTTTGGGGCAAGATGCTTCCCAGGTGTCATACAGAGACATGTACTGTGCGAGGGGAAGCTCTTCACCAAAGTGCCGAAAATAGGATGTTTTCAGCTGGTCCATAGATGGAGTAGTCAGCTGGTACTTCTTCATCACCTGGAACACATCAATAAACTTTACTGACCAGGTGGTTTACAAACAGTACAAAGGTAGACAGTGGTAATTACTTTGTGACTGTGAAGGTTCAAAGCTCAGTTTTTGTTTTTATAAGATTAGAATGTCAAGGATTAATATAATCCATATAAATAGATAACTGCGTCCAGGTTATTAGCTTGATATATTCAGTCACTTTTAAAGCATTGTTTTCATCAGCAATACCTATAAACTGAAGTAAAACATGCCTTTATCTTTGAACTGTAATTCATTGAGAAATACAGAAAATACCTTATAACAATTTACTCAACCTCTTCAATTATTTTTTTGAATATAACTCAAAATGACAGGATCAAAAAAGTATGGATTGGTCCTGTAGAAATATGTAAATCATAATAAGTAATAAATAATATGTCATAAGTCATAAAGTCAGCCTACTGTAAATGGATTACAAATGCAAACTTGGAGATATTTGAGACATTTGAAGCTGTTACTTAAAAGGGTTTCATAATGTTTCAAAGCAATGTGCTGAGCACCAACACTACTTCTCTGTGCATCAGAAAAACAGTGAATGATTGGTTTTCAGGTGTGTATGTGTCCAGTTTTGTGTCAAGGTAATAAGCATCATGTCTGGATAAAAGATGCACTGTCCATGTCCCTAATAGCACTAAGTTAAATTAGAACTGTTGCCTCACTGCCAAATGTACTCATGTACATTAGAAACAAATGCAAACAGAGAAAACAACTAAAACAAAAATTACTCTGTAGTCTATTAGTCATATTTGTCTATGTAACTGACCTCTAGGACCCTCTGGTACAGGTTCTCTTGGGTCAATTTCTCAGCTGGCTTGGATCCGGTAAAAAGAGTGTTAACAGGAAGAAATGGGGTGGAGAACAAAGAGGCAGTGGAACTCAAAGGAGAACCTAAAAGGTTCATTCCTGCTAGAGGTGGAGGCACACAGTGAGAGCTGGTATCCCCCAGTGGCACAGTAATGTTAGGGGTAGTGCTTCTCTCAGTAAGTAATTCAGTTTTCTGTGGTGTTGCAGGCCTGCTGCCCTGTGTAGCTTTTGCTGACGTCCCAGCTCCACGCTGATTTCGAGGCTGATGGATCTTATGAAACACCAGTTCCCCCTCCACAACCAGAACCCCCTTCAAGGACTCTACCAGGCAGGAAATAGTTTTGAAGCCCAAAGAGGCTAAGGCCAGGTTGTGGTGGTATTTCTGGCTATAGGCTATAGCCACCTTCTTCAGAAGAATCCCATCTGGATGTTCTTTCATCATGGCCACTATTTTTTCCTGAACATTCTTGATCTTCTTGCCATCCTCTGTAGCTTTTGCTGATGCCCCAGCTCCAGCTCGACTTTGACTGTCCTTGTGAAACACCAATTCTCCCTTCACAACCAGATCCCTATCCAGATAGGCTACCAGATCAGGCATGGAGTCGAAGCCCAAGAAGGATAAAGTCAGGTTCTTGCGGTATGTCTGGCTATACAGCACAGCCAGCTTTTTCATGGGGATCCCTGCTGAGTGCTCCTTCACCATGGCCACTATGTTTTCTAGAGTTTCACGGTGGTGATCCACGTAAAACACCAGCTCCCCCTTCATAACCAGATCCCTATCCAGAGAGGCTACCAGGCTAGCCATGGAGTCGAAGCCCAAGGAGGATAAAGTCAGGTTCTTGCGGTATGTCTGGCTATACAACACAGCCAGCTTTTTCAGGGGGATCCCAGCTGGGTACTGCTGCACCATGGCCACTATATTTTCCAAAACCGTCTCCATCTTCAGTAATTCTATCAGAGGAAGAAGAGACCAGCATTAATTGCAGTTTAGTGGTAGTCTGTGCTCTCACTAATAAGATGCATACAAGCTTATGTACTGTGATTCAAAACACACTATGCATACAGATACACAGGGAAATTCACCAGGATGATCAACCAATAACAGCTTATTACAGATACATTATATATTGTTTAACCTATCAAGAAATTGCAGTACAGAAATGCCATGTAGTTTATTAACAGTAATAAATATTCTAAATATCTCATGCATCAGTGTTTAATATCACCTTAACATATAGTAGGCAGTTGTTCAAGACCTTTGTCTAAAAAAATATTGTTAAAAATTTGCAAAGTTTCCTGATGTAGAAATATCTGATCTGAAGAATTAAGACTAACAATCTGTTCAAGCATTTGGTACCTAATGTGTATTTCAATACTTGCCAGGTTTGTGATACTTAATACCAGGGACACATTTTGGTCAGTACTCAGAAAGTATTGTGGTCCAAATAACCAGCCCTAATATTCTTAGAATTAAGAATACTACATAAATGTTCCCGTGTTAAGACTTAGTCTCAACTCCAGCAGAGGCAGCAGTGACACACTTTACAGTATTTTGTAAATGTACAATAAGTTAATATATATAATATAAATAAAAAATATATATAATATAATATATACACGATCTGTGCTAATTTTCACTCCTATACAAAATTTAAAAATCATGACGTGATAGAATCAGCATGAATAAATTAAATGTTAAATGTGATTCTTCTTAATTTTCACATTAACCACATCAATATTAATTACAAAATGTGCACATATTCCACATTTTTTATAATATATTATATTATCTGAGCAGTGAAATACAGTAATTCTGATGTGTGTGAAAGAGAATAAAGAAATAAATATAGAAATGGCATATATATATATATATATACACACACACACACACACACACACACAGTACATTGCTACTTGCCAGGAAACTTTTTATGCAAATATTTCAATATTCGGTGGACCCCTGAGTTCTTTGTTTCCTCCACAGATGAGCATCACTTAAAATACTTTCTATATCTTCTTTAACTCATTTAATGAATGATATCTCAAACAGCATATACTGATACTGTCAACATAACTGTAAAAGGAAATATCTCATATAAGCTCTCTCTCTCTCTCTCTCTCTCTCTCTCTCTCTCTCTTTGCATGTTTCAACATATTGAAGCCGCAACTATTGGCTGATCCAGGGCTTAAATGAGGGCTATTTGGTTAGACATAATCATTGCACAACACATACAAGTCCCTGCAGTCAGCATTTAAGACTCACACCTATATTTAGCAAAAAGTTACTCCTCTACACTAGAGAAAGCTAAAAAGTCCTACTTTTTACTAAGATTTTTTTCACTCCTAAGTCAAAATTCAGAACCATTCTTGAGACCATTTCTTAGAAACTGTTAGTAAAGGCTACCCTGAACACCACAGCCTTCACCTTTAACCTATAAACCTGTCATCCTTAACCTGTTAGCCTGTATGGTGATAAATTGAGTGCAAAACCACCAGGGACTGTTTTCTCTTCAGAGATACTTCCTTTTCAAGAGAATCAGAACAATAGTGCATGTTTACAACTACGCATACAAATGATCTGAAAACATCAGATAATAATGTTTTCAATTACACCACAGAGTTAAAATCATATATATATGAACTCATCATCTTGATGAAAATAAAATCTGTATAGTTTTTAATCATAACTAAAGCTGCTTTACCAAAACATCTAAACAGCAATGATGCTTATTAGCCTTCACATAATATTCCTAACATGCATGAACAGGTAACAGGGAGCAGAAATTGGGTTGATCTTACCTTTTTTTCCCCAATGTCAAGATCTGTTGTTCATCTCCCTCAGCTGAACTACTGTATATGAACTAGCAACCTTCCTGTTTTAGCTTATAAACACCCGTCCCTCCCTCCTGTGTTTCATTCTAAGCAAACACAGAGAGAAATGAAACTGAAAGTAACCAGCATTCTCAGCCAAGTCTATGGCTGACTGTGACCAACAGTGTCACTCTCACATTCCTGGAAATGGTTATGCCACACCACACATGCAAACAAAAGCAGATGGGTGCAGTAAAGCAGCATACTATCTGTCTTTCATCACCTACTGTAGACCTATCTGTCTTTTCATTATAAATTCAGTTTTTATGCTTTAAAGGATATCTGCAGACACACAAAGTTAATGATACAGTATTTATAAGATAACATGGTAATGAAAGGAAGCAAAACTGCTCTGTAAGGGGGCATCGATGACAAAACAGAAGGGAAAACAAAACTGGAGAAGAATGAGGGGTGATGTTCCTGAGGAGGGGAAAGAAATAGAGGCGTTGAGTTTCCCCTTACCAGCCTGCCCCCAGCTGATTCACCTCAACTGCTGAGTAATAAATCATGTGACCCAACACTGCCCAATCAGTGTGTCACTTGTGAAAACAAACTTGTACCCAAGGAAACAAAACAGAGCTTATAAAGCCAACTTAACCACAGTGAACTCCTGGATAATTGTGTGGATACCTATGTCAGCAAAGTCACTTGTAATCACATAAGCTACCACACCTCTTCTGGTATTTATCTTGCTCCTGGTTGTTAACTTGCTGCACCAGAATGATTGGCTGCCACTAAAGAGTTATCAGCACATTTTTGCACATTCTGTTCAGTTTCGTTTCCTTCCATCTGCCCGTGCTAGCCCCCCTAATGCTGATTATATCACTTGAATGGGTACAGAGCAACACCCGTGATTCTGCTGCACAAACCTTTGAGTGGCAATGCCCTAAACTGACAGCAGCCAAAGTTGCTGAGTTGAGTTTGTTGATCTAAGACAAGTGACTTAACTGTACTCCACCTTTTCAGCACCTTTTCATCTAGATTGCAGTTTCTTTTTGCATTGCTTAGCTGCTGCCATAGTGAATCAAATGTACAATGCAGATTTGACCTGAATGAAAGACGCAATGCTTTAATGTACTGTATGTAATTCTGTCTCTTTGCCTCTGAAGACAGATTATAGTCAATGAGGTTAACTGCCTCTAGTTCAAGAAAATCACAGCAAAATTCACAGGACGTCAAAGAGTGAACTTAAAACAGATGTGTGCATTGTGGGTAAACAACCTTAAAAAAAAAAAAAAAGTGGTAAAAACAAGCCACCGACAACACACCATGCGTTTGTCAGTGGGTCATATTTCTCTCCCCTCATAATCAGGGCTGTAGCTGTAGCTTTGCACAGCAAATGATGAGGATAAGAACGCAGCAGAGCACAGTGATGAGGACGTGTATAGGTGACAGCAGAGGTCAGACAGGTCACAGAGTCAAAATCGTAGGTCACAGGTTTCTGTAACCTGTTGAGCCCATGTGAGTCTATGACTCAAGCTCATGACACTTTAAGTACTAGTGTTCATTGTATTACTGCTGTCTCCCTTGTGTCCAGTTGAAATGTCACGTGTTAAATGTAGCTCAGCTCTGAACAACATATGTAAGAAATAATAATAATTAAAATTTTACTGAGACAGACTTCAGCATTCTGTATAGACAACAATGCAAGATTATGTCTCCTCAAATATAAACGTTAGAAGAGAATTGTAACTGGCGAAATATTTTTAACTGCCATGACAGTGTAATGGGAAAAATGGAAATTCCCCACTTATTACATTATATTAAAATATTATAAAAGGGGGGAAAGAGTTATTACAATGTGCCTCTTGAATCGACTGCCAGAAAGATGTGGAAAAAATATGACAGTCAAAGGAGCAGTACAACAAACCTAATTTAGTTTCAAAACACCTAAAGCAGCTACAGACGTTAACAGTTACCCGGTCTGGACAAAGTACTGTTGGACCAACTACGTGCTGGAAATATTTAAACCTCCAGAAGCAACACTAACTAAAATAATTGCTAACATATGATTGACTGACTCTCCAGCTACCTGTTATTGTACCAGACATTTCCCTTTCGTTGCAGGTGTCGGGTGTGCGTCTTCATTAAACATCCTCAGTCTCTGTGATGAAATAACCATGACAATAACGTTAGTGCACCAATGGAGCCGCTTACTTTAGCTAGCCAACCTGCTAACTATTATGATATAACTTTACGTAAATCATATTAGTCTATCAATAACTGGCGTTGAAATACCCGTGTCACATTATTGATATTTCGGAATCTAATACTGTTACACTTAAGTTCCATATGGTGCTAAAGTACAAGGCGAAACTCATTCAATGTTTATATTGTTTGGCACTGGCTAGCTGGCTACCTAGCTAACTTCTCCTTCTTGAGTTTTAATGGCGGTTGGCAAACCAGCTACCACCACCTACTGGACTGGTGTATGGAACAGATTAGCAGTAAAAAAAAACAACTACATTTTCTCTATCGTGTTGAGTCATTTTTAAGGAGAAAATGTCCAAAATCTCCAATTCCAGCCTGTCAAAAGTGAATATTTTCAAAACGAGACATTTGAGGACGTCATCTTGGGCTTTGGGAAATGTGATTGACATTTTTCACCATTTTCTGAGATTTTATAGACCAAACAACTGATTAATTAATCAAACAACTGAGAGAGAGAGAGCAACTTCTCACTACTTCCCATGGTTGTGAGCACACAGTTTTCTTTTGCAAAGAGTGATAACTTTTCGCCTTTCTTGAAGCAGTTTTCAGTACTGTTTCTTATCTGTTTCATTTGTAATTTCTTCAAGCTTCAGGATTTTTCAAAGGGGCCTCCACTTTTTTTTAGTTAAGGAAAATGTCAAGTTAATTCATTCAATTATAGAAAGAGGTTAATGTACACAGGCTTGCACTGAGTCCTGAGCTGAGCTGTGACACAGAGAGAGCTGGAGAGAGAGAGAGAGAGAGAGAGGTAAGCATGCACAACATCGCACCTCTGTATTTACATTCACTCATGTGAAATATCACCTGCAGAGATGTCGGAAGATAAAGAATCTCTCACACACACAGAGAGATATGATGACTTTATGCTTTGGGGGTTCATACAACACGACACTGTAACACACCCACATCCACACACACACAGAAATGTCAGTGGGAAGAATTCCTCTGAGGTTCCATTGTTTGTGGTGTACACTTAAACTGATATTGATTTTTTTAGGTGGGCCTTTTTTAGGTGGCTAAAGTACATTTTGCTGCTGGCCCATCCACAGTAGTACATTGCTTAGCTTTCATGCTGGTACTCCTGCCTGCTTCTCCAAACTGGGAGGGTGCCGACCCAAATGTTCAAAAAATCCGAACTATCCCTTTAAGGTTAGTGTACAAATCTTGCGAGATCGCCCCTCCAGCCATCCAATCTAACACCAACCACTTCTTTCTAACACCAACCTACATGAGCTACATCCATGTACGTGAGCATGAATAACCTAGCTAATGTTATGCTGCATTCAAGTTTTACAACAAAGATAGTAAATACGAAGTCTCTACTCAAAAAAAAATGCACATGTAAAAAAAGTGCTCATAAAATACTAATAGATATAATTGACCTCAGCCACAAAGCATTGTTCAACCCAGCTTTCCGTTTGTATATGCCTCTTGGGTTCTCTTGTGTCCCCTATTGTTGACATGAATGTTTATCACCAGCTGTCATCTACAGCACCTAATAAATGGAATGATATGGATGTATTTAAGCCATCCATGTATGTTTGTATTTTGAGTGTGAAACAGCACATTAGATGCACAGAAATAAACAATTAAACCATCGAGTTTTATCGATTTCAAATTCATGTTTCAAGAAAAGTGATGTAACCAGTGTTATCTTTGCAGATTAGAAATTCTGAACCATATCTCAAGAGTGCAGTACATAAAACAAACATCATATGAATTGGCTGTGATAGATATTAGATATTGAGACAGTTGTCATTCTTATCATAAGTTAAGAGCCTAGTGTCCTTTATTTCCCCTTCTCCAGCACTCCTTCCTCCACAAACATCATGAATGAAAAAGTATTTTAATCCCATATCATTTAAATTTATAATTTAAATATAATCTTTCATTTTGTCTTTGAGCATCAAAGTACACTGCTTCTGCCACTGTTTGTTGGGTTTTCCATCCAGTCTCCAACCATTCCTGAAAACACAACATGCAACAAGACAAATCATGATTAATTTGAAAAAAATGTGTCTAAAATGATGGCTTATATGCACTCTGCTATTTTATATAGTGTGGATACAATGTATACAGTATATTATATTATATAGGTAATCATTCTTAGTTAATTTAATTTAATTTAGTGTGTTTGGCTGGTCGCCACCAGCATGTGAGAATTTTGACTTATCCAGTGAAATATCTCCCGACTTTTTTCTACTGTGCCACCATGAGGTCCATGAAATTTGGTACAAAAATTCATGCCCCACTTTAGTGATCCCGTGACATTTCATCTCATCTTTCCACTTGTCAGTACACACACACAGTAATGACATAATGCAACAACAGATAGCAACCATCGTTTTTCTCACATAGTAGACGTAACTAATCGCCAGCTCACCTGCAAAATGTGAAGATCATGTTTAAAGGTGATAATATTCTCGTGTCCCCCCCCCACCCCACCCCTCCTTGACTCTCCCCACGCGTTCATGCTGTCCACAGAGCGACACTCACACCTGCTGGTGATTTGCTGATACTGACTGGGGACCATAATACATCCTGACTGACTGAGACTGCTGTAGACGATGAATGTAGAATGTAGACGAAAAAAACCTTGACATTTGGGGTAGATTTGGAACATTTTGATTTATGTATGTGAAATGTGTCTAATAATATAACTAAATTATCCTTTGGAATGGAGGAATTACAATCAATCATTTCTTAACTGCATACTGTAACCTATATCCTCTAAATATTTCTCCAAAACCTTCCAAAACTCTCTGTTCCAAAACAAACAGAGAATATAAATATAAATAATATATAATGTCTCTCTTGCTCGTACAGGCGTGCGTCAGTAAAATGTCATGGAAACAGAATGATGACCCAGCCGAGGTCACGTGAGGTCTGCAGACCATTCTGATTTGTCACTTTGCTCTGGGATGAGTTGACCTACTGCAAAGCCTCAAGCTGGAAAGCTAACCTTTGGAGAACTGAAGTGCTGGAAAGAATCTACTGGATCTACTGGAAGATGGACTATCCTTACTGGAAATAAAACCTGTGGATTACTGAAATATTGTGGAAAACTGAAGAGCTGGAAGACGGCCTTCAGTAGACCCCCAGTCAGCCATGAACACCTGCTGACTGGAGTCTCCCATGAGTCGGACAATGACCGTGCAGGTAAGACATCTTTTTAATTCACATGTTATGACTAACTCATTAATATATGTCCTTAAAATCCCTAAGAGCTTTCTCAGTATAAAAATGAATGTAACTTTTGGAGTTTAAAGGTGAACGGTTAAAACCAGGCCTGTTGAAATAACACTGCAACACTGCAAGTTTTAATTTTACTTATTTAATATTATATTATTTCATATTATATTATATTATGTATTTTACTCACTCTGTTATACTTGTAGGTATTTTTCTCTATAAGGTGTTGATGACTGTGCCAGAAAAAGGTAAGTTAATAATAAATGACAACATTAGCAAAAGTCTCAGGTCAAGGTAATGTTGGCTGTATCAGACAGATGGTAAGGTGATCATTTATTCCATTGACAAGTCTCTTGCGACTTGTATTTTTCACTTATTTAATAATTCAGTTTCATATATTTAATAATGAATTGATTATTTATCTTATGCACTCTTGTAATTTACTGAGTTATTGATGGCTAGAGGAGAAAGAGCAAAGCTGATCATTAATGACATTTTAAAAAGTCTTTGAAAAGTCTTATTATCACCTATTTAATAATTTGGTGATTATTTATCTCACTCACTGTGTTGTACTGATGTTTTTTCACAGATGTGTAGATGGATGTACCACACAAAGATCAGTTAATACTCAACATTAACAAAAGTCTCCACCTTGCAAGTCTTAGTATCACTTACCCAAAATTCAAAGATTATTCATCTTACTTACTCTGTTGTATTTTTGATGAGGAATAGATGGCTGCATCAGACAGAGAACAGGTGATAATTTATTACAACATTAAGAAAAGTTTCCTGCAAGTTTGGAAACAGAATGATTATTCAATAATTCAGTGATCATTTATCTTACTCACTGTGTTGTACTGTTGTTTTTTCACAGACATGTAGATGGATGTACCAGACAGAAATATGTCAATAACTATTGGCAACTTCAACACAGGCCTCAGGTAAACTTCTATGTTCACATTAAAGATTCTGCTGGGGTCAAGATGTTAACATTAACAATTAAATGTTGTTATAACTGGTGCAAACTGGAATTTCCTATCTCACATGAATGCAGCAGTAAAACCAAACCAACATCACCAAAAATCAATGAAATGGTAAATAGCACTCTGAATGTTCACTTTGTCACATTCTGTCACAACCAAAGTCCCTGCAGTGTCTCTGTGTGGCAACACATGGTAACACAGGACTCCTCTTGTCTCTTTAGGATACCTGAGAGTGGACGTCAACAAACTGATCAATCATCCCAGGAAGCCCCAGCATCTCAGCAGTCCACTGAACACACTGGACCCCCTTTAGAGTCTTCTTGCCTCCAGACCACAAACACTATCTGAAGGGTCAATAAGTCAACAATTAGCAGATGACAGAGATCAGTCCAACCCTGAACCCCCCCAACACAAGAAGATGAGGAGCATCCCAAACTTACCCCAACAGAGTAAGCTGTCACCCTCTGCTTCCTCTGTGCTGGTGGCTTTTTGGAAGCTCCTCAGTCACAATAAATAACTTCTACCCTTACCCTTAACCCTTTCCTCCTACCCCAAACCTCTACCCTACCTTTCATTACAATTCACTAACTGTGATTGTTTTGAATTACTGTTTTTGAATTAAGCTGTGATGTTTTTCTCTCACATGCTGTCACACATCAAGTAAACTAAGCAGCTGCTTGGGGCCCGGTGGTGTCCAGGGAGCCTCTACATGAATCAAAAGTCCCCTGTAAAACATAAATGATTATATCTGACATTATTAGTTTGTTACTGATGCATTAATGTGACATCTGAAACATGACAAGGAGACACAAGTACACTGATTTTTACAAGAGGTAACAAGCCACAAAGCTTCAGAATCACTGATTCAATGATTAGTGATGCATTTATTTAAGTTATCATATATTTTATGGTAAAACATGTTAAATTGTAACCTAAAAATTGCAATATATTCCTCTGAAATGTAGTAGAGTAGAAATATAAAGTTCAGTGGTAGCACTCAAAAGTGTTCACTTTTTTCACTGCGGTTTGGTTGCAGCAGCCTCGCGGTAAACTAGCAGTATCCTCCAGCCCTGCTCAGGCTCATAAAAGCCAGCATGAATTTTATGAGGCTCAAACAGTAAATTGTAGGGAGGCAAAGTAGGTCTGTCAGTCAGTCTGTAGGTCCACCACTTTGTTCAAATATCTCAACAACTACTGGATGGATTGCAATGACATTATTCATTGTCCCAAGAGGATGAATGCACCACAGTGAGGTTGGTGTTTAGTAAAATATATCAACAACTACTGGAGGGATTGCAATGACATTTGGTAGCGATATCCATCCCCTTTTCATCTAGCGCCACCAAAAGGCCAAAGTTGTCACTTGTGATGTGCTACATCTCAACATCTACTTGATAAATTGGCACAAGATTTGACATTCATGGTTCCCAGACAATGAGTTCTATTGACTTTGGTGATCTCTGACTTTTTCTCTGGCACCATCTTCTGGTCAAAATTTCATTTTCTTCTGTACTGTGGTGACTATGACTGCAAACCTGCAAACTAGTGACATTTCCATCAGCCTCAGGTAATGCTAACGTAAGTGTTGGATCGAACGGTTGCTGAGTGGTAATGCCTGGCACAGGCGCAGTTTTTGTGACATCAGAGCAAAAGCAACGTGTGGTTGTTGTGTTGTCATCATGTTGTGTGTGTAGAAATAAATGGAGGCGTTGTTACTGGCGCTCCAAGAGTATAAGTTTGTGAGCTTTTGTATACAGAAGAGTATCTTTGAATCCCATAGACCTTGGTCGCTACACTAATTAGCAAATGTTTGCATGCTAAACTGGTTAACCAACACAGTGAACATAGTAAACATTATACCTAAACATCAACATGCTATAGTATTATAATTGTGCGCATTTAGCTCAAGTGCAGCCTCACAGAGCAGCCAGTAGTAGACTCTTAGTCCTGTTTTAAACACATTGAAAAAATAATAATGTACTAAGCCAAGAATAACAATCCCAGCCTCTCAATGCAAAGGTGTAGTATTTATTTATAAATCAGTGAATTTATATATATATATATATATATATCTTCAATACTATGGTGACTGAATAAATACCTGCAAACTAGTGACATTCCCATCAGCCTCAGGTATTGCGGGTATTGCTAATTAGCAAATGTTTGCATGCATATATATATGGACTGAAAATACAAAGTACTTCAAAGGCAGAGGTGTTCTGGTTTGACAAATAATGTCATGTAATTGTAGGTTTCAAGAATAGATAAAAAGTCACAAACCAAACTGAGCCAAATCTAAATCTACCACATCAATGCCAATTCAATTCAAATTCTAATCTCAAGTGAATACATTGGTCATATCATTTAAGGAAGTAACTGATAAAATCAAAACAGACAAACAGTCTGTCTATGAGAAAGATACACAGTAAAAGCTAATAAGCGAACTCAAGAGAAAGTTGGCAGTTAATTGGCAGCATTCTGCATTTCTTCTGAACCAAACTGAACATTTAAGTGAACTGCAATGAGACAGAATCTCTACAGTTTTTATTCATCGCAGTCTGGTGGAAAATGTTTTGTTTACATTTATTTTAATCCCATGCAAATTTGTATTTGACATCTTTCATTTTGTCTTTGTAAACGGCATCAAAGTACTCCGCTTCTGCCACTGTTAGTTGGTTTTTCCAGTCTCCAGCGATTCCTGAAACACAGCATGCAAGAAAAATGTAGTTAATTTTAAAAAAATGGTATGTACGTGAAATTGTGACTCCTATTTTAAATGATGGTTTTGCTCACAAGGAATACAGAATGTAATTTGCTACATTGTGTAAAGTGTGTGTACAGCAGTATTAGTAGTATAGTTGTTTACAGTTAATTTCATTTAAGTTAGTGTGGTTGGCTCTATGGATCACATCCAATAATAGTAGAATTGAAAATATACTGTCAGTTATCAATACACAGTGAAATGTGCCAAAACTTGGGTGAGCATTCCTATGGAAGCCCAGTAATTATGTTAAATAATGTTTGGACCTATCAAAAAGGCCCCACAGTGGGCATCAGGCTGTGCTGTTATATATCTACTAGGCCCCATGACACCATTCTCCAGGCTTGACCTAACTTACCTTGAAGCTGCCTTTCAGTCCTACTCTCACCCAAGCAAAGAGCAGATACCTGCCGCTTAGTCTGGCCTTATATCTACATTGTATCTGCACAGGCTAAACTACTATGGCTGACCCATCTAACTTAATAGGCAACTTCATCTTAGCTGTCCAACCAGTATCACTGTATATAACTGGTTACACTAGTTTTATCATAGTCTTATCAATAGCCACTAATTAGCAACCCCTCTAAGAAATGTCCAACTCTGATATTGTGTACGTATTATTTCTTGAAACATACCTTTTCTGAGAAATTCAGACTTTGTCTGGTCCATGAATTCACGAGGAGCTTTAGAGTAGTTTGACATGTTGTTCTGCTTCATGTTCTTGAACACGCATCGGTCTGCTATCGTCTTTATCACCTCAGCGTCCAGAGATTTCTCCAAGAACTGAGCGATTCTTGCCACAGAGTCCTTCAGGTCCTGCAGCACAGACAGTACAGCTCATCTTGCGTGTTCTTATGAAGTTAGGAATGTTTGGAAAATGTTTTAAGTTGGCAGTTTTTAATGTTTTAATATTGTTGAACCTCACCATTATCATTTCTTCATAGGAAATGTACATTATTCGCTCTTTATCTGCAGCATTCAGCCAGCCCTTTGCATGATCAAACCATGAGCCAAACATAACTAAAAGGGAAAGAAAATCACAAGTATTCCATTATTATATTCCCATTATGTTTAATAAAATACAGTTCAGTGCATTGTGTTGTTAATAAATACTGTACATTGCATAGGAATAACAATGACCATAACCTTTTCCATCAAGGAACTTGTGGAGGAACTCGCTCTGTGAGCCTCGGTTGCCCGCGAAGGAGATTATCCCATAATAATAGAAGGAGGATGTAAACACATCTTTGGGGTTCCTCATGACATAGATGACCTGCAGTGACGATATGACATCCATTAAGTAAAATGTACCCCCATGGAAAAATATCTTTAACAAGGCTTCATGATGCTCACAGTGAAATATTTTGCAACCAATAGTTTTTGAGTTTCATCTTGAGTTTCAGGTTGTGTCTGAGCAGGGCTGTGTGTGTGTGTGTGTGTGTGTGTGTGTGTGTGTGTGTGTGTGTGTGTGTTCTTAGCCATTCTGCCCTACTACAGTATAACATATCAATCTGCTCTGCTTTAATTTGATGTGCACATACCATTTATGTATAATAAGCTGTTGTCTTCTCATAGCATGACAGGTCAAGCTAATAAGATAATTTCTAATGAAACCGGTCTGCTTTCATTCACATAAGTAGGGTCCTAAAACTGGTATACCAATGTCATTAATTACATCTGTATGTGCTTTTTACATTATAACATTATCAATGGCTGCCATGGCTCAAACCTGCAAGGTGTCTCTGAGGAACTTAATTACTGCCACTTTGAGGGCCTTCATGATCCATGACACATACAATGTAATTTACCTTTGGCTTAACTTCAAAGAAGGATGGTGGCATCATGTTGTAGTGGAAGTGTGTAGCAAACATGCGTGGAGACGGCCTCTCTTCAAGATTAAGGGCGTAGCTCCGACGCACCTCCAGCCAGGGAACACGGTCCCAGTTAGGAAGGGTCTCAACAGAAGCTGGATCTCCTCCGCTCATGATCAGAGGGACAATCTCCTGCATCCAAGTCGTACCTGAACAAAGGACACAAGAGGTTTTCTGAAATCTGTAGTTACACTAATGACTTATGGAGAACATACATTTGATTCATTTATCTTCTCATCCCTTGTAAAGTGAATCATTCTGTCTCCTGTGTTTTAGTCAAAATACTAAAACACACATTTGTCTAGGATGCCACTCATGAATTATGCACACTATGAAAATAAGACACCATAAAAGAGATCACATATAAAAACCAACAAGGAGCAAGGAGGGTGTTTGAGGCTACTTTTTCTTCTGTCTTGTGTCCATCTGGAGTTGCATGCACATATACACCACTCACCAGATTTTATAACTATTGATGCCAATGGTGACACCCGAAAAAGCTGAATTTTCATCAAGCTTGACATGCAGTTGCTTAAACATTGTGGAGACGCTTGTGATCATACCTGCCCACTTTCATCTGTTTCCTGTTTTTTTTTTTTTTTTTTTTTTTTACTGCAGTTCATGTATATATATATACACATTGTTGTCTGTCTCCACCGCAATACAAATGAGGTGAATTCAATTTCATTTGCATTGCTGACAGCATAAAAAAAATTCAATACCATCTCTCTTTAGAATGACTGCCTAATGTAATGGAAAAATATAAAACATAAATCTCAGAGACAAATATCTTAAAACTTTACCTGGATGAATAAAATAACTTGCAGCAAAGCAGCAGCATTTTATAGCAGAGGCGACTGACAAAGGCCTACCTCTGCCTGAAAAACTGTACCTCTGCAACCCAACACATTTTACAAGTAACAGTTAATACTCACCTGACTTGGGATATGTGACAATGACAATATCATCGGGGCGAAAAATAAACTCCTCGTAGTATTTCAGGCTATTTGGAGGATGCAGGCTTGAAGGCAAGTAGACCCCCTTGTACACCGTGTAAACCTCTGCCTCAGTCATGTTTATAGCAGAGCAAATTCAGGAATCTCAGCAGGAGGACACAGGCAGCTACTCTTGAACTGGTGGACTTTGTCTCCAATTTTCTGGCATCAAACAACAAACTGTAATATAGTTCATGTTTAAATATTAACTTCCAAGCTCAGCAAGTTTAATGTGTTTCTGGTGTGACCATTGTTATGTTTCCCCAAACACAAAACCTGGTAGATGGGGGTTGCTGGTTGGGAAACTAACAATAGAGAACACTGCACAGCAAAAATGGGACCCTTGGATTCTGGAAAGATAGCTGAGGGAAAATAACTCCACACAGTCACCCACTAATCAAAATGATAGACAAACAAAAGAAGTGGGCCCAAAACAAAAGGAAACAAAGTTGGGAGTCTTTGGAAAGGGGGGATATGGAAAAGGAGGTGGGCTGAAAGAGGAAACCCTCCATACAGGTAAACAACACTTTTAACACAGACTCAACTCAGAAACACAATTAAACAAGAAACACAGTCAACTAGAGGTGTTGACTCTCTGAAGAAACACAACCAACTGAGCAAGGAAGCACCACCCTCTGTTGGGTCAAATTCTTAGGGTCTCAGATTGAAGAAGTTTAAAATATCCCAAAACCAAATCAGGAAAAAACTTCTCTTTGGTGTCAAAAAAATCCTCAGGAGTCAGAGATCAGAGCAGCAAAAAGTGTTCTTTTATTGCCAGGCAAGAAAAGGAGAGCATATCATCACACAGTGTGTATCTGAGATGACTCTGGTCTGCTGAGGCCTCTGTCTTGTCTTTTATATTCTTGTGTCTGCAAAGTTATTACCGCCTATTTTACACCCTTATTTCTAAACCTTCTCCTAAGGATATTTTTAAAAAATATTAAAGTTTAATACACACACACTTCAAATTTCAACAAGTGCACTGAGTGAGATTGTCAACTTCATAATAAGTGCCTTCACACTGAATCAAAACATCTTGTGAGGTATACATGAAATATAATTAATTTAGTGTTATAACATTGTTTTAACCTTACTTAAGGCTTCATCATATAATATCACATTAAAAATCATTCTGCAACACAATTTTTGTTTCCTTCAGCACATCACAAGTCTTTAGAAATTACATCACACCTCCTAATATAGCTTCTCAGTCAGGCTGATCGCCATCAGCTGAGGATCTGACCATAACAACCATACAGTCTATGGGTGTGACAGAAAATGTCATTTTATGGGATTGTTCTAGGTTTGAAGAAGAGGAAAAAGGTCATCATGGTCATAATATTGTATGTTTACACTGTTTTTAGTGATGAATATGCATTATTAAAATAATTTTTAAAATAATAATTTTTAATCAATGAATAATCAGCAATAATAATCAATTTTATAACAGCCAACCTCTCCCAACAGTTTTATGAGTGAAGCTAGAGTGCATACTGTAAGAAATGAGATAGAGTTGCCTTGTTATCTATCCTTGCCTTTGAATTGCCTTGTTGTTGAAATGTGCTCTGCAAATAAACTGGCCTTGCTTTGTCTAGGATCAGTATGGTCTTAACGCAAACTAACAAAAACACTTTAGGGACTTAAGAAAAAGTTCTTTCTCAGAGTTCTTTATTTCAGTCAAAGCATCAAGCATTATCTTGACAGATTAGGAATTCTGCTCATCTAAGAGTATCGTACAATGAGAAATGATAAGACAGTTAACGCTAATAAGAGAACTTGAGAAAGCTGTTATATCTTATTTTAAGTTAATTGGCAGTATTCTGTTTATTTTAATCCCATAAAAAATGATATTTGACATCTCTCATTTTGTCTTTGTAAACGACATCAAAGTACTCGCTTCTGCCACAGAAAAATAGAACAAAACAAAACAAAATGCTTTTTACAAAAAAAATAATCGTTGCAAAAACAAACAAACAAAAAATCTTACAAAATATCTAAATCTAAAAAAAACAAATACGTGACATAAATACATTAAAATATGAATGTATTTTTAAAATATGAGGAAAATATGAATATTTTATAATTTTATATATTTTATAAGTTTTATTTAACAAACTAAAATACAAAAGCTCAGACATCTCAGCATGACAGTAAATTAAGATAAGATAAATAAGTACAACAAGGGGAAAATCATAAATGACAAAGAAAAATACAAAGAAAATGAAGAAAATGTAAAAAAAACTATGCAATGCTTCGCAATGTGAATAATTCTGTTGAAAAAAAATTTGAGATTTGGGGTAGATTTTGAACATCTTGTTTTATGTATGTGAAATTTGTCTAATAATATAACTAAATTAATCATATCAATCTAAGTAAGCAACAATGTCTATATTTCTGCATACTGTAACCTATATCTTCTAAATATTTCTCCAAATCTTTCCAAAACTTCAGGGAAAGAAAATATAAATAATATAAAACAAAGAAACAAACAAATAAACCAATTAAAACAAACTTTAGTCATGATATATCTACGCTGCATGCACAAACACATTGCTGGTAATGTACACATGTGAACACAAAGACCACACTAGAGCTTAATAAACCAAAAATGTCGGAACAGTATAACAGTCATTTAGTACTTGGCAACTAAATGTGTTACAAGAATTTGATAACTAGTAATAAACATTTAAATATAAAATGGTCATTACATGAGTAATACCAGTTCTCTCTTGGAAACAGCTGTTCTTTTGAGGAACCTCTTCCCTCAACATCAGGCCCCAGCTGCTCCACAAAGAGGAGCATTGACGAGAGCTACAGGGAGCAGGTAAGTGCTAAAAAGCAAAGGTGGAGTTGCGAGGAAAGTCTTGAGTTATTGATGGCTAGAGGAGAAAGAGCAAAGCTGATCATTAATGACATTTTAAAAAGTCTTTGAAAAGTCTTATTATCACTTATTTAATAATTTGGTGACTATTTATCTCACTCACTGTGTTGTACTGATGTTTTTTTGGATGTACCACACAAAGATCAGTTAATACTCAACATTAACAAAAGTCTCCACCTTGCAAGTCTTAGCATCACTTACCCAAAATTCAAAGATTATTTATCTTACTTGCTCTGTTGTATTTTTGATGAAGAATAGATGGCTGCATCAGACAGAGAACAGGTGATAATTTATTACAACATTAAGAAAGGTTTCCTGCAAGTAGTATTACTTATTCAATAATTCAGTGATCATTTATCTTACTCACTGTGTTGTACTGTTGTTTTTTCACAGACATGTAGATGGATGTACCAGACAGAAATATGTCAATAACTATTGGCAACTTCAACACAGGCCTCAGGTAAACTTCTATGTTCACATTAAAGATTCTGCTGGGGTCAAGATGTTAACATTAACAATTAAATGTTGTTATAACTGGTGCAAACTGGAATTTCCTATCTCACATGAATGCAGCAGTAAAACCAAACCAACATCACCAAAAATCAATGAAATGGTAAATAGCACTCTGAATGTTCACTTTGTCACATTCTGTCACAACCAAAGTCCCTGCAGTGTCTCTGTGTGGCAACACATGGTAACACAGGACTCCTCTTGTCTCTTTAGGATACCTGAGAGTGGACGTCAGCACCTCAGCAGTCCACTGAACACACTGGACCCCCTTTGTAGTCCTCCTTCCTCCAGACCACAAACACTATCTGAAGGGTCAACAGAGTAAGCTGTCACCCTCTGCTTCCTCTGTGCTGGTGGCTTTTTGGAAGCTCCTCACACACACACACACACACACACACAGGAAGCTGTCAACATCTGCTCACTATTCTACAACTTGACTGGTTTGGTGTTGAATTCAATAAAAAAAAACATCAAACATCTGATACTATGGTGACTATGAATAAATACCTGCAAACTAGTGACATTCCCATCAGCCTCAGGTATTGCGGGTATTGCTAATTAGCAAATGTTTTCATGCATATATATATGGACTGAAAATACAAAGTACTTCAAAGGCAGACGATTAATATTTGCCATGAAAAGCATAAATACATTTTTATATTTATTTATAGATTGTTTATTTAGGAAGGTAAATCACTGAGGCCCAGGAGAAAGAGCAGCCAGGAAATGAGGGAGAGAGAGTTCAAGAAAAAGAGAAAGAGAATCCAGAATATGAGAGAGATAGAGCTCAAGAAAAGGGGAGAAAAAAAGCCTGGAAGCAAGGGACTGAGAGCTCAATGCAAAGAGACAGAGCAGCCAGGAAACAAGGAAGGGCAACCTGAAAAAACATGTTAAATCATAACCTAAAAATTGCAATATATTCCTCTGAAATGTAGTGGATAAGTATAAAGTTCAGGTAGCACTTAAAAGCGTCCACTTGTCACACGGTTTGATTGCAGCAGCCTTGCACTGTAGTAGGGAGGCAATGTATGTCTGTCAGTCAGTCTGTAGGTCCACCACTTTGTTCAAATATCTCAACCACTGGATGGATTGCAATGACATTTTCATCTAGCACCACCAACAGGCTAAAGTTTTCACTTATCCAGTGAAATATCTCAACATCTAATGAATGGATTGGCTCAAAATGTTGTACAGCACCACCATAAGGTCCACATTTATGGTTTTCTGTGAAATGTCCCGACAACTATTGGATGGATTGCCATGAAATTCACAAGATATTCCAAGATTCCCACAGTTTCATTCATTCGAATGGCTTTAGTGATCCTTTCAATTTCCTCTAGCACTTGCTTACCACCAGGAGGTCAAAGTTTTCAGTTATGATGTGCTATATCTCAACATCTACTAGATAGGTTGGCACAAAATTGGTACAGACTGTATACTATTGACTTTGGTGATCCTCTGACTTTTCCTCTGGCGCCATCCTCTGGTCAAAATGTAATTTTCTTCAATACTATGGTGACTATGAATAAATACCTGCAAACTAGTGACATTCCCATCAGCCTCAGGTATTGCGGGTATTGCTAATTAGCAAATGTTTGCATGCATATATATATGGACTGAAAATACAAAGTACTTCAAAGGCAGATGATTAAAAAAAAGAAAAATCAGAAAGAAGCATACTATAATTAGTAGGTGATTAAAATATGAACTTAATGTGTTCTGGTTTGACAAATAATGTCATGTAATTGTAGGTTTCAAGAATAGATAAGAAGTCACAAACCAAACTGAGCCAAATCTAAATCTACCACATCAATGCCAATTCAATTCAAATTCTAATCTCAAGTGAATACATTGGTCATATCATTTAAGGAAGTAACTGATAAAATCAAAACAGACAAACAGTCTGTCTATGAGAAAGATACACAGTAAAAGCTAATAAGCGAACTCAAGGGAAAGTTGGCAGTTAATTGGCAGCATTCTGCATTTCTTCTGAACCAAACTGAACATTTAAGTGAACTGCAATGAGACAGAATCTCTACAGTTTTTATTCATCGCAGTCTGGCAGAAAATGTTTTGTTTACATTTACTTTAATCCCATGCAAATTTGTATTTGACATCTTTCATTTTGTCTTTGTAAACGGCATCAAAGTACTCCGCTTCTGCCACTGTTAGTTGGTTTTTCCAGTCTCCAGCGATTCCTGAAACACAGCATGCAAGAAAAGGATTTGTATTTCATTTGAAGGAACAGTATGTGAAAATTGTGTCTTTATTTTGAATATGGCTTTCCACATTACAAATATGTAATTAGCTGATTTGTAATAAGGCCTGTACACAGTGTGTACAGTAGTATTAGGTGATCATTCCCAGTTAATTTAATTTCCTTAATGTTTTAAGCTGGTATATAATATTTTGAGGGCTTGGAGCCAAAGGAGCGCAAGTGCCATGTGGGGCAAATATGAGTTTTATATATCAAATGAAAGCTCTCAGTGAGATCTTTTCAGTGCCAAAAGGACACAACTGAAATGATGACCCATGCCAAAATGGCAAATGAGAGGAAAGCATGGTCAAACATTAAAAATAAATATTTGACAGCAGTTTGATGGAAGATGAAACAGATGAAATAGATGATCTTGATATCGACTTAGAGCCAGAAGGTAAATTCTTTTATACTTTTCTCACTCACCATAGGCATACTAACAGTCTGAGCATGTTAGCAACATGATCACATTTTTTCAGTAGTCTACCAAGCCTTTTCATATTGTAATTAATATTCTATGTCAATATTAGATACATGAAAATATGTTAATATTCCCATTAAATGATTAGGGCTCTGGATTCAAAATGTTATTTTTAAACTTAAGAGTGTAAACTGGCCAGAATGAGCTGTGGCCTATTAATGCTATAATGTGTACACTATGTTATGCATACATGCTATGTACCCTACATACATGTTATGTAAAAGAAAAACATAAATACATTTTAATATTTATTTATAAATTGTTTATTTAGGAGGGTAAATCACTGAGGCCCAGGAGAAAGAGCAGCCAGGAAACGAGGGAGAGAGAGTTCAAGAAAAAGAGAAAGAGAATCCAGAATATGAGAGAGATAGAGCTCAAGAAAAAGGGGAGAAAAAAAGCCTGGAAGCAAGGGAGAGAGAGCTCAATGCAAAGAGACAGAGCAGCCAGGAAACAAGGAAGGGCAACCCGAAAAAGAAAGAAATGGGGAGAGAGCATAGGCGCCTGAGCAATGGAACAAGTGAAGCAAAAGCATCCCCATTATTCAATTAGTCTTTTTGTCTTTGTAAAAATAACTAATATAAAAATAACCACCACCAGCACGTATTTTAATGAGAAATCTTAAATCTTGAAACAGTTCTCTCATTCCCACTGTCTTCTCTCACTAAAATAGCGCAGCGAACCAACGGAGGCTGGGAGCGAGTTGAGGCGACAAAATGTAAAGTTTGTACGGAAACACGGTTTATCTTTATGGATTATATTGATGCCGAATTGACAAGAAGACTGTCAACATATGATGCCTTTTATCTTGTGTTTCTAGAGTTATGTGTTTTTGCGGACATGTAAGGAATCGTTAATATGTCATATTTCTTAAAGGGAGTTTGGCGTAATATTTCCCCGGAGAGCACAGAGAGCTTCAGTTTAATTTAAACTGCTAATATGTATGTTTTCTAACGTTTTGTCACCACTACAGAAACACAAGCTAACTGCTAAAGTACGATAAGGTTGTCTGACTACTGTTAGTTATTGGTTTAATTAATGGTTTAATAATGTGTGTCAGCAGTATGTAGTAAATGGTTGCCCTTTGTGTGCGTGTTTTTTAAACTTTGATGTGCTTGATGGTTTTATTAATGACTCCTGATTAAACTTGAAAGCTCAGCATTCTTGTTGCCCTTTAGCTTCCCTCTTTAGAAGTCACATTAACATTTATTCACCTGGAAAACGCTAATATTTCTCTGTATAATATGACCTCCTCTTTCTGTCAGCTGCTGTGTGTCTGCAGTGTATTTATTGCTTTTTCACACATGATTTCAGGCCAGTTGGAGGAATTAAACCTGTGACTTTCTGCTTTTGTATAATTATACAAGCTGCTGCATAAGTAAGGCATAGTTGGATTGTGAGGAGATATTAGTGAAAATTGTATTATTAATTCCAGGTTTTGCTGGTAATGATCTTTTGGCAACATCAGGGAGCTGACAGAGCTGGCTCCATGAGACCAGTGTAAGTGTACACCAAGAATTTTCATTGACAGTAACTAACTTTTAAGATACAAAGCCGAATGTAACACTGTCCTTCATATTCCCTTACGTTGAGCATCAAGTTCATGCACTTCGAGGGCTTCTCACCCATGTTGTCATGGACAACATATTGCTAAGGTCAAGAATTAACCGAGACTGAGCTGTTTCAAAATGTATTATTCAATAAAACATACCTTTCCTGAGAAATTCAGACTTTGTCTGGTCCATGAATTCACGAGGAACTGCAGAGTAGTTTGACATGTTGTTCTGCTTCATGTTCTTGACACGCATCGGTCTGCTATCGTCTTTATCACCTCAGCGTCCAGAGATTTCTCCAAGAACTGAGTGATTCTTGCCACAGAGTCCTTCAGGTCCTGCAGCACGGAGAAACACAGCTCATCTCATGTGTATTCTTGTGAATTTGGGAATGTTTGGAAAATGTTTTGAAGAGATTTTAGTTGGCAGTTTTGAGAAGTATTGTTGAACCTCACCATTATCATTTCTTCATAGGAAATGTACATTATTCGCTCTTTATCTGCAGCATTCAGCAGCCCTTTACATGATCAAACCATTGAGCCAAACATAACTAAAAGGGAAAGAAAATCACAAGTAGTCCATTATTATAGTAAATTATAACATTTTCCATCAATTGTGGATTCCTTTCCTTAATTTCTTTGCAGTGTTTTTCATTGTCTTTGAACATTGCCCATGTAAAATCTTGTTATCAGGTGTTTGACCACAGCTGTTTCATTAACAGTTTTGTTGAAGGTTACTGAGGCTTACAGTTAAAAATACATAATTGCATATGAATAACAATGACCATAACCTTTTCCATCAAGGAACTTGTGGAGGAACTCGCTCTGTGAGCCTGGGTTGACCAAAAAGGAGGTCATCCCATAATAATGAAGGAAGATGTAAACACATCTTTGGGGTTTCTCATGACATAGATGACCTGAAAATGATGTTAACACATTCATTATTAATTAAGCTATTTCTATGACACCAAAGGTAAACGTACCCCAGTTGGGGAAAAAAACAAAACAAAGAATGATCATAATGATCCATGACGCAAACAATATGGCAGATGTACCTTTGGCTTAACCTCAAAGAAGGATGGTGGCATCATGTTGTAGTGGAAGTGTGTAGCAAACATGCGTGGAGACGGCCTCTCTTCAAGATGAAGGGCGCAGGCACGATGCTCCTCCAGCCAGGGAACACGGTCCCCAGTTAGGAAGGGTCTCAACAGAAGCTGGATCTCCTCCGCTCATGATCAGAGGGACAATCTCTGCATCCAAGTCGTACCTGAACGAAGGTTACACTAATGACTAATGAGAACACACAATTTATTTTTTCAGCCTTTCTAAAAGTTTTATCTTTCGCTATGTATAAATCAGTCAGTGTGGTGATGAAAAATCTAATCTAATCTAATAAATTAATAATTACTTAAAATTACTTAAAAATCATTCATGATTTAATGGCAAATTCACCAGCTATTTGTCAGTACAGAAGGATGATTGCTCTACTTGAGGGAACACAAAGATAGTAACAAATATACAGTACTGGGCAAAAGTTGTAGATTCTGATCCATAATGAAAAACCATTAGAGAGGCTGAGCTGATCTGACCCAAACTCATTCTGCAGCATGACAACGAGCCCAAACATCCAGCCAGAGTCATAAAGAACTATCCTCAGCAACAAGGAGTGCTAAAACAGATGCTATGGCCCCCACAGAGCCCTAATCTCAACATCATGGAGTCAGTCTCACAGCAAATACTGATTTCATTTAGGTTTCTTCTGTTTACTGAACTTTGTATGAAGTTAATTGATCAATAAAAACTATTCATGGCATTATTTTCGAAAGCATCCTGACTTTACAGCCTTTTTCACAAGTACCTAAGATGTTTGCGCAATACTGT